>JANFAF010000030.1:0-681716 GCA_024663475.1 Pisolithus thermaeus
TCTCGAAAGAATGTGTCGAGCATCGAGACGAGGGGAAGGACACTGGGATAGAACATCTTAGAAGGATAGACTAAAACCGCTAGAGGATTCGTTAGTGGAAGGGGGCGAACATAATGACATGCAGTGTAAGCTCACATCTCAACAAACCGCAATGCCATAACCGAGTAACTGACTTGAAAATAGCAAGAAAATGGAAAGCCGCAGGGTTCGGATCGACGTCATAATACAAGCGCTGACCGCGAGAACCTCGGTCGCTAGAGCCGCATTTGCAGCGGCACTAGCCATGATAATCATGAATGCATTCTCTTTTTTGTTGAACGGATGCTTGCAAAAACGTCTACATACGCTGTATCGCAATCAAGACGACTCACGGGATTCAACCAATTGAATATTCCCCTTCGAGGAATAAAGGTATCCATCGCCGTACCGATGACGTACGATATAATAGCCAGAAACATTGGCGACACGGTGAGGGTTTGCTGAGGAAACTAGGTGAGATGAATTCAATACGAAAACATCGGGTTCTCGCACAGGTTTAAAGTAGTAGATCTCGGCTGTCGAAAATTCAGTTACTACAAGTGACTATGAAGCCAGAATGTAATACCAAGTGCACTGCTAAAAGCAGATAACCCAACACCAATGAAGACCGAACGGAATGTCCAGGGGTTAAGGGATGGGTCATCGTCCGTCGAGACGACGTGTGACACGAGTTCGTACTCGCTGTTGAGTACCATGTCGTTTCCCTCGCGGCCCGACACTGGACCTGCCTCGGCGTCCCACGAAACATGGGAGATCCCTTCGGGACTGGAGCTGCCAATATGCAAACCGTTTGACCCTGTAACGGCGCAAACGACGTCTTTGGGAGTTCTTTGTGCCATAGGTGGCATATAGCCTTCGTTCTTCTTCCTTAAGTACCTATGGGATAGCCAAGAGATGTGGTTGAAGGCACAAAAGCGTCCGGAAGTGTAAACGAGCTTGCGGTAATTCCATCAGGTTTGTCAGACCCTTGCATACCGGCGATGATCGGAGTACAGGTGATCGATCGACTACATACCCAGCCTGCCAGACCATCGTCGACGTGGTATCGTCATTGAAGTTGTTTGCTGAACGTCAACGCGCGGATGGCGAAGCAATTTGAAGTCACGTGTACCCCGCACCGCCAGACACCTGGAGACGCTCCTCATTTTTGTTCTGGTTTATTAGTATACGTCGCCTAAACTATTTGCCCTGACGGCCATCTCTTGAGGCCGAGTGCACGCTTGCAATTCAACCAATATCAATTAAGCGGTGAGCTGGCAATTTCCTCAGTCGGCTAAGACGTACGGATGCGATTATCATCGAGAATGATTTTCCACCCAGCAAAGTATACACAGTGCACAACTAGAAAAGCTTTCGTGCCCACGGCGACTACTTCCACTTCGATTGATGCCGGCCATTGCCGACCTCCTCTCAGAGACTGAGTAATTTGATTCTGCACGCACGAGTTCCACTCTTTCGAGGGCAGCCTGGGCAGGATCTACTAAATTCTGGACGCCTGATTTTTTTCCGCCATCAGTATGGAGGTACGCGTATTGGTCTCGGCGATTGCTGATAGATGGGGGTTGGGATCAGACACAGACATATATCACATGAAGGTGCAAGCGTACAAGTTCTCTTCCGAACCACGGCTGTTGCCGTGGTCACGATTTCTTTGATGTCCAGATCGTTCAACGTGCGCACTACCTTTATCCGAGCGCGGAGGTCCGTGGGCCGGCTAGAAACAAGGGAGTAGTATATGGCTGAAGGCACTGCAGCGTGCCTGTGGCTGGAATGAGAAGATAATGCGGCACACATCGCAGGGAGTCTGTCGTGGAACTTCCTGTGGGCGTCGACATCAACCCTTTTTCAAGTAGAGAGGAAGCCGAAGGGCAGTCAGCGATGGCTCATCATAACTCGCCACGAAAACGCTCGTGGGACAGTCTCTTGTTTGGCTGATCTTTTCACTCTCTCGATTTTTCCGTGGCAACCCCATAGGCAACGTCTCACGCTTTTAAATTCACGAAATGTGGAGGGAAGGTAGTACTATGTACAATATATTGCAGTGGGACGAGTACTCCCCTGATCGTACATACGGACGAGCGGTGATCGGGGTCCAGACTGCCAGCCTTTTTTTTTGTCTGGCAACACTATCGTCCTTGTCCAGATCCCACCACGACTTATAAACTTGGCACACGTCGCCAGCGAATTGATTTGCATGGAGAATTGGACACAAAGTAATTGATATCTTTGGTCCATCGTAGTAGGCGGGATCATGGCAACCTTTGTATCACAACCATATTCGATGCCGCAGACATCTGGTGCCCCGCCTCGGCGGGAGCCAGAACAGCAGTTTGCACCAGACGATGACCCAGGGAAGAAAAAGAAGACAAAGAGAAGAAAAGTCAACCATGCATGTCTGTACTGCCGTCGAAGTCATATGACATGCGACGAAGGCAGGCCTTGCCAACGGTGGTGAGCATGGTCATACACCACACACTCTGGGATTCACTTCTACATGCAGTATCAAACGTGAGATCGGCCATCTGTGTCATGACGAACAGCGACCACCGAAAACAATTGCGAAAGCCGAAGCCGCCATATCTACAAGCGCGGAGTCATCACGACCTCTTCCTCGTGCGGTTCCTGCTGTTTCACAGTTGATGTATGCTTAGTACGATCGGCAGAGTCAGTATACCCGAGCCCTGCTATCCCACAACCGACGGGCACATCATGGCCGATCGGTGTTCCTCAAAGTACCTTTCTTTACCAACCAGAGACTCTCGGCAACGAGTTCTCCGTCCTCACGTCCGTATTCTTCGCTTTATATTGTATCCTTGACATACGATGCTTCCAGAGACTTTTTGGAAACACTCGACGACGGTTCATTCTTCACCCCACCACCACAGACAGTTACGCCTTCTCTAATGTCTACGTCATCTTTCGCCAATACGTCGCCGGAGACCGTGAGCAATGCATACGTCACTGAAGCCCCACCTCCAGTGGATAACGCGACCGACCCGGCACCTCCGCCTGATCCACCGAAAGAAGAGCCAGTTCCCCCTTTACTCCCTTCTGCGACCAAAGCGGAGAAGTTCCTTCTCACCGCCGCCGATCAGGAACCCGGAACTAGAGACGAGCGTCTGAATCGCGTCATTCAAAGCAAGTATGAGGCAGGTCTGCTTAAGCCATATGACTACGTCAAGGGCTATGCGCGGCTATCACGGTGGATGGATAGGAAGTAAGGACCATCCGTCAACTTTTGACGCCGACGTTTCACATGATATGCCCACTTAAGCGTGTCGAAACAGTCTAAACAGCAAATACTACAGCCTTTATCAGTTCTTCGTCCGAAGTTCAGGGCAAGTCTCCAGATTATGTGTGTTCTATTGTCCGTGACTTCCATCCTAGGCTGTAGCGCAATCTCTGCGGGATATCGTGGGTTTAGAATTATTTCTTTGTCCTAGTTGATATGAAATCATTCGTCAGGACCTCGTTTTCATTGAAGAAGCTTTCGAGCGATTACTATTGGATTATGACCGCGTCTTCTCCGCAATGGGCGTTCCAGCTTGCCTATGGCGCCGTACAGGCGAGATATATAAGGGAAATCGCGAATTTTCTGAACTGGTTGGTGTAGATGGCTATATGATGCGAGACGTGGGTGGGTCGATTGATGTTCACCCTATTCTTGCTAATGGTCGACAGGGCCGACTCTGCATTTACGAGCTTATGGCGGAGGAATCCGCGGTCAACTATTGGGAGGTAAGTACCTACTGCGTGTGACCTATTCCTAGGACGTTTCCTTAAATACGACACAGAAATATGGCCACGTTGCCTTTGACACTACCCAGAAGGCAGTGCTCACGTCGTGCGTGTTACGGTACAAACCCGTCATAAATACCCATCCCTCGGAACGCAAGAAGAATGATGAGGACGGCCCAAGCGAAGAAGGTTTCGTGAACTGTTGTTTTTCGTTTACTATTCGAAGGGACAAGTGGGGAATCCCTACCATGATCGTTGGTAACTTTATCAAGTGTTGATAAGTTTGTGAAGCCGTGTCCGGGCCTTACCAGGATAGGAGGACGGCCCTGACATTACTACAAACGCGGAGCCGTAATTACTCTGTTGGTACGGGCAGGACGCAACAGTTACTATCTGCTTAGTTTCGCGGCCCTAGTTCACACGTCTAGGAAAAATTTTGTATGTATGTAAACTAGGCAGAGAGGAACCACCTTTTCTTTCGGGCGCCAAAGCGACTGCTGGCATTTATCCTTCCATTTCTTCCGGAGGTGGCCCTTGCGGTTCCCGATCGCGATCCTTCCGGGTGGCTTGCACGACGTCGTCTACTCTGAGTAACATTCGAGCCGCCTGGAAGAATCGTCGTATATATCATCTAAGATACTTCATTAGTGAACGGCTCACCTCGATGGCCGTTTTGAATGTTTGGACCTTGACACTAGCGCTTTCGTATAGCCCATACTTCTTCATATCCACAACCTTTCCTGTTTCACCATCGATGCCCCACGAATGCTCTCCGATGGCATGCTTCGCTCTCAACTCCGTCAGTACCCTAATCGCATTTCCACCTGCATTCTGCACAAGAGTGCGTGGGATGACCTCCATGGCGTCGGCGACGGCGCGGAACGGCCATCCTTCGACGCCAGTTATGCTGCGTGCCTTGGCATGCAGGCCGACTGAAATGGCCATCTCAGTCGCACCTCCACCAGGTGCAAGTGTAGGTTCGAAGTAAACGTTGCGTGCAACGGAGAGTGCATCGGCAAGGTTGCGATCGACTTCGTTGAGAATATCTTTGGAAGGGCCACGTAGGAGGACAGTACATGCCTTCGGGTTCTTACATTCAGTGAGGAAGGTAAAGTATCTGAAGAATGAACGCAAATTCTTAGTCTCTTCGGTGACTTTATATCGGGTGCGACTCACTCGTCACCTATTTTCTCGATGTGGAACAGTCCACATTTCGTTCCTACGTCGGACTCGCGGAGCTCCTCTACGCGGTTGACTATGATGGCACCAACGGCTAAGGCGATGCGATTGTTGTCCGATTTGCGGACGCGACGGATGGCGGAGACATTGGCACGCTCGAAGACGTGTTGCGCGATGTCTGATAGGGTGTTTTCTGGATGTACTTCCAGCGAATAAAGCGGAAATGTCTTACCTGAGATACCCTTCTCCGTGATGATAAGGTCAGGCTTGAACTCCAGTATCCGGTTGCACTGTGCGATGACCTGCTCTTCCTCAATCTCCTGCGCACGGGCCCAGTCTGTCTCCTTCGAAAACTCCATGTTGGTCTGGCTCTCCCCCTTTTTGTACTCCAATGGGCAGTCAAGAAGTATGATACGTGGATTCTTTATCCGCCGTCGCATGTTTGGGTGCGTGATATCCTTGTTGAGCATGACTCCATCCAACACTCTAGATTCCTCGATCGACCCTCCTGGAATTTTTTCCACGCGAGCATAACGCTTGATATCGACAGTTTTATGTCCATTTTCTTCAGCTGCGACCGTGCGAACAGCTTGCAACGCCAGGCGGCACATGAGGTCAGACCACCGTGCAACAAATTTCGTCCCAATCGATGTTTTGATGAGGGACAGCATTTCTTCCTCGTTGTTCGTATTAATGGGGATCGAGATACGTTTGACGATATCCAGTGCCTCCTTGAGTGCCTTGTTGTATGCGGAGATAATCACAACGGGGTGAATGTCGCGTTCGAGCTGCGCAAGCGACTGTGCAAGAATCTCGCCAGCTGAAGCACTAAGCAGATTGTAAAAACAGGATCGTGAAGATATGTACCTAGGATGATGACACTGGTGGTACCGTCGCCGCACTCCTCATCCTGAGTCCTACTCAATTCAATCATATTTTTTGCTGCGGGGTGTGCGACGTCGATTTCACGAAGGATAGCGTTTCCATCGTTTGTAAGTCTAGTGAGTATGCGTAAACGAGTCGCTCCGCAAGTCATCGACATGACTCCTTACAAGATACCGCCCATAGGATCTAAGATCATCTTGAGCATGGCTTTCGGCCCCAGACATGTTCGTATGACATCAGCAATAGTCTACGTTGAGATTGAGAAGTTACTTTGAGAATATGCTATGAGGAGTGCACACCGCACCTTGGCCGCCGTGATATTTGAGATCTGTGCCTTCCTCCCCGACTGCCTCTCGGGGGCAGCATCTGTATTCGCGTTATCACGGACGTTCAACACATGGAGTTAAAAACTCGCACTCATCACAAACACGGGTGTCTGTCCGCCTGCCTGCATGTCGACTGTCGGAGTGGTAGTCGATAACGGCTCTTGCAAGCTCAACCAACTTTTCGGCACAGCCACACGTGCGGACAACAGCGATGGAATAAGCCTATTATATTTAATCCTTGCAGGTAGAGCACATGAGATGTAATGCAAGTCCGATGGTAAAAGAACGAGGGTAGGGGAATACCACTAATAAGGGAAGGGAAAAAAAAAAAAAGGAAAAGTTCGACGAGAGTGTCCTGTGCTAGAGAGGGGTCTAAAAGAGAGACAGCAAAAGACGATTAGCGACCAGTGAAAGTCATGTGTCAGGGCCAGCGGTGGTGTGAGTAAGGGGACCAGGAACATGTACAGACCGTCCACAAATCAACTGAAGTAATCCACAGTCCACGTTGTCCGCCACCATCAAGAAACTGGGCAAAGGGATTGGTGCTCATCACGATTGATTTTCGAGCAGGGTCCGATCGATGGCGGCATTAATCGTTGCCTTTCGTGCCGTTAAGTCCGTTCCGAACTGCTCCTCGAGTTGACGTCTGATCTCGCGCTTCGTGACGGTATTCAGATCTGCAGTCCGCAAGACATTTTGAACGGCATGCTCCAGGTCAGCATCGCTTGGGACCACAGGTCCGAAGTCCATCTCGTGCATCGTCGGTATCGGCATGTCTAAATAAGTTGTAGGGGGCCTTGAAAATGTTGGCTGGGGTAGCGTGCCGACTTCACTCATAGGACGCATGTGCGACATCGCCATCGACAGCGGGGTATTGCGACCAGACTGCATGCCAGCAGGGAGTACGCCAAACTGCGAGGGAGCGGGGGATTGGCTACGGGGCTCGTAAAAGGTTTCGTGGCCATAGAGGGAAGCAGTGCGAGACTCCGCGTATCCATCCTTGCGGAATTGGGTGGGAGGTACCCAGGAGCCGATACTGTGGTTGGATTCTCGGTCCCATAACTCATTTTCCTGGAAGCTGTCAGTCTTCCGTCCTCAAAATGAAAAGTAGGACAACGCACATAATCATTCCATGTCTTGAGGGGAATAGAGCGAGGATCAAACTTGCCTTCGTCCTAACGCACAATAAGACCAATCAGCGACGCGATGCATTTCGATACAAAACCACCCACATGAACGATAATCTTCTTGCCAGATTCTCCCAATACGACACGCGTTGCACCCCACGAGAAGTCATCCATACGCCAGAAGGAGTAGATCGGCAACATGAACGAGAAAATTGGAATGGCCAAAATATAGAATACCATCCACCCGACCATATCCCACTTGCGACGCAGAATGAACACCAAGGCTTGCAAGCCATACACGGCGGCAATCATGATAAGGGAAATGAACGGAACCGTATTGTGCTCGTAAACGACCGACACGATTAAGTAGACGATCTGTAATCACATCAGCGAAGCGACTCTCCAAGGACGGACGAACCGACGTACATATGCCACAGTGACAGGCTGAATCAACGTCGACACGAGATCCATCATGACAATGAAACGCATGGAAAAGCAACAGAAACCACAAAGTTGATCCAAAAACATGAGTTCACCGAGATTATGAACAGTCGAGTTGATCCAACGGCGACGTTGTGAGAGCAGAACCTTCCAATCATCCGGAGCGACCGTCTCTGCATGAGCGTCCCTGATAAACTGTGTCTTGTACATTCCAAAATGTTTGAGTAAGAGCGTTGTCAAATAACGATCTTCCCCGAGATGCAGCAGGTTCTTCATGTGTAAGGTATCGACACGGTTCTGGGAATAATCCTGGACAATTTGGTTGGAGACGAGAAGGGGCTTGTGCGTGTCCGGAGTGCGCAGGCGGAACAAGGTGAAACAACCGGGCAAACAAGTGACCGAGCCGAATAGACTCTCGAACGCTTTGGCCATGTGATGGGAGATGAAGTACTCGTACACCTGACGGCCCAACGTCAGTCTCACACCAAGCGGAGACGCTACAACGACCATGCGCACCTGCATCATCGTCACGATCGACTGTTTGGCATTTGCAAGGGAGGTTTCACCACACACACCAAGGACCTTCTTGTCGTGAATCATCCTATGATAACTCAGATTCGTCGATTTTCAAAGAGTACCCAACGACTTACGCAGAAATCAGGCGGTTGAGGGCGTAAGGCTCCGCGGTCGTATCTGCATCAACGGTAAACAGGTACTCGTAAAATGTTGGGTTGACACCAATGACGTTCTTGATCTGGTGATACATCTCGAGCTCAAGGGGATTCATCGGCGAATTGTAATGCACCTAGGAGACCGCTGTCAGTGCTCGGAGCACCACGTAAGCGTGAGACAACGCACTTTGTTCAAGAAATGCATGACCACCATCTGTGAATCACGCTTACCACGATTCCCGGGACGTGACCTCTCTGTCGGCTTCCCAACCTTGACGACCACAAGATAAGGCACGACGTGTCCAGCACACTCGTAAAGGCCCGAGTACACTTTGGCCATATTATGCTGTCGTGCGCCTTCACCGATCGATACAAAACTGAGCGGTTCAGGATCCAAGTTCGGGTCGGCGCCCAGAATGTCAAGTACGATGCGTGGTGTCGGACGATCGTTGCCAGATCCGACGATATTCCCGTCACACACGACTAGAATCAACTTGCGCTTATCGTCATACTTCAGTACAGCCAATGAATCGATTGTACGCCGAAGGGAAGCTTCGCCTTCCGTGTAACAAGGGACTTGGCAAATCACGAACTTATCATGGTCCTCAGGTGCACGAGCAGCTCCAAAATTGATCGACGCAATGAACTTGAACCCGATGATGGAGACCATGAGAACCGAAAGCACGAGTAAGATATACTCCGAGAACAAGCACTGAGGCGAATTTCGATTGTCGACTGCACCAATCAAGAAAAGATTCCGAAGACACGTCCTCTGCATCTCAAGCGTTGTGGAATCGAGGCCAAGACCATCGTTAAACTGCTTGGTGAAATCCTGCCCGGAGTTAACCTTGAACAGATCGACAATGGTAGAGCTCATGAATTGGGTGTCCACGCTTCCACCCGCTTGGGTACCCGTGGGCGTGATCACGGCAGGCGGATAGTTGATGTACGTCGTCAAATCGTAAATCAACCCATCGAGAATCCCGAGCGATGATCCGCTATTGGCCATATCTTGGATCTCCGAAGGGGTATATCCGACGTACCCAACGCGATTGTTCCACCTCATGACGGTCATGCTCTCGAAGTACCAGTCTGGACGAGAGTCATTGGTAAATGCGCGGAAGTCGTGGTACTGAGCGTTAGGGTCGGTGTTGTTGGCGGAGTTGAGTGTCACCCAAGGGCTCACAGTCCCCGAGACACCGTTACATAAGGCGCTCACCTGTGTCTCTATGTCAGAGAGGAGACCACACTACGACATACGACTTCACGCACCTGCACAGGGAAAATCGCATCCGCAGCCATGCCACCATACTGCAGGACCGACTTAGTCGGCACAACACTGACGACCCGTTGATGTGTCGCCGCCACTGCCGTCAAATCAAATACTTCCCCCCGAATCGACGTATAGACGTTGTTCGGATTACTCTGGTAAGAATGTGAGGCAAGCTCAGACGTGCTGAACACATGCTGGGTAGGACAAATGATCAACCCCAACACGGCAATCACGAATATCGCACAGCCGCATATAAGCCAGATGATCATGTTTAAAGCCAACTTTTCCCTCCATGCTTGCCGCACGTCTTCGCGCTTCATGCGTCCAAACCACTTCAGGAAGGGAGAGGGAATCCACCAGGTTAACATCCAGCACAGGAGAACCCATCGTCTGCGCGCGGACGTCTCCTTGACAATTTCAGTGGTCTCGCCCTCCAAGGTCTCCCCAGGTAGCGTCTCTTTCACCATCAATCCTTCCTTATCCACGTTTTGGAACATGTTCCGAGAGGGCGCATACGACTCAGTGCCATAGTTCGAATTTGAATCGTCCCGATCACTTGTCAACCGACTTCTGCCATCGAACTCGTCGCTCCGCACCGTCTTGGCCTCGTCATACTCCTCATCGTATTCTCTATGGAAAGACGAGCCTTGACCGACGAGTGGGGCCTGATCGCCGTACGTATTCGCGTACGTAGATTCGTCGACTCCGACGGCAGAGGGAGTCAAATAGGGGGCGTAGGGATCGCCACTAGGTCGGACATCGAGACCAGCTTCGACCTCAGCCTCGCGCATCCGGTTACGTTTCTGTTCCTCAACATCAGCAGCGCGTAGATAATCTTCCATTGCATGGAAGGCGGCTTGTGAGAGGAAGACCTGCGCGTGTACAGTGAGCTTGCCTTAGGGAGGAAGTGGGAGGATCTTACCTTGTGCTGCCCCAAAACTACATCAGTGTCCCCAAGGCCCAAAGCCGCTCTCATCCTTTCAATTTGTTCTACCGGGGTCCCATCTCCGTCACCAAGAAGGACCTTGCCCATCGGATCCCTATACCGCTGACAGAATTCCTCTGGAGTCATGCCAACCTCAAACACGCACGCATTCCGCTTGGCAACCTCGACCAACCCCGCACTGCGTACCTGTCCCTTGACTGACCGTCCCTCGAGCTGGTTCGGGAGCTGGGAGTCATTGGGGTTGATACAGAACACGAACCAGTTTTGTGTGTCTCCCAAAGTATTGAAGAGCGTGTCGAGGGCGGCGCAGAATTCGCCCGCGACGCAGGGTGTACCAGTGTTTTGGGACGTAGTGACGTCTTCGTCCTCGCGCTCCTCTTCAATGATAGTGGGAGTCGTACCTGCGGCGGTATTGTCGCGCGGCATACGACGAACGGTATTTTTCCGTCTTGTGGAGGGCGCCCGCATAGGTTTTACGGGTTGCTGGGCAGCAACTATCATGTCCTCACTTTTTGGATGAGCCTGTGTGGCGATGGCTTTTGCTGAAAAGAGACCTTTGACGAAGGGATTGATGGACCCTGCTCCTTCCCCCCCATCCACAACGCCAGCGCCAGCTGCGGTGCCGCGAAGAAGAGCTACAAAATCAGGGTTGAGGGCATCAAGGTTGCGCTCTAAAAACGCCTCCGAGGAATATGTTACCGGTCCGTTGAAATGGCAAATTGTGAACGTGGGGAAACCGGACCTATCCAAGCCACCTCCCAGCTTGAAGGAAGAATGGTTGCCCCATCGTTTGGCGAACGCTTCCACCATGGTGTGATCCGTCTTCTTGTGGGACCGCCTAGCTTGGTCATCCATTATATGGATGAGACCACCAGGTTTGTTCTGGAAAAGTCGGACGCATTCTGAGTTATCGAAGTAGGAAATGGGGGGTACATATTTGGATATACCCTCGGATTGGTACTCGTCGACGTGCGATTCGAAGAGACGTTGTTGAATAAAATGGTGTAATCGCTCGTTGGCAAAGTTGATGCAGAACTGGTCGAGTGAATTGGATCTGCCTGTCATGTTCTGTGGACCGGGGAGATCGAATAAGCCGATGAAAGTGTCAAAGTCGTCTCTGCAGAGACGTTGGTTGATGTGCTCGTTGAGCCAAGCGAAAAGGAGGGAGTAGAGTGTTTTGGCGAGGTCGTCTCTATTGTCGGAAGCTCCGTCCGGATCGAGGAAGACGGTGCAGAGTTCCTTCTTGACTAATTTGGTCTTGTAAGACAACGCATTTTCGAGTGCAGAAGGTTGGACGCCAAGAAACTCCGCTACGAGGGCAAGGGTATCGACGTTGCGCACGACTGCAGCGTCGACATCCCTCGAACGGTCGACGGTGAATTCGAGATTGCCGAGGTGGAGGATGGCAGCGATGAGTTGACATGCCTGTGCGACATGTCGTTTGGAGAGACCGATGGTTTTCAATGCCACTTTGAGTTGTTCGAATCGGTGTGCATCGTCATCCCTGACGACATTGGGACGAGCACCTGCGCCACGCTGTCCGAGATACCTATAATGAACCTTTTCTTGCAGATGGAGATGCTGTCTTTCCTCAGAAGATGCGCCTGCGACAAGATAGTAAAAAATGTGGAAGTTGCGTTCGCCTGAAGGAATAGCGGCGACTCTGTTTCTTTCAAGATAGTAATCAAGGGTCTTTATACCACACAGGCGACCTCTCTCGGTGAACTGCAATTCGGTGTACTTTCCAAACCGAGAAGCGTTCGGGTTAAAGAGAGTGCGTGCGTTTCCAAACGTCTCGATGACGAACTCCGCGGCAGGGACTTGGTGTGCGAGCTTTGCGCCTTTCTTTCCGGGATTTGAGACGGAGAGTTCGAGGAAGGTTTTTATGGCGAGACGTCTGTTCTCAGACTTTCCGCTTGCGGTTTCACCACTGGACATTGGTGAGAGGGTGTATTCAGCAAAGAAGGGAAATGCGCACCTGAAAAGAATGGACTGGTCCTGTGCCGTGCGCCGCATGTGGTAATAAGCATTGTTGGCGAGTTGGAATATGTGGGGAGGCAAACGAGATTTTCCAGGAGAGGTGTCCCGATACTCCGCAGCATACTTGTGGAGGACGGAGTCGGCGTTTGAAGAAACGTACTTGTGTGGGTTGAGGACGACGAGGGCAGATGGACCGATGGCGGTGTAGACGGAGTCTGCCATGAAACGTTCACGGAGACATGCGACGATGGCGTCGTCCGTGATGGGAGACAGGGTGGACAGGTCGAGGACGCCCTCGAGTCGCTGGAGACCCATCGCGACGGACGCCGGCCTGTTCATGGCCAGAGGAGAACGAGAGAAGCGAAGGAGAGGGAGAGCAAGCAGTGCCATTTCATCGAGTTACCGGAAGCGCCGTGAAGGCACTTTCCCACGACTTGCTTATGTACTACACAAATATAATTAGCTACTCATGCCCGCATCCTCTTCCCCGCCTTGCCAGTGCAACCGTCCTCTGCCTTCCTCTTCCTCTTCCTCTTCTTCAGCTCACCCCCGTCCATCGTCCCCTCCCCCTTCGTTTCCGCTTGTATCAAGCTATCCCTCGTAATCTCCCTCGCTAGCTGCGGCGGAACACCTCCCCGCGGTGGACACATGTATCCATTGGAATCGGTCCCTGTTGTGTATGGTCGGACGTACCACTCTTGATATGCTGCCCGGGATCGGACTCTTGTGCTGGATGGGACTCGGGCACCCTCTTGCACTGCCTTCCCACCTCGTCTGGGAGCACGACCAGCAGTAGCTTTTGAGTGGGGAGTCAAGGTGGGTTTATGTGGGCTCGCCAACGAAATCCAGCGCGCGTTCCGTCCGGATGGGCTAGACGGGTTCGTTCCCTCCGCTATATTCTCCTCACCTCCCTTGGACAATCCAACGAGGTCACTCTCCACGTTCCCTCGACGCGAAGAAACATACGTCTGGGAGACCTCATCAAACAGTAGCCCAAGACCAATCCTCTCCCCTTCATCACCCTTCTTCCGCTTCTCTCCCATTTGCTCGCTGTAGTCCTCGTCGTTCCCTGGGTACCGGAGTATATCGTCGAAATTTAGTGCAGGTACCTCGTCATCAAAATCCGAGTCGAAGCGACGTTCTTCGACGTTAAAGAAGGACACAGCAGATGAAAAACACGGCGAAAATTCGATGTCCTCGAACGGGAATGGATCATACATCACCGACGATACAGCGTAAGACAAGGCGAGCAAAACACACGAACACGACAAGCGAGTCGAACGATAAGCAGGTCGGTGGACAACGGAGTTGATACCTCAGTGGAAGAAAGGAGAGAGATGTCGGCAGAAGAAGGTAGCATGAAAGTCAGCCGTGCTAGTGCCAGTCTATTCCCATGCTATAATCGCATTGACCCTACTTGCTCAAGGCCTTGTAGTCTAGAGGTACGATACTTGCTTTGGGTGCTCTCAATTGCAAGTGGCCTGGGTTCGATTCCCAGCAAGGCCCTTCTTTTTTCTTCTCAAATACTCTTCATCGCAGATTACATAATCCAATGGCATTGGCATCAGCCATCCTAAGCGGGCCATTACTTATGGACCTGGCTGGTGACCTCTTTGCCAAGTACTCGGTTAGCCTCCGCTTGAGTGCTTGACCACCAATCAGAGAGCACCATTCGTCACTAATTGCAACATAAATGTGAACGTAATTCTACTGTTTTGCAGATTGACTAGTATGTTCATTAGTTGTAGTGCCTTCCGTTGTTCATCCTAGTCGGAGACGTAAGTACCATGTTTACTCGCTCAGACTTGTCATTCAACCACCAACGCCAATCGGCTTTTCCCCACTATGACCGGCCTGGTTCGACGCTTTTTTCTACGTTGGTTCCCGGATTCCAATCAGCGCGTTTGTCTTAGGGTTAACATTTCTGCGCTCAAGCCCAGAACCACGGATGCACCGACGCATCCGGAACTGGACACGAGGCTCCCAAAACACCCTGGGCCCATCCGTGCATTATACATATACCGTTTACATCAATGGCATGATGAGCAGCAAACTCCCGGCTCCCGCGCATCTCTGAAAGATGGCCCACGAAACAGACGATTCGAAAGAGCATCTTGAACCGTGGTTTGATGATGGCAACATCGTCCTTGTAGCAGGAGGGCAATGTTTCAAAGTTTACCGGGGAACCTTGTCGATGCATTCACCGATCTTCAAAGACATGTTTTCATGCCCCCAACCCGCCGGTCAGGGGGAAATGATTGAAGGATGTGCTGTCGTTCAGCTCCAGGATTCCGCCAGCGAAGTTCAACACGTCCTCAGAGCACTATTCTATGGCGAGTGCGTGACCTCGTGTCCCCGTTGACAGTAATCTGAGATCAATCCAGGTACATCGACTCCTCCCGGTCAATACCTATGAGCGTTGCTACAGCACTGCTCCGCTTGGGCAAGAAGTACGAGTTCAAACTACTCTTCGAGTGCGTGTCCAGCAGAGTGAAGGACTGCTATCCTCTGGAACTGCCTGCGAATTCTGGCCCGGAACGCGTCGAAGGAACCCTCACTGGGCATGACCCCCTGGATTTCCAGTTGCTTAATATTATTCGCGAAGTTGGGTTGCCCGTAGTCCTCCCCATTGCACTGTACGCCTGTGCTTTCTCAACAGAAATTGAGAAGCTTCTGGACGGGTAAGACTGGAACGGCGTTCGCTACTCGCTGTCTCCTATCAATCAAAGAGCGTGCATCATCGCGAGAGGTAAGCGCTCGGAACTTTCGAAACGTATGTTCACGAAGTTCTTTTCGAGGGCCGAGGACCGCTATTTCCTGGAGAGTACGACCTGTCTACTGTGCCGCTCACGGTGTTGCGCCACGTCCCTTTCCGCTGACCCCTTTGCTGTGTGGGATCCGGATTGGAGCAGTAGGTTCTGCAAACGTTGTGTCGGAGACTTCAAGTCGCGGTACAACAGGTACAGAAAGGATGCGTTTCTCTACCTACCGTGGATGTTCGACGTGGGATCGAACTGGGATCAGGTCCGAAAAGACGAGACGTCTTTCTGAGTAGCGACGGGCAAGTACTATTTTTCCGGAAACGCCTCTGACTTGATGCCGTCCTCATTTATCTCTTGGTCGCGTTTTGGATGCATACTGCACATACCGAGTTCTACTGCACTTGCATTGTTCAGACTCTTCAACAATGATCTGTTTGTTCTTCGTCAGTCTCAACACTTTGTCGATACGGTTAGACCTTGAAAATCGTTGTAAGATTTGTTTCAGGCGTGTCACTTTGTCCCCCATTGCTAGAGCTCTTGAAGAACGAGCAGTTACCGCCCACCATAGGGTTGTTGTGTAGTTCATTTCTATTGCCAAAACTCCTACTTAGTACTAATCCATGTTTATGTAATTAGATATACAAATGAGCGTGCTTAGTACTACAGAATGCGTAGTCATGTTAATGAGGCGTGGTCGTCAAGAATGTGAATGTATAGAGGTAAAAAAAAAGGGGTAAATCAGAAAGGTCGAAAGAATTGGTATAAACCGCAACCTCGTCCAAAGAAAAATCTGAACGAAATGAACGAAGCATGGTAAATGGAAGAGGGAGAGCGGAAGGGAAGCCTTCACTCTCCAGCCCACTCCCCGCCGCTCGCCAACTTTGCGAAAACTCCCCTGCGATCAACGAGTTCGTCCCAGGTACCCTCCTCAATGGCCACGCCATCCTGCAACACGATGATTCGATCGCACATTTTCATTGCTGGCACTTGATGGGTGATCATGACCGTCGTCCTGCCCTGTTTCGCACTCTTGACGGTCTCGAGTACGGCGGCTTGATTCGACCCATCTAGAGCAGAAGTACATTCATCCAGAACGAGGACTTTGGATGGCCTTGCCAATGCACGCGCGATCTGAATTCGCTGCGCCTGGCCACCAGAAAGATGCGATCCATCCTCGCCAACGAAAGTATCGTATCCCTGAGGCAAGCTCATCACGAATTCGTGGATGTTGGCAGCACGAGCAGCACGCTCGACGTCTGCATCAACCATCGACGCCGTACGCCCGTACGCAATATTCTCTTTGACGCTTGCATCAAACAGGTGCGGTTGTTGACTGACCACGGCGACGTGTTCGCGGAGATGATGTACGTCCGTGTTACACAGTTGAACGTTGCCGAGCGATATCGATCCTGATGTCGGTTCGTATAATCTCTGAAGAAGCGCTGCGACCGTCGACTTGCCACTTCCCGATGCGCCAACCAGCGCAACACATTCACCCTGCTTGACTGTCATCGACAATCCCTTTAACACAGGTTCGTCCACTCGATCTGGGTATGTAAACTCGACGTCTTTGAGAACGAGATCGCCGCCGAGATTCCGAAGTCTTAGCAGCCCGCGTGCCTCGCTCGTCTTATCAGATCGCAGGTGGACAAGTGCATACAGGTCCGTCGTCGCCTGTGCAGACTTCGCAATCTTCTGTGTGAACGCCATAAGCTGGGACCCGATGGTAACCGTAAAAACAACCAAGTTGAGAACTTGGACCATCTGCAAATACGTATAGGTTCCACGAGCGATGAGGACAGCACCGACGTAGAAGAGGAGCGCTTCCGCGAGATAAATCAGTGAGGACGCTACGCCATAAGTGCAGCCTTCAATGAAGGCCCCACGGACACCAGTAGTGAGACATATTGACGCGGCTTTATCAAATTGAGCGTGGAGAATGGGTTCCAGAGACATGGCGCGGATACTACGGATGTTGATCACCGACTGGACGTAGTGACATCAGCACGACAGAAACAAAATCAGGAGAAAACATCGTACCTCATAATAAATCTTCGCAATCTGCTCTCTCGCCCTCTTATTGCGCAATTCACATCTAGCCACCAACCCCGTCTGAATGCTCATCACGCCAACGAACACCGGTCCAATGGCAACACCAACAAGGGTCAACTGCCACCCCCACACCATCGCCCATATCAATCCGAGCCCCATCATCGCCAGTACGACGAGACACTGTCCCAATACAACAGCGACGAGCGCGCGCGCGTCATCGGCGTCTTTGATGAGAGTTTGGGAAAGTACGGAAGGTGAGTGAGAGGGTTCATCAAACCAAGATTTATCTTGGGCGAGAACACGCGTGTAGGCTTTGTTACGGAGCACGTTGATCCATCGTATCGCCGACCTTTCCATAAGAACATATTTTAGACCAAGGAGTAGCCCGTCCAACGCCGCAATTCCCAGTACAAGTCCGCCATAGGAGTTAATGACATTTGCATCGGATGGATCAGCAGAGACCTCAAACATGAGGCGGGAGAGGAGGAACGAGAAAATAGGCGTCATCGCTCCGCTTAAGAAACATGCGAAAAGGCCGGCAAAGAGCAGAGGTTTGCTAGGGATACTAGGCCATATGAGACGGATAGTTTGAAAGAGGCTTGGTGGGGAACTGTAGGACTCGTCACTGGAGTCGACGGTCACAACTTTGGCTTTCCCTTTGGCATCAGATTTAACAATGAGAGAAGATTTTCCGGAGGATGAGGGTGGAAACTGGATAACCTCGGGCGCTTTCCGCTCTTGCCTCTCCGCACGCCGTCCAGCGGCCCGATGCGCAGCACATTGTAAAGCTTCCTTATCTTTCTCAAACTCATCATCGTCTTCGACCATGAATTGGGTGGATAACGAAGAAGGAAATGCAGGTGACGTTGGCGTGAACTGGAGACTTAACCTACTCCGCGCGTCATATGCACGCGGGGGGAAAGTAGGGGAAGGAATGAGGATGGACATACTCGAAGGTCTGCGTATGCGACGTTGTGTGTCTGCGCTTGTGCACAAGTTACTAGCGGGTTGATGAGGGCCGGAGTTGGTCGATGGAATAGAAATCGCATCGGTAGTCCTCGTCAACTCGGCCACAACGTCCAACATCCAGCCGCCGAGTGCCATCGTCACGGGACGCACACCAGCCAGGGTAGGCGCGACACTCCTATGTCTATCCGTTGCTGGATTCCCTTGCTCTTGAGCCTCCTCAGCCTCCGCAAGGATCTCCATAACCTCTTCGTATACAGGTAGACGGGCAGGATCACCATCATCACCCTGCTGGAGCTGTGCGCCGATCTCTTTCACCATCTTCTCCCACTCCCCGCCCGAACCCTCCAAATCACCTCTAAATCCCTGCTCAACGACACGCCCAGCACGCATCACATACACGAAATCTTCAGCGCCAATACTGGACAAATCGTGTGTGATGATGAGGGTCGTTTTTTGGCAGCGTGTGCGCCACGCTCGGAGGGCGGCAGTGGTGAGCAGGCGCGTGGGTGGATCCAGAGCGGACGTGGATTCGTCTGCATGTTGCGGACATCAGCCTGAGCAAACAGATTGAAGTGGGGAAGGGTACGTGCCTAGGATCAGAACTTCAGGGTCGCGAATCCTTGCACGGGCAAGCGCAAGGCGCTGCCTCATGCCTCCACTCAATGTAATTCCATGAGCCTCTTCTCCCTCTACATTTCCAGTCCCTGCTAAAGGTGTATCATAGCCCTGGTCCAAACCAATAATCCACCCCTCCAACATCGCCATCCTGCAGGCTTCGATTACCTCCTCCCGGCTCACGTCTTCAACACGCCTGCCGCTTCCCACCGCGCCCAAAGCAACATTGAAATGGATCGTTCCGTGGAAGACGGGTGCACCGGCCGACGCAGAATTTTGAATCACACCCGCAACATTGTGACGAAGCCACGCCGGATCTAAATACCGCATATCCTGGTCGTCGATCAATATATCACCCTGCGATGACAATCGTGACGATGGGTTTCCTACCCGCGGAAGGGCATATTGACCTAAAAGCAAGGCTCCGATAGTGGATTTTCCACATCCAGAAGGACCGACGATATATGTCGTTTCGTGTGCGGGGATGTACATGTCGATGTCGTGCAATACAGGGATCGCGGGGCGCGTGGGATACGCGAACGTGAGGTTTGTGATGGAGATGTCGCCGATAAACCGCTTTGGAGTGATGCGACGGAGGACCTGATGGTAGGATTTACGTTGCTTGAGGGGTGCCACGGAAGTCACCGTCGTGGCGGGAGACGCCGGTGCGTAGGCAGAGGGCGGCGTTGGTGGTGTTGGGGAAGAAGGGGAGAGGATGGACGCAAGGTCGGCCGCTGAAGCTTTCCCTTTAGCAAGCACAACCAAGAGAGGCACCGTCATTTGGAGATTAGATGTGGCGATTAAGCACGCCCAGAATACGCTCATTACATCCCCCGGTGTGTTCTTCCCCTGTCTAACGAGGTAGGCGCCAAACCAGAATCCCTGAACAAACATGGCCATGGTAACAAATTGGGATGTCCCGGCTGTGATGCCCCATATCGTTGGTAGCGAGGGTAAAGCGGGAGGGATACGCGCTAGGAGAGATGATTCGTGAGATTGGGCATTGGACGACTTCACGGCGCCGATGTGAGTACAAGCGCGTGTAACGAGGGACGCTGCGCGTGCCAGTAGTCTTCGCTCATGTGCGATACGCGGTGACACGAAAGCTTGGGAGAAACCTTGGATGAGGATGAGGAAAGGAAGCGCAGAAAGGATGACAAGTGTCAGAAGGGGTGACCAGTAGAATGCGAGCACGAGTGAAGTGAATGTTGTAGTAAGGTATTGAACGAGTTGACCGCACGCAAGAGAAGATGCGGTGCGGACATCATCAGTCTCCCTACGTCCACGTACACAGTGAGTTACAAGAATGCAGATGAGGAGGGCCGAACGTACCGCGCAAATTTGGCCATGAGACCACCTGCTCCTACCGCAGCGTCATTGGACTTGTCCTGCACATCAGGAGAGTCGCCTGCGCGTCGGTCGAACCATTCTATTTCTTTACGAACAACGGCACAGTAGACCTGTCGTCGTAATTGGACGACATTGTGTTCGCCAGTCCATATCCACAGACTACTCGTGACACTGCTCATGACAAGTGCGCCTGCTCCCAACGCGACTAGTTGGAGAGCGGCAAGCCCGACATCATGGAGTAGTTCATCTTTTGCGGATTGTGGGGGATTTGGAGCGAGAGGGAATGCCGCAAATGCATTGAATGAGCGACCGACGACGTAGGTCATGAAAGGGGTTATTGCCCCCGCCGTGATGGAAGATGCGATAGCGGGCGTGAGCAGGACCAGTTTGCGTCTCGGGGTTAGGAACGAAAATAGGACTTTCAAAGACGGTGTTGGTGGTTCTTCTGGAAGTAATGGCAGTGGTGGAGTACTTTCCGAGTGCGAGTAGAGGCTGTCATGTTTGCAAGCAGACGACGACTTGCTCGTCGTCGTCGTCGTCATCGTCCTCGTCCTCGTCGACGTTTATGGTGATAAAAGTAAGAGTGAGAGATGCGATGAGGTGATTCTCTCAGTGTACGGTCCATTTTTCTTGTTCTGTCTTCACGCTATTGTCTTCCAGTTTCCTTTGTCGCTCGAGGACAATAAGAGACTTTGTTACGTAAGCTGACGTCAGGAACAAAGGGCGCTTTATTGCTTAGGTAAGCTACTCGATACATATTGACCATTGTCTATTATATAAGCAGCTGAAGCAAGCATGGACAAACAGGGCATTGTCATGACACGTGAGCCTGTTTGCCTTGGTTTATTACGTCCCTTCAAGAGCTTCAACGATGTTGGCATAACCTGATACAGGCTTGAACGTAAGCCGCGAACTCTAATTAACAAGTGAGCCAAGTGACGCTCCACAAATCGGATCTTGCGCTGACCACAGGCGTCATACGGTGGAGACAGGAAACAGGTGTGGCACAGCGGTGTGAAGTTATCGCACTTTGTCGTCTTAAGTGCTAGTCGACAGCGAGTGGCTTGGCAGTATCAGGCAAAGCAAAACCGTGTACAGTGGATATGGGTGCCACGAAGTCGCTTCGAGGTCTGGGAGAGAGGCCGTCAAGACAATCGGTTCCACGTGCATTTATGTTCGTGTGCTACAGCGAGCGCGTGGGCTTTGATGATAGCTTGGCAGCCTTTCCGGCAACATAGTGAGACCTTCCAATCACAAAGGTATCTGCGCATATGAACTTGCACGACGTACTGTTTCTATTACAGAAGGAAGTAATCAACTTTGTTGTCACTCCCTCCGACGCTGTACTTACGGCCTGACATGTGGCGTGACTCATGGGGCTCTCCACAAACTTCTCTCATCATCCGCATCAGTTAAGTCCGGGGCATAATCGGTCCACTCCAGATATTAAATGAGCAAGTGACTCCCTCATAATCTCCCGGCCTTTCTTCCTGCTCCACTTCTTCCCTTCCGTTCTACTTCATATCTACACGATGGACTCCGCACTGATCGTCGCCTCGCTACTCCTTCCCGCAATCGTATGCATGATATTCCTGCATGTCCACCGACCCTCCCTAGCTCATATTAGAGGCCCGAGCCCGGCCTCGTTCTTCCTAGGTGCGTAGCGGTGGTGCCCATGTGCTCCGTCACCCGCCGTTTGTGGGTCCCATATATACGTAAACTAAATCCTGCATCTAAGGGAGTACACTCGAGTTATACCAAGAACAAGCTGGCGAAACGGATTTCAGATGGCAGAAGCGATATGGTGGTATTGTACGGTTCAAGAGTATCCTGGGCGTAAGCGCGTCAACTTTAGTCTGGTCGCATGCGGCCCTCGAGCTTGAGCCCTTCCGTTTGTTTTTTTTTTCCCAGGAGGATCAGCTTTTGATTACAGATCTGAAGGCTCTCCGGCATATTCTTGGTGCACCTAACCCATATCCGTTTCAACCAGAGCGACGCATTATGTCTGGCTTTATCAACGGTAAGAGTATCGCGTGGGCCTGCGGTACGTGGTCTCCGATCCAACTTAATCTGTCATCTCTTGTGTTGCTCATCTAGTCGTGCGTATTGGTGTCCTACTCCTTTCCGTAATCTAAAGGTGGTGCGCATAAGAGGCAAAAAGGGATAATACTCCCTGCATTTGGCGCCCCTCATTCGGAAACATTCCTGAAGGCGTCGAAGGCTCCCGCTGAAAGGGTACGTATCCGTTTTCTTCCCCGGATTTAACTCACTTTCCTTTACCTCTATCATTATGTAATAACATTGGTTGTTGGCCGCTGCACCAATGATAGCTGTGTGCCAAGTGGATGGACGTTGTCAGCGGGACGGACGACGAGCGTGCTGTCGTTGACATGTATGAATGGCTGTCCAGGGCAACGTTGGACGTGATGGGACAAGGTGTGAACAGAATCACTTGCGAACCATACAAATGATAACTCTTGTCATTCATTGATTTTTCCGTCCGGTTGGTCCAACCTTGAAATGTCTGTGCAGCTGCGTTTGGTGTTTATTTTGGGTGCCTCGACGACCCGAATCATATCCTTGTACAGTCTTATCGGAATGCGATGTTCGTTTGAGCTTTTCTCCTTTTCTTTGGCATTCACGCTTACCAATTCCTTCTCTCGTTCATTTTAACCACAGCGCCACTATTTTCGGCTCTCCTTCTCCGCAGCAGATTTTCATATCTGAAACCCTGAAATATCTCCCAACGTGGATGACGGAGCACGGATTCGAACTCAGCAAGGATAAAGAGTGCATGCTCGTGAAAAGCATGCGAGAGACCGTGGTGAGTGTCGCGAGAGAACTCGTGAGGAGGCGGCGCGATGCGTACGCAGGAGGAGGTATGGACGAGTATAAAGACGTGGAGGAGGAGAATGAGGATGCTTTGGGGCTGCTGAGTGAGTTTACCTTGCGGTCTGTCCGGCAAGGTTCTTGTTGATCCGTTGAATGCACGCAGTGAGAGAGTACATGAAGGATGAGAACGAGCCGGAAATATTAGCACAGGTGAGGTACGTAGGGCTATCCTTTGGTTACCCATCTGCACCCTTGGTTTGATACCCGATTTTATCGGATATATACGATTACAAGTTTGTAGGACTCTTTTGATCGCCGGACGCGAGACGACAACGCATACACTGGAATGGGCTTTGCTGGAATTGGCGAAGAGACCATGCGGGCAGGCGAGAATGCGCGAGGAAGTAAGGCAGGCGGAGGCTACAGTACGAGGGCGTGATGGCTTGTGGAGGGTAGCGGATTTGGAGGGGATGGCGTATACAGTAGCAGTTGTGAAGGTGAGCAACAGTGAATCTGATCTTTTTTGACATCGCTTCTTGTCCCCGCGAACCTTGTTACATAAACGTATGTAGGAAGTGCTTCGCTACCACTGCACGCTACATCATGTCTACCGCGTCGCTGCACAAGATGATGTAGTGTCACTAGCGAAGCCGATTAGGACAGAGGTCACACTTGCCACGGAGATACGTATCAACCTAACCCGTGGCCTGCCACAGAGTCACACATATATTGTATACAGTGTTGTTGTGTTGATATAGTACAAAATCTGTGATCAGTGGTGTTACAGTGTTACACATTTCAGAAATCTGTCCAAAGGGATTGTGTGAATATATTACAAATTGTATAGATGATCATGACCACTGTCAAAGATGTTACATGGAACACATTTCAAGGATCTGCTTACAGTATACTGTAGGCAGTAGTGTTGATAGTGGACATGATGATGAGTGACACTGTATGCAACCCAAACCCAATGACCAATTCAACTCTGAACCATTTTGTATGTCATGGAACACCACATTGAGTGTGTTATCACAGTTCATATAATAGAGTACATTCCAAAAACATATTTAATGGGAGTAATGTCAAGATTCCAGTCATGGATAGGAGTTTATCTCCAACCATGTTCCACTGACCCCACTTCCAGGAGGGATGTCCATCCCCCACCATGGTGCATAACCCTATTTTTAGGGCAGAAGTCCTCCCCTGCTACAGCCCATTGTTCCTAATTTCAGGGGGGAAGTCCTCCCATATCCATGTCTCACCAATCCCACATTCTACTGACCCCAATTTCAGGGGGAAGTCCCCCCTCCCCATGCTCTACTGACCCCATTTTCAGGGGAAAGTTCACCCTCACCATGACCCACTGACCCCCATGTTCAGAGGGGAAGTCCTGCCCTACCATGGACCACTGACCTGAGGGTGAAGTCCTCCCTCACTATGGACCACTGATCCCATCAGACCTGTTAGCTTGCACCACTCCCAAGATAAGAATTTACTGTATCTCCCAGCATGGTCCATGGACCCCACTTCCAGGATGGAAACTTGTCATGGTCTGCTGATCCCCACTTCCAGGATGGAAGTCTGTCCCTTGGTGTGGTCTGCTGATGCCACTTCCAGGAGGGAAGTTCTCCCTCACTGAGGTCCTGTGTCCACCAACCTCATTTTCAGGGAAATTCACCATAGACCACTGACTCAATGTTCAGGGGGAGATCCTCCCCCACCATGGTCCACTAACCCCACTTTCAGGAAGGAAGTCCATCCCAGACCATAGCCCACTGGCCCTACTTTCAGGAGGGAAGACATCAAGGATGTTGTCCATGCCTGGTGTAGTGCACTGATCCTACTTTCATGATGTGGATGGAAACTGTCCCTCACTATAGTCCACTAACCTTATTTTCAGGGGGGAGGCCTCCCTCACCATGGTCCACTAACCCCACTTCAAGGGGGAAGTCCTCCCTCCCAAGGTTCAGTGACCTCATCTTTAGAGGGGAATTCCTCTACCATGATCCACTGACCTCACTTTCAGGAAGGAAGTCCATCCCCCACCATAGCACACTGACACTACTTTCAGAAGAGAAGTCCCCACTTCCAGGATGGGTGTCCATCCCCTGGTACAGTCCACCAACCCAACTTTCAGGATCTGGGTGGAAAGCCATCCTCCATCCCCCAGCATGGTCCATTGACCCCACTTCCAGAATAGATGTCCATCCTGCACCCTGCTCTATTGACTCCACTTTCAGGATGGAACTTGTCTTCCCTCTGGTATGGCCTGCTGATCCCACTTATGGGGGGGAAGTCCATCCCCCTACATGCTCATCCACATACTGTGGCCTACCCACCTTCATGGGCTGTTAACTTACCCTGTAGGTCAAGATGTGCATATGTGTATTGGAAACTGTAGTTTACCCCTGTGTCCATTGACTTGAATGCAAGTTCAGGCTGTTCACATGATCCCCTGGAGCATTAGTACAATGGACTGTATATGGTACCCTCACTTGTTCACATTCCACTGAGGGTAAGCACACTTACATTTGACAGTATCCTACTTACTGACATGCTGTAGTGGCCCATAGGTACAGTAAATATGTAGATTTTCACAGTGTGCTATACATGCATATGTCCCTACTGTCTCTCTACATATCCCCTTTTTTTTGTTCTGTCAATGTATGTACAGTACCCTAATCAGACCAATACACATGTCACAGTTGTTGCCTCATACCATATGCATCACTCATTCATATAAGCTTTGCAGCCACTGATAGCAGGGCTGAAGGGGAAGAATTGACACTTAAATTACCCTGTACCTTGAGTTGTAGCATGTTGTGTATTGTTAGAGTCCCTTCAAGTCCAAGGTGAATTGGCTGACTAAACATCATGCATGTGCGAGTGGGCTTGGAATGCACGGGGAGTAGATTCAGGCGGAGTTTTAATTTGCCACATCCTTCGGTGAACAGTCTCCCTGTCTGAGTATGAATTCCACATGGTTTACTCTCCCATGCATCGTCCCCTTATGATTAAGACGAGACCTCCAGCCTCGCAGCTGCGTTGCAGCCTGCTGCTTCGCAGCAAGATCGTCTCCCCCCCACGCTGCTCTGCAGCAAGATCGTCTCCCCCCCCCCACGCTGCTCCGCAGCAAGATCGTCTCCCCCCCCCCCACACTGCTCCGCAGCAAGATCGTCTCCCCCCCCCCACGCTGCTCCACAGCAAGATCGTCTCCCCCCCCCCCACGCTGCTCCGCAGCAAGATCGTCTCCCCCCCCCCATGCTGCTCTGCAGCAAGATCGTCTCCCCCCCCCCACGCTGCTCTGCAGCAAGATCATCTCCCCCCCCATGCTGCTCCACAGCAAGATTGTCTCCCCCCCCCACACTGCTTCACAGCAAGATTGTCTTCCCCCCCCCTCCACAGCAATGTTGTCTTTCCCCCCTGGCATGGAGTGCATTCACTGAGTGCCATGTTTCAATTCCCTTATTTACAAACTTTCATAATTCTATCTACTGGTACAGTTTTGCAGTTACAAATCAAATATCCAAATGTCTAAATACCTCAGCCCACACTACATTCCTTGTCTTCATGTTGTCCTGTCCTTCCTTCAACAGAACTTTGATCCTTCTGGGATGAGTACAATGTGACAGAGCCACATAGAGTTGACCATGAGAGAAAACTTCAGAGCGCAAATCTATCCCAACATTCTTCACTGATTGTCCCTGTGACTTGTTGATGGTCATTGCATAGGCCAGGTGCACAGGGAACTGCCTTCTATGAAAAGGAACAGGGGAATCTTCAAGTCCACATTCCAGGGCAACTCTGGGGATCAACACCACCTCTCCATCTCCACCCTCTTTCAACACACGACACTCCAAGATCCTAGGTGTGGATCTAATCAACCTCAGTCTGGTCCCATTGTACAGTCCATGGATTGGGTCCAAGTTGCACAACAACATCAGGGGTACTCCTTTCTTCAGCTCCAGTTTGTGCAGTGGAAATCCAGAGGGGGACAGGGTGTGTAACATCTCTGGCTGGACATACTCATACTCCCCATCAGTCACAGAGTCTGCACTGGTATAGGTCACTCTCTCCTGTGGTTGGACAGCCTCCAGAATGATGGAGTTGATCTCATGCACCTGCACATTCCTAGGGGTAAGGATGGTACGATCCAGGAAATACCCATCTGCCAGTGGCTGGTTTGGTTGCAGGGCCAGGACCTCAGAGTAGATGGCATCCACCAGAGAGGCCAATCCATCCCCACAATGCATGTGCTGAGGCAGCTCCAATTCTCCATCAGTGGTCCCTATCTCCAGGAGACGTCTTGCCCATTCATCACATTCAGGATCCTGCCCAAGATGCATGTTCTGGTTCAGATAATGCACTGACATCTGGGTCCACAGGTTGGAGTGAGTGAGTGTAGCAGGCACAATCTGCTCCCTGGAACCATGCTGAATGACAGGGAGTGTCTGCCTGAAGTCCCCACCAAGCAAAGTAGTGATGCCCCCAAATGGCCTATCCTGATCCATCAAGTCCCTCAAAGTCCTATCCACACATTCCACCACATGACAATGTTGAGAAGCAGCTTCATCCCAGATGATAAGGGAGGTCCTCTGAATCAGCTCATGGTTCATGTCATCCTTCTTGATGTTGCAAACACTCTGCTCATGGATGGGGATGGGGATCTTGAACCTGGAGTGTGCTGTATGACCACCAGGGAGGAGGAGGGAGGCAATGCCAGTGGAAGCAACACACAGCACTATCCTGTCCCTTGCTCTGACAGCCCCAGCAATGAGGTTGGCCAGATAGGTCTTGCCACAACCACCACCACTCTGAAGGAAGAACATGGTCCCCTGTCCACCCATCACACTGTCCAGCACTGCCTGGTAAAGTTGCCTCTGCTCCACATTCAAAGTCTCCTGCCCCCTCTCCACAAACCCCTGCAACTCTGGCACCATCAATGCCAACTGTTCATTGATCAGCTGGTTCCCTTCTCGACGACCCCAGTCCATCTGTGGCCTAGGCATTTCAGGATAATCTTGTAGGCTCTTTCCATGTCTACGAAGGGCTTGAGAGATCAGGTGGAGGCCATAGTCATAGATCTGCTCCTGGGTAGGCTCAGGAATGTTGAGGACCCTGATCAGGTGACGATTCAGGTCATCACAGAGGTTGTCCCTGGATGCCTCCCACAGGTGATTTGGATCCACTGGAGCACCATGCACCAGGATGATCACAAAAAGTCGACGCAAGTGGGAACCCATCTGGAAGTGAGCAGCATCCTGCAGACACAACAACCACTCTCTATCATCCTGCAACAAACCACGTGCACGACAGGCCTCCTTGAAGGAATCATGAAGCTGACCATCCACAGAGCAAAGATCCTCAAAGGAAGTTGCACCTGAAAGAGATGTCAGATGGGGAGATGAAAATGAGATGACAGCAGACCTACCCTTGACCTGGGTGAGCAAAAGACGGAGGTAGAACTTTTCACCAGCTGATGGATACACAGCATACATCCTTCCAATGGCCTTGTACCTCTGCCTCACTTTCCACACAGCATGCTTCTTATCCCACACAAACTTCTTGGGGAACTCCTGGTACAGAAAATCATGTGCCCCAGCAGCTATCAGGACAGGGTCCCTGTTGGCCTCAAACCAACCCATCAGTTGGGTGTTCTTTGGATTGCCCACCACATTCTGAATGTCATCCTCAGCACTAAACACCACAGTCTGTTCTCCTGGAAGGTGGACTGGAAGACGATACACAGCAGGCCACTCCATGTGCATGGGGAATTCAAAGATGTTGTGACATGCCTGAGTGGAGGAGATGTATCTTGCATCAAGGTAGGAACGAATCTCATCATGTCCCTCCTGCTGCACAGTGGCTCTGTCTGGACCTTTGTAGATGTACTTGTGGATATACTTGACTGCCTTTATAGAACCACAGACCTCCAGGTTGATGTGGCAGTCAAACTTCACCAGAAGTTCCCTTGGATGGGGGACCACCACACTGTTGTCAAAGACATTCTGATACTTCTCCACTGTCCTTCCATTCTGAGGGTGAGCATAGTCAGGATATCCATCCTCCTTTATGATGGTCTGAGCAGCAAAGGCCTTGGGGAAGCGCTTCTTGCAAACATTGTTCTCTATACACCTCTGAGGGGAGCAGGGACCATGAAGCATATACTTGGAGACAGCCTGGTGAAGTTGGGGGTGGAGATTGGGGTCAGGGATCTGTGCTGAGATGATGGCATCCACCTGCTCCACAGAACGAATCTTGTCCTCCTCCTCCAAGAAGATCAACAGGTGCATGTGAGGGAGACCACGCTTCTGGTACTCGATAGTGTAGACAAATCCAGCCACCTCTCCAAAGTAACCACCCCTGATCATCTTCAACAAAGCTTCCTTCTTGGCATGGAAAACACGGGTGACCAAGTCAGGTCTGTCAACTGGTGACTGCCCTGTGTCATGATTGATGGTGAGTCAATGATAGCCAGAAAAAAAAAAAAAAATCCAAACATACCTGGGAAGAGATTCTCAGTTATCTCAGGCCAACTCCCATTTGCAGTCATGGTGAGGAACAGGTCAGGCTTCTTGTACTCTCTACAGATGGCCAGAGAATCCTGAAGCAGCTGGTTCATGTAGCGAGGACCCCCCTTATGAGTGGAAGGGAGGATGACACGACCAACGCCACCCAGATCTTGATCAGGATCTTGAGCCAGACGATCCTGCAATCCACTATACAACTCTGCTCTGAGCTTGGTCTGATTGTTGGCCACCCAGGTAAGGTTGCACTGCTCAATGGAAGCCCACCCATCACAGACCAGCTGTTGGAAAAGCCTGCCAGCCTTGAAGAGATTGGCTGGTTCCACCTGAGGAGGACGAACATGCAAACGATATGCATACCAGAGTATTTGAGTGACCTTCTTGGAGCGATGATTGCCACCACCAGCTACCTGCAAAGGAATATCCAGGTGCCACCCTTCCTGTCCATGGGGGAACAATAGCACATAGTGGAGTGGGAGGTAAGAGGGATGGAGGTTGCTGATGCGACGTAATCCCCCACCCTGCAGACGTAGAATGATGTCCCTATCTTTCCTCACAATCTCTGATCCATCTCCTGGCACAATGGCAGCAATCTCATCCACAGTAGGGAGATTGTATCTCCTTCCATCAGTACCCTGCTGTAGGTAAAGACGCATGCAGACATCTGTATGCTGCTCTGGGGGTTTGGCCTGCATGATTGCATGGGCCTGCTGATAGACTGCAGCATAGGGGTGGTGCTCTCTCAGAGTGGTGTGCAAGTCCAGCAAGATGTCACCATGCAAGTCAGGGTTTCTCCTCAAATGGGTGTTTGTTGCCTCCTGTGGGTCATAGATATAGAGCTGAGCATAGGAAGGCTGCAGACCCTCTGGTGGCATGAGTGCTCCCATGAGATGGTGAAGAGTGCCATGAATACGAAAAGATGCAGGGCCTGCCCCCTGTACAGTCTGTCTATCCACCTCTACTCCCACTGAGGTAAATGCCAGGGCATTGTTATACTGACGAACATTTTTCCTAAAATCCCTCTGGTCTTGGGGATCATCAAAGAGGTCCTGTATCACCCTTGGCCACTGCTGGATTGGAGGGAGTACCACCTGGCCTTGAAGACAACAGCCACCAAAGCGAGGATGCAGTGGACTGGAGTTAGAGAGTTTCTCTGAGAGGAAATGGAGGGCATGGCAGCTGGGACATTGAATGTTCATCAGACCCAAATAGTGATGCTCTACTGGCTCAGCATATGGCCTACCACCTGGAGGAATGTGATATGGTGCTGCTGGGGGTGGTGGTGGTGGTGATGGTGGGTCTGGGTCTGGGTCTGGGTCTGGGTTGGGATCAGGTCCAGGACTGGGATTTGGGCTGGGGCTGGGAGCTGGATCATGGGGTGGAGGTGGAGGTGGAGGAGAAGGATGTCTTGGGGGAGAGGAAGCAGGACTGGTAGAAGAACTGGGAGGAGGGGAATGGCCAAGGGCATTTCTTGATGCCTGTCTCTCCTGGTCCTGCTCATACTGCTCTGCAGAATGCTGACTATGTTCACTGAGGGCCTCTGTCAGCAACCTTTGAGATAGCTGCCTGATTTGCTCTATTTCATTCTGCTCCTGATGCTCCCTCTCCTCTACCTGCTGATATACTGCCTGCTGCTCTACCTCTAGATGATGTTGACGTTCAAGCTCCACCCTCTGCAATTGTTGCAGTTGTAACCTCTGATGCTCCTGGTGCTGCTGCTGGTGTAGCATCCTGATGTGCTGAAGGTGCTGCCACTCCTGTTCCTGCCTCTGTTGCTGCTGCACTCTGATGGACTGTAGGTGCTGCCTCTCCTGCTCCTGCCTCTGCTGGTGCTGCACTCTCATGGCTTGAAAGTGCTGCCACTCTTGACCCTGCTCCTGCCCTTGTTGTACTCTCATGGCCTGAAAATGCTGCCACTCCTGTCCCTGCTCCTGCTCCTGCTGCACTCTCATGTCTTGAATGTCCTGCCACCCCTGCCCTTGCCTCTGCTGCTGCTGCACTCTCATGGCCTGCAAGTTTCCCCACTCTTGTCCTTGCTGCTGCTGCTGCTGTACTCCCATGGATTGCAAATGTTGCCACTCCTGCAACTGCTGCACTTGCATAGCCTGAAGATGTTGAGCATGCTGCTGCTGAGCTTGCTGATATCTCCACTGCTCTGCCTCATGTTGCAGGTTGCTGACCTGCTGGTATGTATGGTAGTTGGGTGGAGGGGGAGCATGGGATGGGCCAGGATGAGCTGGAGGGGGGGTAGGAGGATTGTTGGTTCTCTGGTTGTGCCTGCGCTGACGACGCCTCTCATGGTCATTATTGTACCCCTCCAACAGCCGAGCAGTATAGTCAACATGCTCTGGAAGGTTCTGAGGAGGTGGAGCAGGATGAATGAAATTTTGATAATATGGAGGAGGGAAGGGCATCATCTGGGGTGGTAGAGGGGCAGGGGGAAGCAGTGGTTGTTGGGGAGGGAGTGGTGCAGGAGCATGAGCCTGACATTATATACATCAATCTCACATATATGGCAAGCATGGGTACAACTTACAATCAAAGGAGGAACAGGATGATGTGGTTGACGACAGGATGGAGGAGAGCCAAGGACACGCTGATCACGCTCAGCCTGACGACCAGCATTGTGGGCACGCTGTGGTGAAGTAGGGGGGGTGGACCTGATGGACACATGCATCATCATCAGGGATATTGAAGCAGTATATCTGGAAATCAAAACACCTACATGGTTGGAAAGACTGGATACAGAGATTGGGTAGCAGTGAAGGGGATGAAGGATACACAGAGAAGTCACCTTGTGCCTGTGGTAGACCCTACTGACTGGAACTCGACAAATGACAGAGCAAAAGGCAAAAAAGCCCAAGACAGATTGAATGGCAACTGCAAGCAGGAGTGATCCCACTTGACCTTTGCAGGCCCCGCCAAACACATCTCTACTCTGTGGTGATGAGAGAGGTCCCAGCCTCAGAGAGGCCTCAGCAACCAGCAGACAGATGGAGATGAATCCACCAAGCCAGGTAGTAGGGACTTCACACCACCTTGTCTTGGTCTACAGTGTTCACTCTACCACCAGCACAAAGCAAGTATCAAAGGCAACCAAAAATCCCAACAATGCCAACCCTAGACCTACATGACACATGTGAGTGTTCACCTGCAGATAGAGTGACATCAACTTACACTGACAACCTGGACACAGGTATCTGCCAATAACCCAAAAGATGGGTAAAAAAAAAACTAAAGTGATGAGAGAAAATAGGTGAAAGGGCATCAATGATGAGTGGGGAAAGGCTTACCAAGGCACACTGAAGAAAGATAACCAACAATTTCTCAAAAAGCCCAAAAAGCAAACAAAAATCTAAGGAATGCACCAGAAATGGACCAGAAATGAATGGGATTGATCATTGGCTGGTATAAGATGACTTACCAGGAGGCCTGGCCAGAGAATGTGACCAGTAAAGGGGTCAAAAATGCGAAAAATGCGAACAAAAACCTAGGAAAATATACCAGAGTGATGAGAAATACATAGGAAAATATACCAGAAATGGATGGGATTGATCATTGGCTGGTGTAGATGACTCACCAGGAGGCCTGGCCAGAGAATGTGACCAGTAAAGGAGTCAAAAATGCAAAAAATGCGAACAAAACCTAAGAAATGTGCCAGAGTGTTGGGAAATACATATGAAAAAGTGTCAGAAATGGATGAGATTGACCCACTGGCAGGTATAGATGACTTACCAGGGAGCCTGGCCAGAGAATGTGAGCTGTAAAGGGGGCAAAAATGCGAAAAATGCGAACAAAAACCTAAGAAATGTGCCAGAGTGAAGTGAAATACATATGAAAAAGCATCAGAAATGGATGAGATTGACCCATTGGCAGGTGTAGATGACTTACCAGGGAGCCTGGCCAGAGAATGTGTGCAGTAAAGGGGGCAAAAATGCGAAAAATGCGAACAAAAATCTAAAAAATGGAGGAAATCCAGGTCCAGATGGCCAGGGCATGCAATCAGTGCCCCCTCTGAGCATGATCAAATGTCCATGGGCTTACCAGCAGCCAAAGGACTGTCAGAAAACAGTCAAAAATGCGAACTATGGGCCTTATCAGTGGATTGAGATCTCTTATCAGTGATGTGTAGCCCAGATCAGAGCAGACACTCACAGATGTGACACAATTATTGTCTGTGTGATGATGAATTGACAGTGGATCAACTGGCCGGTATGCCACTGGAGCGGAGGGACTGGGAGCTGGGGAGGAAAGGGGGAGGACACACACACACACAGCTTGTGGCTGCCAGCACCGGTTGCGAGCACACGAAGCCACGTGGCTTTTGTTGATCAAAAAAGGAAATTCACGTGGCTTTTGCCGAGAGGAGCGAAAAGAGCGAGACTGCCGACAATAGCGAGGATAGCGAGAGTACCGACCGTACCGACGTACGCGAAATAGTCGAACTACGCGTCGGGAATCGGGGATTTCACGCTCTCGCACGACTCACGGCCGTTATACTTGTAGACTAGCTACACCCGGGTTGTGGCTGCTTCGCAGCCTTAATCCGACTAAGTGACATGTGCCAGCATGGAGTGAATTGACTGGCATTGGCCCACCCCCTGGCATGAAGTGGATTCACTGGCGTTGCCAGTGAATCCACTCCATGCCAGGGGGGTGGGCCAAGCCAGTCAATTCACTCCATGCTGGGGGGGGACAGGCTACATCAGAGATCCCTGGCTAGTAAACAGTCCAGGTTGTGTTTGTAACATGTGCCAGCATGGAGTGAATTGACTGGCATAGGCCCACCCCCTGCCATGGAGTGGATTCACTGGCAATGCCAGTGAATCCCCTCCATGCCAGGGGAGTGGGCCATGCCAGTCAATTCACTCCATGCTGGAGGGGGACAGGCTACATCAGAGATCTCTGGATGGTAAACAGTCAATCCACTCCATGCTGGGGGGGACAGGTTATTCCAGTAAAACTCCACAACTTGTTACCATCTGTGGCTGGTAAACTGTTCAAATCCACTTATCCACATGGCTTCAAAATCCCATCTACTGGTACAATTCTACAGTTACATATCAAATCTCCAGATGTCTACATACCTCAGTCCATACTACATTCCTTGTCTTCATGTTAGTCACCCCTGCTGGTATGGAGTGCACTCACTGGCTGACCACTGCTGGCTGAAAGTCCATTCTCCATTCACCAGCTGAGAGCTTAAACTCACCCTTGTGACTACCCAGGAAGGGGCTGCTTTGCACCCTCAATCCAACCCCCAGTATGGAGTGGATTCACTGGCTGCCCCCACCCCTGCCACAGAGTGGGTTCACTGCCAGTCAGCACCCTCCTCCCCCTTGGTATGCAGGGGGTGCACTGGCTGCTCTGCCCCCCTGCCCTCCCTTGGCATGGAGTCAGTTCACTGGCTGTCATCACCCTTCCTCCCTCTTGACATGGTGTGGGTTTGCTGGCTGCCCTATCCCCTTCCCCCTTGGCATGGAGTACATTCACAGGCTGCCTCCTCCCCCCCAGCATGGAGTGTATTTGCTGGCCTCCCCCATCCCCCTGCAGTATAGTTTGCCCACCAGAGCTGATGATCTATTGATCAGACCACTGTTGAGTTTGATCATGATTGGTTCATCCACCCCTCACACAATGTCACAGGATGGCTCTGGCTCTATAGGACTTGCCCCTGACACTGTCACACCTGCCAGAGTGCCCTCAACATCTTCTCCCTCAAGAAGCACCACCTCTGCACTTAGATCCTCAGTTACCCCCACTCACTCAGCATCAAGTCACACCACAAATACATACATAGCCTATCAGTGGTTTCTGTCTTGCACAGCTCATTCCCCATTCTACCACTCTCTTCTTTAGGTAGAGTATAGTAGATTCATGCTGGAAAAATGTGAATGGAGCTCTTCCGCCCCTCCAGCAGTGTTGCAGCATGGTCCATAGCCTCGAAGAGGCCTGCGGAGCTTGCTGAAGAGCGCGCACCATCGCCGTTTCAAGCTATTCCCACGGTCACGTGTACTTGCCTGGCCTTATGAACGGACGACGGTTGAGTTTGAAATGCCACGTGGTTTTTCCTGTTCTAAAAAGGCAATACACGTGGCTTTTGTCGAGAGGAGCGAAAAAAGCGAGACTGCCGACAATAGCGAGAATTGCGAGAATTGCGAAAATAGCGAGAATAGCGAGGGGAGCGAGCTACGCGAAATAGTCGAACTACGCGTCGAGAATCGGGGATTCACGCTCTCGCACGACCCACGGGCGTTATACTTATTGATTAAGACAAGATTCCAAAGGGGACGAGAATCATTGGATCTATTGCAGGGTATAATAGGTTTGTCGTTGATTCTTTCACTTACTTTCTAGTAGCATCCAACACTGCTGTTCACACGTTATACCAACGCGATAGGAATCCCGACGTGTGGGGTGATGATGCGGACTTGTTCAAACCAGATAGGTGGATGTCGATGAGTGATGATGGAGGGGAAGCTGCCATGGTTGGTGTATATGCCAATTTGTGAGTCTGTCCCTCTTTGGCGGTCTACCATTGACTGGCCATTGGTCGTCGTTCGTGTCAGGTTGACGTTTTGGGGTGGGCCGAGAGCCTGTATTGGCTGGCGCCTCGCGTACGTTTTTCTCGCGTACGATGGTGCCATGCGTTTCGCTAATGGCTTACTCCGCTGCGTATGGCGTCCACATCGTAGCGTGATAGAGACACAGATATTCCTCATCGAGATAATCAGCAGATTTGAGGTCTCTTTATCGGAGAAGGCGACAAGAATAAGGAGGGAAGCGTGTGGAATTGTTGTGCCCACCGTGGAGGGAGAAGTGGAGAAGGGGGTGCAGCTGTCACTAATCATCTCAGTTGGACAGCAGTGATGGTTCCTGGCTAGTCTCATCTGCGGCAGAATTATCAAAGGCTATAGCGCTTCTACGGTACAGTATACTTAGGGTCGCGTAACTACTATGGGTCGTGCAATGCTACCACCGACAGGTCAACCCTTCGTTCCATTCTTCCGAACCGACACCCTCCGCAACAACGAACAAACGGTACGGATCATATTTATCCTTGATGTCTTTCAACTTGGCATAGTGCGAACCAAAAAATGAGTATTGCCAGTCGATCTCGTACAGTGATGCCTTATTCCACACATTAATTGCCCAGTTTCTTCTGAGAAAGCTTACGATTGCCTACCTCATTGAAATAGGCACCATCTTGAGGTGTGAGGTCGTACATCCCCCTAATCCAAATCTTCAGTTGGTCAGTTAGCCCTGCAATCTCTTCCGCCGTGGCACCTTCTTGCCAAGATACCCCGCATACGGTTTCGACAATGGCATTACGCCATGCCGGATTGACACCCGCCGAGTGGGGATCTATTTGAGAGACCTTTCCCCCAGCGATCATGCTGTGATGGAGGTAAAGGCACTAGACGTCAGTAGAGTGTCATAAGGGATGAGGAAACTGGAACGTGCTTGAACGAGGCCTGGCAATCGTAAAGGATTTCTGCGACGTCAGTGTATCGACTTGCGAGCGTGTCCCGAGATAAAAGACGCGACGTGAGCATCATATTGACACCGTTCTGACCTGCATTTGCCAAAAAATACGTATACCACTCGTACCACGAGTTGAACGAGTAGAACCCCGCCACTGACGAGACACCCTCGGTCCCGAGACCGAGCAGGTAATTCGTCAAGGCCTGCGTACTCGCGTTTGCTGCCGCGGTGGACATGTTGGGATTGATACCGATGAAAGACATACTGTCGTTCCCAAACGAGCCGTAACCTCCCCAACCATCGTCGGTGAGGTTGGGTTGGAGATGTATCACACCCCCTATGAGCTCCTTCATTACCGTTGCGTTGGTGACATTGGCCTGCACAAAGTACATCGCCACTGGAAGTTGTTGGTAGGTACGGTAGGTGACAGACGTGACAATGCCGTAGGTGCCGCCGCCACCTCCGCGGAGCGCCCAGAAAAGATCGGGGTTCTGATAACTGTTGACAGTGAGACAAGCACCGGTAGATGTGACGACCGTTATTTCGATGGCGTTGTCAACACCTGTACCGCCGCGAGATGAGTGCCATAATAAGGGCCGGTTCGCATTTCAACGTGCCTAGACCGTACGTGGGTGAGAGGACACTGTGACCTCCGCCTTGAAGCCAACCGCCTCCGGCTCCCACAGATCCGCCAAGGGAAATGCCACCGACCATCATACGCCCGCTTTGGTTGACGGTATTGTAAGCTTCATACCATTGCACCCCAGCACCGACAGTTAGAGCTGTGCATGTCGCGGTGCAATCAGCTGACAAGCCGACTTCAAGTTGGAATCAAGTGCACAGAAGACCTACCTTGATACGTTTCGTTGGCAGGTGCTCCTTGGGGCGTAAACTGGGCGTTGAAAGTAATGCTCTTCATGTTATGTGTCCATATCACAAATGCACCACGAGCTGCACTACGCCCCAGAAAGTCGTGTCTGTGCAACATAGTAGTAACCCCCAGATCAAGGTGTGCACGAGGAGGAACACACGGATCACCACCCACCCAGTGTTCTTGACAACCAATTTGAGGTCGTACTGTAGCACAAAATTGATAGCAGCCTGAATATCTCGTGGGGTACGAGCGTCAACACCAATCACGGGTACACTCCCTTGCTCGCAAGGAACATCAAGAGATGTGTTAAGGTAGCATGCACCGATCGCGCCATTGTCGAACATGAAGGCTTCAAAGTTCGGAGCTTCCATCGAGCCCGGCATCGAAGAACGCCAGTTCCCATTTGTCCAGTCTTGAACGACTTGTGTGCAGTTCCCAGACGGGTCATTCACTGGGTAACATGCGGAGGCACTGGGAACAGGGTAAATGAGAGGCTGGGAGACCTGGGATTCGAGCTCGGCGAATTGGTCGGCAGTTGGCCAACAGGGTTGTCCGTACGTACAGAGGCATCCCGTGTTGTTGAGATATGCGCCAGCGAGGCCCCCTACAACGAGGGCCAGGACAACGAAGATACTTGGCATAGCTGGCAGCGCTCAACCTTGGAATATCGGCCCTTTATGTGTACTGATACGTTCCGCATGTGTTCTGTGTTCGTTTGGTGCGGAGGCTGCGTGATTTCGGCGATTTAATGAGCATTACTTGGGAAAATTACTTGGCGCTCCTGTGTATGACGTATGGCATAGCCGCATAATTGACGACACTCGAGAAAGCCTTCGCCTTGATGGTTCAATGAGCACTATTGTGTCTCAAGGTGCCAATCTGCAGATATTGGCGGGCCAAATAAACAGTTCGGTGTCCCAGGTCTGGCGTGCTTCAAGCGTTATCGATATCTATCCTCCACTGTCCCGTCGCATGGGTCACCAGCCTGTACGCAGCCACTCCGGACCCTAGGGCAGTGCGCACATGCAGTCGCCGACCCGTTAGTAGTGCCGGTGCGAAGCGAGGATCACATGCACAAGTTGATCCCATGTCAGGGTGTTGCTATGCAGTCATGTAATAGTCGATACCGATCAGATTTTCCGCAGGTACCCAGCCTGAGGTGTGGGCCGCCATCAGCCAAATGCAAAAATGGAGCAAGAGTCGGTGTCGAAGTAGAAGCAACTGTAAGAGAGAAAGGTAGTCAGGTTGGTCACAGCAAGTACTAACATGCTGCCTCATAAATGATGGTTTACCTCATACCAACACGTGCTATATGGTGATCGATAGAGCAATATATAATACAGCCAGAAGTTACAACGCACAGAAAATTGCTCATAGATGCAAATCACACGCCGGATATACGTTCGGGCCCCCGAGAGCTAGTGTGGATTTGGTCGGTTAGTATTACGGTTAACAGCCAACCCTCTTCACTTCCCCCCTGCAGAGCTGGACTGCACAGTCGCCACCTTCCAATCTAAACCCGATCCTGAGTTCATCTTTCCCTCGCCAATCTTCAATCTCATCTCCCTAGCACTCTGATCCTCCTCGTCCTGTCTTCTCTCTTTCCCTACCCATACTGTCGCAAACACAGCGCCAAAAACAGTAATCATGGTGTTGACGAGCACAATATTGTTTACGGTGCCCGTGTTCACACCCAAGTAGACGATGATAATTTGGGCAATTGAGAAGAGCGTCGGGACAAGGAAGTTCGTGGCTGCAATACGGGAGATGATGCGCAGACGCATTGCGAACGTTGCTGTGGAGAATGTAAGTACGATGTGCCAGCAAGGAAAGGGATGACGCATGGCGTGCGTGGTGAAATAGACTCACTCCTTGCAGGGAGAATGTCACTCGTAATGCCCTGTCTGTTGGAGAGGCGTATGCGGACAGACCACAGGAACGCCACAGATGCATATCTAGTAGAACGCTGCGTCAACCAACCTTCATTAGAGAGAATTTGCGGCATACGTATTATCTACGACTTGGGCTGTCCAATCGATCTTCAAGCATGGTGTGGACATCCACAGAGCCGCCATCTGTTCAGCCCCCTGTGGTCCTCTTGATGCGTCTGCCATTTCCTTCGTGAACACGATTAAGTTGGTTATGCGAGCGATCTTTAGGACGACAGGTAGCGCGATCAGGAGGGAAAAGCGGGATAGACCGAGATGTCGAGGTGGGTGAAGGGAGATGAGACGGAGAAGAAGGATGAGGTCGACGAGGATGCATTGAAACATGCCGAGGATGCCTATCGAGATGTTTAGCTGGTAACGATCATGTGTGAGATTGGGTCTCGTAAACTGGAGGTTGTCACCCGACGTAATGACGTACCGCTAGTGGCCATGAGTCTGTCGGGGAAAGGATGGAATGGACCTTATGTGCGAGGCGTTAGATGCAGGCAATTGTTAGGATGGTAAGAACACATGCTGCTAGTGCATCAATCATGATTCCTGCGAAGAAAGCGAGCATGATGGCGGTGACATTGAGTATGAAGATAGGCGTGCGCCTGGTATATCTGTTGGAGAAATAAAACAACGCAATGACAAGTGGGACGAGAAGTATGGTGAAGGAGTGCCCTATCATAAGCGATACGAGCGAGGGATGAATGACACCCGTTTCTATAAGGTCGAGCACTGTTGAAGGGCTGGTAGTAGACATGGTGGGGGGACCAAGCGGGAGTGCGTGCAGCAACCGTAGTCACCTGGGTTTATGTTCGTATGCATGGAGGTGGCGGTGTCATGACAAGAAGCAAGGCACCGAGGAGAAGAACTCGAGAGTGGGTGGACTCATCTGACAAGCCAAGTTCCAGTTGCTGGTTTTGCCTGTTGAAGTACATCTCACCCTTGTCTCCACACCTCTGTACCGCAAGTCCACACCCGCGATTACGAGCACGACCGCTGACTGGTAAGTATTAAATATCGCCCACCGACGAAACGGGCTTTCATCCAATGGAGGCCAAATTCACAGCTGATGGTCACCCATTTTGCATACACATCGCCCGAGCCCTGCCGAGAACTTCTGCTCCAATGAACCAGTGCTCCTCGCCATATTTGGTGCATCACGACACGAAGCTCATCATCATCAGCACGTGGATTATAACACTGCCCTTGTCGGTGGCATTTCTCTTGCCACGAAAAAAAAATTCTTTCAGTGATATGGGCGTTTAGACGTGTAGTTCTGAAGAAGGGTAAGTGAACCACGGAAATGACGTGCAGCCTTGTTCTTCGACACATTGGTTGCAGTTCAGTAAATTCCTGTCCGTCAAGCTCCTCAACACCTACATATCCGGCGACTCTCCAGCACACCTCACTCCAACCCATGTTCATGGACATCGAAGAAAGCCTTCTAGTGGCAATTGCGGAAGCAAACCGTCGCTACTGAGAAAATCAGTCAATCAAGTCTGCAGGTCATGGAAAGGTAAGATATCAGGAGTCAGGACTGATCGTCCATATAAGGGGGAAAGTGCTTTTTACTCTAACACGTGAAGAGGAAAAGTGCAGCACGTCTTGGGTGGTAAATGGGTCATAGCTGTTGATAAATTGCTTCAGCCTCATACATACGAACAGAAAAGTAACCTCGCCTTGCTCGGGGCATTGATTCCGGGACTATGTAACATGCACGGAAACTTGGAATACTGGGAATCATGAGCGGATAATCGTGTACGTGGCAAGTTAGTGAAGGCGCTAGGAATTACTGATCAGATTGTCCGGGATTACACGAGCGGTAAACTACGCCACAACTGAGATGCCCAGCAGAGCGTGTATCATACCAGATTGAATATTGAGTGAGAGCACTAGGTTCCTCCCTAAGAATACTCGTCGCCAAATTCATCGGGCGACGACATCTGAGGCAATTTCCTGAACAGAAGCCCATTGCACGGCTGTCCGAAGAACGCGAAATCAGTGTCGCCCTGAGTCAAGTACTCAGTTTCGGCGGGCATAGGACTGGCTTTTACCATGGGGATCCAATCATTGGGTCATTTCGGGCACATAAATTCTACGATTGCGCAATGATTAAGGGTCGCCTCCAGCCACTTTGACGCCAAACACATTCGACCGGACCAGATTAACCACCCCTGTGTGCGTACTATCCCGATTGTCGCAGATTCAACCACTGGTTCTTGTGAAGGAGACCGTCTCCGCCACAGTAAACAGGCTAAGTACTGCAAGACAATATTGAGCTAGGTCGTTTCAATACATATATCCATAGGGATGATGAAACAAGGTCCCAGACCGATGCCACTGGGACTTGTATATATATCTTTACTACTGGTCAGTCCACGAGAGTATAAGACAAGTGGTAGCTATCAGCTGTGGTGGCGAAGAATCCGGGCGAAAGCTGCAACTGCGAGCAGGGTGCATATTACAATTCATCATTCCTTCCACCCTCTAGTAGTGGCACTGGTCGGATCCCTGGCACTTGGGCGGGAGTACGTCAACCTGATGAAGGGTTGGTTCGAAGACCCGTTGGGTCCACTTGATGTACTCGCATGTTTGTCGAGGGTGGTAAGAACTACTGCATAGTATGCTTTCCCCATGTTAGTTAGCCTATTGCCAAAGGCAGGGTCCACATGTAACATGACAACCGAATCCGTTGACCGCTCGTTTTTTCCTTGCCTATCAACTATTGAGAGCCCCGCTTGCCGTACGTTATCTCGTGTAGTATGCGGTACGACATCCCACTGCTAACTATGAATGTTTGCACGGCTCTAGGCTCGCCGGAGCGTTGTCGACCTGTGTGAGAGGTCAATTGAACCCTGGCGTGGAAGGTTACGGTGGTCGATCCAACGGGACAAATGCCAGGTCCAATCGAAGACGCGAAGGGCTTTCATTGTACTTATTGCACCTGGATTTGGGGTCATACAGGTTAATGTCCACATACACAGACCTGTGGCGTATCAGATACTGATCATCCAAGTGCCATTGCTGTAGTTTTCCACGGTGAACAATCCGGCATGCCGTTGGGCAAAGTACGCCGGAGTCGATCAACGGTGAGACCGGCCGCAGTGGTATTCGGCTGTGTCCCAATCATCGTCACTTGCAAATTGCCGCCCTCTCCTTGCGCCCTCTCCCACCGCTATTCACTACCTTGCTCGTGGCCCCAAGAGCCAGGTTGCTTCGGCTTCGAAGTTCGAGTTAGTCGCGACTTGTCACTTTCCACGAGGAATTCTGGCCCGCTGTTGGCATCCTGGTGTGACGCTTCCACTGTACTTGGCATGTTCTGTCGAAGATGTCGATAAGACACCCGTATGCTGCTGCGCCTTCGAGTTACCTCTATGCAAATGTGGTGAGACAGATTCGTTCCCGAAGTTGAATCACATTTAACTGGGATCCTGGATAATGCGCGGGTTACAGCCATATCACTACGAGCGTACCATATACAGACCACCTACATCTCAGCTTCGCAGCTTTATTCCGGTGAGCTACACCTCTCTTCGCTCAGTCGGGTCTCACATGAGAGTGGCCAGAGCTTTTCCTCAGATTCTCTACCATCCGAGATACCCACCGCGGGTAACTCAAACCCGGACTCAAATCTCGGCATCTCTGGATATTATCCTAATCGTAGGTATCCACCACAGGCACAGCAAACTAGTATTCGTGTGAGTGCAAGCTATTTGCACGTACCTTCAGGGATACTGACTCGGACTTACGTTTCATCTCCCCAGGGCCGGGTACGGACACTCCTGAAGGGCTTCGGAGAGTCTATGAGAACTAGACCTCTCCGGGGAACCTCACATAATCCTTTTATTTCCCGTGTCTATATCCGCACCCCTCCTCTTCTGTGTTGTTGTGACGTGCGGATTGATGATTATGAACACTCGACCATTTGAACTTGCTGGACTGGATGTCCGTAATCTTTTTACCTTTCCTAGAAGGTCTCGACTGACACTCCGCACAGTAACACCATTCTTCACGCTCTGATTCATGACCAAATGATATTCTACCACCGTATCCAATACCAACTATATCTGTTCACGTCCTTCCCGCATTGCACCTCTTGCATAAGTTATTCACTTGTTCCATTACCTTAGATATCATTGCAATGTTGACCCGCGTCTCACGTCCTTTGGAAAATATATATTTGATACACTTCTGTTATTTAGCGCTATTGCAGCCCCCCAGAGTCGAATGTATGTATGGAGTTTCCCAGGAGCCCGTAAAATGAGGAGCCCAATATATGTACATGGGATGTACCAGCGCATGTAAGCTTGACCGACTGCACTGCTCCATAAGGTAGCTCTCAAGCATTTCGACACGTGTCGCATGACTGTGATGCTCGTGACACTCGCACATTTTGGCAGAAGTATGTAATACTTCGACTTTTCAGAAACTATTTTCTCCCACAACACAATGAATTTTAAGATTGTGGAACTATCAGAATCTTGGTAATGATTTTATTAACAATCTGATAGTTTTTTGATTCTCAATAACAGTCAAGGACCACTTTCCTATAGTTTTCTTTTGTTTGTCACGTGAAATGTGTCGAGAGCTACCTTACCATCGGCTTAGGGTCTTTTCTCCACAACTTAGGGCGACCACTACGCTTGGCAACGCTGTGGGATGGGTTGGGACTAAAAGGATTACCCAAGCCAGTACCACTTCCCAATCTGCCCATCTATCGATTTATCACGGTTCCAGTGCTTGGGGACAAGGACACTGCAGAAGTAAAGGCCATCGTGCGGGTGTCACCATTTACGTGGGGGTGGTATACATGATCCAAAAGGTTCCTGTAAACGCCCGACGAACTGACAATTTCGAGCGGTAATCAGTAATTGTCGCTGCGGACCGGTCTAACCACCGCAAGCTGCTAACCCCTTACGCTGTGCGTCTCAAACAGGAGCAATCAACCCAATATTCAACACCTATGATCAGTTGACCTGGTGTGTCACACCATGGAGCAACACGACGAGCATAGTGAGTGCCTGACCTCCGCGAGCGAGGTATGAGCCATCCTGGTAGAAACTGAAGCATGGGTTTGGTAAAACTGAATGATCGATGATTGGTGACGGGACACGAATAGTTACTGTCTAGAACGTGCTCCCAGTGTTTCTTGTGTAGGAGTCATTCTACCATCCTGGCGTGGCCTCGAGGGTCGGCGGTCGGCTAGGCAGTCCTTTTTCGCGGGACCGTTGCTCAGTTGATGGTATCTGTCTTTGCTTATTCTTTCAACAGCAGAAGGAATGCTACAGCAAAGGACTCTCTCCATTAGGTGATTTCCGGTACACTTCATCTAATAAACCGACTTACTACCTTCCTAGTCACAATCCAGCATGCGAACAATCTTCTACCCTCCTAGGCGGCTGGTTCGCATCGCAACGAAATACATATCTCTCAAAAATTCCTTGGCCTTGTAGGTGAAGTAGTCGAGCACCTTGCGCTGTACCGGTGCAGTGATAACACTACCTAGAAACTTATTGACAGGGTGTGGGTCCACACACCTTGCAACAAAAACCATCTAAATGTCAACAACTGATACAGTACAAGAAGGTTCGCAATTACTTATCCGTCAAGTGATTCAGAAGTTTCCTCTGGGCAAGATTCCAACTTTTGAGGATAACGAAGGGTTTGGGCCGATCAATGGCACGGTGCTCGCCCGCTATGGTTAGTCAATAATTCTTTGGAGACAATAAGAAGGATCGCTAGTGAGCTCGCTCATCCCTAAGGCCGGCCTCCTTGGTTACTGTACAAAAGAAACGGCCCAGGTTGACCAGAGGGCGCATTTCGAAGACACGGAGGTCCTAATCCCGGCAAGTTTTATATGCGGTGTCATGAAGTACACTTACCTTTATTGATGGGTGGTTTTCTTCCTCATAAGACATTGAATCATAGCAACGCGAATTCCGCCAAGAGCATCTTGAACGCTCCTTCAAGTTCCCCGAGGGCTATCTGGCCTTGCGTCCTTCCAGCTTGTTTATATCGACACTTTGGCGCTCGGAGATGTTGTCCTCGCCACGTGCACGCCAGATAATCTGCGGGATCAAGGAGCGCGAACGGGTTTACCCACACATTTTCGCTCATTTTACAAGTGACAAACGATGAGAGAATCAAGCACCTATTTAGAGAGCCCGAATTCATCGACAAACTTCTTGTCTTCAAGGCCGGTTGTTTGCGCGATCGAGCCCTTGACAGAAGATTATTAGTAACGTGTCTCAAGAAATATCGCGTGTAAAGCTGGTAGATCGGGAGCTTATCGAACACCATTTTCCTCGGAGGAAAAGCTAGCGAAAAATGAAAAACTCCACGACTCATCAATAATAGAACTGTGAGCGCTTGAGCAACGATTTACTGCCTCCCGGCTAGCTCTGAATTAGCCTGCACTGTAATGCTTACTGGTAAGTCGGTTGATCTATATACACCATACCATAAGTAATGCACGAACGTGGCGGATGACTTGCGCAGAAAACAAGCGCGTGTGTCCCAGTAAATAGTGTATATACATTGAGTCTTCAGAGTCCCTTCAGGCGTGCACTGCCGCCTCAGAGGTAGTCCCCAGTTTACTGAAGCCATAGTTTTCACCCACAACGAACGCGCGCGTACATTGAGCCATTGTTACAGACCTAGTCGAACCTCAGATACTTATGAAGGGTTCATGGTAGATACGATACTCACGCTCGAGAGATAGGATCCGTCTGGTAGAAGTTAGCAATAGGCTTGGTAAATGGCTTGCCTGTCGCTTTAGCGGTTGCAGTTGCCTCTACGAGAGTCTTCAACCCGACCAGAGCGAGATCCGCCGAAGTCCGTTCGGTCACGTCGTATCTTACCAGTGTGGGTGAAATTTCCCACATGCGGTCCCTCAGTGTCAGTACATCATCGTAGGGCAGAGGGGTGTTGAGGACTTCCGAGAGAGCACTGTTGGCACACGAGGCAAGCCACATCAGCACATGCACGTACATAGCCTTACAAAAGAAATCATAACACACCGGATGACTTTCCAATCCTCCCTCGAAGCACCTGGCGGTGGCACCGCAGCCCGTCCCAATTGTGCACGACCTTCGGTGTTGACCCACGTTGTGCTTTTTTCCGTGTAGGCTGCACCGGGCAAACATACATCTGCCAAAGATGCTCCCAGGTCGCCGTGATGGCCCTGGTAAACGACGAACGCATCGCCGGGAATAGATTTGGGGTCTATCTCGTCTGCGTTCAAGAGATATATGAATTTGGGCTTCGTTACAGAAGCCTTCTTTGAGGGTACGAATCCGACCTCATACGCAGCAGGTCTAGATGCAACCTAAAAGACGTCATAGTTAGCTAGATCCCATCCAACCCACGTACACAACCCACTCTGTGGAGTATAGAGAATCCATTCCAGTCAGGAGTAACGAGCGTGCTCTTGTTCTTCTCGACGAATTTGGCGAGCGCATGATAAGTAGCAGCACCATCAGGATGCTCAGCAAGTGCGCTTCCAACAATGATTAGCGGTTTCTTAGCAGCTTTGAATTTTGCTGCAAAGGGTCCCCTGCCAGCTGTAAATTCGGCGAGGGCTTTAACATCGGGACCAAGGTATTCGTAACCATATGCAGTATCCACACGTTCACCAATAAGACCGACTTCCACAGTGGTATGTAGCCAACTCTTCCTTATGCGGGCATTGAGAACAGCAGCCTCGTGACGGGGATTCGTGCCGACAAGCAATATCACGTCCGCTTTTTCCAAACCAGGGATCGTGCTGTTGAAAAGGTAATTCGAGCGCACATCAACACCATGTACTGGCGGAACATTGCCTTTGGGCTGGTCGAGTGCAAAGTTATCCGACCCTAGACGGTTGACAAGGTCTTTCAGAGCAACAAGTGACTCCGTGTCTGCCAAGTAACCAGCGACAGCTTGAATCTCATTGTCCCTAGCTCCAGTAGCGGCTAGACCATCTGCTATGGCCTGCAAAGCTTCCTCCCACGTTGCAGGTACGAAGCGCTCGCCCTGTTTAATGAGTGGAGTGGTCAACCTCTGGAACCTCAACCCATCGTACGCATATCGTGTCTTGTCACTGATCCACTCTTCGTTGACATCGTCATTCGTGCGAGGTTGTATCCGCATGACTTGGACGCCCCGAGAATCGACACGAATGTTAGAGCCAAGAGCATCCATGACATCGATCGATTCCGTATTTTTCAGCTCCCACGGGCGCGCATGGAAAGAGTAAGGCTTGCTGGTCAATGCACCGACTGGACATAGGTCGACGACATTCCCCGACAACTCAGAGTCCATGGTCTTTTCCACATACATTCCGATCTGCAAGTCGTTTCCTCGCCCGGTTGTTCCTAGCTCCTCGACACCAGCAACCTCATTCGCGAAACGAACGCAACGAGTACACTGGATACAGCGGTTCATCGAAGTCTTCACGAGAGGGCCCAGATCCTTATCCTCGACGGCTCGTTTGCCTGTGACCTCGTGGAAACGTGTGCGGTCAGATCCGTAGCGCATCGCTTGGTCTTGCAGATCACATTCACCACCTTGGTCACAGATCGGACAATCCAGTGGGTGGTTCGCAAGGAGGAACTCCATGACACCCTCCCTGTAAGGTATGGGCTGAGTGGACGGAAGCCTGTTTGGACAACACCTACCGAGCTTCATGAACCAGTGGCGTGTTCGTCCAGACCTTGGAACCAGGCATGGCCGGCATGGCACTAGCTCCTGTAAGCAGACGCACGTCCCTTAGTTCCGTAGATATACTTACCATGATGCAACGGGCTTCGGGGATCGTTCCACTTCCACCAAACACATACTACCACAACGTGAGACAACTGACGAGTTACTGGGCACGAACACGAACTTACCGGCAGTTACCAGCAATGGCAAGTCTTCACCGCCGACGAAAATTAGTCTTGGGTGAAAGGCTGCGAAGCATAGACATAAACCGACCTGTCATGGTAGCAAAATCTAGACCAAGATCAATGAGACACACAAAGACAAGAACCGACAGAGCGCTCCACTCACCGAGGTATGACTGCACCAGCAGCTTCGCATGCTTGAATTAAGGCAGAACCTTCACATCTTCTTGAGAGCCCGTGATGAAGTGTAAAGCGTGAGCAGACCCACCCTGTGGAACAGTCACCTCCTTTCCATCCACCGTTAAAGTAATATCCGCCTGACGGACAGGCGTCGACACCATCGACCTGTGGCCTGGTGAATTCCGTATGGCATGCGGGTAGAGTTCGTTTAGCGGTGACAGAAGCATCAAATTTCGTTGAGCACCCAGTATACCACGTCCGTCAGTAGGCGTCCTTCTTTGTTATTCGCCGTGAAAAGTAAAGCGTCTCGCACCTTTATGTGAAGAGCCACTACGAGCAACCATCCCGAGTCGCCCCGTCGCAGGTGCACGCGTCGACATCAACCGCAACATTGCTAGATGGTAGACGATCAGCTAGAAAATTGACTGCCTTTGATGTAAAAACACCACGCACCAGCGTACTAGCTAGAAAATGGCAACCCTGTGAGCTCGTTGCAGTCGTTGGCGACGAACATTAAACACGTCTATTTCCGATATTTGGGACGGAGATTGAAAATGCTAAAGTTTAGTCAGCGTCCAATCACTCTCAGTACATTTGATGCTTAGTGTGCTTCTTCAAAACCGACATTACACGGTGGTGTGTGCGTTCGATTACAATTGTAACAAGGTTGTCCAAACTATACATATAAGGTTGTGAAGGTGTGCGAACGAGACATGCGGAGTGACGGAAGGGCGACGGAACGAAAGAGAACGTACTCGAGTGGTCCATCGTAGCAACGGATAATCGCATCAAGGGACATAAGTGACCAAGAGAACATTCACGATCAACTTCTCCAGCTCCCCATTCGAGACGAAGTAAACCTTTTCTTTCGATACAGGTCCAGGTGCCCAATCCGACAAGACAAATATCTCGGCTTCTGAAAGCAGCACAGCACCGCTCTCTTCTACCCTCTGTCGTATGATATCGGTTTGGATCCTCATCAGCTCCGCTTCGTCTTCTTCTGGATCACCGTAATAACTCATCGGTCTCATCGGCACGCTCCGTCTAGATGGCGAGTTGAACGGGAGTGCAGACGCGAACGACATAATCCCTGCAGCGCTTGTCGGGGAGTCATTCGTGTCGTTACCGCATTCCACCGTACGATCTATTGGCCAAATGTAGCCGCCTGCGGCCCAATGGAGCTCCGGTGCGAGCTTGTACGCCTTTAACGCATGGTATAGAAGCGAATCGCTTCCCTTGAGCTGCACGTGTCACAGACAGCACTTGTTAGTTCGTCACGTTTCCACACTTGCGGCAAGCCAAGTGCACGATGCGGGGAAAGAGATCACTCACACGAGGAACCAACGATTCGGCTAACGATTCGGCTGGGTTCACATTATAGTCTTGTGTAAGATAAAACGCCACCTTCCGTCCACGAGACAAGCTGAGCACTGGAGATAGGAGGTCAAGGAACCGTTCGCTTGGAGTTATCAGGGGATCCACAGATGGGCCGTAAGTCTTGAGGTGTACGGCAAACGAGATGCTCATTCGGCACCCCTGGGTCACGGTCTCGACCTCATACTCGCATTCGGCTAGGAATGCTGTCCACTCCACTTCGTCTGGCTTGCCACCGACACCAAAGAACCTTTCCTCGGTGCCATCTGCATCGCGAACGACCAAAGCACCACCACAGAAGTGCACGGGAAGGGACACGCAAACGGTAGCAACTCGACCATCGTTGCGAAGGGTTCGCGGCTGAGCGGGCATTCGACATCCATTAAGGACCACTTCGAGCCTGTCTCTGACAGCGACGAGATAATGGCCAATTGACAGGTTTGGGAAGAGAGAATTGCGGACGGCTTCCAGAATGGGATGGTTGGCAATTTCGAGAGTGGCAGTGAGGGGGAGATTGGGGGGATAGAAAAGGGAGTCGCTGGCACGATCCGGGTACACATTGATACCTGCTGTCGTATGAGGTCGGCAAGCGGCAACAAGGACGTCTAGTGCAGGCGGGGTGTCGTAATCAACATCGATGGGAAAATCGAGCGAGTGAGTGATGCCACCCTGGAATCAAGATGTGAGACCTCGTGTTGACTAGCGGGTCGTGATAAGGACCGTACCTTTGAACGGAAGAACAACACTAGTGCGGAAGGATCTAATGGAATATGACCCGAGGCAGTGAATGGACGTGCTTTGGCCGCAATTATGCGTGAGATGCTGACGCGGAGATTGTTCTCAGCACCGTAGTCCGACTGCAACCTGCGCACTGCTGGTCTTTTGGATCCACCATTCGATTGTTTTGGAAGCCGCTCGATCTCAAAGTCTGGGATACTTCGATTTCTTGAAAATGCCACACCGTGGCTATCTGAATGTCGACTGCCATCTGAAAGCCGACTACTTGCAGCGGACGGTGTAGGGGAACTGAGTATGGATAATGGTGGCATGAGGGATAGGAGGAGGAGGAGGAGGCTTGGAGTAGGAGGTAGTGAATCGAGTTGAGGTTGCTATTTAGCTGAGATGGGCCGGCGATATTTTATTATACACTGGTTGCCTAAATCCGTCGAGACGAAACGTGTTCATCACACCCGAAAGAAGAAAGACAGGGGCCATCTCCTTATAGAAGAGAAGGTCGCTGCAGCACAGCAACTTAAGTTGACCCACCACCACCTCCAATACAATGAGGCTTCAACGTGGCAACGAAAAAAAGAAAACGCTATGCGAAACCACCAGACGAAACAACAGTATCAATCACAGGCACAATAACCGGGTCGGCCAATGTACCTATCACATTTTAACCAACAGGCTTACAAGCGACTGGCAAGGCAAACGTGTGGCGTCAGGGAGACTCCCCAGAGGGCATCCGTGGACCACATGTGCGCACAGCAGGACCACCAGCAGTACATAGCTCTCCAGTTGGCAGTGGAACAGTGCTCTGGCAGGCAGTGGGGAAATCCAACGCACCATTGTGCACATTCAAGCTGTACACCGGGACGAGAGCCCGACATGGAGGGGGCAGTTGGCAAATCCCATTTTGAAATGCAACACTCAAACAGGGCTGTAGCATAGGAAGACCACAGGGTCGTCAAGCCTGATCATCGTTCGAAACCAACCTGGTTCGCGCGGAAACGAAGGGGAGCGATATGACCGGAAAGCCGTGGAAATCTGTACTCATCTGAATGTCGTCATCGTCTTCGTAAGAAACCATCCCGGAGAGGTTATCCGTCGGATATGACTGCCTTCATGAAGAAGAGGACGGGAGGAAGTGAAGAACGGTAACGTACAGCTGTACCCCGGACGGATTCCAGCCTTTACGTACCCCTCGCATCAAAATCCAAAGGTATCTAATCAGCTGGGCACAAGTGAACAAGGTCATATAATATGGGCTGTCCTGATGGAGTATCGAATACGCGAATTACCATGGTCCAAGCTCGCGGTGTCTCGAAACCGATAAGCGGTTGCAGTTCCCAGGTGACATGTTTGTTTGTTTCCGAAGGGGCGGAATTCTGCCGAATAGCTAGCTACCAGAGCACGAGCGCTCTCTACTTTCCACCCAAATACAAACCATCCTCTGGTGTCATCTCCATATTGTTATCGCGCGATTAATCAACCAGACCATAACCCCAAGCCCAACAGTCTCCGATCATAGCACAAGTCATAGTGAACATTGTGACATGGTAGGCATAAGTCGCTTATCCAGTCTCATCCAGATAACGCCGGTGTTCAAATTACCATTCCCGCCACTGCAAGATCTATCTTCTGGTCAGCATTAGGCAAAAAAGGTCCTTCAAGCCACTCGGGACAAGGCCCTATTCCAACATCACGTTTCTGATACACGTGTTATATATTTCAAAATGTTCGCGACTGCGACGACCAGTTCTTTGGGCAGGACTAGAGAACGCGAACGCGCAGCACGTATGACTGCTACTACGCTCAGTGATAGGGTTGTCGTTTTCGCCGTGCTCGAATATTTGCGAGGTGGACACGCGACTTGATCGTCCGAGTCGTACGGAAGGATTAGTTGGTACTGGCTCCGACAGGTTACGAGTACAATCGTCCTTAGATAGGACGACGAAAACCATCCATTATTATCTGGCAAACTTCTGGCAATCACCGGTGCATGGTTCATTGTTGGACAGGGTGAGAGAATTAACCCAGATGTCGTCGGTAGTTGCCGGGAGAGGTTTCCATGACAGGCTGCCTGACCCCGAGCGGCTGATGGGGAACAGTGGACAATGAGCCTACCATGCGATATGTAGAACTGGGCGCAGGGGGTAGCCAAAGTGTCAGGTGGATATGATCGTATCGTGATCCTGAAAACCCGCAAGAGTCCACAGTGATAACCAAGACAAGAACGCTTGTCCGACTCTCCCCGATGCAATGATGGACCAGTCCTTCCAAGCATCAAGCAAATTCAACAAGGTTAGAGGTCCGCATCTGGCAGTTCCAACTCCAGTGCAGCCTGCTACTCGGGCTCGAGAGGCAGTCCTCGTACCTTGGATAACGAGTGTGAAGGTCAAACAATTGAGTAACCAGGAACGTTCTTCTGTACATTGGGGACTTCATCCCGCGACAGGCTTTCGAGATTCAGGAGGAAGCGTGGAAATCGATTACATATGTCGTTTAGGCTGTTAGGCGCGGTTTGGATCTTCGTCATGCCCATACACACGTTCGTATTCAATGGCCGATATTCGACGGTCAGCTGGTCGGCTGCCGGCCGAGGGTGCGACAGTTTTGCATGCCATGGCAGGCCGCGGAGGACCAGGACGGATGTTGTTGATCTGCTCGTTAGATATGATTCAGACCGTTTAATCCGACGTGGGCATGTATTTCCACCGTCCTGCGAATCAGTGATAAGTATGATCGCAGTGATATTGGTATGTAATCGCAAACTAGGTCAGTTGCCAAATCTCATCCAAGGTCTAGGTGGACATCTTGGACAATCATCAATAACAGCGGGGTGTAAGAGGTTCAGCATGTCTACCTTTCTCTTTCCGGGTCACCCGTGGTCGTCATGAGTCGTTATCATGGGAAGTCTGTCGTGAAGCCAAATTTACATTGCCGTGGACGTAACGGTGATAACTTTCCGCCCTCCCAATGCTCACTTTCAGGTTGCGGAGTAAACCAACGGACACACTCTTGCTGCGGGCTTCCCAGCTTAGCAAAACCATGCATATCAGCAACGTATGCGGCTATATCGATCCACGGATGGTTTCTGTTCCAGATTGGTATCGCGACTCATCCTCATCTTCAAGTTTTTTCAAATGATGGTAACGCTTGATCCCGCGGTTTGGTTGCGCTCCGGTTTCGCGCGAAGTGCGACCAATTCTACCAATCAGCCAGTCAAGTGGTGATTGTGCAATTTCTAACAGCAGCCGTCGATATCAACGCCGCCATCATCATATCGGCCAAGTGAAAAGTACACGCGACGAGCCTTGGTTGCAAGATCAGGACGAGCGCAGGAGGAGATTCAGGCCGTCCAGCGGACAATTGAAGTAACCCCGAGAATGATCCTTTTTTTTTTTTTTTTTTTTTTTTTTTTTCAGGGCCATGTTGTGTTCGATGCGACGAGGTACTGTCGAGGTCTGTACATTTGCGCCAGGTTTTCCCTGGCACGTCCTGACACTGCATGGCGGGGCAGAATCGCCGGATTGGAGGATTGCAGTCACTTATTTTGAAAAAGGCGGGTCAGAAAGGATGAGGTAGGCGTCGGCAGTCCGTCCCCTTGGTGTACCAACAGTCTCTCCCATTACTTCTCACGCAGTCAACCGTAATCCGGCTCATGAGTGGATCAGTGTTTTTCACCCACCGAGAGGACTAATAACAATATCGTTAGCCCAGCGGATCAGTTCACCGCATTAAACAAGGACCAAAGAAGGTTGCTGTAAGTATACGAGTTCCAACAGACGGGAAAACATGGTGCAGCTAGTTCAGGGTCCGTGTCAGACTGGTTACGTGAATATGTGCCGTCGTCGTTGCGATTGTAGCATTCAGTCGTGCTAGTGCACATAGTACAATTACGTGCAACGATTGAGCAGAGGGGAGTAAACAGAAATGGGATCCCACGAATGGTGGCCCGATACATACAGGCTCATGGGGGGAATGTAACACAGAAAAGGAAGAAGGGCTGATAAAAGCGCGGTCGTAGCTACCGCAGGTCTACGATTTCAAGGGGCAAATCCTTCATTTGCACGTGTCCCTTGTCCGCATCCTGAAGGAAACCACGTGATGGTGATTAAGTAACGGCACAACAAACGGAGCGGGATGGAAATAAAATCGTGTACGTACGGTATAAATGGGAAGGTCAGGGTGAGGATGAAACGCTTCCTTGGCATCGCAGTCCAGTATGGTCTGTAAGCCAGGCGGATCTGTCAGCCGGAAGATTCCAAAGCTAACGGATAACACTTGTCAATTTCAAACTCGGGGGCATGTGTCTTGCTAATGATAGCTCACTTTGGATTGGACTTTGGTGCGCAAACAACTGCGAATGACTCCGGGAGCATCCGCTGGAAGCCCGAGTGCGTGTGTAAGTCGACCGAAGACATGAAACCTATTCAAATTGATCGGTTGAATTAGGACGGACGACGATGGCCCGATACGACACTACACACATGACTGAGAAGGATGTGTGTGGATCTGAAAATACCCAAAAGGACATCAGGAGACACGGATGGTTTTTCGCACCTCATGTACTCACCCATCCTAGCGTTATCAGCGACCTCTCCTCGGTGAACTGCATTACCAGTTCCTCCTCATCCATAGTGCACGTATCACTGGTTGAATGCTGTTTCGGAATCAACAGCACGGTGACAACATACTTGCCATTTTGATCCTTGCCGAGTAGGAGGCCACACGTCTCGCGATTGCGGGCTGTGTTAAGAGCCGCTATAGATAGGAAGCGGGGAAGGCAATCCCGTGGCAGCAGCACAGTTTTGAGATCCGGTACCTTGCCTTCCGCAGCTCTGTCTCGTACTATGCGCGCCGATTCTTGTGACGGGGTACGGTAACGGTCATTACTGACATGCTGCAAAGTGGATGGTGGTGCTCCTTGAGAGTGCCGAGAGAGAGCCGGATAAGCAAGTCCGGATGGTGCAGACGGGCGTTGGGGGATAAGGGGAATTGTAGACGGATGAGGGAGTATATCGGTGGAATAAAGACTATCTGAACTCGGTCTTGACGAATCTGGAATGAAGAGTAATGATGACGGGGCGAAGTTGGAAGCTTTAAGACTTGGGTAATTAAACATGGAGTGCAAGGAAGGAGTATAACCTTGCAGGAGTTGATGCTGCGACATAAGGTGAGGATAGCGAATGCGCCCGTCCGGTGGCGCAGGTGATGTCGTGGTCACTGGTATCGGGTATGATAAGCTAGGTGAAGTTAGTCTCGGTTGACCGCGAGCCAAGATAACACGAACGGTTTGACATCCTGTGGCTTATTCGCCGGATCTCTGCAGCTCGATCAGCCTACGTGGCAGAAATACGAAGACAGCGCCGACCTAGTAGGGCTCTCCAAGGGCATAGGTGAAGGGACAGCTTCTCCGCGTGGTGGTTCTGTCATCATTGAGCGCTGGGGGGTTAGGGCAGAGGGACCAGCCGCGTGTACTGGAGATTGGTTGACACCGTGTCGTGCTGCCCGAGACGCGGCTTCTGCTTCTTGCTGGCGTCGAAGAATACCTTGCCGTTCCCTGGGTCGTCGCCTCGCCGCTTCTTCCTCCTGTTTCCAAATATCTTCTTGCTTCCACCTAATATCATCATGTTCTCTTCGGCGTTCTTCCGCACTCACAGGTGTCAACCGCTCAGAGGGTTCCCTCTCCCGTCCGCCCTGCAAGGATTCTCCACGAGATATAGTTGTCGCTCGTCTCGCGACAGGAAAAACGTCATCTCTCCTCCTAATCCTGGTGTCGACCTGCAAGCGGTGAGGTGATTCCGAAGCCGCTGGATCTACGGTCCTATAGCGGTATTCATCTCTCCGTCTCTCGTCTTCGCGCTTCCGGTTTGAATCGCGCCTTGCAGCTTCCTGAGCTTGCCATCCTGATTCATCCGGGGCAGGGTACCTATTATCCCGTTCCTCTATTGCTTGTCTCATATTTTGCTCCATAGCGGCACGAGCACGAGCCGCTTCTTCTGGATGTCGACTTGCCCAACGCTCATAGCGATCGACTAAAACTGGCTTTAGTTCCCCAAGACTTTCGAGGATCGTCTGACCATTCTGTGGGACATCCATCAGTCCAAGTCCGAAAAAGGGCCAGTAAAGCGTCTGAGACTCGAGCGTAAAACATACAGAGTACGGATACCGTCAAAGGAGTACAGTATTACAAAGACCTATAGAATGGGAAACGGGAAAGCACTAGATCAGACACTCACGAGACCTAGGTTATGACGTTGAGTGCCTGTCAGGAGTGTGTAGTACTCTTTGTGTGTGGGAAGTTTCTCGAGGATGACAGTGGCAGCTTTAGCAAACTCAACAAAAGCAGCCTCAAGATCTCCCGCGTCAGCGTAGCTCCGGCCTGCTTTCCGGAAACCGTCGGCAGCTCTCAACCACTGTTTTAGTCCTCTTGACGGATCCCATAGATTGTTTAGCGCTCGATCTGCTAGCTCTGCAATGCTGAGAGGTCTGCGTGCAGGTGTAGTCGGATGGAGGGGTTGGCGAAAGACAGAATCTGACGGGTTCATGACTTGACACTCGCTGGGGAGGAGCGGCAGAACGAGGGAAGAGGTGCACGACGGTTAGCTTTCCTTTTCCGGACAAAAGCATCGTGTCGAGTCACGTGAGAAAACTCCAAAAAATAAAAAAAAGTAAATAAATAAATCCCCTGAGAAGGCGCTGTGTTTTTGCGTTGCAGTCAGGTCATTCAGCTACATACCGGTGCGCGAGGACGTCGCGCTCGTCTGATCATCTGACTTCGTGTAGCTAAGGGCATTTCCACTTGCCCTCCTTGCCTATCCCACAGGTGGATAGTTTTGCACGCGCAAAGGCTGGCCGGGTATGGGTTCTCTCGACCCACGCGACGCACGGGCTGGTAGGATACGGGGTTGGCTATACATAGTATGGGTCTTTTTGTTCTTCATGCTTGCTGGGCTCTTTTCGTCGAAGCGGAATCACGAGGTCGTTGGTTCCTCGGCAACCCGATCGAGTTGGTTCAGAGCGTCATCTAAATGGCTCCCTTTCACTTTTTACGGCGGACCTGGCGTACTCGACGAACACCCTATACCAAAGCTTATGGTCGATGCCGAAAAGAAATTCAAGGCGTTACTCGCCAAGCAGAGCAAAACCCTCCCAGAGGCCGTCACGGAGTACAAGCGCCGGTACGGTCGAAATCCGCCTCTTGGATTCGATGATTGGTGGAAGTTTGCTATCGAAAATGACGTGAAGCTAGTAGACGAATTCGATGCAATTATCGAAGACCTCGCCCCATTTTGGTCCCTCACTGGTGCAGAGTTAAGAAAGAGGGCCTATGAAGTAAGGGAGACGCGTGGCCCAACTTGGTAGTGGTACTCACGCAGACTTACGTGTAGGCTGGGCAGTTGCCTTCGATTGACTTGGTTCGCATAGAGGATGGTTTGGCTATTGATCTGAAAGTAGAGAAGAAGTTCAAGGACACAGAGAAGGGACACCGGGCTCTTGGTTTCCGTCGGCTTCTGGAAAAGTTCCAAGATAAGGTACGTGTTTTTGAACTGACATCACTCTGCATACGACCAACCCTGGTGTAGCTCCCCAACATGGATTTCCCTATCAACGCAAAGGCGGAGGGTAGAGTCCTTGTACCTTGGGAACACCAGACCTACTCTAATCTCACTGTTGAAGAACTTTCTGGTGCGTATTTGTCTCGACCTTTATGACATGCGGCGGTGACTCTTGCGCCGTGCTCGCAGTGGAAGATTTTACCCCCGATTGGCAAGGGACAGGGAGTGTCTGGCATGCGTTCCGTCGTACCTGTTCCCCAGATACTCAAGCACGTCGGCTCTTTAGCTCTTACCGGAATCCCAATGCTGAGAAACCGAGGAGTTTACTTGGTCCTTCCAATGATGTCGACGAGGTTTTTAATTTTGTGGAGTCGGTCGATGCAGACCTCGACTACTGCCGGTACCCTTGGGCTCATCTTACCCAAGGTCACTTCTTTTCTGACTGGCGTACTGTGACGAAACTATATCCCGTATTTTCGCCCGCAAGAGCCAAAGGTTTCGCAGATATCAGAATCCCGAGCCATTATTATCACGGTCAGAATTCTCGCTATACCTATGGCTGGGATCCGGCCAACGAGGACCCCAAGGAAATCGACGATATGGAAGTTCCTTGGGACGATAAGAGAGAAGTTATTTTTTGGCGAGGTGCCACTACCGGTGGAGGAAGCACACCTCCTGGGTTCTCCCCTTACTACCAACGGCATAGGTAGGGAGGTTTGGAGTCATGTTCTCATCGTGCTCACCTTGCTACCCAGATTCCTTCGTATGGCCCATGGAAGCGCGGCGGCGAACTATACTATCATTCATGAGTCCCCTGCCGACCCTGGCATGTACATATCCACAACCGTCCCCGCAATGGAACTCAATCGCGAAATCATGGATGTCGCTTTCGTGTCGGCGGTTGGCAGTTACCCGGGTGGTGAGGAAGCCCTACGCCGAGAGCACCGCTTCTCGCAGCCTGTTCCACTTGGCGAGCATTGGTCATACAAATATCTCGTCGACCTAGATGGCATGTCTTATTCAGGTCGGTTCATGGCGTTCATGGCGTCCGACAGCGCTGTCATCAAGGCAACTGTGTACAAGGAATACTTCACAGACTGGATACAGCCATGGTGAGTCCCACCCGTTCCTCCGGAACATCATGACTGAGCCGTCTTCCGTGATCAGGCTACACTTCATACCCTTGTCATCCTCCTATTCAGAGATATACAATATACACGCTTACTTTTCCGGGCCTTCGAGTGCGACCTTGAGAATCGCTAATATGTCGCACGTCCCCGAGGTTAAAAACGTACATGCTAATGGGGACAAACAATTGAAGAAGATAGCGAGAGCGGGAAAACAATGGAAAAAAACCATCGGACGTACTGTTGATATGGAAGGTTAGCCTTCGTTTATTCTTCAATGAGGAAACTGATGCCGGCCTTTTCGCAGCGTACGTGTATCGACTGTGCCTAGAGTACGCCAGGCTCTGGGCGGACGACCGGGATGCATGGGGCTTTTCACTTTAGTACCGCTGCTTTTGATCCCTGTGCATCGTGGACTTGCAGGATTTCTGTCATTTCTTTGTGCTTGGGTTCGATGCTGTCGCTTTGCTTTCTAACAGAGATATCACGTAATACGCAGGCCTGCCCGCAAACGCACACCAAGGCTGCATGTATCATTATCTTTCGGATGCAGGGGCACGACGGTCATGTCTGTGAGCTCATTACCTACCTCCCTGGAGCACAGTTGCTCAAAGGGGTGTTTACTTGTATCATTGCATTCTGCCAGTTGTACGCTGAAGTCTTCCTTATGCTATAACTGCATTTGTTTTTATCCTGTCGAAGGTCGTTATTACTACATACCAGGTATCAGGACAATTCAACGTGTGTATGCTTTAGGGCATGGCATAGAGTTGCTCTGCGTGCGGCTGTTCAACGATTTGCCGCACGTTACAGTTTTAGACAACGCATGGCACGTGTAGCCGAAGCGACTGGGAGATACGGACAGTCAATGAATGAGACGCCTCTTCTATCCCTCGCAAGACGACCCTATGATTATAACGCGTCTCAGGTGTCCCAACTAGCGTCTGCAAAAGACAGATGACATTCAATCTAGTAACTTGGGATGAGTACAGAAGTAAAACACGACAAGTCTAAGGTCCTCGAGAACACCGAACGAGCGGGTGCCAGTGGTGAACAAATAGATCTATTATACTAGGTTCCTATTTTTCGTGGTAGCTGTCCCTCAGAACATGTGAGCCCTCGATCTCCGTCAGCACCTTCTCGCCGACCACACGTACGCGACAGGGTGCACAGACTGACGACTGATCTGGCTAAATGGCCTTTTCCATACACGGAGTCTTCATAATTGCGGTTGGAATCTACGATGTCGTGAACGTGCTGGGCGCCCTGGGGAGGGTTGCCTCGATGATTGCGAAACCCTTTTTTACAGACCAGTAGAACTACGCGTTGACTCTTGGGATTCCAATAAACGCAGATGCCTTCCACCAGTTCACAATGTTATCCACTGTCTCCTCTTGAAATTTAAGTGCCTTCTTCTCGTCCCCTAGGTCTTCTACGATCTCCCACGCTGACTCCGGGGTATTGTCAAACCTTTTATAGCCGGACCCTGCATCGAGAAGTGGTTTGGCGTACTCTTCTTTCAGTACGCGCTCCATTTCAACGGCCTCGGGCAAACTGGTGTCATCCCACATGGTTGTCACCAGGCGTAGCCGGTCGATCGCTCCCTCTCCACACATCTTAGATAAGATCCGGAAGTTGCGTTCTTCAGTGCGAGCGCACTGGACCGTTATATCATGCGTGTAGATTATGCCTGTGAGCATGACGGACCTCCGGTATCTGCTCGGGCATCGGTTACATCTCAAAGTAGAGGGGACTGGCCGACTGACATAAGACCCAACCACATCGAAATGGTTTGAAACCTGTCCTGCTCAAACGCTGGTGTGTCTATGAAAACAAAACGTTTTCCTTTACGGACATGCGTATAGGCACCGACAGTTTCAGTACAAGGGTTGAGTGCATCAGCATTCGCTTCTGGCAGCATTCCGGTGAGTTTGTTGATAATCTGAATCTCCCACATGAGCGACTGTTCAACTTCGGCATTTTCTTATCAACCCACATTACTCTTTCCGGATCCTGGCGGACCCAAGACGCTGTTAATAGTACACGCGTGAAGATTATGAGAACTTGCTGGCAGAGGACACACACACATGATGACGACATCGTTGGGCTTAATGTCTGTCGTTGAGATCTTCGCCTGCGCCCTGCCCTGTGAAAACGTTAGCATGTACATTTCTAATATTTACGACAGATTGCGACCTGCCTCCGGGAATAAAGGACTCCTGACTTTTTGATAGATGCTACCAACCTTATCCGTCATTTCCTCTGTTAGGCCCTCTACAATCTTCCACGCCAACTCCGGGGTATTGTCAAACCTTTTGTAGCCGGACCCCGTATCAAGAAGGACTTTGGCGTACTCTTCTTTCAGTACGCGCTCCATTTCAAGGGCCTCAGGCAAACTAGTGTCATCCCACATGGTCGTCACCAGGTGTAGCCGATCAATCGCTCCCTCCCTACACATTTTACACAAGACGCGGAAGTTGCGTTCTTCAGTGCCAGTACACTTGACCGCTATATTATGAGTGTAGATTACGCCGGTAAGCATGGTGGACTTCCGGTACCTGTTTGGGTGTCGGTTATCATCTTAACATAGAGGGGGAGGGACAGGCTGGCTGACATGAAACCCAGCCACAGCGGTACGCTTTGAAATTTATCTTGCTCAAGCGCCGGCGTGTCTATGAAAACAAAGCGTCTTCCTTTACGGACGTGCGTATAGGCGCTGACAGTTTTGGTACAAGGGTCGAGTGCGTTTGCATTCGGCTCTGGCAGCATTCCGATGAGCTTGTCGATGATCTGAATACTTGCACGTAAGCAACTATTCAGCTTTGGTGTTTTATCATCGACCTACATTACTCTTTCCGGAACCCAGTGGCCCCAAGACGCTGTTAGTAGTAAGTGTGAAGGTCATGAGGGCTTGCTGGTAGAGGACACATACATGATGACAACGTCATCGGGTTCAATTTCTGACAGAGAGATCCTCGCCTGTTCCCTGTTCTATGATAACGTTAATACTCATACGTAACGTTTATGGTGAGCTGCGACGTGCCCGTGGAGATAAAGGACCCCTGACTCTTCGATGGATGCTGCCTCGGTAAGGAAGCAAGACTGATTGAAACGTGACTGGCTGTTTCCCCTCACCGTCGACTGATACGGGAGCTCGAAAACACCTAGAATAGCCGGAGTTGCGTTTCTCCATGAAGATGGTTATTGCGCCGGATCCCTTCTGAGTATCGTGGCATGCCAATGTCGCTGAGAAGAGTTCTGAGTCTGTGGAATACTGATGGAGTCTGAGAGGTAGTCGTATATGGATACCATCATTAGTCACAGAAAGCACCCGATTTCCTTCCTTTGCAAACGGGAACCTGCGTAGGACCCTCTTTGACAAGCTCTGTACGAGAATACGATTGAATTTTTCACGGTCTGTCTTTTCAATTGTCGAGCAATCTTGAAACCGGTTTGGATCATCCGCCAGGAAGCTGCTGGAACAGCCCCACTCCTTTGTCCAGCCCCAGGCAAAAATGCTTTGGTCGTTGACCGTCCGTATGACTTCCAACTGAAGGCGAAGGAACGCATTCTTCCCCTCCCCGTATAAGATAGGCATGTGCACGCCAAGTAAACCCAACATCGAATACGCCCGATCTTCCTCTCGTGCTGTCCTTCGGTTGGCTGCCCAAGACATGATCTGCGCCACACTGGGCCTAGTCCCACCAAGACCCTTCTCCAGTACATCAACCGAAATGTGCGTGATGGTGCACAAAGCAGGCGCACAGCCCTGCTTGTCACCAATGCATTGCCAATTGTGGTTGAAGAAATGGACATTTCCGGGGGCAACGAGCTCCTGGACTGTCCACCCACGAGAGAACCACCTCGGCCAACCGTTGAACTCAATGAACCTGCGGTCACGTTCGGTAGGAAGTGAAGAGGCGTCGGAGTCGTGGAGGAACGCGTAGCAGCGGTCCGAATTTGCATACCACGCGTACATAGAGTTGATGGCTTCGGAAAGTTCGGCAGTGCTCTGCCTGTCTATGCAACAGGTATCAACCCAAAGCCAATCCAAGTGATCCTTAAGCGCCAGCTCGCAACTCTTGCGGATCTTCAGGTATCCGCTACGCTGTCGTATCTTGTCCCTGGCGACAGCATCCATGGTCGTTAGTGCAACCATCTCTGAATACTGTACTTCGTCCTTCGGAGCGCCCCAACAGTGGGATAATATAGCATATGCGATCTCTGCAAGTTGGATGGCATCGAATTCCACAAGGAGCTGTGTTTCGAGCTCTGAATTTCCTTTGTCAAAGTCGAGAAAGGCTTTCACGTCGATAAGGCGCATGACACCTCAACCTATGAGGCGTATCGATAGAAGCTCTTGTAAGGAAATTGATGGCCATGCCAGTGATCAATTGGTCGATAAATCTTCCCGAGGATAAATCGCCCACCTGGTGAAGAGTGTAGTCGAAGCTTGGACGGAGTGATATGGTGGTCGAAGCGAAAAGGATGAGAAAGCCAGTGGGCACAGGGTATTAGACGAGCGAACCAACTTTGGCATGAACACGGAACACGTGCGTTGGAAATAAGTTGAAATCGTATCTTTGTAGGCTGATATTCCCAATCCTTCCATTTGAATAAGCTTATCGCTACTTTGGCTAGTTGTCCCCAGTGTACTTCGGACGTATCAGCGTGCGTAGCTGCGAAACCAACAGGATCTACATTATGTCACCTGAGAAGCGGCTGAAAACGCGGTGATAGCGTCATCGAAGCAACGACTCGGTGATCGTATAGGCGAATGCCAGACACAAATCCAAGAGAGCATGTGGGCTTGTGCGATGGCCTGACTTATAGGCTGGTGAGAATGCATCAGTAGGTGCAGTTTATCACTATGCCATGAGGATGGCACGCACATCAAACGACCGCGTAGCAGGGCGACGCTGCCAGTGCAGGACGAAGCATCCATCGCAGGCCCTAGCGCAGAGGCGTTGTTCGGACTTCCCAGTATCGCCGAGGACACAGATGGTGAGTGGTCAGATGTTGCGTAACGGACTGCACCTTTGAGCTCAGTGTTCGGGAAGACCATAAGTTCATCACTTCCGGCCCTTATTCGATTGTACGCCATCCCAGCCATATGTGGTGCGTATTCATTCAAGTTGGCCAGATCCTGGGTTTCCTCGGTAATGGGGCCACCATGACGGGGCGCTGCATGCAGCGAGGGTCCTCTTCTTGTCGGTGGGATGCGGTACTTGGGGAAGGAATGGAGAGAGTGGGCGAAGAAGGCGCCTTATAGGTTACTTCCTGAGATATGGACAGGGACAGTAGAGGAAAACGCGTATCTATGTAAGCTTACTGTGTCAATTCTTTACTACTCACCGACGATGTTCACATAAAGACAAGAGCCGTGTACGTAGACCCTCGCCCGGGAGATCGTTCCCCTCTCAACTCAGGTAATACCTGTAATATGACAGTGTGCAGCTCCCTACGGTTCATGAACGTTCAACTTTCGAAGTGGGACGCTATGATATCATACGGACGCAGTTGGGGTTGGTAGGGCGGCCGAATAAAAAAAGCCGGTTGTTCCATATAGCCATGGAGTCTGAGAAGCTCTCCGTAGGCCTGCGCAGCTCCAAGAAGACGGAATGGCAAGGCTACCACCCAGCGATGCTGCCAGGGAACAGGCCAAGTCAGATGTTGAAATCGACGACGTCGCGCGGTGTGCCGCTGCAGGCGAAATATCTGAATACGCTGCCGTCGTGGAGGGCGAAGAGCGCACGACGTGGTTCGTATGGCTCTTGGTATGTTGCTGTACGATATCTGGGTTGCTGTTCGGTCGGTGTAGTATCATTGCCACTTGGGGGTGGGTCAGGCTGACGCCAGGCTTGCTACAGGATATGATACGGGGGTCATTTCAGGCGCACTTGTAACTATCAATGGGGACTTGGGCCCGCCCGAGCTCTCCAACGGGCAAAAGGTTGGTTGTCATGTATTCTTTTTCTACCTCTTCCCTTCACCAGCACCAATCCCTAGGAATTCATTACCTCCGCCACCACGCTCGGTGCCCTTCTGGGAGGTTTAGCTGCAGGAGCCATATCGGACTGGACAGGTCGGCGACCCGTTCTCGGGATTGCAGACGTTCTCTTCATGGGCGGTGCCGTGGGTCAAGCTGTCAGTCACACCGTATGGAGCATGGTACGCATCAACTTCCCTCCTTCCATCGCGCTCCCTTCTGGCACATATTCACCACACTAGATTGGTTGCAGATTCCTGATCGGTATCGGTGTAGGCCTCGCGTCGTGCGTTGCTCCGCTCTACATACAGGAACTATCACCTACCCGGTTGCGTGGGAGCATGGTTGTCTTGAATGTGGTCATGATCACGCTGGGGCAGGTCATCGCGTACGGTATCGATGCGGGCTTTGCGAATGTGAGTGCCGGATGGCGATGGATGGTTGGGCTAGGATCCGTCCCTGCGGCGTCACAGCTTGCGTTGCTGGTGTACCTACCGGAGTCGCGTGCGTCTCTTTGTGTCACTCATGTAAAGCGATGAGCATTCACATGCGGCGGTTTTTTGTTCAGCACGCGTGCTTGTGAGACGTGGAGACATGGAAGCTGCTAGGAAAGTCCTATCTCGTGTGTATGCACTCGCGTCTTCAGAACAAGTCGATCTTAAGGTACGTCGATCTCCCCCCGTTTTCCTCCAAACCGAAGCATTGACGCATGGTCCACGACACAGCTCAGAGTTCTTCATGCAACTGTGAAGCAAAGCATTGAAATAGCCAACTCGACGACGTTCTGGCAGCGGTTCGGCTCTGTGTTTTCCAACCCCATTAACCGACGTGCTCTCGGTAGGCGTCTCGTCCTCGCATTCTGAATCGTGTTGCTCACGTGGAAAGTACGGACAGTAATTGCTTGTGGCATGCAAGCCTTTCAACAGTTGTGTGGGTTCAATACACTCATGTATTTTTTTTTTTTTTTTTTTTTTTTTTTTTTTTTTTCCTTTTAAAGTCCTTTGTTGGGGTAAGCTACCCTATGTAGGACTCTACTACCAGTACCCCGGGGGCCCTCTGCCCCCCACGAACGTACCGCCCGTTGCAAATGCCCCGGTACTAGCATGCTAGTGACCGGTCCGCTCCGTTCCCGCCGGCCGCGTTTTAGATGCCTAGGGACATGACGCGTGTGTTAGGTATTTACGTTCCCGATCGGTGATGTGGCTTCGTGACTGTGGTGTAACATCTACTGGGCCCGGGGGCCCAGGTATGGGAAGAATGAGATGGTGGGAGTTCGTGAAGGGGTTTGGCAGTTTGGCCATTGCGCATGTCCCGGCGCGTGGTGACCGTAGGGTGCGCTGTGCGGCACCGTTCCTCCGTACCCTCTTTTCTAAGTAACTGTCTCTCCGCCTCTCGCCTCGCTGCTATTTTCCCGCTAGTGGGTCAACCGTTTGAATCGGGTTTCGTTGTTCGGGTGGACTTGTTGGTTTCATGGTTTTGATTAATAGGGCTTTGGCGTTTTTACGATGCGAAGCGTCTGGTGGCCTTAACGAACTTCATCAGGTGTGGGCGTGCTTCACGGGCAGTCAGGAGGTAGTTTATTTGGGATGCTTTGCGTCCTAGGTTGACGTGTAAGTTATGACGTGCTCGGTTGTAGAGTGGGCAAACCGTGAGATAGTGTCCGACTGATTCTTGTGGGAAGCCGCAGCGGCAAGCTGGGGAGTCGACCTTTTTGATACGGAAGAGGTGTTTGTTGAGTCCTATGTGGCCGGTGCGGAGCCTTACATACGTTGCTGTCTGGGATTTTGGGAGTGTTAGCAGGTGGTTCGCGTTAGTGTGTGATAACAATCCGGCATTGAATTCTGATGCTAGCTTATAACGCGGGGACTTGGCCCACGCAGCAGACCAGCGTTTCCGGGAGAGGTCCCGTTGGGCTCGGATGGCTGCTGAAATGCTTCCCGGGAGGCCGTTCCTCCTTAGGTAGGGGGGGAGGCGTTTTAGGGGGCTGCTAGATTGGGGACCTTCGGCGGCCTTCTTTGCCTCTTGGTCTGCTAGTTCGTTGCCGGGGATGTTCGTGTGGCCCGGTAGCCATTGCAGGGTTACCTTCCATTCGTTGGTCGAGACGGTGTTGCGAAGGCGGGTGAGGGAGCTGTGGAATTTTCTGATAATATGATGGCCTGACTTGGTTGACGGGTGCTCACCGGATTGGATGACAGCTTGATTATCAACGAAAATGGTGACCGGGAAGACAGGGTCAGGTTCGGTTGCAAGGAGGCTTGCTGCTAGTGTGAGGCCAACCGCCTCTGCCTCATAGACTGTGTGAGAGTCCGGTTGACCCAGGTGGTACCTTAGTCTGCGTCTGGGGCGGTCAGAACGATAGAGTACAGCTGCTGCGCCAATGCCTTTCTTGGTTCCTGATCCGTCACAGTAGATTTTCGTGGGGGAAGTGTTGGCCCTATGCTGTTCTGCGGCTTCTTCCTTGGAGTTGGGGATGACAGTAGTATAGGGGGGAGGTCCGGGCAGGTTGCGCTCTGTGGGGTCGAGTTTTTCTAACGAGTTGGGGGCGATGTTGAATGCGTGCATGAGACAGTGTAGTGGGGACTTGTGTCGTTTTACTAGCCGGGCTGAGGCTTTTCGTGTTAGCGAGTGAAGGGGGTGGTGGGTGGGATGGGAGGCGAGACGGAGAGCCGCTTGGTGGCATAGGTTTTGTATGCGGTGTTTCAGCGGGGGGACGTTGGCGTACACTTCTAGTACGTCAGTAGCTGTGGTCTTGTAGGCACCCGTGACGGCCAAGACGGCTTGACGTTGGACTCGGTTAAGTTTTGCTATGATACCTAGCGAGCCTCTGGTTTCTCGTTCGCTGTGTGGGGTAAAGGCAGGGGTGCACCAGACGTCCACTGCATAGAGCATTTTTGGGACTGCAACCGCCAGGTACAGGCGGCGTAGGAGGGTTGCTGGGAGACCTTTGTTCGCTGCAGATAGGCGCCTAATTTGCATGACGTAGCTCGTTCCTTTTGCTAGGGCGTGTGTTGCATGTGCGTTCCAGCGCAGAGACTGGTCAATGATGACACCTAGGAACCGGTGCGTGCGGGAGGGGGCTATGGTGGTGTCGTGGAGCGTGAGGGGGGGACGGGGGGTTTTGCTGTGGATGTGGAAGTCGAGTAGCGCGAACTTGGAGAGTTCAAAGTTGGAATTGTGTGCTAGCGACCAGGCAAAGGCTCCGCCAGGTCTGGTCATCATGTCGTGCAGGGTCGCGTGGGTGGCGGCGAAGGATTTGCCGACAGCAATGAGTACTGTGTCGTCTACAAAAGCTAGGGTTAGTTCATTCTTTGTTCCCGCTTTGGATATTTCTGCTAGGTCTGAGCTGTAGATAACATATAGAAGCATGGAGAGGGGGTCTCCTTGGCCTATCCCGTTGTTGATAGGAATCCAGTCGGAGACGTAGCTGTCGAACTTGAGCCTTGTGCGTCTATCTTCTAGCATGCGTTCGATGAACAGTACGAGGGTGGTCGGGATTCTGTGTTTGCGCATATTGTGTAGGAGGCGATCGGTGACCGCGTTTGGGAACGCTCCTTCAATGTCTAGGAACAGGGCGGATGCCACCTGTCCTGACCTCCATGCGTTTTTGACAGTTGACGTGAGCAGATGGAGGGAGTCGGTGGTTGATCTTCGGGGCCTGCCTCCGAAGTGGGTGGTTGGTAGTAGGTGGTTGGATTCGACTACATGCGAGAGCTGTTCAGCAACTATTGCTGACAGGAGCTTGGCTGTCGTGTTGAGGAGGGCGATTGGCCTGTAGGATTTGGTTAGTGAGTAGTTGGATTTACCTGGTTTGCGGAGGACCACCGTGGTGAAGTCCCTCCATGGTCTGTAGTAGGTGCGATGTGTGAAGACCGCCCGGTAGATGGGCAGGAGATACGGAATCAGGTGGTCTTTGCACTGGATGAGTACACAGTTACTGATGCCGTCCGGGCCGGGAGCTTTGTACGGGCTGAGGCGAGCGATGTTGTTGCGGATGGCTTCCTCGGTTATGAGTTCTGGGGTGTCAACGGGGGCCGGGTATTCGAAGTCCCTGGGGATGAGTGGGACGGGCGGGGGGGGGAAAAAAGCGGAGGCTAGGGCTTCGCTCTTGGTTTTGTTCGAGGTCAGTTGGACCTCCTCGTGGTTTCTTTTGACGTTGAGAGTGGGTATCTTGGCACATCCGCCATCTCCTGGGTCTGAAGAGATGTATTTGTTAGCGATCCACAGGTCGTTACCTTCGATAGACTCTAGCCAATCCATCCAGTGCTGAGCTTTGGTCTGTTTGATCTTTTCGGAATAGGAGTTGCGCTGGGTCCGCAGTTGATCGTGGACTGGGTGGTGGGGTTCGTTTCTCTTCTTGTAGGCTTCGCGGCTCATTTTGGCAAGTTCCTTGCGGGATTTGGTCAGGTCGTGATTCCACCATCTTTTCGCATAGGGTGATGGTTTGCAGACGGGGACCGTGAGGGCGATGGTCTCTTGGATGACCCGGGTGAGGTTGGTGGTAGCTGTATCAAACTCGGTGGCAGTCATCAGCGTCCTGGGGGGTCCGAGGGTACGGAGCTTCGTCTGCAAGGCGTCCCGGAACTTCTCCCAGTCCACGGCTCTATAGTTGTGCCTGGGTTCTGGGTCTGAGCTCGTCAGTGTCAGGTCTAGTGTGCTGATGATCGGGACATGGTCGGCTTTAGGGCCTCTGTTGGACGGGTCAGTGTCGCAGCTGACGAACAGGCCCAACGTGTGTTCGGTACAGAACACGTTGTCTGGTCTGGTCCAGTTCTTCGAGTTTAAAAGCTGTAGTGTCGGGATGCCTTTCGGCAGAGCCATTACCATGTCGTGTTTGCTTAAGAGATCTATCAACGGTTGGGCTTTGTTGAGAGCCCTGGTGTTGAGCAGCTGGGTGTTGGCCTCGTCGTCCCACAAGGGGTGGTGCCGGTTGAAGTCCCCCAACCAGATAACATGGTCGTCAGGGGACGGTTGGACGATTTCTGCTTCCGAGGTTAGGAACTCGTCTAGCAGGTCCTCCGTGTCGTGCTTGTCGCCGTCGTTGTAGATGTTGACCAACGTGGCCTTTCCTGTGGCTGTGGTCAACTGGATGACTACTACGTCCGGGGACGGGAAGGGGATTTGGTGCCACACGTTGGTGCTAAGCGCGGTAGAGACCAGCAGGGCTGCCCTGGGCGTGAGGCGCGGACTGGAGAGGTGGGTGGAGGGGTAGACAGTGTAGAATTTTGGGGACGAGATGGTGTTTCCGTTAGGGCGCACGTGGGGTTCTTGTAAGGCGTAGATGTCCCAGTTAGCTGAATGTGGGCCGTGGAGGAGAGAGTGTTGAGCTATGCCAGAGCGGTTGAGGTTTTGTTGCCAGATGCGGAGGTGTTTGAGGGCAGCGTTCGGTGTTTCAGTCATGCGGGGGATGGGCAGGGTGGCTCGCCGATGTGGGGGGGCCGTTCAGAGAGGTAGGGTCTGGCTGAGTTGTGGGTGAGGAGTTGGGGTGCTCTGGCAAGTGAGCGGGTGGGCGTGTGGGGGGGTCACTGAAGGCATTAGCATCGAATGGAGAGGTGTAATTCAGGACGTCTTCCGGGAGTGTGGACGTGCTGGATCTGATTATGGTGGTCGTTTTAGTGCCTTTGGCATAGGAGTCTAGGGTAGCCTGCCGTGATTTAGTACCGAGGACTGTTAGCTGGCGTTGTTTCCTCTGGTGACTGGGGGGTTGGGCCTGTGGTTGACGGCTCGAGGCAGGGGCCTGTGCGTCTATCTCAGGGGTTGGCAACGTTGGCGCGGAGGGGGGGGAGGGGGGTGGCGGTGTTGGGATGTGGTCGAATGGTAGCGGGGATTGAGTCCAGGTTTCTGGCGTAGGGAAGTAGGGGAGGGAGTTGTCTGGGTGTTTGGCGTCGAGAGCGGCACAGCGTCTGATGAACTCTCTGCAGTCCCGGCTGCTGCTGGGGTGGTCGTTGGACTTGCAGCTGGCGCAGTACTTGCGTTGGGGGTGGTCGCAGGACGTGAACCGGTGGGGGCCTCCGCAGCTGCTGCAAACGTCCTGTACTGCGATACAGTCTCTGGCTATGTGCCCCCATAGTTGGCATTTGGCACATCGGACGGGTTCTTTCTTGTCCTTCTTGGGGAAAAGTTTCGTGTGGTGGGCGTACATTCCGTTTCTGAGGAGATGGTTAGCTAGGGCTGCGTTACGGGTGAGTAGGATCGCGTGGGCCACGCGTTGTCCTGGTCTCCGGTGTTCAGGGTTCTTAACCCAGCGGATCGAGTGTATGCTGTCGTTGGGGAGGTCGTTCTCCTGTTCTATAGTCCTTAGGAAAGCGGGGTCAGTTAAGTCATGTGTGACTGGGAAGAATGGGATCACGATGGGGAACGTTTGTTCCTTTACTACGGCTTCAATTCCTAAGGACCTTGCTAGGTCCTGTCTGACGGGGTCGTTCCTCATCCAGTTTGCTGCTTCCGTGGAGTTGAGCTCGAGGAGGAGGTTTCCGTTGTTTAGGCAGACTGCCGACTTGATGTTAACATATGGGTCCTCTGCGTCTTGGATTCTGATCAGCTGGTCTGCGATATCGGCTACGATGGCGGCTGGGTCAGTGTTTTTCGAGTAGAGCGACTGGTTTGGGTGAGGGGTGAAGAGCACTTGTCGGGAGCGGGTTTCGGCCTTGGCCATGGCTTTGATGGCTGCCCGGGGCGCGACCGTTGTGTTTTTGACTGCATCGCTATACGATCGGGAGGATTGGGGTTGGGGCTGTTCGGGCTGGGCTAGAGGGGGCGCGGTCAGGTGTTTATGCAGGGAGTTGATTTGGAACTGGGTAGCTTCAAGGGAGGGGGCTAGGACGTTGATGGCGTTGCTGGTGTCGTTGAGGTTGAAGTTGACTGTTTCCACTAGATTTTCGAGCCGGTCTACAGTAGCGGCGAGTGCTTCTGTCTCAATTGTGGTGTTGGTGATGGCAAGGTGTTGGTGGATGGCATCGAGGACAGAGAGTTTTTCTTGGAATTGGTTGACTGATTCGTGAATTGAGGTGATCTGGGGGGTTAGTTCGTGGTCGGCCTGGCTGGAGGCTGATTGGGGTGGGTTGTGCGTGTTATCAGTCGAGGTTCGGTCGGGGGTGCTGAGCTTGAAGGCGGCGTCTTGCAGAGAGGCGATATGGGGCGAGATGGAGGCTACGACATGGTTGGCTACGGTCTCTGATATGGTCGGGGGGAGTGCTTTCTGTAGCTCGGATGCTAAGGAGTTGACTTCCACCTTTTCGAGAAGGAAGGCTACGGCCCTGATGCCGTCGACTGCGGAGGCTGGGACATGGGGAAGTTGGGCGACCTGGAAGAGAGCAGTTGTTAGACGGGCTGGGGTAGGGAGGATACCTATAGGGAGGAATTCGTGTTTCTGGAGGTAGCGGAGGCCTGTGACATGGTCTGTCACAGTGGTGGTCTGGGCTGTTAGAGGGTCTCTGAGGTTTGACAGCGTGGTTGAACGGGTATTATTACGTGTCGCGGGCACCTTTGTCCTAGCGGTGCCAGGGGGCGAGTCCGGGTTCGGCATTCAGCCTGATCCCTCGACCGTGTTGGTGGTGTAGGGGGGTGGGCTTTGCCGATTTTTCTGGGAGTAGGGAGTGCGGCAGAGGTGTGGGCGCCTTTTTTAACGTCTGTTTTGGGAGACGGGCTTGCTACTGGTGGGCTGGGTTGAAGAAGACAGAAAATTTTCTGGGGTCCTTCACGGGGTGCCACTTGGAGCGGAGTCAAGAAGCGTTTTTTACACTCATGTATTACTCCGCGTCTCTCTTCCAAGAGATCGGATTTAATCAGCCAACTGCTGTCGGGCTTATCATTTCCGGGACCAATTTCCTGTTCACGCTGTTTGCTCTCAAGTGCGTCCACTGTCTGACATGAGTTCCGATTCTCTCTTGTGGGCCAGATACTGACGTCGTATTCATGGAATGGTAGGTATATTGACGTTGTTGGGCGGAGACGCATCATGGTTTTCTCTGCACCGGGTATGGTAATTGGACTTACTTTAGCTAGCATTGCATTTCATTGTGCGTGTCGCCGTGGTATCCGTTTTCGCTCACTGGCTTACCCGCCTATTATCCCACAGACATGACGATACACACCAGCGGTAACCTTGTTACAGGTGTACATTATCCCCAAGGATGGGCAAGTATCGTGTTGCTGTCGATGATCATCTTTGTCGCGTCGTATGCGACTGGTCTCGGGAACGTGCCTTGGCAACAAGGAGAACTATTCTCTCTCGATGGTAAGTCAACACATTGCTTCGATATACACATGTTCTCATGTTCCTGCAATATTCATGTGATGCAACGTGTACCGCGGACTAATTAATTATGTAGTCCGCGGCATCGGCACCTCGCTCTCCACAGCAACAAACTGGGCAGCGAACTTTCTCATTGGATCGACCTATCTCTCCTTAATGTCCGCCATCACGCCCTCAGGTGCGTTCGGATTCTATGCGGGGTTGTGTTTGCTGGGTTGGTTGTTTTGCGTATTTTGTTTCCCGGACGTCTCGGGGCTAAGTTTGGAAGAGGTGCAGAGGGTCTTTAAGGCTGGGTATGGGATCAGGGAGAGTGAGAGGTTGAGGAGGGTGAAGAGAGAGATTCTGAAGAAGGAGAAGCCGAAGCCGAACGGGTGATTTTTTTTTTCGTGTTGATGGTGTGCAAAATGACCAAGCGAGGCGTAGTGTCATGCCAATGACGAAAGACACGGAGACAGATACGACGATGTATACGGTAGTCAACAATACCATTAATTGCATTCGGGTAGCATCGTCTTCTATGTCAAGCATGGTTCCAGATAGCAGTCACGCGAAAGAATACACGTACTTTCACAATGGTGGACGCACATGTTCGTTTCGACATAGTTATTACGCGACATAGTTGCTGCATCAAACCGCTTCCCCACACAGTACCAGGTATACGCACCGTCGGCCAGGATCCCAGAAACGGCCAACCAGTGGCGGCCGCGTCGATACTACTCTGCTGGCGAAACTTTGACCGCTTTCCAGAATGCGGCATGGTAAACGTATCCGAGCATCGATTGGTCGTTACTCGAATAGGACGTGTCAATCGTCCGTTCATCCTAACCCACCAAAGTGAACGAGTCAAGCAGCGAATGCGAGGCGCGAATAAATAAAGAACAAGATTGACATACGTATAACTTAAACCCGATCATACGAGCGAGTTCTTTGACCTCGGATAGGTCCAGCTCGATTGAAGGGTACTCGTGTTCGTTATTTTCAAAGTGCCATAGCAGGGGTCCTGTACGTATCGACCAGGATTTGCTCGCCCTCAGCCTTGCGAATTACACGGAGGGGGGTGTTGACGGGGTGCGATTCAGGACAAGCAGCACATACCCAGGTTGATCCAGACTCCGCCAGGTGCGAGGATGCGGTGGAGGACACGCAGGTAGTTGACAATGTTCTTGGCCTAGAACCGTGATTAGCATGGACGTTGGAGGGGGGTTAAGTGAGGGACGAACCGTATCGATGAAAAAGCAAGTCAGGATAGCATCCCATTTTCCCGCTTGTGGCTCGTTCTCGTCTGTGTCCTCTGCGCCGTATATTTCCTCGAAGTCGCCTATGGGTCATGAGCTAGGTAGCGTGGAGATGTCCAGAAGGCTGTATAGACGTACCGGCAACGAGAGAAAAATTGGAACCTGGAGGGAGGTCAGAGGGTAGGACGTCTGGAATGGTGACAGCCTTGAGCAGGGTTTCACGAGATAGCACGTTAGAGAAGGAATGAATGTAGGGGTATATAGTGTGTTCGTCAATCGACTGGGTCCTGTCATGATGTATGCGTGACTTTGAGAAAGTAGCTGGACGGATTCAATGGCACCTATTGAGAATGAGGTAGGAAGCGAGTAACATATAATGAGAGAATTCGTTTCCTTGACACGCAAAACCTGTAGAGGCGTGAGAGGTGCGATGGACTCGTGGCTGAGACGGACAAACCGAGTCTGGCGACATCATAGGCGAGTCGACCCAGACCAGCTCCCGGAACGAGAACACGGAGGGTACTCCTTGTTGATCGACCAGCGTCAGATTACCGGGCACACACATTAGAAGAAGTAGTCATGCCTGTCCTTGCCCTCGAAGTGTTCTTCCAAAGCTTTCTTCATGGGTTCATAACATAGATCTCGTTCGGTTTTGCCCTAGAATGGAATGGTAAGGGTGATGGTAGGTGAACGAGAACTCGTTCATACGTCTCTGCTCCAATCGCGCACGAAGAGCTTGATGGTGCTCCGAAGCTTGTCCATGTCAAACTCTGTCGGTCTGTAACGTCCTTTTCGCGGGTCTGATGGCCGTGTAGGTCGATCGTGGGAGTGCGCATGCGTGTGGGGATGAGCGTGCTCGTATGCGGTTTCCTCCGCTGGGACAAGGCCATCGTGTCAATGGCAACATGGACGGTGCGAGGCGACGAACGCACTCGGGCGACGTACCTCGAGGACCTGGCGCACCATTTCCAGCTTCACTCGTATCCGCGTCGATCGCGTGTCCAAATATCTCTGGGCTCTCTACGATCTTGTTCAGAAAGGCGGCGTTGGCAAGTATCGCCTTGTCTACATCCTTCAGCTTCTGACCATACCCCAATTTTGTCAGTAGTTCGCGATCGGCGAGTGGAATGGTGTGAATGTCTTTTCGTCGTCTATTGTTCGCATTCAGCTGGGTTGTCTCATCAGCTGCGACGGTGCAAGCACATTAATAATGTTATTTACGGAGTATCTGGCATACTGTTGGAACGTCGAAACGACGTGTTGGAAGTGTGCCTGCTCTTCTTCGACGTCGTCCTCTGAGAATTGGGGGCACATCCTTGCAGATTAGATGTGACGACTGGAAAAGGAAGACGGCAGTTAATTTGTTGCCGAGGCTGTTACCAAATATGTAAATCGACCCCCTTGCGAATCGGAGGAAGGGGGCGGGCGTGCTCGATAAAAGGCCACTCCCCTGTCTAGCACTCGGATTGTCATGTCCGCACAAGAATCGAGGAGCTGATTGGTCAGAGGCCCGACTCACTGGACGACGTGCTGTACAAGGCATTCACCTCCCCGTATTATAGGAAGGCCGTGGACGGTTTTTGTGAATACCGTCACTACTATGGCAAATTCTGTTCTATCGTCCAAAGCTCTGGAACAAGCAAGTCTCGCCTACTGCTTGAAGTGCGTACGTTTGTCAAGCTTTTCATGCAACCCCTGATTTACCCCCCCATCCAGATTCGCACGAACGGCGTTCTGGTCTTGTATTTGAACCTCCGACCGTCTATCGATATATTTAGCTTTCTGCCTCGAGATGTCATTCCGGCTGAGATACTCACGGAAGCTCGCTGGGCTGCAGCCGACTATAGTGCTCAGTGCTGCGCGTTCTTTGCAGCTGTCTTTACGATGGTCACCGAATTTCTGTCTACCAGGCTATCCTCCGGGAGCTTGGAAGGCGCCCTCAAACAATGGAATGACTCAATGTGCGAGTTGCGTTCTGAGGGTCGCAAGCAGTTCTTCGCAGGACTCAATACTAAATGCGACATGTACTTGGAGGTATTCTGGCTGGACGGCTGCATAGGAGACCTTTGATCTGGTCTTCCTTTCGAATTTTACAGGTAGCAAAGTGCGCGACCGCTGCTGCACAAGCGGACGACGGACCAAGCAACTCATCACTTTCTGGTGAATAATTGCCTAGAATGATTGTACGCCACTGATGTCGTTTGAATACGTTAGGATACCAATTGGAACAGGCGGATAAGAGCATGCCTGCGCTCCAATACATGATTGGCGCCTACAGCCATATGATAGATTCATTACACGACTTTTTTGGCGGCGGGGAACGTCATAGACCCAAGTTCGTCATTGCCCTGGACGAGGCTCACACATTGGACTTGACAATCTCTGGCGACCATCGCCTCTCGTCCATCCTCCGTAAGGCTATCGGCTTGTACTCCGGAGGGGCCGCCAGGGTAAGAAATGATGCAGTTTGGGTCGTTTTTGACGTCCACAGACTTCAAAGTGGCCGATTTTGCTCCTCCGCAGTCTTATGGTTCGTTGTACATTCATTTCAGTTTCAGCATTTCCATGACCCACCGTGGTAGTTGACTTGGCGAGCGAATCTGCACATGGGCGATCGCTCTATCCGCCCTGCTGCCAACTCGGGTGGGACGGGTCGGCAGATTCTATCGAGGTGATAGCAACCACCGACGTGGGCCACGCCGGTCACATCATGGGCTACGGTCGACCGCTGTGCGTTTCAAGTTCATGTTGTGGTTTTCAAGCTTATGCGTCCACGCCTCCTAGGTGGAAGTCCATTTGGTACGGGTCCGTCTTACAGATGTTGGGTTTGGCTATTACCAAACTTGGCGGCCGCGACAAATAGAACGGCATGGCTTCCACTTGGTCTCAGAGATTCTGTTTGGACGTCACTTTGGGTACTCTCAAAGTGACGGAATTCGCCAAATCAACGGTGTCCAGTCACCTCCGTATCTGCATCTCGACTACCCAGAACCGTAACTGGGTCTTCACCACTTACCCGTCTGAACCTTTTCTCTCGTGCGCGGGAGCGTTCTTATTACACGGGAACTTGGAAAGGTCTTTGATTGCGCTCCAGGATATAATCTTTAGCGAATTGGTCAAGGTCGGGGAGTCTGGCAAGCTGGCGAGACGACTGCTGTGGCTTCTCGCCAAGGACCTATGTGTTCGCCGCACTCCTTATCGTGCCCCAATCGTGCGACCAGAAGACGATCAAATGAGGAAAGCTGAGCTCATTGATTGCCAAATGATTTCTGTGCTCGATTACTTCAGTTTTGTCTTCGAGGAGAATTTCTGGAGAAAGCGGGGAAGAAAGCTAGAAAGGCATTCAAGAATGCCTTCGTCAACTTTACCCACTGGGTATCGATGGGCGAGAACACATCCCCGAAGAATGGCGACCAGCTAGCGTGAGTCTTGTCGACATTTCCTCATCTCGAGAGTTCATGATTCGCACAGAGCGGACGAATGGACGCTACGCCATTGGCATCGCACGTGCGCAGTACAATGTTGCGATACCGAACGTCTCGTCGACAAAATGATCCCCATCTACTTCAAGGATTGCCCTGGGAAACCGATTTCTCCTGTGTCTCTTAGATATTATATGTGACAGGACGCAGGCACTTCCTCTCCCTAGCAATTCAGAGTTCGGGAACTTCGCTCGCCATTATATCTCCATTAACTGTCACTCGTCTCTACCGTGGATCGCTATCTTGGTCGACATGGGCTTGAAAGAATCTAAATTAGAAGCGAACTTCACGGTCCCTGTAAACCAGCCAGAGCATTTGAATACCCGAGACATGTCTGATGGACCATGTCTTCGCATCTATGCCGCTGCAATCAGCAATGTCACTTTTCCATTTCTATCCCAATCCGAGCAGCTCCAGCGGACACTTGCGCGCATCATTGACAACGGTGAATGTTCTCTGAACTGTCTACCTTTGACACAGTCTTTCCAGGCGCAGATGCAGTATGGAAGCTGTTCGACCACACGTCATATGCACTGGGAGGGTGCGGCAGAGGTGCTTGGGGATGGTGATAGTCCAAAGGCTAGGGGGAAAAAGAGAAAGGCTTCCGATGCGACTTAAAGGTAGCCTTCATATAGCAGCCCTTTGTCTATGATAACGCCTGACGTGCAGTCCAGTTCCACCACCTCCGCCCTCCTGTAAAGATAATTGAGCGAGTTATAGTACATCGAATCCTTTAGAGCAGTTGCGAAAACCTGGAGAGAAACGAAACTCCGGAAGGGATGACATCACCAATAGTCACAGTTCTCGCGACACGGGTGCCAGTAAGCTCGATCATTGTAAAAAGCGGAACAGACGGGCCTAGCTAAGGGAAGTGCACTCGAAAGTACTCTGTAACTGCAGTAAGAACATCCTACATGCACCACGCAAACGTGTGTAAGTTGCAAACTTAATCAAAGCCGTGCAGCTGGGAACAACTACATGAGCGTCAGCGGACACCACATAGCAGACTAACATAGTGTAGGGATGTGAGCGGCGGAAGAACGATGTGATCTAATTTCTTGCCGACAAGGAGCGCGAGTCTCTTCTATTACGAACGGATCGGCGACAACGGCGATACCTACCTTTCCCTCGACTGTCGACTCTTCCAATGATTCTTCCGTTCTGAATTAGCCCAACGACCTCCCTCTCGACTTCTTCAACACTCCATCCCAAATCAATGCCTCCGCCATCCTCTTGTCTGATATTGTGATAGGTCAAGCGGGGGTGGCAACAAGGTCGGATGAGGGAAGGAGGGCATACCAAATAACGCGAGAGGATGTCGGCAACACCGTCTTAAAATTACTTGCCGTATAAATTTGAGCCAGTTCTCGTACATATGGTTCTCGTTCGATTAGTACGTCGCGAACATGGGGTTGCCCACGAGCTAGGCTTTGACGAACGAACGAGGGAGAGAGGAGAGCGCACAAACGGTGCCGTAGATGGCAACGTCGCTCAGTACAGTGGGCTGTCATTACCTCGAAGTGGGGTGGCGGCGTTTAACTTATTTTCTGTGTGGGGGCGACGAATTTTGGAGAGTCGAGTTAGTTGTCCTTCGCGGAGGGACCATAGCGATACGCCTTTCCAACCCAATTCTCTACCTGTTCCGGGGAGCTGAGTATACACGTACGTCGGCGGCACTTAGACTATGTACTCACTTGCGATGCATGTGTCCCCGGCGAGAAGGGAAGTTCGGATGGCTCCTGTGATATCCTCGCCAAATATATTCCGAGGAAGAAATTGCAATCGAGTTCGAGCTGATCCTTCTTCCTTACCGAGAGATTACCAACCTTAACATCAGCGGTCCATCATGGAAACGGGCGTGTTCTGATATTACTGAGATATGACATTGCGTGCTAACATTGCCATCAGTCTGTTCGAAGATACCATACCCATCGATGGTGTCGTCGTGTGCCTATTATCCACAGATCCTTTGGTGTAAGCACCTAATTTTGGTACCTCTGGGTCCGGAAAGAGTAAGGCAGGGTGAGAATGAACAATTTGCATCGAGTCATCACTCACACGAGATATAGTTGGTCAACAAAGTGACTGGGATGCCAGCAGAACTGGACGCAGCCTTGCCGAACACTTGCATGGGAACTGTCAGTGCCTCTGCGAGTGTCCAAAGGAAAAACGATTTGTTTTCGTAGATACACTTTCATTAGATTGGGACGGTTTTGAAGGAACTGAGGTTGCTGTGAGCTAGCTCGTCTACTTGTTTCTACTTAGAGTTAACTTCCGTTGAACAGAAGCTGGAAGGTCCATGAAGTTTGTAGGTGTTATTTATACCCTTAACGTGAACAACAAATGGGTAGGGGAAGAAGCATGCAAGTTCCTGACTGTGCGGAGAGGCATCCATGGATCGACTGCGAGTGATATGAGCCATGAGGGATGAGACCAACTTGGAATATGGCACCGAACTGTACAGCGAACTGGAAAACCTGGTTGGCAAGGTCTCCAGAGCGAGGGCCTACTGCGAGACGTTTGACAGCACTCCAGCGACAGCGTAGACGATCTTTAGAGAGTCTCACGGACGAGAAGAAGGCACTTTCATTTCAAAGCGAAGTGGTTGATGACAGAACCAACCTATGGAAAACATCCAGAAACAAGACTGCAGGACTCGCAAATATGTTATTATTTCGATTCCTGTGCGTGGATACGGCTGGTAATTTATTTGCTTGTGCTGTCGCATATACAGTAATGCCGGAGCATGCCGCGATACCAAAGGACAGTGCAGACATGGACGGCGTATATTCGTTTTGAACGTCTTCGCATATACAACCGTTTTGGAGTAACCGTTACCGGCTCAGAATGCCAATTTTGCTTCATTCCCACTCCGGTTCTTCCATAATTTATACCCGGGTCACATAATTTCCCGTTTGTTGCGTCTCCTTCGTTGTCCTTACACCAGGTTATCTCCCAACGCAGTCTCAAGTCCTCGATCTTGTTCTCTTCGCGCCATTTTGGGATCTTTAACCACGAGGTCGGCTTGTTGTCTGTCGGCCGCCCAACGTCGTTAGCGTTGGTCAAATTCGTAGTCCATCATTCAAGAAGTCCGATTAGAGAAGAGACGTCACAGATGACAATGACAGGCAAAAGGACATACAGCCGCATCCTGAGCAACAACTTTCTATTCGTTTTCTCCATCTCCGAAGCCATCTTCATTGCGTGGGAAAACAGCTCTGCTCTATGATCCGTTTTCTTGGCGACAAGGATCTGTACGCACGGGCGCAAGTCTTTTCGATTACCAACAGAGCCGTGGCAACGGTGGCACATACCTTTCCCCGACTGTCGACCCTCCCAACGATTCTTCCGTTCTGAATTAGCCCGACGACCTCCCTCTCGACTTCTTCAATACCCCACCCCAACGCCTCCGCCATCCTCTCGAGCCTGACCGTCTCGAACGGCGCAAAGTAGAGCACGAGTGAGACGTGCCGAATGAGCTTAGTGAGTTCGGGAATATGTGGGGAAAGGTGGATGTCGGTGTTGTGTCGAATCTGATATCGGGTGTCATAGGTCAAGCGGGGTGTAATAAGAACGGATGAGGGTAGGTGGGCATACCGAATGACGCGAGAGGATGTCCAACACCGTCTTAAAATTGCTCGCCATATAAGACTGTACCAGCTCTCGTACATAAGGCTCTTGTTCGATGTACGTGGCGAACGTGGGGTTGTCCACAAGCTGGGCTTTGACGAACGAACGAGGGAGAGAGGCGAGCGCACAGAGGGTGCCGTAGATGGCGATGTCGCTTGGTGCAACGAGCTATCATTACCGTTGAAGTGGCGCGGCGGCGTCATATTTGTATTTTGGATGGGATCGACAACGTTTGGAGGGCCAAGTTAGTTGACCTTCACGGGGGGGATAGGGACACACCTTTCCGATCCAATCCCCCAACTGTTCCGGAGGGCCGAGTCGAAGGAAAGCAATCGCAGCTTTATCATACGCACCCGTGCCGAGGTGCGAAAGTGCCAATACAAATTCGAGTTTGGTTTGCATGTGATCACGGTCGGTGGGTTTTCTACCCTGGATGGCTTGACCCGATCCGCTGCCTACTGACCCTGTCACTGATGCGCCAATACCACCTCCGCCGGCCGCGCTGCTAAATCCAGTTCCGATCGCCATTGCGGAGCTCTGGGGCACTACTTGAGATGTGCCGGCAGAGGAAGGAGCAGCCACACCGGCGACTGCGCTGCCGATTGTGAGAGATTCGAGGGCGCCTTCGGCCTTATAAACGTATGAAGGGATGTGTGCGTAGTTACGTTGTTCGACGGCGAGCTGGGAAGCGACAAAGAGTAAGAATAACCCAGATAAGTGGTGAGCGGCACACTACCTCGAGTACGGACATACACATATCGAGGACATGTTGGCTCGTTGAACAGAATTCACGAGACTTCGTGTAGTGCTTTAGTGCAAGCCCAAACTCACCGGTCGATCGAAAGAAGTCTCCAAGATCCCTGTGAGCCATCTATACCGCACGTCGTCGAATCTGCGTCTGCGGAGGGGCGCAGTGCCACGAGAAACTTACCCGAATACTCTCCTTGATCATATTGTTCGTATACGTCTTGAGCTCGACCTCGAGCTTCGTTCTCTCCGCAATATTCCGCTTCGTCACGTCCTCTACCCACTCCATATCCACGCTGACCACGTTCGCCACCGGCGGCAACCCCTTACCCTCCTGAGTGCCCAGCACACTTTCATACGCGCTGATGACCGTATTGAGTAACGAGGGATCACGTAGGCGATACAAACGTTGGAATGCGAGCGAGAGTGCATGGGGTGCGATAGATGGACATTGAATGATGATCGCAACGAGTCTGTCGATGATGGTGCGGCCGGTGTAAGGTGCGATGCAGGCATCGAGGTCGAATGGGTGGTCGTCGTCGATCGTAAAGACGGGTCGTCGCCTGTGTTGTTGCTGCTCGGCGTCGACTTCCATCGTGGCCATCGTCGTCGTCGTCGATGGTGGTGACGCCCTACAGCTACTGTAGCGTATGCGTGTTGGGCCCTCGAAGTCCTCGTTTGCGACTGACTGTGGTATACGGGCACTTGGCACAGTTGGTAGCGCGCACGCTTCGCATCGTCTCGACTGCGTGAGGTCGTGGGTTCAACTCCCACAGTGTCCACAGCTTTTTCAGCCGGTTCATCTTGCGATCTCATTTTTTTTTTATTGAAGAAAGCAACAAGTAGTAAACAAAACCAGGGACTATTGGAACCGTTTGTAAATATGCTTTTCGTACAGAATCGGCTTCGCTCTTCGCTTTGAAGGCCTGCGGAGGATGTATATGACTTTGGCTGGCGTCTCGACCAGAACGAGCGTACGTACAACACGGGGACGCGAGGTTCAACCAACGCGCGCTGTTGAAGACTCACGAATCGATCGCGGAATAGATTTCCCTCGGGCTGCCACGTTATTCATCCATCAGAGGATCTCGCATCTCTATGCTACGGCCGGACGCACCTTGAGTGACCTCAAATTCTCTGTTAACTCTTCTCCAGTCTGTACGTCAACTTGACTCTCAGGGACGACGTGTTTTCCAAACTTGCGTCCTGCTAATCCTTTGCGAAGTCGGAGACGAGTGGTGAGTTGTCGTGTCAGTCGAGCTTCGACCTGCGCTTTGGCCATTTTGTCCATTTGGGAGCGAAGAGATTTGACGGAGTTGATGCCGTGTAGAAGACGTTTACGGATAGCTTTTTCAGCGAGGGCTTGTTTCTGGTTTCATGTAAGGTTTTTGTTACGGAAAAGGAGTCATCAATGCCATGCTTACGTCGGCCCTCAGTCTCATCATCTTTGCGCGCTGTTGTTTTGTCTTCTTCACCATCTTTCGTCTATGCATGACTGCATCACCCGTTAGTTCTTCTTTTTCCTCGACCTCGTCATTTGCTGCGCCGTCATCCACACTCATACCAGCCGGGACATCCTCTGCGTTGCTCGCATTCTCCTTTGCCAGCTCGATTTTTTCGCGGTAAATCGCCAAATTGTGGGCCTCGTTTTGTTTACGTTTCTCGACGGCGTATGCCTCTAGAACGAGGTCGTTGTGCGCCTGCACGGGTGGGTTGTAGGATGCGCCTTCGGGAGGAAGGGATACGGCCGGAGCATCGATGATGTCACGGGGGTGATCAGTGGCTGGTTTCTGTATACATTTTATTCGCAGCACTCGCACGATGGGGCAGGGGGACCGACCTTCACTGCGACCGGTTTTACATTCTCCAGTCCGTCAGGAAAACTCTCTTCCGCCGTGGCCACCCACAGGTCTCGTGTGCCGCTCTCTCGGACGGCGTGACTCAGTTCGACGGGTGCGCTTCCAGCACCAAATTCGGTAGGGTCCATTACGGCGTTGAAAGGGCCCTTGCGAGGTCGGTGTGCAAGACGGCGAAGACGGGATTTCTCTGAGGATGTAAGTTTTGGCTTTTTGGGTGTTCGGGTGCGGGAAGTGATGGCTGGGACAGCGGAACGGGCAGATATGATTTTGCTGGATGTGAGTTGGGCTCTGGAGTATCTAGGCAGGGATTTCCGAACTGTGGAGGTGAGTGAGCAAGCGTGTACACGCGAGTTATCCGCATGGACGTACGTTGCTCGTCTCCGCGAGTATCGACCACGAAAAGCTGATCGTCGGGCTGTTTTTGTAATACAGACCTACACAAGATGCGTCGTCCACACACATGCAGGCTCACCCGGAAAGTGTACGCACCCGATCACGCGTTCCTCTGCCCGCAAACTTTCCATGGCATCCTCGACACCCTGCATGTCGATGTTTTTTCGCCATGCCCGCTTTCCCTTTCGGCTCGCCTGTGCCAGTTGTGAGGGTGCACCGAGTGCAGACCGCGCTGGCTTGCTCGCCATCGTCGTACTAATGGGTCAGTCGATAATGTCACGCTCTTGATATGTCACGCACCTTCCTAATCAGCAACACGTGATGGAAGCATCACATCATCACGACCTATACATCCCGATTATTAAGCCTCATTAGCCACATTCCAACACAGCATCGTCCTGCCTAATTTGGCCTCTCAGCTCACTTTTTCCAACACCAGCAATAGCTCTCGCCCCAAATAGCGTCTGCCTTAGTAGAACTGAAGTATGTAGTACAGAGGTATATGACCCAGTGGCCAGCACTGCTTGGCTACGGCTGCCGCTCCTTCCCGCTTTCTTCTCATGCCCCTTCCTCCACTCCCTTATCGTTGTTGCCGCCGTTCTAGGTGCCATAGCATCGCTCTCGCTGTTCCCTGCCTACCGATTCACACCCTACACAATGCAGGTGAGCTTTGTGCCCCTCCCAACGCCGGCTTTCTTCTTACATCACTCTTCTGATCCTTATCGCTGCCGGTGTGGACGCTATGATGGTGCTCTCGCTGCCCCTCCGCCTACCGACTCACGCCCTACACGACCCAGGTGGGCTTCGAGTCTTTCCATCACCCGCTTTCCTCTTACACCCTTCTCTGGTCCCCTTACTGCTATCGTCGTATCGCTGCCAGTCTGGACGTTATGATGGCATTCTTGCTGCCCCTCGCCCTACCGACTCATGCCCTACGTGACACAGGTGGGCTTCATACTCTTTCCATCACCCGCTTTCCTCTTACACCCCTTCTATGGTCCTCTTACTGCTATTGTCGTATCGCTGCTGGTCTGGACGTGATGATGGCGCTCTCGCTGCCCCTTGTCCTACCTACTCACGCCCTACATGACACAGGTGGGCTTCATACTCTTTCCATCACCCGCTTTCCTCTTACACCCCTTCTCTGGTCCTCTTACTGCTATTGTCGTATCGCTGCTGGTCTGGACGCTATGATGGCGCTCTCGCTGCCCCTTGCCCTACCACTCACGCCCTACACGGCACAGGCGTATCTCCATTTCTTTCCAACATCTCCAGTGCCCCATATATTGTTGTTTAACCTGCCATCGCACCTATTGTGGGGCTGCTAGTCCCTTCCGTTTCGCTAACCTGCCACTGCATTTCAACTAGGCTTCCATGTCCCATCAAACCTCAGCAAGGTTTTCGGGCCTTTCAAAATCAGTCTCTCTTCATGGTTTCAGAGGGCGTGTTCGCCGCACAAGGATACTGCAAGCGGGCAGGCAAGCAGCTCGCCTCCACAGCATCGATGAGCAGCGTGTTGCCGACCTTCAAAGTATGTCATCTTGCTTCTGCTCACTACCTACCGTTTAACATAACTGTTTTAGTGTTGGCCGTTGAGGACCAGGATGCCGTAGACCGAATGTTGGAAGATCAGGGCATGGACATACAATACCAAGATGCTGTACCTTTCAGCAGCCTTGACTCTGGTACTGATAGCGAGAATGACGATGAGTTCTCAGGACTCTCGAAAACTGTCTCTGGATGGTCTGCTTCGTCTTCTTGTTCAGCTTTAATTTCACTGATGATCATATACTAGGCGCCGAGTAGATAATCGTGATCGTGGGGATCGTATTGACCTTCAAGTGAATCGTTGGGATGCCCAGATGCCTAATCTTGTTGATGCCTATCTTGACTTCTGTTCACGCAATCCTGACGATGGTTTCTCAGCAGAGGAACCTATTGAGGACTTGGCGCCTACAGACCATCCACCTTGTACTGTCAGTGGGATAGAGCTCGTTGATATCTTCGGTGAGTTCTACAGGCTGCCCCGTTCAAGTAGTAACGACTTTCCTTGCCCGTCCAGCCAGACGCAAGGCGACACTGATTGCACGCCCACAACATATCTTCCCCAACGAAAACCTCATTTACCACAGATACTTAGGCTGCTCGCCAGTGTATCCTGCTGTTGCCTTTTCTCTGCGCACTCTTTCTGTTTTTCAACAGGCACGCCGTGCATGTCCGCAGTTTTAGTATCCATGCACAATGCAAAATGTTATGCTACCTCCATAATGTCAGCCTTCTTTTGTTGTCATTTGTTCTGTATTGACTCTCAAACAGGTGCCATATCGTCCGTATCTATTCCAACAGCTCACGCACGCCTTCGATGTGTACCTTGAAATTCTTCATCGTGTTGATCAAAAAATCCAAGCAGGCCCTCAACCACAATACTCGAGAGTGGAGGCTTCGAAACGAGTGCCCAGCATGCTTCTATCGCATTGAAGATGAGCCAAAACTTCCATTTGACTGGCTCGTTTCTATTGACGGGAACAATAGCCTCAAGCAGGTGGGACCCAGCAGCGTATGGCACAGTTCCACGGGCAGATCACCGCACCGCAAGATCAAGCTATTGGTTAAGTAATGAGGAAGTTGACAAATTCAAATATGAAGTCAAAGCAAAACAGGTGTTTCTATTGTAATGATACATTGTACCTGTCGACTAACTAGTGCCATGAAGCCACAGGAACGACTGTACTGACCTAGATACCAAGATATATGATGATGATTGGTGGGTAGAATCCTCTGACGTTACCAGGGAGTTCAACTGCATCGACCAGTGGCGCAATGCCAGGCCTGATGTGCAGAAGAAATCATTCGATGTATTTAAGGAGTCAGGAATCTTTATTGCAACATGTTGTCATCACTTTGTGCTCTTGGCTTGTGATATGATCAAAAGCAGGTGAACTGTAGGTATGGTATTATGATGTGGTCTCAGTAGCACTGACAGGCCATCAGAGCAAAGTATCCGCTAGCAATCATCAACAGCTTGCTCTCAGCATATGGACCAAATGGTGGCTGTGCGTATAACATTGGCTGTGCCTTCGCCAAAACTGCCAATTCCAGTAGCATCGGTGCAAGGGTTCGAGCGCTCGGTTTATGTTTCATGGTTGGTGCTTTTCACGGACACACACACAACCGCCTTTGCCAGTTGGACTGGCACCCAATGTACATCGAGGGCGCTGGAAATATGGAAGGCGAAGGTTGTGAACATGTTTTTTCAGCATTTAATGAGCTGGCCCGAAGTACTCGACATGCGACTCGGTTCCATCGGCATCAAACAATCGAGGAACATTTTGTATTTTGGAACCAAGACAAATATGAGGCCCTTAGTGTGTATCATCCTTACAAAGTCTCTACCTCCCTGATATCCTTTAGCGCGTTTTATTTGGAACCATTATCGAGAGGCGACCTACGCCATCCGTCACCTTGAAAGTGAACTTGCTGTCCTCAAGACCGCATTAAATTTGACCAATGAAGATTTTCCTCAGTTTCTTGCTGAAGAGTGTGTATATCTCACCTCCCTCAAGCAACCTGCCTTTTCAGGATGCACAGAGGATTCACTATGTTCAAGTCCTTGATGATCTTGAAGAAAGAAGGTATGTATTGTTCCATTGGCTTGGTATTCTGCAGATCTAAATTAGTAGTTCTATTGTACTTACTTTAGGGCGGAATGGAACACTGCTCAGTGGAGCTGCCAATGCAGCCCTGAGTAGGGGTCATTGAAGGCGACTACAGCTGCGATGGCAGCTGCTGTCAACCAGGCTCGTATTCAGGTTGAGCTTGCCTATGCAAGATTACAAAATACAGAAGCATTAGCTGCACATATCCAAGGTCAGCTTGGCCTTGAGCTGCCTTGGAAAGTGGGCGGTGAAGATTACAACTGCTACAAGGAAGAAGTGACACTTGGCAAGTACTGTGAGGCACTGGGTGAATTAGAACTGATTGGTTGTCATGTGTCTATTCGAGCTCTCCAAACTTGGGATGTTGGGTACCAGTAAGTTGTTCCCCCCGTTCTAGTAGTCATACTCATGTGGCATGACAGGATATAAGCTCCGTCAACAGATCAGCAAGGGTCTTCAACGAAGGTCTGAGGCTATTCGAAAAGCAATTACGCGGTACAACATTCAAGCAGGACTACTTAACCCCCCCCAGGCCCCCCATCTCATGGAAGGACATCGCGCAGTACATTTTCTAGGTGAATTTGATCTACTACAGCATGCACAAGATGACATTCGAGAACATATTTGGGCTAAGCCAGCTGTTCGCGAGGCTACAGCTAAGTTCTTCAAATTATGTCGCACAAAAGAAGAAATTGCTAGGCTAAATGTCGAAATTTGCTGTTTATGAACAGCTATACACGACGAAGAGGTGGAAGTATCACAAACTATCACCAAACTTCGCCGTTCTGACCCACTTCTTGCACATGAACTTCATCATCTTCACCGACCACGCGCAGCAGTGAATACAATTCACATACATTGCTTGAATAACATCGAGAAACAGTACGGGTTGGTACGAAGAGGTGTCGGTACCCGTCTGCAAGTATTCGGTTATAGTAATGACGGTGCAGAGATACCAGATCCTGCTAGTTCTGACGACTCAGGGGCCATGACATCTGGAGATGTGAGGGAGACACCGGCCGTTGAGGAACCTCCGCCAGGTATTAGCTCATGTCTACTCGTGCACTACCCTGACTGATGCATGTATTAGAGGAAATTTCTACTTTCGATGAGATTTACACACTTTATATCAATGATCCAGGAGATCACGACCTCGTGGATGATGAGGATGATGTGGCAGGCATTCAGTCCATGGCTGATTTCTTGCAAGACATTGTAGATTGATGATCAACGCTTTTTTCTAGCACCATCGCACTTACTATGTGTGACTTCTTAGTCACTGATACAGGTAAACTGGCATCACCAACCTAGAAAGGAGTAGTCTTACTCCCAGAATAAACTTCATGGTGCACGATGCTATTTGTAAGTCAACTCCCCCCCCCCCTTCTGCCCTTCCCCCCCCTCTTTGGTGAACAAGGTATATTTGTTCCACCGTATATACTCTTAGGATGGCAACTGCAAGAGGTGGTATTGGGTGTCAAGGGCGTATCAGCCATTCGGTGAATATACGCTGGTCATACAGGGTACAGTATTCAGTTGTCAGGACACCTTTATTCTGCCATATGTAAGAAATAAGAAAAAATATGCTCGAGAGAGGATTCTGTGACAGATTCGAAACAAGTGATAATAATAAGGCGGTACTGTGTTACGGCTGCACAAGCAAATAAAACGTTCGCATGCAACTGAACACCCTGGGCTTGACCCAACTTTCATTCAAGTGCTGACATCACATGCTACATACTACAAGGCAGCACAGAGCGTAGTGAGATCCCGACTGGTAGTTAGTAGGAATAATCAGAATCGTTGACTCATACATTTGTGGGTGTGCATGATCACCGATGCTCTTAGCCTTACCCGCCAGGCATGTCATATTACGAGCTAGGAAAAGGTTCGAAAAAGTCACGGGGTAACTTGTAGATACCAGTTGTATGGCAGGGAGAAGGGACAGCCACCAAGTAGTACTTACAATCAATTTCTGATCATGTTGTACTATACACCAACGTCAGGAGGCAGCTAATGATCAGGGAATACATGCAGCTGAGAGGTGGCAGAACATCCTCACATACTAAGTTCAGTAGTTTAACTGTCTGCCTGCATCATTGCAGGCTTAAGTTTTCAATATGCCACCATTTCGCACCGCTGTAGTCCATGTACATTTACCGCTGATTTAGCCTCCTTAACTCGACATTCCTCAGCTTTTGTTCTGTTCATTATCGCCTTCCTTTTAGTACATGACTACAAATTTTATATTTCCTATTTAGGATATGCCGCGACTCGTGCCCACCCGGGAATAGTATGCACTCTGAAGTTGCATTGTGCTCTTTGTGAAATGCTATAGGGGGACCAGCGCTGCAGCAGGAACAGTGCAAGTCAAGCTGAGTACCCATCCAGAACACACTACAACTCAATCCATATGGGAAGGACGAGCAGTAAGTATTTCACATGTACCAACCTAGTGCACATCCGACGCAGGTGGTGGTAATGATTACTAAAACTTTCAGCGTGTAACATACAGGATAGCGGGTCATCGAACGTACCTCACCGTTTACTTCCCGCCAACCAGTAGTACTATCATGGCACACCAGCACGCCGACTCCCAAAACAGTGGAAGTGGGACAGCTTCACTCGGAGGACATGTGAACTCATTCACAGTTCCAGCAATTGCATCTCTATATTCCTCGCCTTTTGCCCAAGGGTTCAGCATTAGCCAGCACCAGGCAGCCATACGAGCACTTCTTAGATTCAATGCACACGTAGATGACACACACTACCACACGAAATCACCCGGCGGCCTCCATCCGACTTATGTGGCCTTCAATTCTGCCAACAAACCTGAGAGTAAAGCCATTGGCTTGTCAGATCTAGTTGAGGCATTGCTTGATGATGTTTTCGATGCAGTGAGTTTGACGTTCATCAACCTTACACTCCCCCCTCATGATATCACTAGATTACCATGCAAGATTGTCTTGATGGTGGATTATCCGTTCTTATTAGGTGCCCAGGTACTGAAACCCCCGCCTCCATTCAACAGCTTACAGTCGATGTCTATATCACCCCCTGCGAGGTCGCTGGAAATGAGCGAGTCTGTGGTGACACCGCCATGCTCATTCAGGCTTTCTGTCAAGAGTTTGCCATCCCTCATCTGCGGCGCTTCATGGAATGGTGCAAAATCGAGTCGGTTAGGGCTCCTGGTCTACATTGTAAGTTTGACCTGGAATATCACCTTAGTCAAGTCTGCTAACTCCAGCGCAGCAGGTGCAAAACCCGTTAGTCTTGTCAGGCCAAATCACCTCCCAGCTGCTCTATGCCACCACTCCTCACGAATTCAATGCACGGCATTCAGTGCTGGGGAAAACCCTGGTGTGGAGGAGGATGAGCGGCATCTATCACCTTCTGCTGCAATCCGCAAGTCTGTCAAATTTATTCCCAGTTTCAAGAAGGCACACACTCCCCTCACTCCGACCGCTTCTCTTCGCCAGCACTGCCCTGCAGAGGCGTTTCTACTTACAGCTAATACCAACCTTCCCGAGCCGCTGGCACCTGCCGTCCGTCCTGACCTGTCGGCCCTGGGTTCGCCGTTGATTAGTATTGGACCAAATACTGATGCTGTACTTGATCGCTTTAGTCTTGGGGATGATTTGCTTCCTTGCTTGCACAAACTGGTTGGGACAGTACGCAGCAGCCGCTGGGAGGCCGTTCTGAGGGCCATGCCATGGAACTTGACGTATGAAGAAGCCTCCAACTTATCCAGGGCATTATTAGCAGATATCAAAGGAACTCCTGGATTTCATATTATCATGGTATTTTCCTCTTTGCGAATGCGTTCTCCGGTAATTTCTAATTAACATTTCAGCAAACAAGGTTCCTGCTCCTTAGCGGTCTGCTTAGGATCCTTGCTGTCGCAACCCTGCTGGCCGTGCTTTATATTCTATTTCTTATGGTATACTAGTAAATCCTTCATTCCGCATTTATGCAAATTGGCTGTTTCTAGATCCTGAATTTATCACGTCCCCACCCCTTGCTATCGACATTTAAATATTGCCGCGCCTCGGGGAACAGTTCGACTTTCCATTGTCTGTCCCCCTTGATGACTTCACAGACTTTCTTTGTCTCCAAGCCCAGTGCTCGACTTGTTCAGCCTAATCCGCGTCCATGCATTAAGGTTGTCCTCAGTGCGGATGCACACGCGATATTGAAATTAAATCAGCGCGAGAAAGCGGAGTGGTTCAGAGAAGACTTAGATGATGCATGGCAATCTTTGGATAAGGTAACGAAGACGCTTGCTTCCAAGCACCACAAGAGCTTGTGGCGCGTTCAAAATGACCTCTATCTAGGCCATATGAAGTTCCACTCCAGGAAAAGTAAGATCAATGCTTGGAATGCATTCTCTTGGAAGAAACAATGCACATTGAATGGGTTAAACGGAAATGGTATTTTATTTAAAAAATCTAAAACTTCGGGCCATTTACTTAACTACATTGCAGCCGCTGGCAGCACGAGAATGCTGCTTGATTTGGTCCAGCAAAATCGCTTGGAGTATCGCGAACTTTCCACAGAGGACAAGGATCGCCTCGTTGAAGAATTTAGCCAGTTTAAAGAGTCGAAGGCCGTGGGGATTCGTGCCACAACGAAATCCAAAATTAATGATATCACCCACACGCTGAAGGCTATTGAAAATGAGGTATGGCTCTCCCCCTCCCCTCGCTACCTCCACTAAATTTTTCTAGCTCCATAATCTCAAGTCACACACTGGTGTTGAATCCATGCTGTATGCGACACGTGGGACAACTGACCTTCTGCTCCGAGGTATTGCCTTCACAACTGAGGGTGTTGCAGACTTCCTCGGCTCTGTGATGGGTATTGACACACAGGATCTTGTTAGTAAAATGGAGGGGTTTGCTATTCAGGGAATCAAAGGTACAATTATTTTTTACTGGATGATACATATGAAATCAAATTGTATCTAGGAGCGGCTGAGAACCATCAACAATGCATTTCAAACGTCCGTGCAGCTCTTCGCAATATCATCAACTGTCAACTCCGTGAGTTCTTCCACACTTTTACTGGTAGGAAAAGTCATAACTCATTCACACACAGGAGAGGTTACTGGAGACCCTAAAGCAAAGATGCAATGGGCGCAATACTTCCAAAACGTTGTTGCTCGCTACCATGTCGCCATCGAAGGGTGGCCAGACACTGTCGTATTTGCGAACCTCAGTAGCGCCTCTAGCTCACTCTCACAGCTTGAAGTCTTATTACAGAAGTGGGAGATGGGATCAACACACTGGAAAAAACTGTCAGACGACGAGTTCAGGGAGCTTCAACAAGCAAGGAATGAGCAGTTAGAGAGTGGGGAAATCCAAGCACATTCACGCCGAACCCGCTCAGATAAAGGCAAAAAGCATACTCCTTATTCCTTGAATGCTCCAAGTAACAAGAAGTACAAATCTGCTGCCATCATCAATGATGACAATGAAGAGAATGCAGATCTGGGCGAGAATGCCCAGTCTTCATCTTCTGGGCAGCCTGCCCACACCCAGATGCGTCCCATTAACAACCCTACTCCTGCAGGAAGGATGACCATGGTTACAAATGCTAGCAGTGCCATGCAGACCAACACCTCTGGCTTTGATGCCAATAGTATTGTATCCTCTGCAGTAGCTGAACAGCAGGCAACTGAACAGCAGGCAACCGAACGGCAGGAACTTCTCGACCAACTTGCAGAGGACGTGCTAACCTTTGATGCCAGCATGGCAACCCTATACTAAATGCATCGGTTTATAGTCTGTCTGTCAATTGCATACTTTGGAAGAATACGTACCAGACTCGAGCACCCTAGAGTAGCGAAAGACAAATGTAGAGCATTAGTACTATCTACCTGCTACCGCGCGTCTAGACAGGACACATACAAATATCCAATGGTCACATGCTAGATCGTTGTGTGACGTTAGTGTTGACCATCGGCAGAATGAAGACGACTGCCACCTGCGCGCAGTTTGAAAGAAGCCAGGGCACACTACATGATACGGTTGCGGAGAGTATACACAGGAAGAGATCATAGAAAGCAGGTTTAGATAGATGAGGGAAGATAAAGGAATACACGAACATTGATAAGCTTGATCTGGGTTGAGGAAGATGGGGAGACAGTCTCACGGTCAAAGACCATCGTGGGCCCACTGTTAACCCCACAACTGGGACATCCAGATGGTATTGTGGGGGGAGCATGACATGTGCGATGGCGGGTTAAACGACAATATATGGGGCACTGGAGACGTTGGAAAGAAATGGAGATACGCCTGTGCCGTGTAGGGCATGAGTGGTAGGGCGAGGGGCAGCGAGAGTGCCATCATAGCATCCAGACCAGCAGCGATACGACAATAGCAGTAAGAGGACCAGAGAAGGGGTGTAAGAGGAAAGCAGGTGATGGAAAGAGTATGAAGCCCACCTGTGTCGTGTAGGGCGTGAGTAGGTAGGACAAGGGGCAGCAAGAGCGCCATCATCACGTCCAGACCAGCAGCGATACGACAATAGCAGTAAGAGGACCATAGAAGGGGTGTAAGAGGAAAGCGGGTGATGGAAAGAGTACGAAGCCCACCTGTGTCGCGTAGGGTGTGAGTCAGTAGGGTGAGGGGCAGTGAGAATGCCATCATAACGTCCAGACCGGCGGCGATACGACGATAGCGGTAAGGGGACCAGAGAAGGGTGTAAGAGGAAAGTGGGTGATGGAAAGACTCGAAGCCCACCTGGGTCATGTAGGGCGTGAGTCGGTAGGCGGAGGGGCAGCGAGAGCACCATCGTAGTGTCCACACCGGCGGCGATAAGGATCAGAAGAGTGATGTAAGAAGAAAGCTGGCGTTGGGAGGGGCACAAAGCTCACCTGCGTTGTGTAGGGTGTGAATCGGTAGGCAGGGAACAGCGAGAGCGATGCTATGGCACCTAGAATGGCGGCGACGACGATAAGGGAGTGGAGGAAGGGGCATGAGAAGAAAGCGGGAAGGAGTGGCAGCCGTAGCCGAGCAGTGCCAGCCACTGGGTCATATACCTCTGTACTACATACTTCAGTTCTACTAAGGCAGACGCTATTTGGGGCGAGAGCTATTGCTGGTGTTGGAAAAAGTGAGCTGAGAGGCCAAATTAGGCAGGACGATGCTGTGTTGGAACGTGGCTAATGAGGCTTAATAATCGGGATGTATAGGTCATCATCACGTGACGATCATGTCACGCCGTGTCGCGTCGACTTCGAACACTCGTCGGACGAGCACTGCCAACTAGCCAACAACGATGGACTCGAGCGAGATTGGCCGGTTTGGCACGCTGCGTCTGATGAAACGCGTCGACCCGGCCATGCCGGTTGCGGCGTTTCCCATTGACGACGACACGGTCACATTCGGACGTGATCCAACTTGCAGTGTCAGGTTGTACTACTCAACCGTGAGCCCAATCCACGCCAAGTTGATTTTTCAAGACAAAAAGGTGTGTTTCTTGAGGTTTCTCTATTATCTCTGGCTGCTTACGTCGGCTGGTGCAAGGCGTTCGTCGTCGTACTAGGCCAATCAGGTATACACGTCGACGGATGTCCAGTTCTCCCATCTCAGAATCCCTCACTTCCAACTACAATACCCGTATTGAACAACACAACCCTGGAAATACGAGGTAAAAGATTCGTATTCACATACCCCCCCAAGGAAATGCGTGCTGCACTCTACTCCCACACCAAAAACATGGTCGGGTCAACAAGTACCGACGCAACAATGACACCGAGGACGCAAAGGAAGAAGCTGAGAATGTCGATGATTAGAAGTGCGAAAGTGTTCACGCCCAGAGGAAAAATTGCAGATCCAGTGGAGAATTTGAGAATTTTGCAGACGCCATTGAAGAGACGGGGATCGTCCCCACTGAAACAGCAATACCAAACTCTGCGGAGAACACATAATGGGCGTGGGGATTCCGACTCTTCTTCCGATTCTGACGAGCACGACGAGAATAATAGTCGAGATGGAAATGGAGAAGAGGAAGAGATTGTCCTTGTGGACGGTGATCATCCTCACGTTCTTGAAGAAGATAAAGACCTCGTCATACTTGAGTCCGTCGAAGTAGAAGTTCCGGAGCCTCCGCCTCCACACTCACCCCGCCAGCACCACCGACAACGTCAGCAGCAGCAACCACAACTCACTGCACCGCCCACCACCCCTCTCCGTCTCGGTGCGTTCGGTCGCCCAGTCAACGTTCAGCCGTCCAATCCGAACGTATATCAAACTCCCCATCGCACACCTGCCCGTCCGTCACTCCACCGTGCTGTTCTCATTCGGTCTGCACAACGTGTAGTGTTGCGACAAGAAATTGAGCAGGAGGAAGAAGAAATGGAGGAGAAAGAGGTTGAAGAGGTCATTGTAGATGACCTTGAAGATGTTCACGAGGACGAGGATGAGGAAGAAGATAGGGATAGGGACGAGGAGGCAGAGGAGACGGGTCAACCGAGTGGATGGCAGAGGAGTCTAGGCTTGGTAAAAGGCTTTGGATGGCCGTTCCGCTCATCCTCTGCTGCGCCTGAGGGTGACGAGAAATACGATACCACGGATCATTTAGAAGGTGAGGAGGTGAGTTGTTCATTTTTTGTTGCAACTCCTGTGGAGGATATTCGCTGAATGATTGTAGACGGAGATGGATGTCGATCCGCAGACATTGTCTGCCGACAGTCTCCAAACGTCTGATTCAACCACAGACGCATCGTATAATGACTCTCCTCCTGCACACCAATCCCTAGGGGCGTTTATGACACCGCAAATCCCACGTGTCGGTCCGACCACAGGTGTGGGCCGAGGAGCAGGAAGACAATCATTTGGTGGAGTACTTGCACCACAATTATCTTCCCCTACTGTGCTTAGTGGTCCGAAGAGAGTCCGCGTCGAGCCCAAGTGGAAAGTTACGGATATCGTTGTGCCGATGCTGAGTGCTAAAGAGGGAGTGGAGATGGGGAAGGATCTTGCTATGGGCGTGCCACATGTAATGCCACTGAAGGAGGAGCAAGAGGCGAGAACGGGAATGGGGGGTCCGAGCCCTGATCATTTCCAGCGAAGGAAGCTCAGCGAGGAAGAAAAACAAGTCAGTCTTTCTTCTACTTCATTTTCGAAGAGAAACAATCAATTTGACCTCGATGATGTTGTAGGCTATAAGAGAAAGACGTCGTTCAGCGTTGAGCACTCCAGATCCCTATATCGGAAGACACGTTCCGGGCATGGGGCCACAACATTCAAATATCCACACTCAGGCACCGTTGCCGGCGTTGTTTACCCCCGGTACCGTCGCACCGAGTAACAATGCAACGAAAATAAACGTGGTAGGGAAAGGGAGGAGTCGAAGTTTGTCACCTGTGAAGATGGCAATGCGGTTAGGCTCTCCAACTAAGGTAGACACATCCATCGAGGAGAAGGAGGAACGCCATAGCGAAAGCGATGAAGACGAAGATACACGATCCCTGCTGGATAGGATGAAGCAGACTGTAGAGGGGTTGAAGAGGAGACGCAGTGAGAGTGCATTGGTACAGGGAGGGGTGAGTGGTGGGTCGAGCGACGGAATGGGAGTGAGTATGGGAGACGGCCAGGAGAATGACACGAGATTGGATGATGTGGAGGAAGATGAGAAGAGTGACGCTGGGGATGGCGAGAGTGATAAGGAGAATGGTGGTGCACAAAGTAACGGTGGCCCGATGGACGTCGAGGCTACTGTCGAGGCTCTTAGTACCCCCGATATCAATGCTGCAAACGGAACCGAGGCCGAACTGTTGCCGTCAAACCAAGAAAAGGACGAGGACGCGCCAACCGATCTTCCCCTCCCAGCTCTGACCCGGCCTTCCTCAGCTACCACTCCTCAGACCCCCCACCTGGGCCCACTCAAACATTTATTCTCCCTGCCCAAAGAAGACGCCGGAATTACCACGCCTGCCGCGCAGAGCGTGCGCCATCTATTTAAAGGTGCCCCCGTCTTTCGTGAGGGCGTGCAGACACCGAATATGGACGGGATAAGAACAATGTACTTGAGAGAGGAAGGCAAGGGTGTTGGGACCCCGGCGTTGGAAGGTGTAAAGGAGATGATGGGCACGCCAGTAGCATATCAGCAGGTGCCTGCCGGAGAAAAAGGCGGCGGACAGGATGACGATTGTGACAAACATACATATTCTGCTGCGCCGCCAACCACGACGACGCGGCGTCGGACACCCAGGCCAAATGGGAATTCCGGAGCGCTGACAACAGAGGGGACGGTCGTTTTGAAACCCGAGGAGTCATCATTTGGTGGTTTCCCGGGTCAAACTGTTCCCACTGCCACAGCCGAAGTGCTACCAGACACCGCACCGAACAAGGCAAAATCATTGAGAGGGAGGAAGCAGACACCCGTGAATGATGAGGTACGTTTTATGCTACTACTGTCATGGGGGCCCGAGTTCATTTTATTTATTTCATCACCCTTCTCCATGATTAGTTGAATCCATCGGGAGCATCTGCATCATCAGAATCCAAAGCCGTGGGGAGCAGGAAAGCAAAGGTTGAAGGCCACTCGGAAGCCGTAAGTCCAAGTACCAATTTTCCCTCGCGTTGTGCATTGCATTGTTGTGCCGACACCCGAGTACCTGACACTGACTGCCCTTTTTATAGATGCCAACGATGCCAAAAAGGCCTCCAAGTCGTGCCAAGGCAAGACCGATCCCCGAAGTCGTTGCAGAGACGAAAACGACGCGTAACGAACCTGTTATTGGTAGACCTAGATCTCGTTTGGGGACAACGAAGGTGAGCCAGAGCTCGTCGTCGAGTGTACCTGCGACTGTTCCTCCTGCGAGGGGAACGAGGGGTGGCGTTCGGAGAGGTGGCGGCGGAACTGATAATGCTCGCGGTCGTTCTGGTTCTGGTTCGGGACCGAGGTCGGGCAGATCGACCCCCAGTGAGACTACTGCTCAATCACCTGTTGATGAGAACGAGGACGACCCTCTCGATACGATAGCTCATGCACCTAAAGAAGACGGACCTGCACTCAAGAGAAGGACGCGGACGACCACGACGAAAGCAAAGTTTGATGAAGCTGAGGGTGGCGCTTCCGGACCGGCAGGACGTACTAGGCGAGCGCCGACACCATCGATGGTTAAACCCCCCACTACAGTCCCTGCAGCGCCGCCGCCGCCGACGCGCAGTAAGGCTGGAGCGTCCACGACGCGGAAGAAAGTTGCAGGTTTGACGGCTACTGTACAAGCTACTCCAGAAGTGAGCTCCGAGGCGGTAGATAAAGAGAATACGCCGTCGAGAGATGACGAGGGTACATCTGGTCAGGACACGTCCGGGAATACTGCGATTACCAAGACGACGATTACGACGACTCGCGCAAGACGGGGCAATACAGCAGGTGCGAAGACAAAGGAGGGGGAGAAGGAGGGTGGTAGTGCTAAGACTGCCGGTGTGAAAACCAGGTCCACGAGAGCGACGACGCGATCCAGAACATGATCTTTGAATGTCAGTTTTTGTATTATCATGTATTGCTACGACATGCTATTTAGGCATCTTTCCTATGAAATATCGGTACTGTACTTTTCCACACTTTCTGCGCGGGTGACAGATGACTAGAAGGACGATCCAGAAAGAGTACTTGACGTCACTTGGGAACCAAAGTTGACGGCCGGAATAGCGCACTTGGCTAACGTCAGATGCCAGTGCCGACTCATCAAGGGACGGCGGGGCGGCTTGTAGAGAGTACCGGATCTCGTGCGATGTGGTGCTCGATGCGGGTAGTGCGGTTGTCCAGTCTCCGATAATTGCAGAAATTGTTTTGAGCGCAGTGGAGGAGGGTAGGGAGCTCGTTGAGCTTGCGCTACAAGGTATTATTAGTGTAGAGTGAGAAGGGGGAGGAAACCAGAGTGAGAGTGCAGACCATACACCCGGCAATCAGGGAGAGACGACAGTAGAGAAGTTGGGCGAGCAGCTCACCACAGCTAGGTTTGCGATACAGGTAGTTATGGACGGTCGGCTACACGGAAACAAAGGTAGGGTTATCAGTGTTGATATCGACCAAAGAAAAGCCTTGACTCCTCAAAATAGTGACAAGAATCACATTTATGCTGTGCTGTACGGCCAGCCTGTCCTCAAGGAAACTTATAGATGCTGACTACCTCGTCCACTCCTGGTTTTTAGCCTCGTAGTAGGGGTGGTTAAAACGACCCTACATAAGGGGAGGCCAACCCATCGACCGTGCAGTATAAGGCGTCGCAACGATCGACGATCATTCTAACCAAGATTGCAAAGAGCTGGCAGTGGAACCAGCCGCCGCAAGTATTCTATACCGGAAAATGATAGTGGCCCGTTCGTTATGGGCCCGCACCTGCGCGAGATAGCATATGGAAGGTGTGAGTGCCATGCTTTCGTTAAATTTTCCAAATGCAGTGACGGTCGTCGTACGTGTCCGGCAGGCACAGTATGCGCGAGTCAATAACCTAGCCGGGCAATCAAGATCCATTCGAGACATGACAGCAGCAGCTTCTTAAACGTAACTAGTCTCAAAGCAACAACATGGTACAGCAGTGAACAGTTACCAGTGTCCGAAGTATAGCCGAGTCCGACGGGAACCGCCCATCACATCCATATGTTCGAGCGATGAAACGACCAGAGAGACACGGCACCACAATTGACTCGAGAGTCAACTCTGCACAAAAGCCCCCGCTCGACATGGCAGGAGAATGAGGGTAACAGTGATCTGGGAGCAAAGGGGAGCTGAGATCGGTCGAAGGGTTTACATCGTTCACCTTACAAAAGCCATTTCTAACAAAAAGGGAGACAAGCGGCTCAAAGGTTTCATAGCACGGGGAGTAACCTGTGGGAGGCAGTTCTTCTTGACCTCGAACATAGGACGGGCGTGCGTACTCATATTGCCTACTTGGTCCGGTGGGGGATGGTCAACAACTTTACAACAAGACTTCGAGCTCAGCAGACGAGAAGGTTGTGTCAGAGATATGCAGAAACCCAGAAACGATTGCGTAATGCAACAAACACGCACATGGTCAAGGTATAGATTGAATGCTTACTGTATCTGGCGGTAAGCAGCGACACTTAAAACGTGCGTCTCATTAGAGGATGCACGTGTTGACAACCCTGCCGAAGAGCTTGAGGAGCGTGTGACCTAGGTGTTTAATCACCGTGTGAGGCATGGACTTTGTGGAAAGGGTTCGGAGAGGAAGTAGAGGTTTGAGAGTATCGGCGAGCGTACGGATACTGAGAAGCCCGAAGATTTTTCGCGACTAAATGCAGGGGAGAGGGAATTGATACATGTGCAGAGTGTTTCTCTGGAATTGGATGACTGCAGTCCGGGCCAGCACTGGCATATCACCACACCTCCGACACGTTTCCTCCAACCCTCGTCCAATGTGACTTGGCGCAGGGGGAAGCACCGGAACTTAGGAGGCGTGTAGGGAGGCTCAGGGATCGTTGCTGGAATGGGGATGCTGCACTGCTGAGGCTTATCGATAGCCAGATCACGAAGAACATGATGTGAGGTCGCTGGGCATTAGTTCGAGGAACGTGCCGACCATATATTGGGTGCCGCCAATAAGCCTACGAAGTATCGTTCACTTCCCCTCTAGACTCCAGCACAAGCCGTACCGCCGGGCTTTCCAGCGGCAACAAATTAAATGGGTGTGTACCAACAGTCAGAGGACTGGGGCACCCTGGCTGACAACTTGCTGTGGTGCTTAAGTTGCAAAACGAACGGACAATGCATATCAGAGTGATGTATGGCCAGTCACCTTTGTAGGCGAAAGTCACGTCGTAGGAGGAGATACTAGTGGTTATGTTCGTCGATGGAAGATCGAAGATGGGCAGCAACAGGGTCCAACCATGCGGGTGAATAACAGGACGTCTTCCATTGTCGTTTCCCAGGATGGGCGGTGGATTGTGACTGGGGACCACGGAAGAAAGGCGACCATCTGGAATGCAACCACTCATGAAAAAGTGCTCGAGCTCATGGAATACGAACGTGAAGTATGCGCGCTCGATATCTCCAGCGACTGTACCAGAATGGTGTCTGTGGGTGGTGATACCGTTCGGATATTCAGCTTCCCTTCCGGTACCCGACTTTTTCCTCCGTCCCGACACCACTGGGTCTGTGCTGTCAAGTTCTCCCCAGACGACACTCGGTTTGCTACTGCCTCAACTGACAGCGGCGTCCGCGTCTACGACACCCACAATGGAAATATCGTGTTCGATTCAGGTCGCCAGGGTTCAGTTAATGAATGGCTGGCTACGAGTCCGTTGGCCTGGGCATCTGATAGCCAGCACCTGTTCGTCGCGAGAGCGGGAAAAATCACATGTTTCAACATTTCTAATTCTTTTTCTTCTGAATGGTCGAACCATGGAAATCAGCATCTAGTGTCTATATCATCCAACGGCAGATTCTTCGCGTGCTCCGCAGGCTCATCGGTTTCACTTTGGGATTGTGTATCACGCAAGCAAATCGGTAGCGCTATCAAACACCCTGCAGAGACCTTCTCTGTCGCTCTCTCACCAAGCGGGAAGTATCTCGCATGCGGAGTTGGCAAGTATATCACAATTCACGATCTTAGAGACGTCCTTCCTCCCAAGTATTTTGACCATGTTGTAAGTTCACATCTGCTCACGAAGCTCGCATCGCTAATAATCACTGTACCAAACTAATGCCCGGTGAAACGCTCTTGATCTATCAGCAACTATATACATGCTTTTCAGCTTCCGCTCGTACAAGTGAGTGACGAGGCTCTCAAATCATGGACGCGGGACGATCCGACGAACACCGAAATGCTTCTCTCGGAGGAGATAACAAGGGTGTCAAGTCCTGGCTACTACGTCCTAGCAAACCGCGCTCTTATAAGAACACGTTTGAAACATTTCACGCTTGCCATAAAGGACGCAGAAGAGGTGAGTCTGCTTTTCACTACTCCATCCGCATGTCCACCTACATGCACCCAAGTCCCTCCAGCTTCAGCCATCGCCTCTTGGCCATATTGCGATGGCGGTTGCTCTACTTGGCCGGGAAGATCGAGAGGGTGCACTATGCACGTTTGACCTTGCATTCCACGATTGTGAACTGCATGATATCAGACTTCTCTTACTACTGAAGGCGCGTGAGGTGGTCTAGATCGTTCTCACAGTCAACTTATGATCCGCTCAGTTGATCCTCGTGTTCGAATCAGGAAAGCATGAAGATGCGATAAAGCGTGTAGAGTATTTTGCTACTAGAGCAGGCAGTGACAACGATAACAAGGCCGCCTACCTTTACACCCAGGCATGTGCTTCGCAGCTGCCTACACGCAAGTACCGCTGCTGATATGCTCCGTAGGTCCTTGGAGTTATGTACTTGAAGAAGGGAAATTACGGACGTGCGGTACTATTAATTGAGCAAGCAAAGAGCCTAGCCCCAAAGGGAAGAAAATGTCCTCAGCTAGAGACTATATCGCTGGTAGGTCTTCTGTCGTTATTGCCTATTGGTCTGATCCTTCATAAAGATATTTGGGTGGAGCTTCGATGGACTGGACATCGTCGCTCAACAACGTCTATGTGAGACGTCCTATGCTGAAGATCGCGCAGTCGAAGCCGCGGAGATTCTCCTCAACATCATCAAGACATCAGATGAGACCCAGGGGAGCGACGCAATCGCAGACTGGATTGCCGGTGCGTCTTCCAGTTGCTAGTGTTATTGATGTGCATGCCAATGTTCGTCATTAGACCTCACCAAAAAATGTGTTATGACACTTGAGGGTGTTGGCGATAAGGCCTTCGGATCTGGAGAACATGACGATGCCATAGCACAGTACTCCGCCGCACTTTCACTCAGTCCCCCGAGTCCCGCGGGTCTGCTTGTCAAGAAGCAGAGCTCGAGCAGCAAAAAGGTGGTGGGAGGATGCACTTCAGGACGCAAACGAGGCATGCACGGTATCCCAGTATGAGCCAATAACTTACAATTTCTATACAGGCAGTGGAGGCGGACCCCTCTCACCCTTGTGGATATGAAGCCAAGCACGTGGTGCTTCATGCAACAAAACGGTATGACGAAGCAATTAACGCGCACGAGTCCATGCTGCACGCAATTGAACAATCTCATGACCCTGCAATCACGCGTATGTACTTCCTCTATGAACCTAATATATACCAATGACGGTTTCGCAGCACTGCGCAAGGATTACATCTCTCCACCCGAGACGGTTGCCGCCATCGATGACATCGTTTGCGCGATCCTCAGACCTTGCCCCCACGTCGTAATCGATGTCACAACTGGTTGCCTTTGCGACGGTCCTGAGCGGATGCGTATCTTCAAGGCTAATCCGACATTCAAAGAGCTTGTTTCGTCCACGATCAGAGAATTGGACAACGAGCGGATCCTACGAGTGGTTGCAAGCTTTTTCGGATACGTCATGTTCTCGCATGTATGGCAGGGGAAAGAGCCATCATTCCAGGACGTCAGCCTAGTCAAATCCGTGTGGAACCTCCCCGACACGCCATTGAATGAGAAGTTGCGCAGTTTCTGCAAGGAAACGCACAGACTTGGTCACAATTGGGCCTGGTCAGATACGTGTTGCATCGACAAGACTACGAGTTCCACCCTTAACTGGTCTCTTACGTCCATGTACAAATGGTATGCAGATTCGGCAGCCACGCTAGTATTCCTTGCAGATGTGGCACATCCATCCAAGCTCGGGGATCTCGCGAATAGTTCATGGATGACACGAGCATGGACTTTGCAAGAGCTTCTCGCACCGAAAGTAATGCTTTTCTATGACTCCGAGTGGAAACCGTACCTCGACGATGCTGGCGCAAACCACAAGGAGTCCACGATGATCATGCAAGAACTGGCAGACGCTATCAAGATTCCACGTGAAACCATCGTCACCTTCTCCCCGGACAATCTTGGGGTGCGTGAAAAACTTCGTCTCGCTTCGACACGCCACGTAACAATCGAGGAGGATGTCGCATATTCTCTTATTGGTATCTTCAAGTCCAATATCAGGCCTCACTACGGAGAGGGAGCGGACGCTCCCGGTCATCTCCTGGAGGAGATCTTAGACCGCTCTGGCGAAATCACCGTGCTCGCGTGGTCAGGGAAGTCATCCTCATACAACAGTTGTCTCCCAGCCTCTGTTTCCGTTTACAGCCAAACTCCTTACTGTCCTCCGCCACTCACAAGGGAAGAGTCGGAAATTTGCATTACGAAATTGCGTGGCAAGTTGACCCAACAAGAGGCTTCAAGTATCTATAAACAGATCAAATCTCTTCCATCCGCCCGTTTTGTGGCGCGACGTCTACAACTTCCGTGCCTCGTCTTCCCTGTCAGAGGACTTAGTATACAAGGAACATGTGGCCACAATGGAAACACATATAATGCCAAGGTGTCTGGGCTTGGAAATGTGGAGTTCACGACCGCAGATGATCTCCAACAGAACAAGCGGCAGAAAATTGTCTTTGCGCATCCGTGGGTTCGTCAGATCGTAGGAATGAGTTGCGGGGTTACCTGGGGAGGCGACTCGGAATCTGACGAGGACTCTGACTTGGATCTAGATTATGACACTGCTTCGGATGAAGTTGTGCCATTGGATGCTGTCCCCACGTCTCAGGTGGACTCCTGTACCCGGACACTACAGGTGATTGCTCGCCTTGGACAACCATTCAATGCATTGCTTCTTGCACAACAGCCGAATGGGGGATACAAGAGGGTTGCTGCGGAGACCGAGATTGTTGTCGCTGGACTTGGAACCGACATCACCTCCAAGAATATTCGTGCGAAAGTCTTGGAAATTGTGTAACATGCGAGGGAGTTGGGTTCAACTACTGGTTTCTGAAGTTGATCTGTTTTTCGTCCTTCATTGCTTTTTTTTTCGTTTGCGTGTTGTTCTCGTTGGTTCCTTTTTACGCGGAGTGCGACATGGACCCTCGAGAGCGCTTATACTAATACCGGCTAGTTCACACATGGGGCAGAGTTGGGGAAAATTTTATACTCATGTGTCATCGATGACGGCGGTGTTAGGGTTGTGCAGCAGAGGGTAGGATATCACACGAGGGAGTCCGTATGAGGAGTTCGCTTGACGCTGGTGTGTCCTCCCCATAACTTCTCCTTCCATTTCTCCTTGTGCTATACACCCATCCTGGAGTAGCAGCTTTCTCCTGCTGGGTGTTAGTTCGGACAATCATCCACGCTTTCAGAGGGGAAGGCGCGGTAGGAGGGAGGAGTACCATGCCCCTCGACTTCGACTGGAGTTACAATTGTATGCGAAAACCTTGAGAAAAACAAAATATTAGGTAACCGTGACGGGGGTGAGCGACAGCTTGACCATGGCATTCGGTCAGTGCGGTGGCGGGGAACTGAGCACGCAGTCCAGTGCAACGTCAACGCCGTTGGACACGACGGGCATGGGGGCGGCGGCGATGGAACGCAGTCAGTTGGAGCACGTGGGGGAAGCCTAAAAGAACTGGACTTGCACTCACCAGGCGCTCACCGATCGTTACTAGAATGGTAATGCTAGGCTGCACCGCCAATTCTTCATCGATATCCACCTTTGAGGAAGACAATTCGCATGAAGTAATCCATATCGATAGCTTTAGGAGTGCGCAGATCATATATTGGGTGTCGCAAGCAAGCACTGTTCTTTCCTAAACGACGGGTCAAAGTGTGTTGGCGGGCTTGTCGGCGACGGCGATGGGTGCGTACCATCAATCACAGGCCGAGACGGCTCTTTCGACAGTCCACTGTGGCGGCTAAGCTGCGAAACAGATTGAGATCGTGTATCAGAGTGATATACGCACAGTTGCCTTTGCAGACGAACGTCAGGTCATAGGAGGATATGAGAACGGTTATATTCGCCGATGGAGGATTGAAGACGGACAGCAAGAGGGACCAGCCATGAAAGCGGGTAACAAAATCAATTCTACTGTCGTTTCCAAGGATGGCCAGTGGATCGTGTCTGGGGACTGCAGAAAGGTGATCGTCTGGGATGGGGCTACTCATAAAAAAGTGCTCCAGTTCGCGGAGCGCAGCGGTCCCGTATGGGCGGTCGACATCTCCAGTGACTCTGCTAAAATTGCCCCTGTGGATGGCATGAACGGTAATGCTGAGATTCACACTACATCCGGCGATCGGCTCCTTCCTCCCCTCCCACACCACTACGTCGAGGCCATCAAGTTCTCCCCAGATGGCAGTCAATTCGCTACCGCCTCTTATGATGCCGGCTTCCGTGTCTACGACTCCAGCGACGGCGATATCTTGTTCGATTCAGGTCCTGAGGGTTCAACCAATGCACCATTGTTGCACAATCCGTTAGCCTGGTCGTCTGATGGCCAACAACTGTTTGTCGCGGGCGTACGCAAAATTATCTGTTTGGACGTTTTCAAGTCTTTGTCTTCAGAATGGTGAATTCATCAGACACAATCATGGGTATCTATAGCATCCAACGGCAGACTCGTTGCATGTTCCGCAGGCTCCTCTGTTTCGCTATGGGACTGTGTGTCACACAAACAGATTGGTGACGTTATTAAACATAGTGCGGAGATCAGCTGCGCTGCTCTTTCACCAAGCGGGGAGTACCTCGCCTGTGGAGTTGGCAGGATTATCACAATCCACAATCTCAGAGGTATCGTTTCACCCGAGTATCTATGTCTTCGTGTAAGTATACATCCAACTCATGAAGCTCACATCGCCAATAATCATTACGTCACTTTTAACGCTTCTATCCATTAGCATCCCTGTATTGCTCAACTTCCGCTCGTGCAAGTAAGCGACAACGCCCTCAAATCATGGACGCAAGACGATCCGACGAACACCGAAATACTGCTGTCAGAGGAGATTGCTAGCACTTCGAGTCCTAGTCATTATATACTAGTGAACCGCGCCCTCATAAGAACGCGCTTGAGACATTTCACGCTTGCTGTAGAGGACGCAAAGGAGGTCAATCTCGTTTCTCACTGCTCCGCGCGCGTGTTCACTTGCACCTCAAGTCACTCCAGGTCCAGCCATCACCGATCGGCTATATCGTGATGGCGGCTGCTCTACTTGGCCAGGGCAATTGGGAACGTGCGCTATGCACATTCGACTTTGCCTTTCATGATTGTGAGTCTCACGACACCAAATTTCTCTTACTACTGAAGGTGCGTGAGGCGATCTAGATCATTCTCGTGATTAATCTATGTTCCACCCAGTCAATCCTTGTGTTCGAATCCGGAATTCAAGAAGAGGCGATAGCTTGTGTAGAACACCTTGTTACGAGAGCAAACAACGATAACAATAATGATACCACCTACATTTACACCCGGGCACGTGCTTTGCGTGATGCGGTATCACTGCTGATAATTTCCACAGGTTCTTGGGGTTATGTACATGAAGAGGGGAAATTATGGACGTGCGATACAATTGATCGAGCATGCGAAGAACCTAGCCACAATGGACGTACAGTGTCCTGCCCTAGAAACGATTTCTCTCGTGGGTTTTCTACCATTACTGCCAACTGATCTAACTCACCATGAAGATATTTGGATGGAGTTTCAGTGGACCGGACATTGCTGCTCAGCAACGTCTATGTGAATCCCTCTGTGCTGAAGGGCGCACGGCTGAGGTCATGGAGGTGCTCCTTGACATTATCAGAACATCGGGCGAGATCCGGGAGAGTAGCGAATCGCGGACTGGATCATGGGTACATCTTTCATTATCCTGATCGACGTGCGTAGTAATATCTGCCAACAGACTTCACAAAAAAATACGTTACAACCCTTGAGCATGTTGGCGACGAAGCGTTCGGGTCTGCAAAACATGGCGACGGATTAGCATAGGGCTCCGTTGCGTTGCCTCTCGGTCCTCCAAGTCCTGCAGGTCTACTTATCTGGCGGAGCAGAGCACGAGCGCTAATGGGCTTGTGGGAGGATGCACTGCAGGATGCAAATGACGTATGCATGGTATCCTTCTTGTATGAATCCGTTCCTTGCAACTGTTGTATAGGCCGTGAAAGTGGATCCATCTTACCCTTGGAGCTACGAAGCCAAGCACTTGGCGCTTCATGCAGCGAGGCGGTACGATGAAGCGATCGACGCTTTCAAGTTGAGCTGCATGTAATGGAATAGTCTCATGACCCTGTAATCAGGCGTATGTGCCTCCTATACGAACCTCACTCACAAATGACGGTTCCTCAGAGTTGCGCAAGAATTACATTTCTCCGTCCGAAACGATTGCGATTATTGATGCCATCGTTCGCGGAGCTCTCAAAAGTTGTCCCCTTGTAGTGATTGATGTCGTCACTGGTTGTCTTTGCGATGGTCCTGAGCGGATGCGTCTCTTCAAGGCTGACCCGGCTTTCAAAGAGCTTGTTTCATCTATGACCAGAGAACTGAACAACGAGCGGATCCTTCAAGTAGTTGCAAGCTTTTTCAGATACGTCATGTTCTCTCACGCATGGCAGGGGAATGAGCCATCATTCCGGGACGTCGACATGGTCAAATCCGTGTGGAAGCTCCCTGACACACCTTTATGTGACAAGTTGCGCAATTTTTGCAAAGAGACACAGACTTGGCTACAATTGGGCGTGGTCAGATACGTGCTGCATCGACAAGGCCACGAGCTCCATTCTTAATCAGTCTCTCACATCCATGTACAAATGGTATGCGGATTCAGCAGCCACGATCGTATTCCTTGCCGGCGTAGCGCATCCATCCAAGTCTGGGGATCTCACGCGAAGTTTCTGGATGACGCGGGCATGGACCCTGCAAGAGCTTCTTGCACCGCAGGTGATGTTTTTCTACGACTCCGAGTGGAAACCATACCTTGGTGACACTAGCACGAATCACAAGGAGTCCCCTGAAATCATGCAAGAACTAGCAGACGCTACCAAGATTCCCAGTGGAACCATTGTCACATTCTCCCCAGACGATCCTGGGTGCGCGAAAAACTTCGCCTCGCTTCGACACGCAATGCAACGGTAGAGGAGGACGTCGCATACTCTCTCATTGGTATCTTCAAGTCCGATATCAGACCTCACTACGGGGAAGGAGCCGATGCCCTTGGACATCTCCTGGAGGAGATAGTGGCCCGCTCTGGCGAAGTTACCGTGCTTCGGTGGTCAGGGAAGTCATCGTCATACAACAGTTGTCTTCCGGCTTCCATATCCATCTACGGCCAAACCCCTCACACACACCCCTCACTTGAAGGGGAAGAATTGAATACGTGTATTGCGACATTACATAGCGAGTTGCCCAAGCGAGATGCCCTGAACATCTATAAACGGATCAACACTCTTCCACCTGCCCGTTTTGCCTCCCGACGTCTATATCTTCCATGCATCGTCTTCCCTCTCAGGGCGCTCAGTACACAGGGGCCACATAAAGGCAATGAAAAGCTATACCGCGCCGAGGTGTCAGGGCTTGGAAATGTGGAGTTCGTGACCGCAGACGATCTCCCGTTGCAAAAGCGACAGAAGCTTGTCTTCGCGCATCCATGGATTAGTCATATCCGAGGTCCAAGTAGTGGGGTTAGCTGGGAGGATGACTCGGAGTCTGATGCTGACTCCGACTCGGCTGTGGGTTCGAATTCTGGGTCGGATGGGGTTGCGTTGTCGCACGTGCCTCAGGCTGGCCGCTATACCCAGGCACTGCAGATGATAGCTCGCCTCGGACAGCCGTTCAATGCGTTACTTCTCGTACAGCAGCCAAATCGAGAGTACAAGAGGGTGGCTGCAGAGAACGAGATTGTAGTCTCGGGCCTCGGAACCAACATCACCTCCAAGAATATTCGGACGCGAGTCTTAGAAATCCTGTGACGCATGTGTTGGGGTTTGTCTCTAGCTGCTAGTTTTTACTTAAAACTGGACTATCGTTCGCTCCTATGCATTTGGTGTTTTCCCTTTTATGCTGGTTTCACCGGTTTTGTTCACTGCACGGAAAGGCAGACGGAGCTTCAAGAGTACCCACAGTAATTCCACCTACTTACAAGTTAATTGATACCTGAGGGCGATTAGAAGAACGTCCGTATTCGTGCCGTGGATGACGACAGTGTTACAAAAGGCTTATCAGAACGAGATGACAGACACGGAAGCACGCAGTGGGCGTTCGTCGGTGCATCCTCCCCACAACTTTCTCTCCATTACCGCTTGTGCTATACATAGATCCTGGAGTGGTGTGGTTCCAACAGCCCAGCCTTCGCTATCTGCAAGGCCTCCAAAATTGTTCATACGAGTTCATGAAGGTAACTCATCGTCGCCCGACTTCCTCTGTCGTCTAGTGTGTTAACTTCCTTTGTCTCAACGTTCCATCCCTACCGCACACGAGTACTTGCTCATTCCCATCGTCAGATGAAATTGGCAGTCAATGTAAATCACAATAATCTAGAATGTAGTCCTTCGTTGGAATACGTGCATATAAATACCATTGGAACGCGCTTCCGTCCCGTTTCCCTCCACTGGAAAGCGTCTAAACCTGCACCGTTGCTCCGCTACAACCCGATGAGGGCGAAACTGTCTCGTCAGTTGGCATACGTTATTCCCTTTACTTCCATGCACCACCTATGGCATTTCGTGTCTTCCTGGTCATGTACTCGTACATGGATCTTCCGTTCCGAGTCCTTCGTACGTCCTGTACACTTCTACCCTTGTTTCTGACTCAGACTGCCACGGATTTTGGTGCAGATACACGAGGGATTTGACGGTTGGGCGTGAGCGCACGAACGAACGGATCATTGCCTCTTAACGGGGTCGTTTGGTCGTGTCCCCCGAGCTGTCTTCGGTTGCATTTCTGGCAAGGGCAAGTCGGTCATAGGTAGGTAAGACCAAACTCCAGTGGATACACACACACCCAACGATATTGCTCACTTATCTTGTATTGGACTATGAGAGCGACGACGCGATCCAGGACGTGATGACCTTTGAATGTCAGTTGATTTGCATATGGATGTATCGTGACAACAGACGATTCGCAGATCTTCCGTATGAGCTACAGGTACCTTTTCAGACTAGGTTTATGTTGTATCGATAAAGGTGTGAAGAAATATGCGACGTAACATAGGAACCGAAGTCAGCAACAATACTTGTCTGACAAATAGCAGTGTTTCACGTCGTAAGCGGTATCTTACGCGGATGCCATTCGACGCGGAAAGTAAGGTTATCTCGATGAAGGTGGGTGCGGAGGTCGTTGCCAACAGAGCGGAGGAGGGTGAGAACCGGCTAAGCTTACACGGCGAGGCACCGGTGTAGACTGCGAGGTAAAGCTAGGGTGAGACGTGGTCGACTCGTGATTCAGTATAGTTGACGCTCTACCATCGGCGAGAACGATGTAGAGCACTGACCATATAACTAATGATCATAGAGAGAAAGGGAGGGAGAGGGAGAGACGTTGGGTACTAAGCGGCTTGCCACAACTAGTTTTGCCGCGATGCACGTGCAAGTGGTCGGTCGCACGGAAAACTGCGGCGGGATCATCAGTACGGAAACGATGTGAGAAAAGCGAGGTCCACGTATTGACCATGCAGTCAACCAACCCAGTAAATCAAAGTCCGAAGTCAATCATTCATCAGCGAGATGACCAGTGGTACCAAGTGGTAACCGATGGTAACCGACGGTACCCGAGCGGTTCTGACTGGTCCTGATGACAGCCCGTCCCTCTGATGTTATAAGGCGTCACAATGATTAATGATGGCCTAGTAACTACTGTACCTTGCTATCTTCGTCAGCACACGCGGTTTTCCCAAACGGAAAACAAGACCTGCCAAGATGATTTAGATCGCACGTTGCACCGCTGACCAGGGTCAGATTGGTGAGCCAGTACTGGGCACTCAGGTTCCCTCCCATTGATTGTCTACTGGGGGCCCTCACTGGCGAGCGTTCCAGCGAGGCTGATCTCGTTAAGGACGAAATATATAAGTCCAGCAGTGAACTCCCGAAGAGTTTTGGGAAACGGAATGCAAAGAGCTAGTAGTGGAATACGACGCTGGCAACATTCTATATAAGAAAATGATAGGTGTCTGTTCGTCACGGTTCCGTACTTGCATGAGATAAATCATGGAAGGCATATGACTGGATTGGCACCTCTGGAAGGAGCCAAATCGTAACTCCGTTAGGTCTGCTAAACGTAGTGATGGTCATCACGGATGTCCGGTAGACAATACACACGATATGCGCGAAAATCAGCAATCTAGTAGAGGGATTGATATCCACTGCTGTTAGGTGAGACGGGAGAGACGTGGGGGTGTGGACGTACACGACAGCACGACCTGCTGACCAGTCTCAAAGCAGAAAACGTCAAACAGTAGCGAACACTTACCAGTGTCTGAAGGGTCATCGAGTGGACGGGAATCGTCTAGAGTACCCACACATCCATCTGAACCACGGAGCAACCGAAGAGGTACGAGCTGGGCCGAGAGTCAACTCGGGATTAGAGTCACCGCTCGACATGACAGGAGGTAAAAGTGGAAGTAGAGGGGACCTACGGTAGTCACGAAAGTGATTCTCTGGGGCAGGGAGACAAGCAGTGCTGCGTCACGGCATGTGCAGCGGCATGCCTCTCTTCTGGCTCAGACGTGGAAGGGCGTATATGCTCATGTCGGCTTCACAGTCCCTCGCGTAGTGATCAACCACTTAACAACAAGACTCCGAAAGTGGGGGGCTGCGAGAGGGATATAAACCGTCTGGTGAGAATTGCACATCCCAGCGAACACGCATTTCAAGGTACGGATCGAATGTTCCCGGTAGCTGGCAGTAAACAAGTGAGATCCATGCGACGACAGTTAGAGTGCTATACATGCACAATAGAACTAGACTATCGGCAGGCCAGCCCAAACCCAGAACGCACTAGTCAGCAAGAGGAGTGCTTTCAATGAATTTCGATCACCCAAATTACTTTCTGAAGTGGTGGGTCGTTCACGTGATTAGTTTCTGGCCACCGAGAAATCGATACGTAGTTGGGTGTAAAGTGACTGAATCAGTTGCAGAAGTCGTTCGGATATTGAAACAATTGCATGGGCGCTTAGGTGCCTACCTTATGTACATGTCTTGCATGTGTCTGCGGGGGTGTGGTTGATGAGGGGGTAGACACCTGGTTTCTAAAGTGGAGCTTACAGGCAAGTCACCCTCCACCTTCCTAAGCCTGTCATCAATGGCGTCGACTTTGAAGAGATCGTTGATACAACAAACCTTCCAGTGCACGATTTCGGTGCCGACGCGCTGATAGGCTTGATGCGCCCACCTGGCGTCCATCCACACACTTCGCGAAGAATATGGGAGCTGTGGAAGCCGCGGGAAGTGGTAGCGGTGCGCCAGAGATTACGGCTAGCCTTCGAACAAGATGTAACGGACGAGGAAAGAAAGGTGTTGGATATTTGGTGGTTGGAATGAGTTTGAGGCGGTGAGCCGATTCACAACATTCCCTAGTTGGTCCTGCGTGATATGAGGCGGATAGGCTAGCGTTTCATTGTTTAAAACGCGGTTGGCACGCTGCCCTAGACATCGTATACTGGAGTTAGTGCGTCGGGACCAAATCGTCACCAGCGCTGTTACGGTTACCTCCGTTTTCCACCTGCGATCACACGGCCGGTAACATTCGAAGTTCAATTCAGACCCGTGCCCGCGATGAGATCTTCTAGGGGAGTTCATGCGTCGACTTCTGCTGGTCAGGTGACATCGATTTGTCATGAGAATGCCTTTTTTCATGGAACCCACGAAGAATATTATGTAATGCTCATTCACAAACGTCCGAGATGCGCTGCCAGGGCCCTCCTGCAGTGGGTCTCTTGTCCTTATGAAGACGAAAAAAATACCTTCGAGATTCCGACATTACTTCACTGTTTGCATAGTCCTTACAAGCTTTGGTTACCAGGTCAGTGGCGCGAGCTTCGCAATGAGGCCCCTGCATCTTTTTTACCATACGCGCTCGATTGGACGGAGCTTGTGCGCACGACACTTTCCTCATACCTTCTTCTCAGGTAAGATCGTAGTTGTCAGGACCGCCTTTTGTTCTGCCGGAGAAGCTTGGGTAGACAATACCACCATAAACGTTACGTCCAAAATGTTTGCTGACCATCCTTCAGGCTTCTGTCGAGATCATGTGACGCCGGAAGAAACTCGTTGACCATTACTGTCCCTAGGCTCATATTCGTAGTAAGTGCTGCTGTGAGATTCGAAGTGATGCGGAACTTGATGGCCACATGTTGATTTGAATCGATCTTTCTTGCTCGCCTCCGACTCTAGTCGCTTCTCTGTGTCTAGAGTTTATACACGGAGTAAGAACAATACCGCCCGTGTGGGGATTAGCAGTTCGTATCCCCCAGAAACCCTCCGCGGTTTAATATACATACATGACAAGTCCGCTGGCACGATTGTAAGTACCGTGGCACGAGGATGTAGTAGTTGGCGTTTTGCTCTTATGATTCCTGGCAGTTTCGTACTGTATACGTCGCGAGATGGTATGCTACTGTCAAGGCGCTGGGGTCTCTGAGATCCCTCATAGTATACACATGCCGTCATCGAAAACTCATATTCCCCACGTTCTGGGGCCCTAAATGAATATTCGGTTAGTCGGATCTTTTCATAGCAGAACATGCAGACTGCGATCATTCCGTGGTGGTTGTTCAGACGTCCACCCTCGAACTTACGTCTGAGCCTGAGTCAGTTGACACCTTTCAAACTCCGTCATGTTCTGACGGATCACCGTACCCTAGGCACCTTGCCATTGCCTCGACGGACTGTCCAAATTAAAGAAAGACTCTCCAACTTACCCCAAATTCGACATCTGCAACTTGCAAACGCATGTGTATTACGACTTTTCCCCCTTGTGGGAATCTTTCATGAATCCCAACCGTTGCCCCTGCTCAAAGCCCGGCCTCCGGAAGACGAAATCCCGGTTGGGTGCCCTGTCAGAATTCGCTTCATATCATCGTTCCCCGAAACTTGGGTGCCTCGCTCTGGTCACCTGGTTGTGCCATACGTACATATGTAACATTCCATCAATGTTTCTTCTATTCGCGTCACGCTCACACAGGTTGATTCCCGTTCCTGTCCACTGCTGCACGGACCAAGTGATGCCCTTGCTCATCGATATTTCTCTGATCATATCTGATAAGCTATATGGAGGCTGCAAACTCTGAACGGACCATCAACGTGCCGATCCTTTGGGAAGGATTGCCTTCATACGAAACGGTGGTCGGCCCCCTTGTTCCTTACATGACCGGAAGGTACCGCTCTAGTCTCTGTAAGTGTGTATTGTTGTTGAAAACACGCCGACCTTCCTCCGAGGTCTGGATATTTAAGACAGCCCCTTTGAAGGAGACGCACCCCAGTGCATCGTCTACGACGCCCACTTCCCCATCCCACTAAGCTCAGTTTGACTCTTATTTGTTATGTCTTTCGGAGGCGACCCACTAGCCTTCTACGGCAAAAACATTATTGAAGATTATCACGCCTCCCTTACGGCCAAGCTCCCAAAGCGTGACACCGATAAAACTGGTTTCTTTGATATTTCTGATGAAACCCTGCGCTTTTTCCCTCACAGAAAGGTCGGAGTTTTGGGCGCTGGCGTCGGTGGCCTTTATACAGCGTTGATACTGGACTCTTTGGATATTGAGTTCGAGATCCTAGAGGCTTCGGACCACGTTGGTGGCCGTCTGTCGACGTATAAATTTCCGGAAGGACAGAAGTATGACTACTATGTACGCTTTTCCTCATCCAAATGCGCGTGATGAAATAGGGTGTTCATTTTCCCTTATCTTCTAGGATGCTGGGGCTATGCGTTACCCCCTTCCAATGAAGGATGAACAGGGACAGTACAAGAATGGGATCATGAAACGCTTAGCTGAATTGATCATCTATCCGCCGTTGAATCAAGGTTCAGATCGTCTCGAGGACAAGCTTATTCCTTACTACTTCAATGCTCGCGAAGGTCCCAACCTGAAACCTGGCTTCTACTACTTCAACGGTGTCCGCGAACGCATTTCTGACACACCTGGATCCTTCCGTGCTGAAGAACTCGGCGTGGCTGCTAGCTATGTCAAAGCAGGAACGGATGCCATCCACACCGACGTCATTAAACCGTTTGCCAGGATGCTCATAGAAGATATCGAGCAAGGCACGACGGAGGGATGGCAGGTGACGATGGCGAACGACTCTTATTCCCTTCGTGCATACATGGCATTCAAGTACATCCCTAGTGTCAACCTCAATCTTCCCCCGCAACATCTTCACCACAAAGTCATAAACTGGTGCGAGCTTCTCCGAAGCAGCACCAAGTGGTATGACCGCGCATTGACGGAGGAGGTCTTTGAATCATTGGCATTCGCCAAGGTTGGGGGTACGGACTTCGGGGACGTCAATTGGCAGTGCTTCGAGTGAGTGGAATACTCTGATTTGTCTCCTTGTCTAATCGTCTACCCGATGCCGCTCAGCGGCGGATCACGGGTCCTGACGACAAAGATGGCAGAGGTCGTTAATCAAAAGGGTGAACGAATCCATTTTAACAAGAGAGTTACGGCCATAGGTCAAAGTCATGATTTGATTATTGTTATCCCCTTCGACTTTCCGACGGACAAACTACCCCGTGGAGCGACCGTATTAGAGAGTGACCCCCACTCTCGTACGAGGAAAATTGTAATCCGGAATGCTGGTGTCGCGATCTCAGTCCACAAAGAATCCACACAACGTGTCTACTCACACGTCATATCTACCATCCCTCTTCCTGTGCTTCGCACGATAGACATGACAGACGCAGGGTTGAATGTCAAGCAGAAAAATGCTCTGCGCCAATTCGAGTATGGTCCTTCCGTGAAGATTGCTATACGCTTTAAAGAGCCGTGGTGGACCACCAAACTGGACATCGTCGGCGGGCAATCATTCACGGACCTCCCCATTCGCACTATCGTCTACCCATCTTATGGCGTCGACTCCAATACCCCGTCTACAGTACTCATTGCTAGCTACTGCTGGACTACCGATGCGGAGCGCCTCAGCTCTCTTGCAATGCCAGATAAGACTGAAGTGCTGAAGGGGCTTGTGCTCCGCAATCTTGCGGAGGCACACGGTTCCCCGATCACGTACGAATTCCTGCAGGACCAGTTCGTCGACATGAACGTGAAGGATTGGTCCCACGATGCTCATACAATGGGTGAGGTTGAACCAGACTCCATCGAACGTTTTGCTGACTCTAGACCCAGGCGCGTTTGCATTCTTCGGTCCTAGTGATTTCAAAGAAATGTATGCATCTCTCACCTACCCTGCGGCAAACAAACGTCTGCACTTCGCAGGAGAAGCGATAAGCACTCGTCATGCGTGCGTACTCTCAGGTGGCTAAGCAATGGATCCAGTACTGATTCTATCATATAGATGGGTTGTTGGAGCACTTGATAGTGCCTGGAGAGCCGTGCATGAGTACCTTGCCGTCACGAGACAAGATGACAAGATGAGGAGATTCAAGGAGTTGTGGGGTGACAACGTGGAATGGGCTAGTCCACCGGGACAATTCTCAGACGACCAATCTAACCTGCTTCACGAGCACCTCGGGCTGGTCCATCAAGCCATTCTTGCTGGAGAGATTCAGCACCCCGGTCAGTAAGAATGCGATGAAGGGGGTTGTTATGTAAACGACCGTTTTGCTGTAACCAAGTGCTATAGCGCACGCAGTAGGTTCGGCATCTGTACTGTGTATAACATGTAACATCTAGCACTGAGTACTGTTCATCGAGACGAATGATTACATTTCCGCTTTGATTGGGGTGATGGCTAGGAAACGGCTACTTTCGCAATAGTGAGACCTGGAAGAGGTCTGCTGCCGAACGACCTTAAGGCGAACACTGTTGTTTACCGGATAAAAGTTAGCAACTTGCTGACGGGTACAAAAGACATCTCAACCCAATAGACACCGGTGTGTTTATGAGTTTTACGGCTACGAATGTGACCTCATGTCTGCTAGCCTAACGAACCACCTCAAGTCCGCACACTGAATCCGTTACCTTCCTGATGACTTCGACGGCATTAGGCTCAGCAATGGTGTTAAGATCATCATGAAGTGGATCGTTTCTCCGGTAGCAATCCCCCAAATGATACGACGTATGATCCATCATATTACAACACTGCGATATAGCGTTAGTGCCAGTCAACACTAAGAGCATCATGATGGGGCTCGAAGAACAAGTTCCTTCAAAAGCGACGCTTCGTCGTTGGGATTATATGTATACTCTCTCATTATGAGAAAACAATGATCAAAATTTTGTTGCTTGAAACCAGCACTTAAAGGTGAACCACGGACTGTTTCATCATAACGAGGGCAAACATGACTTACCTTGTCAGTTCTTCGGCAGTGCCAATTAGTGTACAAATCGTTAACAATAACTGCAGCGGGTCCAACGTTCTGCGAGAGATTTCTTACATGTGGCCTTAGCGCGGTGCTGGTCACTGTGCAATATTATTGATAGGACTCAGTCGACCAACGCATTGCAAGAAGGGCCTTCTACCTGCAGCCTCGGTGACACCCTTGCAAAAGATCAATGCCGACTTGATTTCTGCAGTCGAGAATCGATATCCATACATATTGATAGCGTCTGAACGAGCGGATTCAGCCCTCACCACATACAAGGTCGCACGTACTGTGAACATGACCCTTGATCCAAGTGTAATCGTGTTCATCACAGGCCACACCATCGCCTATGTAGACGTAAACGGCGCGGGGCTGCGAAACTGATACTGGCAGAGGCAGGGCCAATGCCGGACTGCGTATGCATAACGGGTCAGCGTGTTTGAAACGTTCGCCTTGTCCACTGATCTCGGGGACTTGGCGCCTTGTGGCGGTGTTGAGTTTGTTCACGATCAATGATGGATTGGCCAGCGTGCCTCTCGACCAGTCAGTTCGCGGAGCAGGTGCAGAGTAATACGATCTGGGTGATAAGACCACCCTGGCTCGAGAGATGCCATCTCCAAGTGGCATTTGAAACAGCAACAAGGCGGGTACGACATGTATAGTCCATGGATGAAAACCAGGAAAACGTGTCAGTCAGTCTTCAAGACACTGGTGTTGCCAGCCACTTCGTCATGAACCCAATTCCTGGTTGCTCATGAGGTGAGGTATGAAAGCGACCCTCAGAGAGGAGGGGCCCACCAGTTGCCTGTATAGCGGACTTATCCAGTAGTTCAATGTCACCCAGCATAACGCGCCACGACCGTCGATGGTCTTTATAACTACTGCACCTCGATATCTTGGTCAGCACGCGCTGTTTCCTCAGATGGAGAACAGGACCCGTTGTGACGATGGGATCACATGTTGCACCGTTGACCAGGGTCGGGTTTATGAGCCGATGTCAGGTATTCATGTTCCTTCCCACAGACCATGTATTGAGGGCCTCAAAGCTGGTTCCACAGAGGATGAAATGTTATGATGGTCAGCAACTAACTCCCGGAGAATTTGCAGAGATGGACGAAGAGCCGGCAGAAGAATGCTTTATGATAACGGAAAATGAGGCTTGTCTATTCATTAGGGTCCCATACCTGCACCAGATAGCATTTGAAAGGCGAGATGACTAGTTTGGTACCCCTGAAAGGGATAAATATCATGATTGTGTGGAGTTTTTCAAATGCTGTGACATCAAGTAGACGGGCAAACGTGATGCGTGCGAGAGTCAGTGACCTAGTGGGAGAATTGAAAACTACTGCCAGTAGGTGAGATCAAGAGATGTAGACGTATAAGATAGGGACTACCTGCTAAACATAATTTTGAAGCACCAAGATCATATAACAGTGAGCACTTACCAGCATCTGAGGGATTATTGATCTTGTGGAAATCACCCATAGTATCCATACTGTCTGAATAGTGGAACAACCGAAGGGGCACGGCGCCAGCGACGTCCTGGCCAGAGTTGGGTAAAAAGTCGGCTTTGCATCACTTCTTCCGATTGACATGAAAGGAGGATGAGGGGAGCAGTGGTCGACGACAGAGGCGATCTGCAATGCGTCTAGGGATTCATTCCACGTACCCACAAGTGTCGTCCTCTAAGAAAAAGAGAGAGAAGCAACGCTGTTTCATGACATGTGCAGTAGCCTGCACGTTGGGTTGTTCTTCGCATTTGACTTGGGTGACGACCAGCGACTTGATAGAAAGCTCCCGCAGATAGGAGGGCTGTGCCTAAGGATTCAGTCTGACATTATGGGACCAGCACATAGATGACGAGAAAAGCAAGTTCAACAGTTCCATCAATTTCAGCTTATTCAATAGCCTCTTCAACTGCGATTCCATCACTGCTTGTCGAAGTCATGACCTGTCCCATTTTTCAACGGCATGGAACGGTAGCATTGTGTGGTTGTAAGTAAGCAGAGAAGTGTGGACTAAAGAGAAGACTTGCTTGATGTGGACCAAGAACTAGCCTCGAAGCTGTTATCATTTCAACGGAGGGCATACGAGACTTATCCGGATTGTACAGAGCGGTTATGGCGAAGAATTTTTTCTGGCTAGCAACCGACATACTGGCAGACCCCGTGGTGATCCGAGCCATATCAAGAGGAAGCCGTTCTTGACTACCACACTCGCAATACTGACATGGTCCTTCGTATTACCGTGGTGTTTTGTGTAGTATAGGCACAAACTTACACAGCGGCGCCAGGATTATTTATGACAGAACAGTCACTTGACAACCTCCTTCATCACATCATCAACCGTGATATGGACCCTCTCCAGCATCGATGAGCTCATGAGTCAGCTCAAGGTGTTCACGGAGTAAAGTCGAGAATTTGGCTGTCAAATCTGCCGCAGACTTGTCCATTCCGCATTGCCACTCCACGGTTCCATGAACACCCACATTTTGCGATATTGCCTTGTGACGCAAATATATTCAAATACAGCCTTCCAGGCGCTGTCCAACGTACGAACGACCCGGCTGTATGATAGGGTCAATAGCAGAATCTTTGCTCGATCATTTTCCAGTACTCGCGCATGGCAAGTGCTTGTCACGTCACCTCCAAAGTGAGGGCACATGTCCGCCACAGGGTAAGTGAGAGAGTTGTACAGATTTTGGAAGACACCAGAACCAAAGTATGGGAACGCTCCTGAGGTCGCTATCAGCAAGGTATTAAACTGAACCACCATGTTAAGTCTCACCCAATGTACTCGCATCACGGTTCCAATCCTTGGCATCCATGTCAAGGAATTGGGCATGCAGGATCCCATATGTGATTGGATCACAATGTGTCTCTGTAGGGTTATGAAGCTGGGCTCCTTCAGTGCTTTGTTTTGCTTCGGCACGACAAGAGAACCTAGACAGTCCGCATCGGTGGTCCAGCAGTAGCTGGCAATGAGCACCATAGACGGGGCGTCTGAGCCGACGTCATAGGCTGGGTAAGCGATGGTGCGGATACGAAGGTCCGTAAATAACTGCCCACCTACAATGCCTAGCTGGTGGTCTACCATGGCTTCTCAAAGTGTATGACAATCTTGATGGAAGGACCATCCTGGAGCTGACGCTGAGCATTCATTTGCCTGACGTTCATCCATGTATCCTGCATATTGATCGTACGAACGACGGCGTGGAGAGGAAGGGTAGATATGACGCACGACTCAATAGACGCACTGAATAACTTGAAGCGGTCACGATTTTGATGTATAGAGTGGACTCCTGTTAAAGCAGATGCGATCCCCTTTCGCATTGGCAACTTGTATCATCCTCTGCGGCAGGATCTCTGGTCCGCCACTAAATCGCTCGAAGCACTTCCAATCGACATTATTGAAGTTTGTATTACCGACATTGTCGAACGCCAACGACGAAAGGACTAATTCCGTCAAGACGTTGTCGTAACCCCTACTACTGCCACCAAGCAGCGCACACCAGTTTATGACGTCGTTGGGAAGATGTGGAGGTTAGCCGTGTATGCGCGAACAGAATATGAGTCGTTCTCCTTCATCATCTTCCAGCCTTTCTTTGTACTATTCTTGAGATAATCTACGAACACTCTGACAAGCGACTTAGTAACGCCACCACTGATGGCACCAGCACCCGCTTTAACATAGTCAGCATCTGCTCCGTTCTCTGCAACGTAAAAGTCTCCCTTGGGTCTCTTCGAAATTGCTTCACGGACACCTTTAAAGTAGCAGAGGCCTGAACCTTTGCGAGCCTTGTAGTAGTAGGGAATAAGCTTATCCTCGAGGTGATCCGAACATTCATTCAGAGGTGGATAAGTAATCGAGTCGGCCAAGCATTTCATGAGCCCAATCATGTACCGTCCTTGTTCCTTTATCGGAAGAGGGTATTGCATAGCTCTAACATTCAAAAAGATTCCGGAAAGATCAGTATCCAATCGCACCAGGCGCATCCAAACAATGAAAAACACGCGTAGTAATCGCACTTCTGTCCTCCCGGAAATTTACGTTGAAACGCGGCCACCAACGTGGTCCGAAGCCTTTAAGATCTCGAACTCGGTATCCAGATAATCCACTATTAATGCTGTGTACAGGACACCGTCACCGGCGCCCAAAGTTCCGACTGCACCTTGTGGTCAAACTGAGCTGAGTTGGCGAGGCGAGCGTTGCAGATGTTGCAATGGAGTTCATCTCCTCGAACGGGGCGGTCTTGAGTGCACAGAATTCGAAGCAAAATCGGGGGTGAACATCACCTTCGAGTATTGCAAAACGCCCAGAAAAAGGGTTCACTGTCATTTTGTTATTCTGTCAGGAGATCGTCGATGCGATCCATCTCGAACCATCGGGACCCCGAGAATTCCAGCTCCATGGCATGAATATGGCATATCGGAATGGCGATGGGAGAAGCATGCATGCACTCACAGGTAGCGAGAGATCGCATGATGGAATGAGTGCCTCAGTGGAAGGGAACCGGAGCCAAGTCTATGTGAGAATTACTCGGACGGTAGAGCTCTGGTAAAATGTTTTATGCGCACCGAAGTAGTCTCTCAGTGTTGCACCGCCGGGAGACCAGAGCCAGAAACCCAGGTCTTCGGGGGAAGGTAAACCATATAGGCAAGGCTAGGGAGTCAATCTGGACTACATATTGCGGAGACCGGAGATTGGAGGAATACCTAAAATGATGATTGGGTGCAAGGCAATCCTACAGGAAGCCCATTCACTGTCGTGGATGGCAGGTCATGGATTACTGGATGTCGCTAATTTCGCTCAGAGCAGGGAGCAACCGAAAGAAGTATCACACGTGGGACAGTACGCGAATAATTCGTTTCTTTCAATTTTCCGTGAGGGATTCCGAGAACGGTACACTGAATCCGGAGGGCTGCTGAGTGACAAACGGAATGAGGGAAAGTAATCCAGATACTCACTTAATCGCCTGCAGCGTATGTTGTACGTATGTGTATGGTCCGACTCACCCAGTGTACGGTTTGCGGGAGATCATGTATATAGGCGTTCGCAACCTATGCAGCAGGTTCCTGTTCACTTGTTGTGCTCGCGACGTAGTATGACAAAACCGCAGAATATCAAAAGCCAACCTCGTCCCCACGCCACGGTACTGACAGTCCTGCGAGGCTACTGGAGCACCAAAAAGCGATCGCTGAGGGAGCGTGGGCTGCTAATTACCACATGGAACATACTTCAAAGGTTCTCGGAAGTGATGCAGTGCCCTTCAGTTCAGCCCGACGGGTGGGCAAGTTCCTAGCCATAGGTTGCTTTGTCAACGTACGCTCCTCTCGTGTGACACCGGCACAAAGGCCAACAAATATTGACACCTCTTTTCTCCGCGATTGATTTGGGCGTGCGCATCGTATGGTCACCATACGATGCGCGCGCCCATATTCGCTAGCTAGCAAATCCTGAGGCATGCCAACTCTCGCCAGTTTGAAGATGGGCTCCGGCCTCGAATGGTCGATAACCTCAAGCCCCTTCTAAGAAGAAGGGCCCCTGTTGCAAATTGGCTGTCTTTCAGCAATCCCACCGATTGGTTTGCCGCGTCTTCGGACGAGCATATTTCAATATCACGTTAGCGAGGCTTCGAAGTCAACACCCACCCGCTGGCAAATACGGACAGGGGCGATGCTTCGGCATCTATGCAACCACACTAGGCAATAACTGTTCGAACTATGCAACCGTTATTTTAGGTGATCGTCCAATCTCCAGCTTCCGCCGTATGCGATCCTAATTGACGTCCTAACCTTCTCTGTTTCGTATTACGGGCCCACGGGGACCTAGGTGTCCGGCTCTCGTCGCCCAGTCGTGCTTGGCTGATAAACTCCCACTTCGGTATGTGTAGAACATTCCATCAGACCTCCGCCTTTTGAGTAAGATCACATAGATTTGATACCGGTTCCTTTCCACCGGGGTGCTTACTGGATCATGTGTTCTCTGGACTGCCCGTGAGTGGATGTGTAATTCTCTGATCGTGCATCCGATACGCCAAATGCAAGGCGTAGACTCTGATGAACTCGACATTGTCTGCCCTCGGATGGCTTGGGGAGGATTTCTTCCTTTATCTCGTGACAAAATAACAAGATAACGGGAGACCTTCTTGTTGAGCGTTCCGTAATTCTCGCAGATGCAGTTCTAGTCGCAGCCTGGAGACATGCCTCGTTGTGGTAAATCCTCTAACCTTGTTCCGAGTTCTTGGTATATAAGACGCTTCTTTGTAGGAGACTGAGCTCAGTACAACATATATAACGCCCGCCTCACCCCTCACTAAAGCTCAGTTTGATCGTTGTTTTCTATGTCTTTCGAAGGAGACCCACTAGCCTTCTACGGCAAATGCATTGCCAACGATTATCATGCCTCCCTTATGGCCAAGCTCCCCCAACTCAGCGGGCGTGACAGGGATGACACTAATTTTTTTGACATTTCCGATGAATCGCTGCGCTTTTTTCCTTCGATGAAGGTTGGAATCTTGGGTGCTGGCGTCGGTGGTCTTTATACCGCATTGATACTGGACTGTCTGGGTATCGATTTCGAGATCCTAGAGGCTTCAGACCGCGTTGGTGGTCGCCTTGCGACGTATAGATTCCCGCAAGGACAGAAGTATGACTACTACGTGCGCTTGTCATCATCCGAGTGCGACCGATGAGATGGGGTGCTTACGTTCCCACTTCTTTTAGGATGCTGGAGCCATGCGCTACCCCCTTCCGGAGAAGGATGAACAAGGACAGTACAAGAATGGGATCATGAAGCGCCTGGCTGACTTGATCGGCTATCTTGATCTCGAGGACAAACTGATTCCCTACTACTACGAGGCTCGCAAAGAAGTTGGGGACCGGTCGGGCTTTTACTATTTCAACGGTATCCGCAGACGGATCTCTGAAACACCTGTACCCCCCGATTTTCGCGAGACCGGCGTGGGTCCTCGATATATCCGAGCAGGGACAGACGCCATCACCGGAGATGTCGTTAAACCATTTGCGAGAATGCTCTTAGAAGATATCAAGCACAACACGAGGGAGGGCTGGGAAGTAATGATGGCGAATGACTCATATTCTGTCCGCGCATACATGTCATTCAAGTACATTCCTAGTGTCCACCTCAACCTTCCCCCGGAACATCTTCCCACCAAAGTCGTCAACTGGTGCGAACACATGGAAAACAGTACCAAGGCGTACGAACGTGCGTTGACGGAGGAAGTTTTCGAATCATTGGCATTTGGCAGGGTCGTCGATCACGACTTTGGTGGCGTCGATTGGAAGTGCTTCGAGTAAGTGCAACACGCTAATTTGGTCCTTGGTCTAACCATCCCTCAAATGTGGGCCTTAGCGGGGGATCAGAGGTCCTGACCCAGAGGATGGCAGAAGTTATCAATAATAATGAGAGGGGACGCATCCACTTTGGCAGGAGAGTCACTGCTATACGTCGAAGTGATTTGACCATAGACATCCCTGTCGATTCCCCATCGCACAAACTTCCTTCTGGAGCGATTGAATTAGAGACACCCTCCGACTCTGGTGGCCTTATTGCGGATAGGTCCGAGATCATCGATGACCCTAGGCGCCAGAAAAGAATTATCATCCCAGGGGCTGGTGTCGAGGTCTCACTTCACAACAACAGTTCACGCATCTACTCCCACGTAATATCTACTCTCCCTCTTCCCGTGCTTCGTACAATAGATACGAAGGACGCAGGTATGACTCTTCCACAGAAGAATGCTCTGCGTCAGCTGCAGTACGGTCCTTCCGTCAAGATTGCTATACGCTTCAAGGAACCATGGTGGACTACCAGGCTACACATTGTCGGTGGGCAATCTTTCACAGATCTACCTATCCGCACCATCGTCTACCCATCTTACGGCGTCAACTCCGATACCCCGTCCACGGTACTCATTGCGAGCTACTGCTGGACAACTGATGCGGAGCGCCTTGGATCCCTTGCCGTTCCAGGGCAAAACGCTGTGCTGAAGGAGCTTGTACTTCGTAATCTTGCCGAGGCGCATGGTAATGGAATCACGTACGAGTTTCTGAAGGACCAATTCCTTGACATGCATGTCAAGGACTGGTCCCACGACGCGCTGACAATGGGTGAGATTAGGCGTGACTCGGTTCAATACCTTTCTGATAGCAGATTTTTAGGCGCGTTCGCGCAGTTCGGCCCGGGTGACTTCCAAGATTTGTTTAACTCCCTCGGTTACCCCGCAGCGAACAAGCGTCTCCACTTCGCCGGAGAAGCGATAAGTACTCGTCACGCGTGAGTGTAGCCAGGCGGCTGAGAAGAGGCTGTGATACTGACTATCACACAGATGGGTTGTTGGTGCGCTTGACAGCGCTTGGAGGGCTGTGGAAGAATATCTCTGCGTCACCAGGCAAACGGACAAATTGCGTGCATTTGAGAACTTGAAGATGTGCAGGAATAATATGGAGTGGGCGAGTCCGCCGGGACAATTCGAAGATCCACAAGCTAACTTACTTAACGAGCACCTTGGGTTGATTAACCAAGCTATCTTAGGTGGAAAGATTGAATATGCTGATTATTAACAGGGAGTTCTTGAGTGACTGTCCTATTATACGAATCAAGCACCGTAGCACGTTCAGACTGGCGTTTTGACCATGTACAAAACGTAACACAAAGTCCTGTGGATTGCAACAATCATTACCTCCTTGCTTTGGTCAGTAACATCCCAAGAGATGCATCTGAGGAACATCTGCCCTCTCGGCAGTGAGACCACTATGCGTTATCGAGTGAAAGAGCAAAAGCATCAGCTTCGCTATGTGCCAGTATGTATCATTGTGTTTCAAAGCCAGTGACCGGGATTTTAGTAGTCAGAACCAGTAGCAAACCAGTTTGTGACCAGTCCTGACCAATGGCCGGCTCCTTGATGACCTGTTGAAGTAAATGCATCCCCTTTGAATTGATGCCTCTGCGACAGTTCCTCTGACCCGCTACAGAATCATGTTTACTGGATATTCAGTGCGTGAGTGAAATTAGTGTGTCACAATCACTCCGAGCACTACCAATTAACATTACTGAAATTTGTACCGCCAACCTTGGAAAACACCAGCGACGAAGGGGCTGACTCCGTCAATACGCGGTCGTACCCCCCACTACTGACACGAAGCAGTAAACCCCAGCTCATGACGTCGTTGGGAAGAATAAGTTATTGTGGAGGAAGTCCGAGGTTAGTACAGGGAAAGTACTCGGATGCCATGTATGCGTGGAGAAAGTATGAGTCATTCTCCTTCATCACCTTCCAGCGCCTCAGTCGAAAGGAATTGGAATCAACTTTATATCATTACTCGAACTGGAGAGCTCTGATAGAATTTTCTGTGTGTGCCGAAGTAAACTCTTAGTGAAGGAGGCCAGGAGACCAGAGCGAGAAAGCCAGATATTTGGGAAACAATGGTATGAGACAAACAGCGCTGGAAACTTAGAGTCAACCAGGATTGTATATTTGGGAAACCGGAGATTGCAAGAACACCTAACTTGAAATAATGGTTAGCTACGTGCAATCCTATAGGACACCCACTCATAGTACCGCCTAGTTGTTTACACGCTTTAGATTCTAAGCAATCGGACGTCTTTGGAGACAATATGGTATGAATGGCGTGTCCCTAATTTCACCTAAGACAGATGGACAGCGTGTAGATGTGCTTGAATAAGTTGTTCCTCCGGACTTTCCATGATAAATTCCGAGAAAGGTATACCGAATCAGAGGGCCGCTGTGAGACAAACGGGACGAGGGGGAGTGATACGAACTCTCACAGAGCCTCCTGGAACGTGTAGCACGCATCTAGATGGGAACTCACCTAGCGTATAATTTGCGGGGTCATTTAGATGTTAGCAACCTATGGAGTAAGTTCCCATCCACTTGTCATGGTCACGACATAGTGCGGGGACCGATAATCTCCACATGGAATGTACTTTCAAAGGTTCTCGGAAGCGCTGTAGCTTTGGGAACGAGAGGGGAAACTGTTAGCCTGGGAGTATGGATTCATCGACTCGGCAATAAGTACTCGTCATGCGTAAGTGTTTCCAGGCTGAGGAAAAGTTCCCATATCGACTCTGTCATTTGGACGGGTTGTTGGTACACTTGATATTCCCAGAGAGCTGTACATGACCGTTCTGTTATACCAATCAAACACTGCAGCGCACCTGGCTTGTGACCACGTACCCCACGCCAAGTAGTCCTTATCGCCTCCCCCAGGGTCGGTAGCGTCATGGTGTTGGACAAGAAGGGCTATCTTCTCGGTATTTGGACAGCGCACATGTTCACCGGTGACGGTATTGCCGGTTGCCGTATCACATCTTACCTCTCCCCCGTTGCTGGGTGTATTTCATCGTCACGTAAGGCTTTGGCTTGTGGCCAGAATTCAGAGAGAGAGGGGAGGTTTGAGGATATCAGCGAGTGCGAGGATATCATGGGGAAGCGCAAAGACTTGTTGGGACCACGATTGATATTGCAGGGCAACGCACCGCAGGAAAGTCGGACGCGCACGCCACTTACAAAATTCCGGCGTCACTTTCACCGAAGTTGATACTACTTTTGGAAAACAACCACCCCAATCACCCTGCCAATGTCTACGTCCGACACCACAAGTTCAAATGACCAATGCCCAAGTGCTGAACTACCAACCATCACAGGTCAAAAAAACAATAATCGGTATGTCATGCAGTGCCGGTATCCCTTTGTATGGTGCGGCATTATTACCGCGATTGGGCGCCTGACAGAAGCTATTCTACTAAATAGCCTTATTAGGAAGAGGGTGATCCATCAGAATTTCCCCTGCTTGTTTCTCCCGTTGGCTCCTAATCCCGTTGCACCAAGTACCCTCTTCGTTGATTCACAACGTTCGTCGTCCTTTTCCAAAATCTTCTTGATCGTGCCTGGTAGAGGACTAATCCTTGCGCTGGCCCTATGTCCATATCTATATTAGGCTTCCACCTCGGTAAACGGCTGCCTCCTCGGGAGGATATAGGAACCCAACGCCTGAAGCATGGTTTAGACGCCCGCGGAATTGCTATTTGTGAATTACCAGGCGGCAATATTGTTGCTTGGGCCGAAAGTGGGTGGCTAGGGAGCTCACTGCCGATCCGACCGCCTTAGTACGATCCCCTCGCACCTTCAACGCCTGGGTTATTTACGACTCTTATTTAACGTCGGCTTCATCGTTATGGAACATATCGATCTGCCCGACTGCGACAATGGTGAAAGCAAGCTCGTCGCGGCGGCCGTACAGCAGCTGCACGGGGTAGGGGCTCCTGGCCCTGTGCCTGGCCCCTTTGGCGAATAGTTCGTCACTTTTTCGTGGACTGGGACAGTCGCACTGTATATAAGACAGTAAAAGAGCTCGAGGACCATATCAATGGTGTAAGTGAACTTTATCTCTCATACATCCGGATGACTAGAATCACCGTAGATCCTTCGTAGTTCGGGTCACGAGAACCAGGTAACTTTCGACACGAAGCTATTATTGTGCCCCTGATATAAATCCTAGCAACTTTAAAAAAGGCAACAACGGAGTAGTGTTCGCGGTGGATTTCCGGGCGTCCTGTTTTCTACCTCCGGCTCTTTTCTCCCACCCCCTGCAGAGGCCAGTGAATAACTTCGACCGCATAGTCTCTAAAGACGACAAATATCAGCCATCGAGCGACGTCAAAGCGATGGCGGCCACTTCTAAACGCCTAGTTATCTGCGGGAAAATCACCATAGGTTGGTCTAATAGATAAGTTACGTCTTCTTCCTAAACTGGTTACATAATTGAACAGCACTCCCCGCAAGTATCAGCTAAAGGAATAAATATTAACGTATCTTTAGACGCCGCGTTTCGACCTTGTGATCTCAATTCTCACAATGATTGGTTTTCGGTACGTCTTTTGGCTTTGAGTAGCCACATGCACTGAGATATACGTGTATCCGAATCCCTGCCATCACTACACCATTGACCGCAATAGAGCTCACTAGGGACATAAAAGGTCTGCTGTCAGTTCAAAGTGTTCTTATTCTGAAGTTAGGCCAAGCTCTGTAAAAGAAACATTTCACTTGCTGGCAGGACAATGTATTTGGACCTTGGAAGACTCAAGCGATCATCATAAAATTTGTTTTATGACGACCACTCCATTTGGATTTGATGCCACGAAAGCATATAATGTCTAGATAATAAATAGTAATCCACATATGCAGATGACCATTCTGCTGTCACCTAGACTTGGCGTCTGTACCATGTATGTATAACCCGTAAGGAACAGGTAGCACCAAGTATTGTTGATCGAGTCGAACGATTACCGACTGACTTTTTGCCTTGGTTCTCACTTCTCGACATCATGCCAGCTTCCGGTCAAGGACCTAACACTGCTGGGTGCGGAGTACAATTTGGCAACTGGTTGACAGTTGCGAAAAACATTTCGTCCTAACATACACTGATGCAATTACAAGTTTTTACAACGCACGAATTTTGACCCATGTCTACTACGCCAATCACACCACATATCATACCGATTCCGCTACCTTCTTCTTGATGACTTCGACGACACTAGGCTCGGCAATGGTGCTAAGGTCACCAAGTTGATCGCCTTCGCCGGCGACGATCTTCCGCATGATACGACGCATGATCTATCACAATGCAGCGTTAGTACCAGTCGAAACGCGAAAGCATCACCACTTCCGCCTCACCTTGCCGGACCGAGTTTTGGGAAGGTCAGGAACAATGATGACTTTCTTCGGCGCAGCGAAGGGTCCGATAACCTTGCGAACTTGAAGGACAAGTTCTTTCAAGAGCGATGTTTCGTCATTGGGATTATACGCGAACTCTCTGACGACAGGAAAGACAGTATTAGATGCTTGAAAACAGTAAGGACGAATCACTGACGGTTTCAAGGTCACGAAGGCAAACACGGCCTGGCCCGTCAGCTCATCGGCGGTGCCGATCACTATGAAAATCATCAACAAAACCGAAGCCGACCAACGTTCTGCTAGGAAGACAGGTTACCTGCAGCCTCAGCGACACCCTTGTGCAAGATCAAAGCTGACTCGATTTCTGCAGTCGACAAGCGATGTCCAGACACGTTGATCACGTCTGAACGGGCACATTCAGTGGTCTCATCTTCACGTCACTAAAGACCGCATGACGTACCATCAACACGACCCTTGATCCAAATGTAACCATGTTCGTCTCGGGCAGCACCGTCGCCAGTATAGAAGTAGCCGGGGTAGGGCTGAGGAACCGATATAGTAAAGTTGAGGGGCCAACCAGACAACAAAACGCACCTTCATGTATGTATCCAGATACCTGGTGTGGTCATTGAATACTGTGCGAGCAATCGAGGGCCAGGGACGCTTGAGGACGAGGACACCTTCGACGTTGTTCCCTTCCAGTTCCTGGCTCGCAGTGAGCAACTTTGATATGAATCGGTCGATCAAACGTCGCATACCTTTCCAGTGACAGGGTCCAGAATAGCGGGCTCGATACCAAAGAAGGGGACAGTTGCAGATCCGGCTTTGGTTTCGATAGCACCTGGGAACGGTGTCACAACAATAGAGCCAGTTTCGGTTTGCCTTGGAGGTGATCAGCATGTCCTATCACGAGGATGCCGATAACCCCGAGAGATGTTCCTACCAGAACGTGTCTACGACCGCGCATTCCTTCTTTCCGACATGTTCGTTGTACCAATGCCAAGCCTCGGGATTGATCGGTTCTCCGACACTGCCCAGCACGCGGAGAGAGCTGAGATCGTGACCTTCCACATGATGAGCGCCAAGCCTACGCAACAAACGAATAGCAGTGGGTGCCGAATAGAATTGGGTGATTTGGTGCTTCTGTACAGTTTGCCAGTATCGAGAAGGACTTGGGTATACAGGGGTTGATTCGAACACTGTGGTGGACACACCGAGCGCTAGCGGGCCGTACACAATGTAAGTGTGACCGGTAATCCAACCGACATCGGCCATGCACGCAAACCTGTCATCTGGGTGCACATCGAAGACATATTTGACTGTCATCGCTGCACCGAGTAAGTATCCACCAGTGGTATGGACGACGCCCTTTGGTTTCCCAGTGGAACCAGATGTCTTTAAGAAACATGTTAGACAGTCGAAAAAGCAACTACGAGAAAGTAGTTACTCACGTAGAGAATGAAAAGAGGATCCTCGGCTGACATGATCTCAGGAGGGCAGTAGTTGGACACCTTTGCCGTCTCTTCGTGCCACCATTTGTCTCGTCCCTCCGTCCACGGCACTTGATTTCCGGTACGCTTGAGAACGACGACGTGTTCTACGTTGGGGCATTCCTTGAGTGCGGCATCTACGATCGCTTTCGTGGCGATCGACTTGCCGCCTCGACGGCCTTCATCACTTGTCAAGAGAACGCGAGATTTGCAATCGAGAATTCGATCACGGAGAGATTCCGAGCTGAAGCCTGCAAACACGACGGAATGCACAGCACCGATACGTGAACAGGCGAGAAGGGCGGCAGCAGATTGCCATGTCATGGGGAGATAGATGGAAACGGTGTCACCCTTTTTGATGCCGAGCTTCTTGAGCACATTTGCGATGGAACAGACTTCGCGAAGTAGTTCAGCGTATGTAACGAGACGCCCCTCTTCGGGTTCATCGGCTTCGTATATGATAGCTGTCTGAAGAAGGGGAGGGTGAGATGCGTCCGCTGGCGCTTCAGATAACAAACGTGCTCACCTTATCGGGGTGCTTGAAAGCCCAGCGGTCGACGCAGTTGTAGGACACGTTCAGACCTCCCTCAGGGAACCATACGATGTCTCCAGTTTCGAATCCGCCTGATCTTACGGTGTGGAAGGGACGATCCCAATGCAACAAGTCTCGGGCCATCTGTCCGAAAAGAGGACGAGCGATTGGTGATCCGTTTGCGATCAGAAGCGCCGGAGATTCGTACCTTTGCCCACCACTTGTCCGATTCGTGGCCCAGTGTTTCAGCATGAGCGGCCTTGTAAGCGTGAATGTCGGGTCCAACGTGTGGTTTCTTGGGGCCATTCTTGACTCTGTGAGCGACGGGATGTTTTGGGGCTGATTGCGGGTCAGACATGATGGTCGATGAAGCGAAGAGGGGGTCCCTTTGAGGTGTCGGTTTTATAGCACTGCCGCTTCTTTCGGAAAGCGAGTCGGATGCAATTATGTATTGTAGACTTGGACTACGCTTACTTTAGTCGCTAAGCTTGTCTTGCCCGTCTCGCGTTCTGCCCGCGTCGACAAACGTCTGCACTTGCGGAGCCAATGCGGGCATCAGCGGCGGAGAAAGAACGGACAGTTCACGCATTGAACTGTGCTAGCCACATTCGTCTACCACGCTCGACGGTAGTCTCACTACAGCGCTTACTGTCGGCGTTATAAGTCGACTCGCAATGAGCCATCGCAGGCCACAGTGGCTGTCCATGATCACCAAGAATGCAAACGCTGCACCACAACCTCACTGTGCCATGTATGCATACATGATGCACGGTAAAAAGTACGTGCCGATACAGGTACTGGCCGTGGCAGTTCCCCCACACTCTTACAACGTGCAGGGCAACGGCAGTTAACACTCGCCAATCAATCCCCCTTGAGCTTTAGCGGATCAGGTGGTGGAATCCTCCCACATGTTCGTCAGTCAATGCACGTGTACATATTATGTCTGTATGTACACTTGTCGCTGACTTTAATGTTCAGTTGCATGCACCCCCATAGGAATACCCCTCCATACTAGGTGAGCACTGGGATGTGGCCCGTTCTCATTTCCCGTGTGATATGTGAACTCTCCTCTCGTGACGTCTTGACAGGAATAATAATGAAGAATTCACGGCCCGGTTCACTTTATTCACTTCTAGGCCTCTCCGCGAACCCTCGAGGCGCAATCTACGTGATATCCGCCCCCCCCCCCTTCCTAGTACTTCGATCCGTGCTATGTTATAGGTAACCGCGCTGGCTGGTCAGAGCGCAACTTACCTGCGTAACTGAGGCGCGTCCAAACGTTATCCTCAGAAAAAAATTTTCAACTCCTGATAACCGCCAGCATTGATGACCGCAGCCAGATTGCACAGCACTGACCAAACATTGGTCATCACCCACTATTAAATCTTACGATGGGATACAGGTGCTCTATCTACTGGATGAAACCAAGACGGACTCTCCACCGATAATCCTGAACCCGGCGAAGAGGTAGTATTTTAGAGACGGCTACTATGCAGGTCTTGCAGCATTTTCCCGGGAGATCGTGAGGGTGACATCGTTCGCAATGGCCAATTCCCAGTCAATGCCGGACGACAGATTTAAGTTTTCATCGATAAAAGGACGGCCTCATTAAGAGGTTTCTGCCACCAGCTAATGCCTTCGTTTGTACTAGTCCAGCAGAGATGAGATGAGCGGTTTCATGGTCGAGTTCTGCGGATACTGGTGCAAATGTCCACTTAAACATATATACTCCGCTTTCTTCTCGTTCGCCGACGAGTTAAAACTTATGTACCGAACTGCTGCGTCACATCATCATCCATAACCTCCATCAGTTCAATTCTGTGTTGCCGGATTTCTCGAGAAGCCCGGGGCCCGGATACTTCTACCTTCGTTTCCTTTATCTTACTTCCTTTATGTGTGCAAAACCAGACCGAAGCATCGTCTCCAGGAAACCGAAGAGATATTTACGGAAAGCAATCATATGGCGCTCGCATTTCATTGATTCCTTCGTCAATTTTGAAGAGCCGATTGCTATGCATGTAAAACCATATGCCCCTAGTCTTATCTTGGATACGCTTCGCTCTTCGTCCGTGGATACCGTGGATACCGTGACGCCCAGTGGAGAGGGTTCCCTCCGCACGGCATATCCAAGGAATAAAACTGGTGGCATACTTAAACTCGCGGCCAAGTCACTTATGAGCGTCTCTTTCCGAAATGCCTTCTTCCCTGTCTGATGCCATGGTGGACAAGAGTGGCGTAACTTTCTGTCCCACTGATGCGTCGAATGTTCAAGAGTCGTCCCCAGTGAATTTAGATCCTGAGCGGGAGCGGAAACTGTGGCGGAAGATCGACTTTCGCCTCGTACCAATGATCTCTTTCATGTATTTGTTTTCGTTCATGGACCGTGGTGAGTGTTTCCGTTCTGGTACTCAGGTGTCTTACGTAGAGTGACGATGGAAACAGGGAATATTGGTGGGTTGCACCACATCTCTATCAGAAGAACCACTTGATATACGCAGGTAACGCAAAACTCGAGGGCCTGATGACCCAGCTTCACCTCACTGGAAGTCAGTTCAATGTTGCTTTGGTCAGTCAATCAACCACCACTACCCGACATGTTCTTCTGATAAGTTCGGGTATAGTTCGTGTTCTTCATAGTGAGCTACCTTCTTCTGTGCATTTAGAAGTCCGATTCGATTGCCTCCAGTCTTACAGCTTGTTCGAATTCCCTGAAAAGTAGGTTCTAGTTTAATTGACCGCTGGAATCGTGTGCTTTTGTGCTCAGCGTCTAGTATCATTCTTCAGTCAGTCCGACCGTCCAGGCAAGTAGGAGCATTTTTCGATAGTCTCCATTAAATTCATACGATTTCGCAGGTGGCTACCTGGCATAATGGTGAGTGCCGGTCGAAGCTATCATTCTCCCCTATTCTACTAAAAGAATCAGTTTGCGTGGGGCATTATTATGTGAGTGAAAATGACAACTGCCCGTTATGTTGCTGATCAGTGTGAATCAAGGACGTTCATGGGTCTTGTAAAATCGTAGGCTAGATTGTCTTTCAACCATACTCGTTTTGAAAAGGTGTAGGTATCCGCAACTGGCTGGGATGCGCTTTCTCCTTGGAGTGGCGGAGGCTGGCTTTTATCCGGGCGTCGTGTTTTAGTTTGTACATCTTTTCAAGGACTGTGAATCTCTCACATTTCTTCCCCCAGTCTGTCCATGTGGTATCCGAAATACAAGTTGATTTATCGCGTAGCCCTCTTTAGTAGTGCAGCAGCAGTAGCTGGTATGGACACTTCGTCGCCTATAGGATGTTTCCCATTGATGCTGAGTAGGGGCATTTTCTGGTCTACTTGCATACGCTATCGGCTTCATGAACAACGTCGGTCACCTTGAGGGATGGTCCTGGATCTTTGTATGCACTCGATATTCTCCCGTGAAATTGTTGATTAGTGCCCCTGGCACAGATAATCCAGGGTTTGGCGACCATAATTGTTTCTCTCGTTGGAGCATTTAGTTTGTTTCCCTAGAGATTTCCGGGATATGAGTAACTGATTGCAACGCAGCACTAGTCAACTACCCGGACACAGCTAAATTCCTTAGTGCCGAGGAAAAGCGGTTCATCAAAGTGCAGAGAAGTACGTTACTTCTTCACATCACCTGTTCGTCTCTCGTGAAACACATACCAGCGCTCGACATTGATAACGACGGAGAGAGTACTGTCGCACAGCATATATTGTCTGCTTTCGCAGACTGGCAGGTAGGATACACGATGCATCGTTATCAGGACGGTAGCGAGTATAACTTGGCTGATGCTACCATCGACTATAGGTGTGGTTGATGGGCTTTCTATTGATGTGTATCGACGTACCTGGTGAGTTGAGATAGTTACGAAGGTCAGTAGGATAACTTGAACTGTTCGGCAGCATATGGAATCACATTCTTCTTGCCGTACGTCACCTCAACCGAACCCGTACACCCCCACTAAAGGGTCATTTAGCACAATATTGAACAAGTATGCTAGGCGTTAAAGCCTCATGATGGCATTTACTAACGCTCCGAAAGCTTTGGGTACGATACGACCATCAGTCAATTACTGACGGTCCCTGTTTACCTAGGAGCGAGTAGGTTTGAGATCCCGCCCGTTTTCAGAGACTTGGTACTGATTCCCCATAAGCAATCTCTATGATCAGTGTTGCACACTTTTCGGACAGCATGAAGATACGCTTTCCATTCATAATCGTCTCCGACCTTGTCAGCCTAGTTGGGTATATTATCCAAATCACCAACGCTTCTACGAGTGTCAAGTATTTCGGTACCTTCCTTGTTGTTATCGGAGCTTATTCAGGATTCCCTTGTGTTGTTGGGTGGTAGGTGGTCCTTACCCTGAGTTTGGATCAGTGAACAAAGAACTCTCACGGTAACACAACAGGCTTGCGAATAACCTCCACGGAAAGTATAAACGAGCGGGTGGCATGGCAATACAAGTCGGAATGGGGAATCTCGGTGGAATTATCGCGAGCAACATCTTCCAAACACGAGACGAGCCACGATACATACTTGCGTGTAAGTTACCTCCCTTCCGTCGAGTATGAGCGTACCCTGAAGCTTTGGAGGGAATGTAGTCGCCGTAGAGATTGGGTTCTTGTGCATGGGCTTGATTGTGACCGTTTTCTCGGTGTATGCCTATCGTCGTGCCAATACAGCCAGGATTTCTTCTGCGCAGAGGGATGGGATAAATGACGCTAAATACGCTGTTGGCTTGTATGTCATTTAGTTCTCACTTTCGGCAAGAAAAATGCACGTTCCAATGCAATTCCCCCAATATAATGTGATCTTTGTGGTCAATATATTCAATATACAGGCTTCGCCCCCGGAATGACATACGTAGAGCGCGTGTGGGTAGAGGGCTCCCCGAAGTGCTTTATGGAGATTCAAGAAGACTGCGTCGTAGGCCGTCCTGGGGTGATGGGAGGGGTGACCGGTGAGACCGCATACCTGGCGATCACTGAGTACTAGGTGTCCACGTGGCGGTCCGCTCGGTTAGTCTTTGCTGATTAAGCTGAAGACGTTGCCATACTTTGACTTCTGTTACACCTGCTGGTGTCATAGCCAGAACGCCTACTTGACAATAGCGCACAACCCTCTATAGGACCTTCAAGCCAGAAACTTGTCGTCAAATTTGGTGCGCACCGAATTTAATTCGAGCACTGAGTTTTGGTGGCGTCTCGCAGCTAAGCGGGTATCATTGTAAGTCAGGTCGCCGACCCTTGGGCACAATATATAAGTGGTCCGTCGACTCCCGCACGCCTTCCTCGCCTTGATTGCACCACGTTTCTGGTGTAAATCCTAGAAATTCTAAAAAAGGCGACAACGGAGTAGCGTTCGCGCTGGATCTCCGGGCGTCCTGTTTTCTACCTCCGGCTCCTTTCTCCTACCCCCTGCAGAGGCCAGTGAACAACTTCGACTGCATAGTCTCTAAACACATCAAATATCAGCCATTGAGCGATGTCAAAGCGATGGCGGCCACTTCTCAACGCCTAGTTATCTGCGAGAAAAACACCATAGGTTGGTCTGATAGATACGTCTTCTTCCTAAACTGATTACATAATTGAACAGCACTTCCCGCAAGTATCACCTAGAGGAATAGATATTAACGTATCTTTAGACGCCGCGTTTCGACCTTGTAATCTCAATTCTCACAATGTCTAGATAATAAACGGTAATCCACATATGCAGGTGACCATTCTGCTGTCACCTAGACTTGGCGTCTGTACCATGTATGTATAACCCGTAAGGAACAGGTAGCACCAAGTATTGTTGATCGAGTCGAACGATTACCGACCGACTTTTGCCTTGCTTCTCACTTCTCGACATCATGCCAACTTCCGGTCAAGGACCTAACACTGCTGGGTACAGAGTACAATTTGGCAACTGGTTGACAGTCGCAAAAAACATTTCGTCCCAACATACACTGATGCAATTACAAGTTTTTACAACGCACGAATTTTGACCCATGTCCACTACGCCAATCACACCGCATATCATAGCGATTCCGCTACCTTCTTCTTGATGACCTCGACGACACTAGGCTCGGCAATGGTGCTAAGGTCACCAAGTTGATCGCCTTCGCCGGCGACGATCTTCCGCATGATACGACGCATGATCTATCACAACGTAGTGTCGGTACCGTCGAAACAAGAAACCGTCGCCACCTCCGTCCTACCTTGCTGGACCGAGTTTTTGGGAGGTCAGGAACAATGATGACTTTCTTCGGCGCAGCGAAGGGTTCGATGACCTTGCGGACTTGAAGGACAAGCTCCTTCAAGAGCGACGTTTCGTCGTTGGGATTATATGCAAACTCTCTGATGACAGGAATATTGGTAACAGATCCTAGAAAAACAGTCAAAACGGATCACTGACGGTTTCAAGGTCACGAAGGCAAACACGGCCTACCCCGTCAGTTCATCGGCAGTGCCGACCACTGTGAAAATCGTTAACAAAGCCACACCCAACTGACACCCTGCGCGAGAGAGTCGTCACCTGCTGCCTCGTTGAACGCCCAGCGGTCAACGCAGTTGTAGGACACGTTCAGACCTCCCTGAGGGAACCATACGATGTCTCCGGTTTCGAATTCGCCCGATCTTACGATGTGGAAGGGACGATCCCAGTGCAACAAGTCTCGTGCCATCTATCCAAAACAAGGACGAACGATTGGCGATCTGGTTACGATCAGAAGCACCGGAGATTCGTAACTTTGCCAATCACTTGTCCGATTCGTGGCCCAATGTTCCAGCGTGAGCGGCCCTGTAAGCATGAATATCGGGTCCGACGTGTGGCCTGTTGGAGCCATTCTTGACTCCGTGAGCAACGGGATGTTTGGGGGCTGATTACGGGTCACTGGTCAGACATGGTTGGTGGAGCGAAGAGGGGGTTCCTTGAGCCACTACTACTTTTGGAAAGCGAGTCGGATGCAATTAGGCTGCTGCACTCGTCGTTGACGCTCGAGTCGACAACGTCCGCACTTGTGTTCTCGCTTGCGGAGCCAATGCGGGCTTCGATGGCGGACACGGAACGGACGGACACGCAGAAGTGGATGAAGGTACTCGCCACATTCGTATACGACTCTATCTTTGCTGACACCCAACGGGCTGTCTCACTGCAGCGCTTATCGGCGTTACAAGCCGCGCTCCCGTCCGATTAGAATGTAGTTTACGCCGGCCACAGTGGCTGCTAAGTGGCAGTGTTTGGGTTGAACGCAACCGTCGCACCTGACAACATAATCCCACCTGGCCACGATGCATGACGCAAGGTGAGAAGTACGTGCCGATATATGTATACATCACCATATATACCAGTCGTGGCAGTCCCCCGCGCTCTTACAACATACATTGGACCAGCAGCAATCAACACGCCAATTGATTCCTCTTCAGCTTTAGCGGATCAGGTGACGGAACCCTCCCTCATGTTCGTCGGTCAAGGGCACGTGTATGTATGTACGCTCGCCGCGAACTTTGACGTTCAGTTGCATGCACCCCCGTAGGAATACTCCTCCATGTCGGGTGTGCACTCATTTTTGAGCTCGGGAGCACTGGGATGATAGTCCCTCATTTCCCGTGTAATATGTGAACTCTCCTCTCATAACGTCTTGACAGGAATAGTGATGAAGGATTCACGGCCCGGTTTCTTTTCATTCACTTCCAGCTTTCTCCATGCACCCTCGGGGCGCAATTTGCGTGATATCCCAGCACTTTGATCCGTGCTATGTTATGAGTAACCGCAGTGGCTCGTCGAAGTGCAACTCACGTCAATTTAGGGTTACCCTGAACAAGGCTCTCTGTGCAGGGTCGTGTGACTAGTGGTAGTGCGTCCCACGTTAAGGACGTGTCTGCACGCTAACACACGATTCTTTGGTAATGTACATTGGAGGACCCATAGACCAAATCCCTCTCTATGATGATGGAATACAGTGTGGGTAAGATACATGTCAGTCATTGAAGTAGTTGGTGAGTCCGAGTAGCCTCGAGGTATATCGTTAGAGAATTTACAGCCTCGACATTCACTCGCGACAGCGAGGCACCCAGTGAGGTGGTTCTCGGTGATAATGCTCCCTTCGATGTCTAGGCAGGCATCGACGTAGAATGACTAGCTGTAGAAGAAGGATATACGGTGGGCATAAGGACGTGGTTTGTAGCACAAAATAATGCAGCCTAAAATCAGCACTTACATACTCCCCGCCCCTGCATACAGTGAAGGACAGACAGCCGCCACGGATAAGTTCCATGGCATAAATGAGACCACATGACGATCACAACCGCCACCCACCCATCGCCACACCAAGAAGGACAGAAGGCGGACTACGATGAAGATCTAACCGCGATCATAACCACCGGTCTACCATGGAAGTGGCAGCGGCCTACGATCTCAGCCGCCATAGCTGATCACCCACAAAATGCACCAACGGATATGGCATGAAAGGGGTGCGAGATCACAATCGCCACGGAACGTCTACAACCGCAAATGTTGTTAGCAGCCATAAAAACCGAAGGTTGAGGCTGAAGGAGCACCTACCAACGAGGGATGCGGACAGAAAACGACAAATGAAAATCTAATCGAAACTTCTCCGAAAAAAAATTATGCAACTCCTGATAACTGCCAGTATTGATATGATTGCAGTCGGGCTGTACAGCATTGGCCAAACATTGGCTGTCGCCTCCTATTAAATCTTATGTTGAAATGGAAGTGCTCTATCTGCCGGATGAAACGAAGGCGGTAGCATTTTAGAGACGACTACTAAGCAGATCTTGCAGCATTCGCCAGGGAGATCAACGCTTGTCGTGAGAGTGACATTGTTCGCAAGAGCCACTGCCGGTCAATGCCGGACAATAGGTAGGAACCATCATCGTTGAATAGATGGGTAACAGGGGTTTCTCCTATCCACTAATTATTTTGTTTGTACTGATCCGGCGGAACGGGGATGAGCGGTGAGCGATATCAACTACCAAATTCTACAGACAGTAGTCCAAATGTACTCAAACGTATACTGCTCTCCTATTGTTCACCAACGAGTCAAAGCTGTATAACAGTATATTGAACCCTTGGTGATCGCCGAATTATTCGTTACCGCCCTCGGTCTAACTGTGTAATTGCATAAAGGATTTCTCACGCAGTGGCAGTCTCAATACTATCACCCGTTCCAGAGCATGAACAGCATTGGAACCGCCACTGTGTCAAGAAGCCCAAGGACACTCCTGCCCTCGTTTCCTTTGTCTTTCTTCCTTTTATGTATGCGAAAGCCAGTCACCAGACTCGTATTCCGGGGGCATTTGGAAACCGGTTTAATCCTTCGCCAATTTCCACATCCACCTATTCTTAACTGGGATACGCTTGGGTCATCGTCCGTGTATACCGTGACGCCCTGCGAGAGGGTTTCCTCCACACGGTTTAGCTAGCTCCAAGGGGTGAATTTGATGCGATACTTAAACTCTTGGTCTCGTTCCCAATGGGCGTTTCTTTCCTAAGGGCCCATTCTCGACGATGCCTTCTTCACTGTCCGATACCATGCCAGACAAGAGTGGCGTAACTTTCTGTCCCACTGATGTGTCGAACGTTCAAGATCTGTCCCCAGTGAACTTAGGTCCTCATGAGGAGCGGAAACTGTGGCGGAGGATTGATTTTTGCCTCGTGCCAATGATCTTCCTCATGTATTTGTTTTCGTTCATGGACCGTGGTGAGTATTGCTGTTCTGGAACTCAGGCGTCTTGCGTAGACTGACGACGGGAAAAGCGAATATCGGTGAGTTGCATCACATCTCCATCGGGAGAACCACCTTAATATACCGTGTACGCAGGTAATGCAAAACTCGAGGGCCTGATGACCCAACTTCATCTCACTGGAACCCAGTTCAATGTCGCTTTGGTCAGTCAAACAACGACTAGCTGACATGTTCTTTTGACGGATTCGAATGTAGTCCGTGTTCTTCATAGTGAGCTATTTCCATCCGTGCATCTGGATGTTCAATTCGACTGCATCCTCAGTCATACAGCTTGTTCGAATTCCCTGCAAAGTAGGTCCTGGTTTAATGGACCACTGGAACCATGTGTTTATATGTTGTCTAGTATCATTCTTCAGTCCGTTCGTCCGTCCAGGCAAGTAGAAACATTTTCCAATAATCTCGATTAAGTTAATACGATTTCGAAGGTGGCTACCTGGCATAATGGTGAGTGTTGGTTGCGACTCTTATTCGCCCCTATCATACTGAAAGGCCAAGTTCGCGTGGGGTATTATTATGTGAGTGAAAATGACTGCTGCCTATTGCGTTGCTGATCAGCATGGATTAAGGACGTTCATGGGCCTCGTAAAATCGTAGGATAAATTAACCTTCAGCCATACTTGTTTTGAAGAGGTGCAGGTATCCGCAACTGGCTGGTGTGCGATTTGTCCTTGGAGTAGCGGAAGCTGGCTTTTATCCTGGCGTCGTGTTTTAGTTCGTGCGTTTTCTTCTGGGTTTCGCATCGTTCTCACATTTCCACTGTCAGCCTGTCTATGTGGTACCCAAAATACAGGTTGATTTATCGCGTAGCTTTCTTTAGTAGTGCAGCAGCAGTAGCGGGTACGGACACCTCCCCACCTATAGGATGTCCCTCGCCGATCTTAAGCAGGGGGATTTTCCGGTTTACTTGCATACGCCATTGGTTTCATGAACAACTTCGGTCACCTTGAGGGATGGTCCTGGATTTTCGTATGCACTTCATGTTCTCCCACAAAATTTGTTGATTAGTGGCCCCTGGTACAGATAATCCAGGGTTTGGCAACTATAGTCGTGTCCTTCGTTGGAGTATTCGGTTTGTTGTCCCGGAGATGCCTATGATATGGGTTACTGATTGAACGCAGCACTGGTCGACTACCCGGACACAGCTAAATTCCTTAGTGCCGAGGAAAAGCGGTTCATCAAACAGCAGAGAAGTACGTTGCGTCTTCATATCACCTGTCCATCTCTTGTGAAACGCATACCAGCGCTGGACATGGATGACGATGGAGAAAGCACTGTTACACAACATATCTTGTCTGCTTTCGCAGACTGGCAGGTAGGATACATCATGCATCGTTATCCTCGTATCGTCCCGATAACTTGGCTGATGCTACCATCGGCTATAGGTCTGGTCAATGGGCTTTCTATTGATGTTTATTAACGTACCAGGTAAGTTGAGATGGTTATGAAGGCTGGTAGGATAACTTGAACTGGTCGCCAGCGTATGGAATCACGTTCTTCTTGCCGTACGTCACCTCAACCGAGAGCAAACCCCCCCACTAAAAGGTCATTTAGCACAATATTGAACAAGTATGCCAGGTGTTATAGCCATACAATGACATTTACTAATGCTCCAAAAGCTTTGGGTACGATACGGCCATCAGCCAGTTACTGACGGTCCCTGTTTACCTAGCAGCGGGTAGGCCTGCGCTCCCGCCCGTTTTCAGAGGCTTGGTACTGATTCCTGATAAGCAATCTCTATGGTCAACGTTGCGCACTTCTCGGACAGCATGAAGATACGCTTTCCATTCATAATCGCCTCCGCCCTCATCGGCCTAGCTGGGTATATTATCCAAATCACGGATGCTTCTACGGGTGTCAAGTATTTCGGTACCTTCCTTGCTGTTATCGGAGGCTATTCAGGATTCCCTTGTGTTATTGGGTGGTAAGTGGTTCTCCTTACCTTGAGTTTGGATCAGTAAACAGAGACTCTCGCGGTAATGCAACAGGCTTGCGAATAATCTCCACGGCAAGTACAAACGAGCGGTTGGCACGGCAATACAAGTCGGAATGGGGAATCTCGGTGGAGTTATCGCGAGCAACATCTTCCAAGCACAAGACGAGCCGCGATATATCCTTGCGTGTGAGTGATCTCCCCCTGTCGAGTCCGAGCGTACCCTGAAGCGTGGAGGGAACGTAGTCGCCTTGGAGATCGGGTTCTTGTGCATGGTGTTGATTGTGGCTGTTTTCACGGTGTGTGCCTATCATCGTGCGAATACGGCCAGGATTGCTTCTGCGAAGAGGGATGAGATAAATGAAACTGAATATGCTGTTGGGTTGTATGTCATTTAGTCTTTACGTTCTGGCAAGAACGATGCACTTTACGATATACTTTTCCGAGTATGGTATGGTCTTCCTGGTTGATATTCAATATTCAAGCTTCGCCTCCGGAACGACATTCGTTGAGCGCGTGTGGGTGGAGGGTTTCCCGATGCACTTTATGGATACACTGCCCAGATTCGAAAAAACTTTGCTGTAGACCGTCCTGACTTCGGTGGGAGGAACGCGGTGAGTGAGCGTAGCGAGCACTGCTTACCGTATCCGCATGGCGGTGGACACACCGCTTGGTTGGTCTCTGCTGACTAAGGTGTAAAGGATGCTGCTATACCTTGACTTCTGCAACAAACCCTCCTGGTGTCCACAGAGCCCACCGGTGTTGTAGTCAGAACGCCTACTTGACCAATAGCGCACACTCCTCTATAGGATATTCAAGCCAGGAAGTTCGTCAGATTGGGGCGCACCGGGTATAATTCAACCACTGGTCTTGGTGGCGTCGGCCCAGAGAATTTCCTGCCATCGTCTTCCGGTTACATGGATGTATGAAGCGGTTCTCTTTCATGAAAACTCGACTACTGTAACGTTGCGTTTGTATGCAAAATCGTGGCCTGGCAGGTACGTCCGTGTCTTGTCAAGCCAGAGTATAAACCGCGGCTCTGACTGCACTGACCTGAATAATGCAAATTTTGGCCGCGCCTAGAGGACTCGTAAACTGGAATCCTTTGTACCCGATCCCCCGTTCGGTGTCATGTGGAGCGCGTACATGATGCAGGTCAGTGGATGCCGGAGAAACTTTGCCTACTTAATACACCCCGTAGTGTCTTCGACCCGACGTGAGGAACTGCGAGGATAGGCGGAGTCGCACCTCCATTCCTTTGAAACATCATTCACCTCGTCTTTCATGAGCCGTTCGGGACACAGTGCTTTGGTATCAACGACTGTTACTGACCCTTCCTTTGTGAGGATACCAGTTACGGAGATTCGGACATCTCGATCCTGTGAGCGTTTGAGAGGCTGGTGTTGACATATCAATCCAGAGTGAGTTGCGGAGCCGCTAGGAGAATAGGCAGAATCGACTCGTCGTTAGCCGTGGCCAAATATTCGTGTGCATAACGTAGCGCTTCCAGCCGATACTCGTGCAGGCATCATTGTAAGTCAGGTCGCCGACTTCTGGGTACATATGTATAAATGGTCCGTTGACACCTGCACACTCTAATCGCCTGATTGTGCCACGTTTCTGGTGTCTGGGAAACGTCCGTTTGTGGTGGCAACCAAGGAGGCAGATGCGCCTTTGGGCAGAAAGAATTGGTGTATACAAATTATGCTGTGTATCACGGATACCCAGCCAGGAGTAGTTCATACTACGGTGACCGTCAAGGTGACAGTCTTGGCCACCCATAGGTTTCCGTCGTACATACTTGTGTTTTGTGCTAATCCCTCGGAGTTTAGTTGCGAGGACCTCCGCGGTGATACGACCCATGACTTGCTCAACCAAATCCACGCAACCGTACGCCCAAATTCGGACGGACTCCAACGTTCTAACGTCGCAACCTTGGAAATTTTTTTCTCTCTCTCATGTTCCATGCTCGGGATCGTAGTGAGGTCCCGCATTTCGTGGCTTCGCGGAACTCTCGAATCACAAGCGAGTCTAACTCAAGGCAACCCTCAGCCAAACGACCTGTCAACTCTTGTTTCTAGAGCCCCATTGCCTCGCTTTTTTGGTGCCGTAGATCATATCTAGGCCATGATCCACGTTTTTAGAGGCCTCTTAGATAACAGGGACCCGAAAGGCCATTGTGTGGGGCCCGTCAAATTCGAAGGCCCGGGGCCTTTCCAATGCCGCTTCATACGCTCTTCCTTCTTTTCTGATTGGCACCGGGACACCTCGAAGTCCTGTAACGGTAAAGGTTTCCGCCGCGTGACGTGGTCCAATAGGTGGTGCACTGATACTACCTCGGTATAAGTTAAGCTTGCGGTCCTCCCACCGATGGAAGTGTCTCTTTCCTGAGGAGCCCATCGTCGATGATGCAGCCTCCGCCTTCAGACAAGGCACCGATGTCAGAGAAAACTGGCGCACCATTCGACCCCTTTTCATCACTTGACGCTCGAGAGCGAGCCCAAGTTGGCATGGGTCCCGAGCGAGAGCGTAAGCTGTGGCGGAAGATTGATCTTCACCTCTTGCCAATAATCGCCTTGATGTATCTGTTTTCGTTCATGGATCGCGGTGAGTGCTTCCATTGACACTCGGACATTCTATCGAGAGGCGTGATGAAAACAGAAAATATTGGTCAGTCGTCGTGCGTTTCTCCTGTGGGGTCCGCTTAATTTATGTAGGTAACGCAAAACTCGAGGGATTGATGACACAGCTTCATCTCACTGGAAGTCGGTACAATGTCGCCTTGGTGAGCTAGATCACACCATATACCCGAGACGCTTATATAACAATTTCATCCGAGTATAGAGCGTGTTTTTCATAGCAGGTTTCCATCTGATCTCTTATATGTCCACTGACCCGTTCTGCAGTCTTACGGCTTGCTCGAGTTCCCTGCAAAGTGGGTTCTGATCTAACTTGCTTTGTCCGCCTAAGATACATTGCTCTACGCCTTCTAGTATAATGATGCAGTTTGTCCGACCGTCAAGGCAAGCAGAAATATTCTTGTGTTGGTTTTGGCTGACGCGTATCTCTGAAGATGGTTATCTGGAATAATGGCAAGTAGCGTTTAGATTCGATGTCAATCTTTGCCTTACTGAAGGAGTATAGTTTACATGGGGCATTTTCATGTGAGCGTGGGTGGTTGCTGTTCGTTCGTCATATCGCTCACCACCATCAACGAAAGGATGTCCATGGGCTTCGTAAAATCGTAGGCCAAATTGGTTTCTGGAAAGTTTTTCGTTCTGAAAATGTATAGATTTTCGCAGTTGGTTGCAATTCGCATCCTTCTTGGAGTGGCAGAAGCCGGCTTCTTCCCCGGTGTTGTATTTCTGTTTGTTTTTTTCTTCATGAGTTATGTGTCATCCTTACTTTTTTCCTGCCAGTCTGACTATGTGGTACCCAAGGTACAAGTTGATGTATCGCATAGCCCTCTTTACCGGGGCAGCGGGGGCAGCGGGTATGAACACCTCTCCGCTAGCAAGGTTTCTCCCATTGACCTTAAATAGGAGCATTTTCTGGCTTATTTGCATATGGCATTTCCTTTATAAACACTAGTCACCTTGAAGGATGGTCCTGGATTTTTGTACGCATTTATTAATGTCCCAAACAAGTCACGGCTGACACTGCTGACATCAGATAATCGAGGGCTTGGTGACCATGGTCATCAGTCTCATTGGCGTTTTCGGTCTGTTGCTCGAGAGACGTTTATGACGTTTATGACAAGGGTTACTGATCACGATTATAGTACTGGTTGATTACCCAGACACAGCTAAATTCCTTAGTGCTGAGGAGAAACAGTTCGTGAAACAGCAAAGATGTATATTGATTTTTTCATGTCGCCAGCCTCTTACTTATGAAATGGCTCCAGCCGTCGATATCGGGGATGACGAAGAGGGTACTGTCGCCCAACGTGTCTTGTCTGCGTTCTTAGACTGGCAGGTAGGTTTGTCGTAATCGTTCCAACGAGTTGTATGACGCACTCCTACCTGCAGATCTGGGCGACGGGTCTGACGCTAATGTCCTTTATGGCACCAGGTAAGCGAGGCGGTTGCAGAGCTTTGCAGATAACCTCCAACAGTCTTCAGCATACGGTATCACCTTCTTCTTGCCGTAAGTTGTTCCCCTCCAACGACTGCGTTAATTACTGAAAAAAACTGTTTAGCACGATATTGAACGGGTACGCCAGCAAATTACGGCCGTGCAATGGCCCTTACTAACACCTCGAAAGCTTCGGATATAACGTGGCCATCAGTCAGTTACTGACTGTCCCTATTTTCGTGATAGCGAGTAGGTCTGAGCTTCCGGTAGATGTTTCATAGCTGAGAGCTGACTCTTCTAACAAGCAATCGTCATGATCACCGTCGCACACTTCTCGGACACTATGAAGATACGTTCTTCATTCATAGTCGCCATGGAATGCGTCGGCCTGGTTGGGTATATTATCCAAATCACGAATGCCTCTACGGGCATTAAATACTTCGGCACGTACCTTGCTGTTACTGGACTGTACGCAGGAGTCCCCTGCGTTGTTGGCTGGTAAGTGTTTCTCTTTGTCTAGAAGTTGGATGAGTAAACGGAGAGCTCCTGTGTCGACCCAACAGGCTTGCGAATAATCTCCACGGCAAGTATAAACGAGCAGTCGGCATGGCGATACAAGTCGGAATGGGGAACCTCGGAGGAATTATTGCCAGCTACATCTTCCGGGTACAAGACGAGCCACGTTTTATCCTCGGATGTGAGTTATCTTCCGTTGAAATCGCAGCACGAGCATGCATTGAAGAGAGTCCGGCCAATATATAGTCGCCATTGCGATTGGGTTTATGTGCTTAGGCTTAATTGCGACAGCCGCCTTGACGTATTCATACCACCGCGCCAATGTTGCCAGGATTGATCGTGCAAAGAGGGAAGGAATCAACGAGGCTGAATATGCCATTGAGTTGTACGTTATTTAGGTTTTGTGCTTGTTCGGAATGCGCGTCGCAAAATGTCCATAGTCTAGTGCTTCCTTTGTTCATGTGCATGTAGTAACCTCCTTAAGAGACTCGCGGCGCTGTTCCAGGGGGAACGTTTGTCTTCCGTCGAGTTTTTTGTCTGCGGTATTCGTTCCTTGGAGGTCCTGGTCCTTGGTCAACGTTTCGAGCTTTTATCGAGCCCGGCTGCTAACAAAGTCTAATTTTCTTTATTATGACATCGACGCAGTCAAATTTCCAACCTGGACTTGATAAACATGTCTTTATGATGCGACTGCAAACAGGACACGCACAGATGCCCAGTCGTCGGATGCCAGCTCGCTGCAAACAGACTTGATCGATATTTTCAGCGTGATTTCAAAGCTATGTTTGTATCGTCAATCAGTTTCCTGTTGAACACGGAGTCCCACACATCAATAAGCAGCGTGTCAGCCCCAGATACATTGTAAGATAGGAGGAACAAGTCAACAAAGACGCACCCTAGAAAACGAGATTCATAGATTCCTGTCTCAGAAGATTGGTTGATTCACCACTAATCGATGCGATGTGCTTGACAGGCATGAAGAAAAAAGGGAACAAGCAGAAACAGGCCACAAGGTTCGCAGCCCGCCCGAAAATTTGAGAGAACGGATACAACGCAATGCACAGTAGGTACATCGCTGCGGAACCTGAATGACCAAGCCGTGAGTATGCGAGACGGGCACTGCGTATGCGAGATGGAGACGGGAGGGACGGATAATTCAACAGGTATGCTAGGCTATTGAGATAGCAGGAGCAGGTCAGAAGGATGAAGGAAATGACACGACGAAGCATCGGCCTACCTAGTGGAGGGGTGAAGAAACCCCCTGTAACCACAATCTCACTAGGGTAGCCCATAAACGAGGTTGCAGAGAAACGGAGTTCAGAGCGAGGCCGAATGACGAGCTGGCACAGCCACTTGTGGTTCTAAGCCTCGGCTGCATGCGGTGAGGATGCTTAGATACCAGCTGTCACGAAAACTATCAAGCCTATTAGCCTCGTATAAACAAATTTAAACTCAAGTGAATGCGAAGGATAGGCCGAGAAGGTAGTCGGAGGTTTTCGGTACCGGGAACAGCATCATGGTGTCCCATCCTTGTATACTCACTGCAACTTAGGCTGCAGATCAGGGTGTGTGTCGAGCCATGGCTCAGTACTCAGTCTTCCAGTGTAAGACAGAGAAGACTTACTTTACACATAGATACAGATGAAACACCCTCCAAACAGCATGTGAGGGCTTGGTTAATTGTTTGTTCTTCTCTAGTTCTTCTGCCTTCTCTTTGTGTATGAAAGGGTACCTGCTGTGTTTGTACAGAGTGTTCAGGACACTTGCTTACACTGTTCTTACTGCACTTTCCAACTGTTTCCACTATGCTTACCTTAGCTACTGCCATCTGCATGGCTGATTGCACTGTTAGACTTTGTGCATAAACTAGCTTATGTTGAACTGATGCTGTAGGCATCTGCCAAGAAGGGTTGTTGCTGCCACTGGCAGCACTTCCTGAGTGAGTATGTAGGGTTTTGTCATTGTAATGAATTTGAGACAACAAAAACACAGAAATGTACAATTTATCACAATAACAAGTAAGTGAAAATTGAGCCAGTCAATTAATAGCAGGTTGGTTGAAGAGGAGCTTCTCATGCTCAAAATGGACATAATCTTTCAGCCACCATGCCCTATCAATCCAGCTTACCATAGTCTTCAAGCCTTGAATGAGGGGCAGGTTTGGATCCTCAATATCTTCATCAGATAGATTGGTGGAAATGGTGGGCCACACATACTTCCAAGGGAGGGGATCATAGAGATACTTCCTGGGTTGCTCAGCACAAACCATATCCATCAGGAGACTGTTAGTGTGCCATGCAGCAGCAGCCTGGGAACTATGGGAGACTAAAGCAAGATAAAACCAACAACATGAGATATCAGAATTAAGAGAAATGGATGTACATCCCATTGTGATGCCCCAGATAGGCAGTGCCAATCTTGTGGAACATGAATGGCTCCATTTTACATGTGGTCATGGCTTCAAGAAGCTGGCTGAAGGTTGTCTTAGCTGCAAGGGTGAATGAACAAGTGAAGTAAGCCCTCAGAGGGCAATCAATGTGAGGGTGGGCTTTGATATCAAGGCTGCCAAGAGTGGGCACACCTTCAGTGGGCTGGTTGATAATGCTGCTGGTGGAGAAGAGAATGCTTGGCACAATAGGCAGAGCAGATTATTCATTGGTGACACTGAGTTGGGTAACTTAAGCCCCAAGACTGTTACACCTTGACTGGCTCCTTCTGTTTCTGGACTGGAGCTGTGGATATGCACCTTTGGTCCTGCCATCTTCATCACTGTTGGATGCAGCATTGTCACCATTCTTATTGGCTGCCAGGTAATACTCTGTAACCAGCCTGCTGGACTCTATCTCTGGTGATTGATCTTTGATTGGTCACCTGCTGTCTTCCTTCCATTGGGCATAACCCCAATGATATATCTGGATATGTCTCAGGCCCTTCAACAGGCCTTTGCCTTGTTACCATACTCATGCCTGGTTTCTCTTCTCTGACTCATTCTTATGTCTGTTGCATGTTGTACTATAGCTGCACACTGCTGCGCATTGTTGCCCTTCTGCTGCAAGCCCACTTGGTGTGCTTGCTCTCATTGGTTCCTTGATCTGTATGTATCTTATGCCATGTACCCATTTACCTTAATCAGTTGTGCCCATGTCCTGGTCTTGTTGTACATGCCTACAGCCTGTCTTTAGTGGGCCATGGACATGTTTCTCATTGGGCACTTTGCCCAGTACAGCTACAGTATATATAGACCACTGTATTGCTGTATCTCCTTAACTTTTCGCTACCTTGCAACTACCCACATTTATTTCCATTCTTTGGGAATATGAGTGTGCATATCAAGGGTGCTCAAAGTCATTATGCACCGAGGTACTTCATTATACTGCATGTCTTAGTTGCTACACCATTCTTTGGTGCTTCGAGCAACTCATGGCATAACAAAAGTGAAAAGTTCACTTTGCAGCTGTGACTGTTTTTTGGACATGATGTATGCTATTCCTCTCCATCTCAGAACTGCATCTTTGCTTGTCTGGCTATTGTTTAGCCTGAAGGACTAGTGTCTTACATCATTCTGTTTATAATGAACTAACCTTTTTTAGGTTTTCTGACTTGTTGGAACTTGTAGCTCCCCATGCTTCTGCTGTTTCACTGGACTATCCATTTTTCAGATTGACAAGCTGGAAAATCCTACCTAACCATCAACCAACCATTTTCCAGTGTCGTCGACTTACCCCTCAATGTTTTCAAGCTCATCTTACTGTTTGCCCAAGGTGTCTTCTAGACCACCTCCACTGCCTCCTCCTGAGTCATCGAGTGCTTTCTCTCTAAGCAAAGGGAAATGTCAAGTACCACCACAACCTTTACCTTGCAGGTATACACTGTGTAAACCTACCAGTTTGCCCTACGAGTACCAATATCCTGATCAATCTCATTCCATGACTCTGCCATCCTCCCTTCGCAATCCTGCTATCTTGGGAGCTTACCAAGAAAATGAACTGGAGTTGGAAACAGATGTTGAACCATTAACCTTTGATGATAAGTCCAACTTAGGATCTATTGTTGGAGACACTCACATTCCAGATGTTGATGAAGTGAATCTTGTCCATGTCATGTCTCACATTACTGAAGGACTGAATCTCAGATCAGGATCTGGATCTGGGCAGGAAGCTGTGAAGCCCTCTTCTGATCAAACTCTGTTGTTTAGTCAAGAACCAGCCACTAAGGAAATTGAAGAACTTCATGCTAAGTTTGCTACCAATACCTTTGCCTATGCTGATCCCAAGCCAAATGGAGGATGCAAGTTCAACCTCAACAAGCCTTGCATCTATGACAGCAACCACGAGTTGTTCTTTATGTGGATTATGCAGGTTAAAGGCTATCTCCAGATTAACCAGCATGTGTATACTTCTGATCACCTCCAGATTGGGTTGACTTTGTCTTTTATGACAGAGGGTTCTGCTGCTGCCTTCACCAAGGTCTACATTAATGAACATGACTGAAGCAGCTGCTATGAATACAAGGACAACTGGGAACAATTTGAATCTTGCCTTCACACTACTTTTGTAACCAGAAATCCTCAACACAAGGTGCAGATTGAACTTGTTACCCTAACACAAGGCCAAGATCCTTTTGAAAAATACATATCCTGATTCCTTTCCATGTTTAATCACACTAGCCACAATGATGACAACTTTAATGGTGCTATATTCTTCAGACAGGGATTGAAGAAAGAAATCTGTGATTGGGTTCTTGACCACAAGGAACCACATACCATCTCAGATTGGATTGCTTATGCTGGCCAAGCAGTTAGCAAGCTGGAACAGAAATGAATCCTCAATAAGAAGAAAGCTGGGGAAACTCACCCATCCCCACAATATCAGTATCCCTCCCATCCTGCTCAGGACCCTGATGCTATGGACATTGACAAGAGACATCAGAAGACACTGCAAGCATTTCACAATGCTTCTTCAGAAAACATACTAGAAAAAGGAAGGAAAGAGATATTCTGTTATTTTACATGTTTGGAAAGAAAAAATGGAGAAAAAATGTTTTATTTTCTTCCAGAAAACATGTAATGATGCTAATGCCAAGTAGTGTGGAAGCTAATGGGTGTTACCATTAATCTGTGTTTCTGCACAGAGAAGATAAAGTTGTATGTGCATTTTTTTGTGACAAATTATGTGAAATAAAAGAGTATCTTTTTTTCTCCATTTTTTCACCATGTTTTCTGAAGAAAAATTGTGAAATGCTTGCAGTGAGAATGAAAAAGGCAGAAGCCATGTTTGATTGGTGTGCTGTTTTAATTGTGCCAAAGAAGGGCACTTCAGCAAGGACTGTCTGAAGAAGAAATGTGTTAAGGAAGTGGATGTGGATGAAGAAAAGGACAAGCAACTGCCAAAGAAGACTAAAGATGGTACACATGAGGACAAGAATGCCTCTGTGAACTGCACCACAATTTTGACTCAACTTGAAGTAAATGCCAGACCACATGAGGTCCCCAATCTCCCAAGAGAATATGCCAACTTTGCCAAAGTCTTTTCTGAATCTGATATTCTGTTGCCTTGTTTCTGAAAGGGGCTCAACCACAAAATTAAGACTAAGGAGGATTTTTGGAAAGACAATGAGAAGCTGATGAAAAAGGCCATGTTATATCTGATGTTGCCAGAAGAACTCAAGATCCTGGATGAGTTCATCGACAAGAATTTACATTGCAGCAAGATAGTGCCTTTGGATTCACCTGTGTCAGCCCCAGTATTTTTTGTCACAAAAAAGGATGGCAAAAAGTGTCTAGTACAAGACTACCAGTATCTGAATTCCCATACAATTCATGATTTGTACCCCTTACTGAATATTCCACAAATGGTTGACAAATTATGTGAGTCCAAGTATTTCACTAAGTTCAACATAAGGTGGGGGTTCACTAATGTCAGAGTAAAACTGGAAGACCAGTGGAAGGCCACATTTCTGACCCCCTGAGGTTTGTTTGAACCTATGGTTATGTTCTTCAGGCAGTGCAATTCACCACCAACCTTCCAGTGCTTTATGGATACCACATTCACAGACTAGCTACACAAGCAGCAACAGTGTGGCTACATGGATGATGTTGTAGTCCATGCAAAGACCATCCCCAAGCTACAATGCTATGTAAGGGAGTTTCTGGAAATATGCAAAAGGGAACAGCTGTGCCTGGAGATCTCTAAATGTGTCTTCAAAGCCAAAGAAACCAAGTTCCTGGGGATGAAGATCTCCAAGGGAAATGTTCAAACCATGTCAGTAAAAACTGACACTGTCAAGAGCTGGCCTACCCTGCACAACCTGAAGGATGTGCATTCCTTTTTGGGCTTTTGTAACTTTTATCACAGGTTTATTCTGTTGTTCTTGCAAATTGTGAGACCTCTTCACAACCTGTCAAAAAAGGATACCAGGTGGCGATGGAATGAAGAAGAAAATGGTGCCTTCGAAAAAATTAAATCCCTGTTATGTTCAGCACCTGTGCTACAAATTCCCAACCATCACAAACCATTCACCCTGTTTGCAGACACATCCAAGGTGGGGACTGGTGCCATACTTGCACAAAAGGGATCTGATGATGAGTGGCATCCATGCCATTTTCTCTCAGAATCATTGAAAGGAGCTGAACAATGCTACCAGGTCTTTGACCTAGAAATGCTTGCAGTTATTCACATGTTGGACGCCTTCTGGCACTACCTCATATTGCTAGTAGAACCCACAGTGATTTTTATGGATCACAAAAACCTTACATATTGGCATCACCTGCAGAAACTGACCCCCTGGCAAGCACATTGGCTTGATATGCTCCAAGGATATCCCATCCTGTTTTTGCACAAGCCCAGCAAGTTGATGGGCATCCCCAATGCTCTCTCTCAATGACCTGATTATGGTGAAGAGCCTGCTGTCACAGCTGCTGCCCTTCCCAATGCCATGTGGCTTGAGGGGGGGGTGAATTCTGAACAATTCCACAGTTCCAATCAAAAAGCCAACATGACCTCAGATCGATGCTGCACAATGGAAGTGAAAAAGGTTGACTGTCATCAAAAGGGGATCTATGTAATATTGAAAGAGGTTTATGATCATGCCACAAGCAAAACACCAAAGGATGTAACCCTTTCTGAAGAAAATCCTGACATACAAAAGGCTTCAGATGGAATGAAACATTACAAACAATGCCTTTACATACCACCGAAAACTTGGAAACAATGCTTACATGACTACCATGATCACCTGGCTGCTGGCCATCCCAGTGTTAAAGCAATGTTGAAGAAAATGGTTAAGGAGGTTTGGTGGCCTGGAATGTGGAAATCAATACACAACTACATGAAGGGCTGTCCTGTTTGTCAGGAAAACAAAGTTATAATGCATCCAATCACACTGCCCATAATGCCTAATGATACACCCAAGAACCCCCTTCCATTTCAACAAATATCAATGGACCTTGTTACTGACCTCCCCAAATCAGAAGGCTATGACTTGGTCCTGACAGTAGTGGATCAAGGGCTTACTAAAGTGGCAGTGTTCATGCCTACACACAAAACTGTTGACTCAGTGGGCCTCACCCACTTGTTCCAGCAGTATATCTATCAATGGTACAGACTCCCCAAATCAGTTATATCTGATTGCAGTCTGCAGTTCACATCAGCTTTCACAAAAGAGTTGTATAAGGCCCTAGGAGTTAAGTCAAAGCTGTCCTCCATGTATCACCCTCAGACAAATGGAGAAAGTGAATGTGTAAACCAAGAACTCGAAATGTACTTGCACTGCTATTGCACTGAACTGCCCAACTCATGGGCTAGGAAACTTCTAGATGCTGAGTTCACCCATAACTCATGTGTCCATTTGGTACATGGGCAGATGCCTTTCTCACTGCTTTGTGGATTTGATCCTTCCCTGTACCCAGTTGCTCACACCACAGCCACCCCATCAGTTGATGATCAACTCCAATCCCTAGCAATCAATTGCAACATTGCCCAACTTAGCCATGAACAGGCTCAAGATGTGATGCGATCAAGATCAAAAGGAACATGCATGGTGCCCAAAGAAGGTGACCAGGTTTGGTTAGATTCAGGCAACTTGTGTACTCAAGGCCAGTCATCTAAAATAGAACCAAGACATTTGGGTCTGTTCCCCATTGTTGAGGTAGTATCACCAGTGGCTGTCAGGTTGGGACTACCACCCACCTGGAAGGTACACCCAGTTTTCCACACCTCCTGGATCTATCTGTTCACCAAAACTGCTGAGTATGGAAATGCACCTCTGCCTCCTCTTCTGGATCTGGTAGACAATGAAGTCGAGTGGGAAGTGGAGACAATACTCAATCACTGCAGCAAGGGGCACAGAAAGGGCTGCAAGTACCTTGTCAAGTGGGTTGGGTTCCCACACTCATCTAACACATGGGAGCCCAAGGAAAATATAAAAGAGCATGCAGAAGAGGCTCTTGAACAGTACAAACTTGCACGTCACCTCAACTAAATGGCCTCCCCCCATTCTGTTAACACTAAAAACCCCAGTTCCAATTACTTCAACTATGATGATGCTGCCCTTGCCTCTGACTTCACTGACAATTAGATGGAGGTCTCTGCAGCCTCTCCCCTGTACTCCCCCTCTGACTCAGTTCCCCTCCCATGTGAATTGCTCAGCCATCTGCTTGCCAGAATGAACTTATCAACTGATGGCAAGATGTCCACCTCTGTCAAACCCTTTTCTGATGCCACTGGCTTCTGCCTGCTTGGGAGTCTCACACTATGCTGCACCAAGCCCAACAAGGGCAAAGCTCAACCTTGACCCCCAATGCCAATGCCTTCCATCCCCCTCATTGATCAACTCTCAGCCATGCCCTATGACAATGTCAGTTCCCTTGAAGCTGAAACAGACCACCAACCCCTACCCACTTTACCCATCTCTGGACCCATTCTTTGCCAGCATGTATCAGAAGGTTCTGGGTCTGGTGTCCCTTCCTCTGACCCAGCACCCCCCATCATCATCATGGAACCCATGACAGCACAGTTCTTTGACTATTGTTGGTTGCTTATGAAGTACAACCCTGGGGACCCACTTGTCAGGGTCACACAAGAACAAGAGCAATGTTTACAGCTGCTGTGTCAGATCTTCCAAGGATCAGATGTAGTGGCTTCTTATGTTCCAAGGTTCCTTGACATCACCATTAAGGTACCCGATGTAGGGAGTGGGAGCTCCCTGGTAAGGGAATAGATGGATATGAGAGGTTTGAGGTGTGGAGGATTTTATTTACTTTTCTAAGGGGCTTGATCCCCATTTTGTAAGTGGGATGGGGACTTAGTGGCAAGGCAAGAGGTTGCTTAGTAAGCATGCATGGACTTGACTTTGAATTTGTACTAGCTATGAGAACAACAAGCTACCACTACAGAGGCTGGAGATCACAGACTGGTGGGACCAGTCTGTGGCAGCTCTCTTACTGCTACAGCCCTTGAGAGTGAGGTCTGAGCAGCCTTAGGGAAGTCCTAAGTTGGTGGTGCAGCAGAGTTTCAGTTCAGTTATTCAGGCTACTGTAAGTGTTTCAGTACTTTTTCTATTCCTTTCCTCTACTAGTTCTTCTCTTCAACAGGATTCCCTACAGGGTCTAACTAGCCTTCAGAAGCTATCCCTGAGTCCTCTCACTTATTTCTCTTCACCAAGTCGGAAGGCAATGCCACCTTCCTTGAGAATACCCTTCGCACCACAATTTCTGCTATGGGTGAGGTTCAATACGACCTTGTTCAGATTCTTCATCAAGATCTCAGCCCTGCCATTGCCAATTCCTTTCGTCACTCTACATCTAATCAACCCAGAAGAACTGGTTTGGATGTATTATGCCAGGTGGCTGCTGCTGCAGAGAGAGGAGGATTGGGGTTTCATAAGGTACAGTCAGTACTGACAGACGGTTGGAGGTAGTTCCAGTCATTGCCATGGAATGCTAACCCCACAGGAGGACCTTCAGCTGTGGGAGTTGACCTGGCAAGGTTATCCATCCCTAAGGTTGAGGTCCAGATGCTTCCTCTGGCCCCAGAATTGGAAGAATGAATGAAAGCCTGGGTCTTCCAGCAAGCAGCCACCATCTTAGCCTGTTATTTGACCACCAGTGTCACCATCTTCAATTGGAAAGTGTTCCTTGATAAAGCATGTGAAAGCACCTGGGGAATCACCAATCAAAAACCTTATAACATGATTCACATGCTAAACCCCTTCCCACCATCACCATTTATTGTCCTCGAGCTTGAAGATAAATTGTGTTTCTACCTAGGTGGTCAAATCCAGGTCCCCTCTGACCACCCCCTTCGCATTTACACTTGCTATGACTGTGGCTATATTGGTCACTGGTCTTGCAGTCATGGGGCAGGCTCTTGCTGGTTGGATCCTCAACATGCAGCTGCTATCTGTCCATTTGGTCCTCCCATTTCCCAACCATCCTCCCCTTCCTCATCTCCTGTCACATCCTCCTCCAGCCATCATTCGACCTCACCATGTACCCTCCAAACTCGTCGACGAGGAGCTCACCACCCTTGAGGGGGGGGTGATGTTACACCTTGACCCAGCTCCTTCCATTTCTGGACTGGAGCTGTGGATATGTGCCTTTGGTCCTGCCATCTTCATTGTCATTGGATGCAGCATCATTGCCATTCTTATTGGCTGCCAGGTAATACTCCATAACCAGCCTGCCAGACTCTATCTCTGGTGATTGATCTTCGATCAGTCACCTGCTGTCTTGGATGCAGCATCATTGCCATGAGACCTCTGGCCTCGCAGCTGCTTTGCAGCCTGCTGCTCCACAGCAAGATTGTCTTCCCCCCCCCCCCCCCCCCCCCACGCTGCTTCACAGCAAGATTGTCTTTCCCCCCCCCCCATGCTGCTTTGCAGCAAGATCGTCTTTCCCCCCCCCCATGCTGCTTCACAGCAAAATTGTCTTTCCCAGTGAATCCACTCCATGCCAGGGGGTGGGCCATGCCAGTCAATTCACTCCATGCTGGGGGGGGGGGGAGGGACAGGCTACATCAGTGATCTCTGGTTGGTATATTTGTCAGTATACTTATGACCTTTGGCCTCAGGGCTGTGAACTGGTGTTGGGTATGTTCACTGGCTTGGAGTGTGTTCATTGGCATGGAGTCCATTCACTGACATAGACTTCCTGTACAATACTTCAATCAGCTGGTAAATAGTTCAATGGATGTTGATACATTATATATACACATATTCACATATATTTTCAGCAAGTGACATCTATAGTGTGGTACATTCATACATTCAATCCTCTAAAAACTTCATTGAACACCACATTTGTGGCTTTGTTTGTTTGCTGCCCTTGGCCACCATACAGTACTTTGATGTTCCTTGGATGAGTACATCTGGAGAGAGCCACATATAATTGCCCATGAGAGAATACAGGGGTCCTCAGGTCAAGGCCCACATGCTGGACTGTCTGGCCTTGTGATTTGTTGATGGTCATTGCATAGGCCAGACGAACAGGGAATTGCAGATGGCGCAAAGGAACTGGAAAGTCATCTTGATTGGCATCCAGAGCCATGCGAGGGATCAGCACCACATCATTGTTAGCATTTCCATCCCTTCCATGCAGCACATGACACTCCAATATATGGCGGGTAGATCTGACCAAGACCAGTCTGGTACCATTGTAAAGGCCATGGATGGGGTCCAGGTTGCAAAGAAGCATGAGGGGTGCACCAGGCTTCAACTCCAGTTCATGAAGAGGAAATCCTGATGGCTCAAATGTGTTCAGCACCTCCCTTGGAATGTAATCATATTGGTTGTCAGTGACAGAGTCTGCACTCCTGCACACAACCTTCTCTCCAGCAACTTTCCCCAGAATGGTGGAGTTGATTTCATGGACTTCAGCATTCCTGGCAGATAGAATGGTGCAATCCAAGAAGTACTGATGCTGTGGAGGGTGGTTCTGAGGAGGGTTGAGCAAGTCTGCATACATGGCATTGATGAGGGAGTCCAAGTCATCACCACAGGACATGTGGGGTGGAAGTTCTATCTCTCCTTCTGTCACACCAATGTGCAACAGCTGCTCTGCCCACTGGTCACACTCAGGATCCCTTCCAAGTCTCATGTTCTGATGGAGGTGATGGACTTGAAGTGCAGGCCAGAGGTTGGAATGACATAGTGTTGCCCCCACTATCTGCTCTCTAGATCCATGAGGAACAACTGGGAGAGTTTGCCTAAAGTCTCCCCCAAAGAGAGTGGTGATTCCTCCAAATGGATGGCCCTCCTGCAGGAGATCACGAAGGGTATGATCCACACACTCCACCACATGGCGATGTTGAGTTGGCACTTCATCCCAAATGATCAGGGCAGTTTGCTGAAGCAGCTGATGGTTGAGGTCATCCTTTTTGATGTTACAGGAGCTGCCCTCATGACAGGGAATGGGGATTTTGAAGTGGGAGTGTGCAGTCCGACCACCAGGGAGCAAGAGAGAGGCAAGGCCAGTGGATGCAACACAGAGGACAATTTTGTTGCTGGCACGAACTGAAGCAGCAATGAGTTTGGCAAGGTAAGTCTTCCCACACCCTCCTCCACTGTGCACAAAGAATGAGGACCCAACTGGCTGCTGCACTGAAGCCATGACTGCATCATAGAGTGCCCTCTGCTCTTGATTGAGGGTGGGCAGGCCAGCTTGCACAAAGTGATGGAGCTCCTCCTGGTCATATGCTCTCTGCTCAGCAATGAGTCTGTTCCCCTCATCAATCTGCCATTGTCTCTGGGGTCTGGGCATGGTAGGGAAGTCATCTAAGGATCGTCCATTCCTCCTAAGATCCTCAGTGATGAGATGAAGGCCATAATCAAAGATCTGCTCCTCAGTGGGGTTTACAATGTGGAGGTGATGGATGAGACAGTGGTGCAGATCATCACAGAGGTTGGCCCTGGACTCCTCCCACAGCACATGAGGGTCCACTGGATGACAGTGAACCAGGATGGTGACAAAGAGACAACACAGTTGGAATCCAGTACGAAAATGAGCAGCCTCCTGCAAGCACAGCAACCACTCCCTGTCATCCTGCAGCAGACCCAGAGCACGGCAAGCCTCCTTGAAGTTTTCATGGAGGTGACCATTCACAGTACAAAGGTCTTCATAGGAGGTGGCACCTAAGACATGAATTGGTCAGCAAAAGATCATAGCAGAGTGGCATGTATGAGAACACACCTTTGATAACAGTGAGCAGCAGACGCATGTAAAAGCATTCACCAGCAGTGGGAGGAATGGCATACATCCTTCCAATGACCTTGTACCTCTGATGGACCTTCCACTTCCTTTCAGTCTTCATCCACACAAAGCCCTTTGGGAAATCCTGGTAGAGATGCTCCCTTGCACCAGCAGCAATGAGGACTGGATCTGCATTGGCCTTGAACCATCCAAGAAGAGGTGAATCCCTTGCATTCTCAATGACATCAGCAAGCTGATCTTCAGCACTGAATGCCACAACCTGATGGCCTGGGAGATGGACAGGCAGACGGTATACAGCTGGCCATTCCTGATGCATGGGGAACTCAAAGATGTTGTGGCAGGCTTCATTTGCAGAGATGTATCTGGCATCCAGGTAGGAGCAAATCTCATTGTGACCCTGAGTCTGCAAGGTGGCACGGTCTGGACCCTTGTAGATGTACTTGTGGGTGTACTTGACAGCCTTTATGGATCCACAGACCTCCAGGTTGATGTGACAGTCAAATTCCACCAGCAATTCTTGAGGATGAGGGACCACATGAGTGTTGTCAAAGGTGTCACCATTCTTCTCTACAGTCCTGCCATTCTGGGGGCAAGCATATTCTGGATAGCCATCCTCCTTTATGAGAGTCTCATCATGGAATGACTTTGGGAAGCGCTTTTTGCAGACATTGTTCTCCAGACATCTTTGGGGACTGCAGGGGCCATGGAGCATGGACTTGGAGACAATCTCATAGAGCTGGGGATGGAGGGCAGGGTCTGGAATCTGTGCTGAGATGATAGCATCAATCTGCTCCACAGTCTGAATCTTGTCCTGGTCCTCAAGGAAGATGAGGAGGTGCATGTGGGGGAGTCCACGCTTCTGGTACTCGATGGTGTACACAAAGCCTGCCACAGCTCCAAAGTAGCCATCACGAATCTTCTTCAGCAGGGCCTGCTGCTTGGCATGGAAAACCCTTGCCACCAGGTCAGGTCGATCAACAGCTTTCTGCCCTAATGAAGTGGATCATGTCAGAAAAAATGAGTCTATGCATGCAAAGCAAGTCATGTACATACCTGGAAACATGTTCTCCACAATCTCAGGCCAGCTCCCATTTGCAGTCATGGTCAGGAAGAGATCAGGCTTTCTGTACTCCCTGCAGATGGCAAGAGAATCCTGGAGGAGTTGCTGTATGTAGCATACACTTCCCTTATGAGAGGAGGGAAGGATGACCATGTGACCAACATCTGCCATGTCAGGTGGGTGATCATCTGCCATCCTGTCCTGAAGCCCACCATACAGCTCAACCCTGAGTTTCTTCTGGTTGTTTGCCACCCAAGTGAGATTGGACTGGTCAACAGAGGCCCAGGCATCACAGACCAGCTGCTGAAACAATCTACCACCATGGAAGAGATTGGCTGGCTCTACTCCAGGAGGGCATACATGAAGACAATATGCATACCAGAGAAGTTGGGTCACTTTCTTGGCACGCAAATTTCTACCCCCAGGATTATGCAGAGGAATGTTGAGATGCCAGCCCTCCTCCCCTTGAGGAAACAGAAGAACATAGTGCAGGCAGAGATAGGCAGGATGAAGTTGGCTGATGCGATGCAATCCTCCACTTTGAAACTGAAGAATGATGTCCCTTTGAGCTCTAACCTCCTCAGATCCATCCCCAGGCACAACAGCAGCAATCTCTTCTACTGTTGGTAGGTTGTATCTTTGACCATCAGTGCCCTGCTGCAGTGTCAGACACACCCTCATATCAGTGTGCTCCCCTGGTGGTTTTTCCCTCATGATGTCATGGGCTTGCTTGTACAATGGGGCATAGGGATGATTGTCCATGAGAATGGTGTGCAGACTTAGCAGGATGGCAGGGTCCAGCTGTGGGTTGCGTCGAGTACATCTCTCTGTTGCCTCCTGAGGGTCATAGATATAGAGCTGGGCATATGATGGCTCCCCCCCATCCTCTGGTAGAAGAGCCCCAATCAAGTGGTGAAGGGCACCATGAACACAGAAAGACATTGGCCCAGAGCCTTGGACAACCTGAGGTTCAGCATTGACACCCAGGGAGGTAAATGCCAGAGCAGCATTGTATTGACGAATTTTCTCCCTGAACCTTGGGTCCTCAAAGTGTGCCTGCAGACCTGGGGGCCATCTCCTTATGGGAGGGAGATTGTCCTGACCCTGAAGGCAACACATGCCAAAGTGTGGCCTTGCATTGCTGGAATTGCTGAGCCTTTCAGCCATGAAATGTAGAGCATGGCAGTTTGGACACTGGATACTCATGGGTCCAAGATAGTGGGGCTGGACAGGTTCAGCATATGGCCTTCCACCAGGTGGAAGGTGATGTGGATTGGGAGGCACAGGAGGAGGGGGGGGTCCAGGGGGAGGAGGAGGGGGAGGTCCAGGGGGTCCAGGGGGTCCAGGGGGAGGGGGAGGGGGAGGTCCAGGAGGTCCAGGGGGTCCAGGGGGTCCAGGGGGAGGAGGGGGGGGAGTTCCAGGGGGTCCAGAGGGTGGTGGTGGTGGAGGGTCAGGGAAGGCCAGATCATCATTGGCACCAGGATTCTGTTCAGCAGTCCTTTGATGACGTCTCTCCTCATCCTGAGCATAGTGTTCACCTGAAAGCCTTCCAAACTCATTCAGTGCTTGGGACAGATGCTGCTGTTGCTCCAATTCTCTCTGATGCTGAGCCTGATGTTCCTCCTGCTGCAAATGCAACTGGTGTTCCCTCTGCCTCTGCTGGTTCTGTTGTTGCCACTGCTGCTGCTGCACCTGCAATAGCTGGAACTGATGGAGCTGTCTCCTTTCCTCCTCCTGCTGCTGCAACAATTGTTGGTGTTGGAGATCCTGAGCCTGATGATGTGCCTCAGGGATTCTCTGTTGACATCTCCTACATCTCTCTCGACATTCTGCATGATCCCGCTCAAAATTTTGTTGGAGGGTGGCTGCATAATCCACTCATGGAGGAGCAGGAATGTGGTGGGGGAGGGCTGGTGGTGGGTATCCAAAATATTGCCTGGGCATTTCCTCCATGCCTGGCTGCATGACTGCAGGGTGCTGAGCAGGTGGTGGTGGCTGAAATGCAAGGGAAGTGGCTGAGGGAGAAGCAGGATTCATGGGATAAGGCACCATGGGGGGCAGGTGAGGAGGTTGGGGTGGAATCATGGGGTGCATGCGGCGAAAGCGTTGAACCTCATGGTGTTCAATCAGATGGCGTGGCAAACCAGGATATTGAGCAACAGGGACAGGAGGGTGATCCTGAAATATCATCATTGGTTAGCCATGATTATGCCAGTCTCTATTGAAAGTATACACACCAGAAGTGCCTGAGGGAGATTTGGCAAATTTGGGACAGGGCCTTGTGGGTGGCGACGTTGGGGGGGAGAGCCCAGAGTATGCTGGTCACACTCAGATTGGTGAGCAGCATTACGTGCTCTTTGAGGGGATGTGGGAGGGGTAGTCCTGAGTGTGATACTGAGTTTAGAAGTGATCAGAATGCTGACAATAATGACTTACATGATGGATGGGAGAGTACAAAGGGTATAACAAAGTCAGTCCTAAGGGAGGGGTCCAAGGGAATCCACAGGAAAGGTCCAGGTCCAAAGGGAAGCCACAGGAAAGGTCCAAGGGAAAGCCACAGGAAAGGTCCAAGGGAAATCCACAGGAAAGGTCCAGGGAAAAGAGCAGTGTGCAAAGTGGACTGTGCTTCACTATCCAAGACTGACCCTACTTTGCTGGAACTCGACGTATGACAGAGACAAAGGCACAAAGTGCCTGAGACAAAAGCGATTGGTAACTGTAAGTGAGATGGAACCCACTCAGCCTTGACAGGCCCCACCAATCACGTCTCTGCTCTGTAGTCTCCTCAGTGGTCCCAGCCCCAAAAGAGCCTCAGCAACCAGCAGACACATGGAGTTGAATCCATGAAGCCAGGTAGTAGGGACTTGAGAAGACGCTCGTCTTGGTCTACAGCTTTCACTCAGTCCCCTCAAGTTCAGCAAGCAGCCACCTGCAAGGCACTGCTCAGGAAAGGGTACCAGAGGAAGGTCTGAAGTCCATATTATCAGCATCACAGTACACTTGGAAGATTTAAAACATGCCTTGAACACCTGAAAGGAGACCCAACACACATTAGAACAGGCCTTGCACTTGAACAGGGGAAGGTATCCTACCAGGTGAGTGGAATGACCACTGGCAGAAGACCAGAAAAGCACAGAAATTGAACTGAAATCTAGGTTTGTTGGACAGATGAGCATACTGTCATGAAGCCATTCAGCTAACAATGCTCACAAAGTGTTATATACTGCTTATATATGGTCTGTACCTAAGGGGAGACTGCATACTACTACTTCATACCAGTACAGAGAGGGAAAGCAGATGGGGGGGAAAGCAAGAAAGAGGTGTCGCACACACACAGCAAAGAACTGAACCGAACATGGCTGAGTTCGAAAACCACGTGCTTTTTCGACTTAACTGGAACAGCCGAAGTACACGAAATAAGCATCGGCTCGGGAGTTGCCAGGTGCGTGCGACAAAAGCGTTCTCCCGTTAACTTATGATTCTTATTGGCTGCCAGGTAATACTCCATAACCAGCCTGCCAGACTCTATCTCTGGTGATCGATCTTCAATCAGTCACCTGCTGTCTTCCTTCCATTGGGCATAACCCCAACAATATATCCAGATATGTCTCAGGCCCTTCAACAGGCCTTCGCCTTGTTACTGTACTCATGCCCAGTTTCTCTTCTCTGAGTCATTCTTATGTCTGTTGCACATTGTACTATAGCTGTGCACTGCTGCACATTGTTGCCCTTCCACTGCAAGCCCACTCAGTGTGCTTGCTCTCATTGGTTCCTTGATCTGTACATATCTTATGCTGTGTACCTGTTTACCTTAATCAGTTGTGCCCATGTCCTGGTCTTGTTGTACATGCCTACAGCCCATCTTTAGTGGGCCATGGACATGTTTCTCATTGGGCACTTTGCCCAGTACAGCTACAGTATATATAGACTACTGTATTGCTGTATCTCCTTAACTTTTCACTACCTTGCAACTACCCACATTTATTTCCATTCTTTGGGAATACAAGTGTGCATATCAAGGGTGCTCAAAGTCATTACACACTGAGGTACTTCATTATACTGTGTGTCTTAGTTGCTACACCATTCTTTGGTGCTTCGAGCAACTCATGGCATAACAAAGACTGCCAATGTGGATGGTAGCTGGCTTCTCTAAAATGCTCCCAACATCAGTATGGACTTCTGCATCATCACTGCTAGTATCTCTGTTGCCAATTGAGCTTCTACTCAAGTGGCTGCTGCTGCTGTACTGAGCAACATCAGATGCAATACTCAGGATTTCCTTCAGATTGAAGCTGAATTGGAACCAGGCTATCAAGCCACCAGGACTGTGGAGTAATACTCTCCAAATCCAATGGTTTCTGACAAGGCCAACCTTACAGCCAACATTCAGGACATTGACATAGATAAGGTTGTCCTTGATGGGTAAATCCAAGATGTGAGCAGGAATGGTGGTGGAAGTGTAATTATCATCAAAAATCGACATCTATACTTGATGTAATTCACAAGTAAAGCAGAGGGCAATAAATGCAGAATAGATATGAAAGAACAAGTAGGATGTACTGTATGTTCAGTCTATGTATGAGTAGAGTGAGAGGGCTCAAGTGGTCAGCTGGATCTGGAGGGATTGGTTCCACATTGTCCTATTGCCCCATGCAGACACTTGCAGTCTGCCCATGGTTTGGCCAGCATGATCAAGCTGAATGATTGACTGGTGGATTGCAGCTAAGGCTTGTGTTGCATTGCATAAGCCTGCAGAGCTGAGACACAGCATAGTTGTTTGAGAAGAGGCAGTGATACCAGCCAACAACATCAGGAAAAAAAAACTCACCTATGTAGGTCTATGTAGCCTTTATAGCAGTGAAAGCTGTGTAGTTAAGTCCCCTTTATGTGGGCACTGCAGCTGAAGGGGTAGATTACATAGTTCTTCATAGCACTAGTAGTACATATGCCTGGATATTGTGTGACTACCATAGTTAGTCCACTATGTAGGCTACCCAGACTACATATTCACACTTCAATGGCACTAGCTTTGATGTACAATTACCATAGTGTGTGCTGCTGCTACTACAAAGTGTGCCATAGCTGTTGAAGCAGAACAGAGACCTCACCACCATTTACATATAGCCATTTCATACAGTACTAACTTCATAGGTCTGTGCATACATCATGAGAGAAGAGTATACTAGTCCAACTCATCCTCCATAGTTGAAACCTCCTCATGTTCCTTGATGGCAGCTGCAATGACTTGGGCAGATATGGTAACCTCTGTTGGCATGGACAGAGGTGCTGTTCCTGAATGGATTCTATGGGAGATGAGATGTTCAGTTGATGTGGAGGCATGTGTACATACCATCCAACCTCATACAGCTTCAAGCAGATGGCTGGTAAAATGTCATATGTCTTTGTGGCATCCTCAAATGCTTGCAAGCACTTGAGGTGTGACTTGTATGTACCATGGTACTCTTGGATTGTAAATGGGATGTCCATCTGTGTGCCTGTCATCCATGTTGGAATATAAACTGCCCCCTAGGTAGTACATTCCTTAGGTGCGAAGGTTGGTCACTTACATAAGCAGAAAAGCGGACTGCAGTAGAGTAAATTTTCCTCTAGTCTCCTCAGTAGCTTGGTGTTATTGAGGAGTAAGTCACTCTTTTATATTTAGCTTTACATTTACTGATGACCTGTAGAGTAATTATCTGACAGGTATATACCAATATAGTAGCTTGGTGTTACTGAGGAAGTAACTATCTGACAATCCACTCATCTATACAGCATTTGATCTGTTACTATGTCAGTGCACTGCTCACATCAGATAGCCATAGACATACATACTGCAGTCAGCTCTAATGCCAGCACTGGATATGGAAATGGCTTGAAATGCTTGTGGAACACTACCCTGTCATCATGTTTGTTTGCAAACCACATTGTGTTGATGACCTTCTGAATGAGAGGAGCCTTCAGAAAACTCCTTTGCCCATCTTCCTCAGCTGCCATATGCTAGGTAGCACACATTAAAAGATGTGATATACTGTAGGGAGTGGGAGCTCCCTAGTAAGGGATTAGATGGTTAAGAGAGGATTGGGGATTGAGGTGCTGAGGATTTTATTTTACTTTTCTAAGGGGCTTGATCCCTGTTTTGTAAGTGGGACTGGGACCTAGCAGCAAGGTGAGAGGTGGCTTAGTAAGCACATTGGGTCTTGACTTCAAAGTTGTACTAGCTACAGAGAAAAAGCAGCCACTATAGAGGCTGGGGATCACAGACTGGTGAGACCAGTCTGTGGCAGCTTCTTACAGCTACAGCCCTTGAGAGTGAGGACTGAGTGGCCTTAGGGAAGTCCTAAGGTGGTGGTACAGGAGTTTTCAGTTGAGCTTTACAGGCTAAGTGTTCAGTTTTCTCTTTCTGTTTCATTTCTCTTCCAGTTCTTCTCTTCAGCAGGATTCCCTACAGGGTCAAACAAGCCTTCAGAGTCTACTCCTGGGTTATCTCATTTATTTCTCTTCAACATGAACAATGAATGCCATACCTTAAAAGTGAAGTTTGTTCCCTCTTTCAGACCCTCTGCTAGAGTCCAGTTCTTCTTAATTGTACTCCTGCTTTGGCTACTGTGAAACCTGTACATTGCCTTGACAAGAGGACAAAGCTTCAATTTGAGCTGACCATGGACTTGTGATCCATGGCTAGTGACCTGTAGCCCACATACAGTACATCAATGTATATAGCAGGAGCAATCACATATGAGTTTAGCTAACTGTGGGGTTCTTGAAATATATCTGTAGGCTACCTCAGTAGACTGTGAGTTACTGAGGGAACTCTATGAAACGTACTGCTAAGTCCGCTCTAAGGTGATTATGTAAGCACCCAAACATCGCACCTAGGACCTGCAATACAGGGGAGGTTTATATGCTCCAACAAGGGTACATGCCAGGTTCACTCTGGTGACCTTATGTGCCTGAGCCCAAGAAGCATCTAATAGCATGGTCTCTATAGCATGGTGAGGCACCAGAGCCTGGGTGCACAAATGCACATGATAATCCCCAATCACAGTTGTCATGAATTCTTGTGTTACATCATCATAGTCTCTGGTATGCAGACACCCCTTTTGTTCAACAAGTTTCTGAGCCTTCACCACAGCAGGTTCAAGAATGTCCTCTTTTGGAGACTTGCATCACTGCTTTGTAGCAAGCACTATGTTATCATGGCTGCAATCAAATGTCAGTTACAAGTACTATGGGTGGAGAGATGGACTTCCCTGTGTTCAGGGATGTTTTCCTTCAAAGACTCCTGACACCACTTTGAAGTGGGGGCCATGTCAGCCTGGCTGTGGTCATAGGTCAGTGTTGCAGGTACTACAGGGTGGAGGGATGGACTTCCCTCTCATCTGCAACTGTCACTGTGTCCTCTACTTCCAGCATAATATTACCTGCATCCCTCTTGGTCCTCTCATATTTGGTTGACTGGTGCTGACTTGATGGGTGTGGGGTCATGCAAGGCTCTACCTCAGAGTCTTCATTATTTGACACTGCAAACTCCCTCAGCTGCATGATGAGTTTGTGTTTCCATAATACAGGACATAGGATGCACCTCAATGTCTAAGCTTGCAGATGGAGCTTTCAGCACGTTGTTTATGCTATACATGAGCCCCTCTTTTGCCATGCCACTAAGTTTAGTCATGACAATATGGCTGGTGAACTAACAGGGAGACAATCAGTTAATGGTGTACATAGGACAGATAAAAACTGGCCTGAGATCCAATATCTCCATCACCATCACTTTTGTTGTCAATGGACTGGTCATCATTGGCCACTCCATTGGAGCCACCATTCTCACTTCCTGCTTCAGCTAGCTTATGGAGTCAGTGGCATTTCCATTCCTTTTGTGCTTTGATCTTGTGATGTTGGGTGAGCTCTTGTTGCTTGGATGTCAACAGTCTTTGCTTCTTGGATGGTCAGTGAGCCCATGTGCTGCCTTGACTCTCCACTGGCAGTCCATGACAAGCTCAACTATATGTCAGCATGCATGCATACTATATGAGTCAGCTTACTGTCAACATTTTCTTTGTCCACATAGGGATGGCCTTTGGTATATGTTGGCATTGATCTAGAAAAAAAAACCCATAGGAGGCTCTAGAAGCACTAAGGGATAGACTCACTTGCTTATAACCACATCTGATGGTGGCATTGTTTGGTGGAATCAACAAACAAATGTGCATCAACAATGTACACATTCTAGTCACAAGTCTGTATTTGCAGTGTGCCAGCCAAAAAAAAAAGTCAACTGTGTCTTTAGGTGGACTGATAGACATGCCAATCAAATAAGACCTGTCAATGAAATTAGCATGTGTTATTAGCTGTGAGATGAGGGCTCTGCAATAAACTGTCAATGCCCACTCACTGCTGCAGCTACTGCTTCAAACCCATTCCTACAGCATTGGGTGTCATGTGACACATTTTGCAGACACCTGCTTGCTGACAATGGTGGGAAGAGGTTCTTGAATAAGAGGGGACCATGACCTTGGAGATAGGTGATGTGCTTGTGCTTGACCATGAGTCATATGACAGGCAGTATGAATTGGAACTTGATGGTACATATGTCTGATGGTACTCCAGATCTTCATGAGGGTCACTTTGTACAAAATCTTCAAGTGCATGAGAAGTCCAAATGTCATGATCTCTGCCAATCTCAGTCTGAACTTGAATGAATCAATGACACACCTATCCACTCAAGTGAGGGTCATTTTTCCAAAAAGTTCAACAGAATAGTGGCCAAGATCTTGGGCTCATGGGAAATGGTTTTCAAATCAATGGAGGTGGCTGAGAACATGTGGGCACCTTTCCATGGTGAAGAGGAATGGGAATTGGCTAGATTCCTGATGAAAAACATTGGCCAGACAAAGATGGATGAGTTTTTAAAACTGGACATTGTGGGTGAACAGATATGTACCAAGAAAATTTTGGCTAACTCACCCAGAGCATAGGTCCAGCAGAATGGTGTATCATTTGACAACACACAGTCCCTCCTCAAATATGTACATGGACAAATTGCATACTGGACCAGCATGGATGTGTGGATGATGGATGTTGAAGGGGACATTGTTACTGAAGATGGGATGTTGAAATGTGAACAATTGGAGCTGTGGCAGCACAATCCTGTTGAGTACATGTGGGAATTAATGGGCAACCCTGCCTTCTGGGACATGATGTCATATGTCCCAGAGCATGCATATGCAGATGCTAAAGGCAAGAACTGTATCTACAATGAGATGTGGACTGGCAAGTGGTGGTGGAATGTATGAGTACTGACCTTGAATAACAACCACATAAAGTGCTCATGGACCACATTAATAAGAAAAAAATACTGGAGGGTGGTGGGGTTGCCCCAGTCATCTTGTCATCTGATAAGATGAACCTCTCCCAATTCAGTGGGGACAAAAAAGCATGGCTGGTGTATCTAAGTATCAGGAACATATCAAAAGGTGTCCAACAACAAGTTTCAGCCCATGTGACACTGCTCATAGGCTACTTACCTGTTTCCAAACTCAAATGCTTCCACAAGAAGAGTCAGTCACTGGCAGGATATCATCTCTTCCACCATGTGATGTCTTTGCTCCTCCATCCTCTGGTGGATGCTGGCCATTAGGGGAGGGAAATGACTTGCACCAATGGATATCTCCATTGAGTCCATCCCATCCTCACCATGTACATTGCTGATTTTCCTGAGCAGTGTCTGGTAGCTTGTAACAAGGAGAGTCAATGCCTGCACTGCTTGGTCCAGTCCAATTGGCATGGTGGCCTTGAGGAATGTGCATGGTGCTGTATGGCTGATACATTAAAGACCTGAGGTGCATGAGAAAGAATAAACAATTGAGGAAATTTGACACCAAAGGTTTGTGTGCAGTCTTCAACCCCTTTTGGAAGGAACTTCCCTTCACTGACATTTTCATTTGCCTGACACCTGACATTCTCCATCAACTCCATAAGGGTGTCTTCCATGACCATCTCATTCAGTGGTGCTTGTCAATTGTCAGCAAGGAGATTGATGTGCATTTCCAAGCTATGACTCAATACCCCAGTCTTTGCCATTTCAAGAAGGGCATATCTTCAGTCTCACAATGGACTGGGACTGAACACAAAGAAATGGAAAGAGTATTTGTCAGTTTACTAGCCAGTGCAGTCAATGACTGTGTTCTCATCATTGCCTGTTCACTTCTTGACTTCATTTACTATGCACAGTTGCAGAAGCACATGAACACAACCCTCACAGCAATGGAGCAAAGTTTGAAGATGTTTCACAGTCACAAACATGTTCTTGTTGAGCTGCAAGTATGAGAGGACTTCAATGTGCCTAAGATCCACTCTCTGAAACACTATGTCTCCTTGATTCAAGCTCTCAGTAGTGCTGATGGCTACAACACAGAATATCCCAAATGCTTGCATATTGACTATGCCAAGGATGGGTACCAGGCGAGCAACAAATGAGATTATGTGGAACAGATGGCCCTGTGGCTTCAACACCAAGAAGCCATGCACTACAAGAGTGCCTACCTGGCATGGAGGAAGACTCATGCAAATAGTGACCTCCCTGACACCTTGCTGCTGCAAATTCCTGGTGTTTTTTTTTTCCCTCCACAGTGGTTCTCATTCTAACACCATGCAATGCCAGTAAAAAGCTGCTACAAAGTGGCTAAGAATCCACCTCTCTGTCAAGTCTCCATTGTTCACATCAAGAGTGACTACAACATGCCAGAGTTCATCCCTGCACTCAAGCATTTCCTTGCCTCCCACTTGGATTGATGCCAGGTGATTCAGCCCAGCCCATCTGATCAGTTCAATGTGTACAACCACCTGTATGTTGACACTGGGCCAAGTATTACCATGGGGCATGCCCACACTGTCCACAAGATCCATGCATCACCAAAAGCAGGTGCTTGTGGTCAGAAGGTCCAAACTCCTGCCAGATTTGACATGGTGTTTGTGCAGCATGGAGAACAATCTCATACAGAAACCTTTGTGGCAAACAGTGTGTATACTCTGACTACAGTGGTACTACACCAACTACTGTTAAGGTGTGCAGGTAGCCCAGGTTCAGGTCATTTTCAATTTACCTCACCACCTTGGGTCATACCCTCACCCTCTTGCATATGTTGAATGGTTCACAGCACTGCAGCAGCACAACCCAGTGTCTGGCCTATACATTATCACTCATTCCACTTGAAACCACTGCTGGAATGTCTCCATTATCAGTGTTGATCATATTATTCATCCATGTCACCTAAAGGCATGATGTGGAAGGGAGATAAGTAGGGAATGGACTGTGGACAGTGTTATACAGAAGGCAACATCTTTCTATGTCAATACATACATTGATTTAGATACATTTTTGTCTTTATAGTAGTTACTTTTTTTTGGCATGTATCACACTTGAGGATCCAGCAATTTTTTTGGTGTAGGACAATGAGCAATTATCCTAGATTGTATACATAGTTGGTGCTATTCAAAGAGCACTTCACAGTGTGATATGTGCAATACTCCAACATCTACAGTGTGCTATTAAGCTGTCTGCAGATGCTAACAGAACTATGTAGTACTTCATATGTATTATGCAGTGACAGCTACAGGTCACTACAGAGCATGTGCCTGGGATTATGTAGCACTTTGGTATCTATACATCTCTATGTACCTGATGCACTATGCTACATAGCAAATCAATTTTCCTGATGAACTGGTGGCAAGTGCCTTAGTGCAAGTCCCTCACATCTTTGATGCCTGGACTATCTCCAAGCCCTATTTTAACATCAGCTTCATTGTTATGGAACACATTGATCTACCCAACCATGAAAATGGTGATAGCAAGCTTGTCACAGCAGCCATACAACAGCTGCATGGGGTAGGATGGTGAGGCTGAGGGAAGCATCCACTCATGTGATCTCCCTGTGTTTTCATTGGCTCCTGCTTCTGTCTGACACACTGGATGCCACTGCTGGTGTTGGCTGTCCCTACCTAATACTGTAAGATGGTGAGGCCATAGGAAGTGCCCACCCACATGATCTCCCTGTGTTTTCATTGGCTCCTGCTTCTGTCACCTTTTGGCTTTCATTCACTTCCATTGGCTGCTGCATGTGCTGCTACAAGCTGACATCACTTTGCATGGTGTATGCATCATTGCACTTTTGAGGTGAGGATAACTGGGTCTATGAGAGGGAGACTCAGACTCGAAAGAGACAGTCTATATTATGGTAGTCTAACCTATGAGAGGGAGACTACAAGCTATCAGTAAATAGTGTAGGAACACAAAAAGGAAAGAATAATCACCTCAGACTCAAAAGAGACAGTCTGAGGTGTGACTCAGAAAAAAGAATCAACCTATGTACGAGTATGATTATGTAAGGCTGTGCACTGTCAACTCGAAGGTAAAACTGCCAATCTCCAACCCACTCAGTGTGACTAGCCTTAGAAAATAAGTCCCATACCAGTAGAAAACAAAAGGTGCTTCTCATGTGAGAGGCCCTTGGTGAGAATGTCCACAACCTGTTCTGTGGTAGGCACATACTCAACTGTGACTTCCCCTTCCTCAACTTTCTCATGAATGAAATGATGATGAATAGCAATGTGTTTTGTATGATCATAAAACATGGCATTGCTTGTCAAAGCTATAGCAGATTGATTGTTGACATGTAGGGGAGTGGGAAGTGAGGTTTTGGTTGTGTCAAGCTCACAAAGTAATGTGTGGATCCAGAAAACTTCTTTGGAGGCAGCTGAGACAGACATGTACTTGGCTTCAGTACTTGAAAGTGCTACAGACATCTGCTTCTTCAAAGACCAGCAGACAGCCCCACCAGATAGTATGAACACATATCCAGTGACTGACCTTTGGTCATTTATGTCTGCAGCCCAATCAGCATCAGTGTGTCCTTTGAGTGGGCCTTTGATTTCCCTAGAGTACACAAGATGTGTCTTGGCAGTCTTGCAGAGGTATCAGTAGACTTGCTTTAATGAAGATAGGTGAGAGTCACTGGGAGATGATGCATGTCAACTTAAGATGCCCACTGCATATGCAATGTCAGGTTGAGCCACTAACATAGCATACAGCAGTGCTCTAAGACCACTCTGATAGAGTTTGAGGTCACACTCAGGTGCAGCCAACTTTTCAAGCTTCAGATTCTGCTCAATGGGGGTGGCAACTGATTGACCATCCTGCATCCCCATTCATTTGAGGATAATTTCTATATAGCATTTCTGGGACAGTTCTATAGTCCCCTTTGCTCAATCATGAATGATTTCCATCCCTAAGATCCATCAGGCTTCACCTAGATCAGTGAGCAAATACTCAGCTGCTAAGTTCTTCTTCAGGTGCTCAATAGCCTCATGGCTCTTTGAAAGGATGAGTTTGTCATCCATGTACACAGCAATGATGATTAGGATACCATCCTCGACTTTGAAGAATAGACTATGGTCAGCATTGCTATGAGTGAACCCGAGAGATTCAAATACATCTCATAGGCAAGTGTACCATGATTTTGGAGCTTGCTTCAATCTGTAGAGAGCATGGTGAAGCTGCCAGACAGTGTCGTCCGAGCTTCTGAAGCCAGGGGGAGGTTGAAGATAGATTTCTTCCTCCAGTTTTCCATTCAGGAAAGCAGACTTCACATCCATTTGATGTATCTCGAAGTCATGCTTTGCAGCTAGTGCCAGAAGGATGTGAATGGTTGAAAACTTAGCTATGGGTGCAAATGTATCAGTGTAGTCAACACTGTACACCTGTGTGAACCCCTTTGCTATGAGACAAGCCTTGTATATCTTGATCTCTCCAGTTGGTCCTCATTTGACCTTGTAGACCCATTTTGAGTCTATGACTTCGTGGCTGGGTGGGTGTGCTACCTCCTCATACAGACCAATGTCTACAAACATTTTCAGCTCCTCAGCCATTGCAGCATACCATTGATCACTGTCAGGGCACCTCATAGCCTCAGTGAAGGTCATTGGTTTGTTGTCACAGGATGTGCTTGTTTGGTAAGTGGATTGTGTTTGTTGTTGTTGACTGACTTCATCACCACCTTGCCTCACCACATCCACACCCTCTACAGCCACATCTTCAGCCACACTCACTACATCTCTCCCCTCCATGACCTTTGAGACAGGTAAGGTCTCTCTTTGGTATGCATTTATGAAGAATTGCTGATCATCATCTTGCACAGGTTGGCATTTAGCTCATGAGGACCTTCATAAGGCTGGTGGGGGGATGGGATTCAGATAAGGGCCTGGAGGTCCAGGTAAGGTTTTGAAAGGTTGGGCATTTGATCGAGGAGCTCGACAAGAGCATTCTAGGTGTGTGGATTCTCTTTCCTGCACACAGTTTGATCTACTATACATGCTTTCAGCTTTTACAGCTTCAGCAGGCTCAGGCATTGATTGAGCTTCGTCCTCAGTCATTGGTGAGCTCATTGCTCCCTCGATTGATTTGTTTGGCATGTCCCAGCCCCCAGGCTCATTATCTGCAACATCTGAGCCATTTCCAGAGTCATCAGACTCCTCAATCTTGACTCACAGGTGGGTTTTCTCTCAAGGGGTATGGGCATTCACTTTGGGTGTTAATGCCTTCATCTCCTTCATTACTAGATTGATTTGGACATGAGATTGTTCTCCCCCTTTGCCTTCATCAAAGACAACATCCCTCATCTTGATTATCCTTCCAGTGGGTCAATGCACACATACATAGGCCTTTTTATTCTCCAAGAATCCAAGGTAGGTGCACTTGAGGGACTTAACTCTGAGTTTCTGACATTTTTCCTCAGGGATATGGGCATGTGCCATGCAGCCAAAAATTTGAAGGTGGGAAAGAGAGGGTTTGTTCCCAGTGTAGGCTTCGTGTGGGGTAGTATTTGAGTCAAGTGCTCTTGTAGGAAGGCAATTTATTATATGCATGGCATGTAGGACTGCATCTCCCCAATACTTGTTGGGTAGGCTGGCATTGTTTAGCATGGCATGTGCACACTCAACCAGTGTACAGTTCATGCATTCAGCTATGCCATTTTCCTGGGGTGTGTAGGCATTAGTTTTTTCATGGTGAATCCCCTTTGACTTGAGATAGGTTTTGAAGTCTTTCAAGCCATATTCACCACTGCCATCACTATGCAAAAAATTTGCCTTGTGTCCAGTTTGAGCTTCTGCATGAGTGAAGTATTCCTTGGTGAGTCCGAGGACTTTGTCTTTGGTTTTAACCAACCAAACTACCAGGTGGTGGGAGTGTCCATCAATGAATGTGACAAAGTATCAATGTCCTGTTCAAGCCATCATCTCCATAGGTCCACAGACATCCAAGTAAGTCCTATGCAGTATGGAGGGGTTCTGCACATCTGACTTTGATGTGATTGGCTCTCAATGTTGTTTCCCTTTTAGACAGGCACTGCAGGTTGATGAGCTTTGTTCCTTTGATCCAGTCACTTCCATACCAGCTACCATGTCCTTTTCTTCTAGCTTTAGTATGCTTTTGATATTCACATGCCTTAGATGTCAATGCCAGGTAGTCAATGAGGCTTTGGATGTGGATGAACAAGAGGTGAGTGCCATCAATGGTTGAGTGGGGTCAAGGGCATTTGGACAGCTGACCACATATGCAGAATGGGTTCCAGATGTTGTGTTTGCTTCAAGGATGTACAGGGCTTTATGCTTGTAGGCTATAGCCACTACTTGGTCACCTGCACAAACTGCACATGACCTATCTTCAAAGGTAACACAAAGGCCCTTGGAGGCTAGAGCAGATACTGACACCAGATTGGTGTCAAGATCCAGGACATAGTAGACATCACACAGAATGGTGGAGCTTGCTGTGCTGTTCAAGAGCTGCATAGAGACCTTGACTCTGCCTTTTCCAGTGGCAAGTATGGACCTTCCATCACCTATTATGACCAGTTGTGGTGGGTTCAGTTTCTGGAATGAAACAAACCATGCACACTGACAGCACATATGTGCTGAAGCTCCTGAGTTGACTATCCATTCACTTGAATTTGGATTCAGGCTCAAGTTCACCATAAAGAGTTGAAGGGGTGAGTCCTCTCCTGCACCTACTTGCATGATCTTAGCTGACAATTCTGCTTTCTCCTTTGGCTTGTCCTTGTCAGCTTGTGAGGAGGACTGGCCTGTCCCCTTTGCAGCCTCATCTGCCTTCTTCTTGAAACAGTCACTTTCAACATGACCCATCTTTCCACAAGGTTTGTAGGTGCACTTTTTCTTCTTCTTGTCAGCAGACTTAGACTTCTTGCTTGTGTTTACTTTTGCAGCAAGAGCAGAGTGTGACTTTGAAGTTTGTCAAGATTTTTCTTCAATGAGAACTTGGGCTATGACTGTCTCAGCCATGAGCTTGTCATTAGATGACATGAGGATCATTCAAAGAGTAGAGTAGGACTGTGGGAGAGAAATGACCATTGCTATGGCCACTAGGGAGTCATCAAGTGGTTGTCCAAGAGATGAGAGGATGTGGGCTTTTTGATGCATGGAATTCAACTGGGTCTCCATAGGTTGATCATCAGTGAGAGTCCCATGAAACAGTTTGCCAATAAGGTAGGCTATGCTCTGTTTTCCTTTCCCTTTGTACTGCTCACTTAGCTTTGACCAGGTGTCCACTGCTGATGTGGCATACATGACACCACTGAGAGGTTTGTCTTTCAGGGTAAGGGTTATTTGAGTGCTTGCCTCTCTATCACAGTTTAGCCATTCCTCATATTCATCAGGATGTGAGTTTGCATTCAGAGGTTTTACCTCCATGCCAGCAACTATGTTCCAGAGACCTCGAATGTCCAAGACTTTTTGCATTTGAAACTTCCACATCTGATATTTTGAACCATCATCTGTGAGAGCAGCTATGTCATATAGTCTGCTGGAGCCTTGTGTATACTTGGCACTTCCAGATGCTGATGCACTTGTGCTTGCAGATGGTCCAGTCTTCTTAGATCCCATTGGACCTGTTGTTGAGACTGAAGGAATGGGTGTCAATGACATTTCTTGTGACTAGTAGTGGTACCACATATATTTGAGTTGTGTTTAAGTTAGAGCTCAGGGCTCATAACCTTTTGAGGTGAGGATAACCAGGTCTATGAGAGGGAGACTCAGACTCAAAAGAGACAGTCTATATTATGGTAGTCTAACCTATGAGAGGGAGACTACAAGCTATCAGTAAATAGTGTAGGAACATGAAAAGGAAAGAATAATCACCTCAGACTTGAAAGAGACAATCTGAGGTGTGACTCGGAAAAAAGAATCAACCTATGTATGAGTATGATTATGTAAGGCTGTGCACTGTCAACTCGAAGGTAAAACTGCCAATCTCCAACATGCACATGAGCAGGACCTTTCCTGGCCATCTTCAATTTTGGGGGTTTGCAATGACCATGCATCCAGTTATGTACATGGCAAGACTTTCTGGAAGCATGATGCACTCTTGCCACTACCATCTGGTGACCCTGTTGAAGATTTTTTCACATTTGGTGGAGATCCTGCCTGCCATTCCCTCCATTTGTCACTGTTGGCAGGGTCTGCCATTCAAATTTAGACATTGACCAATGTTTGCCTTTGAACTTCAAGTGTTTAACCTGCAAATGTACATTGTCTGCTCCATATACTGTGGCTAATTCACCTCCATCTATGACATTGGGCTGTTTCAACTGGAAGGGAAAGGGGGCAAAGAGAGTTAAGTAAGAGAATGATTTGGAGGGTAACTTGCACCACCTGGCTCACAATCTACCTGTGCATAGCATGAAAGTCACTGCCATCAGCACTTCATGGAAGTATAACTCCCTAACCAGTGTGACATGCACTGTATCCCCCAGATTTCTTTCAACTTGGTTCTGACTGGACAGTGACCCACATACAATTTCCACTTCACTTCACATATGCCATAACTTCCAATGGCTGCCAGGGACTCACACTACAGCAATCTGTTGTTGACCTGCACAATGACCCCTTCTCCCATAGACAGTTATAGGCTGCCCCCTCCCACATAAGATGTCAAGAACACACCTTACCTCCCTTTACAGAATCCAATGATGAAAAAATGTGCACGAACATAGTATACAAAAGTCTGTTACTGTAGTACAATTACATCCAAGGGTTACTTCACGCTCGTATATATACAATAAAATTTGGCTGTCTTGCGAGTGCTGCCACTCGCGGCATGTCCCCCATCCAATTATGCAATAGCCTTATGCAGCAATTACGACATGTAAAATTTCAAACTCTAACTTTACAAATCGGCCATTTCGATGGTTAGCGCCCTTCAAGTAGAACTCGAGTCAAAGCGAACTTCCTTCAAGTTGGGCTCGGTTCAAAAGTAACGCTATCCATGGTTGCTAAAATCCTCTCACATTGTGTGTCGTGCCACTATGTATCATAGTACTCACTGAACCATATAACCTCCTATTTACTGGTTGCCGGGTGCATAGCCTGGAAGGCACGCACCCTCCCTAGAGCAAAAACCTTACTCCGTGAGAATCAACTCTTTGACGGTGCGGGCGGAACTGAAGACGCCAACGTTGCGTTCTTTTCGAAATTCGTGAATACACAAGTTTCTAGTCCCACTCACTTGTATGCACAAACGACTATAGAGCAAGGCCTGCCAACGCAGTTGGCGTCTCCGAATCGCTAAATGGAAGCCGAAATGTACCCGGATGGTAGTAGCGCGCCGCAGGGCACTGCAAACTACAAATTCGGCTAATCTTTCCAGTTCTTGAATGCTGGATCCATCAAGGCCGGAACGCATGCACGTCTCTAAAAAGGTGTTAGTGCGGTTGTTGCAAGCCTTGAAGAGAAACAATCAGCGAGGACCACATTGCTCCCTATCATCATCGTGACCTGGCTTGGTCTATTTCCAGTGCTTGCGGCCCACAATTTCCGGATGCTGTCAGTGTCGCGCAGTAGTTAAGGGTCTTGTTTGATGAAAATAAGCACCGTTCCCTTGCTCACTCTGTTCCAAATATCCCCGTTCATGACGCAGCTGGTCGCTTTTGATTCCGACGACGCCCGGCAAGATATTGCCGGCGAGAAGTCTGAGGCCGTTTTATCGCTCCCTTCTGCTCGTATTCCCCTTACCCCCAAAGAGGAGTCTCAATTATGGCTCAAAGTCGATCTCAGGCTCATGCCCATCATTGCTTTGATGTACCTGCTCTGTTTCTTGGACCGCGGTACGTTCTTTACTTGAGCGGATATGATGGTATTGCATGGTATATCAGGAAACATCGGTGAGACTGGGCACCTCTACCAAGCAATTCATCCATATCCCTTCCAGGTAATGCCAAGCTGGATGGACTAATGACGCAACTTAAGCTTGATGGGAATCAATACAATATTGCTTTGGTGAGTCTGCGAGTCGCTCAGGAGGACCATTTAGTTTCAACAAAGGTCGTCCTCGCAGACGTTATTCTTCATAGTACGTCGTTTCGTTATATTCGATTTGTGGGACCACAACAAATGCGACCGTTGTCCAGTCTTTCAGCATTTTCGACTGCCCTGCCAAGTGTGTATCCCGCATTTGACGTAATCCGATATCTCTGACCTTCCTCATAAGTTATATCATTCAGCTTGTGCCGCCTTCCAGGTGAGTGGGCACGTTTGCATTGCGAGGCCCATCTGAAGGCTCCAAAGGTGGCTTCCGGGCACGATGGTAAGCAGAACCGCACCCACAGTTTCTCTTCTGCTCTTTGACACCATTGAGTAGATCCTCTGGGGGCTCATTATGTAGGAGTACCAACTCGCATGTAGTATTCTCTGCTCATTCGTGATGCTTAGGATGCTCATGGGTTTCGTAAAAAAGTGAGCAAAACTTTGATGAGCTGCTTGTGCTAACAACTTTACAGCTACCCACAGCTTGCTGGAGTGCGTTTCTGCCTTGGAATTGCAGAAAGCGGTTATTATGCAGGAATTACATACTAGTAACTTTTTTGCTGCCCCCAATCTCTCGCCACCTTCTGATCTGCAACCCTGAGCCTCACGATGTGGTATCCGAAGTATATGCTTCAACGCCGGTTCGCCATTTTCCTTGGAGCAGCAACTTCAGCTGGTACTCGTGATACATACCCCCATTCGATCTTAGTCGCTTACTCTTCGCAAGGTGCCTTCTCAGGTATACTCGCATATGGAATCAATTTTATGAATGGAGACGGGGGCTATCAAGGGTGGTCGTGGATTTTCGTGCGTCTTTCGTACTGTGAAGGGGTTACTCCCTCACACGCCAACAACACCCTTCCTAGATTCTTGAGGGCATAGCCACAGTCGTTGTGGGTTGCGTTGCTCTGTTAAGTATGTTCATGACTCCTACCGGGTAGAACAGTAGCCATAAACCTGCGGCAGTAATGGTGGATTACCCCTCGACGGCAAAATTCTTAACGCCGAACGAACAACAATATATCATCCAACGACGAGGTCAGCACCTTTTCCCCCTCCGTTGCATTTCAGACCTGTAATAGGACTGCAGAGTTTTCTGAAGTGGATGAGGAAGGTGATTTGGCTGCACAAGTACGAGCAGCCATTACGGACTGGCAGGTACATAGCAAGGTATTATTTGCTACGCTAACAGAAGCAAACTCATGTTTTGACGAAGGTATGGGCGATGTGTATCGTGCAATTGTCGATCACGGTGCCCCGTAAGTACTCCTAACTTGCTCGAGCCTAAATATTGAATGAAACCCAGTCTACGGCATTACGTACTTCCTTCCGTGAGTTTCCTGTCTTGTGCTGGTAGTAGGTGAATTGACAAGAGTGAAAGGACGATTATCAACGAGTATGCCTCACTCCCCCCAAGATAGGCACCCGCTGACCATCAGAAGCTTCGGATACAGCACATCAGCGAGTCAATTGCTTTCTGCTCCGCCCTATGTCTTCGGTGGTGAGGTTATAAGATAGTTCTAAAGTGGGCTTTCACGTTGACTTCCAATTTAGTCATCGTTCTCCTCGTCGTGGCGTACTTCTCCGATAAGACGCAACTCCGTTCACCTTTCATATTCGCTACCCAGACGATAGCCATCTTGGGCTTTATCATCAACATTACCAATGCACCATATGGGGTCAAGTACTTTGGGACTTATCTTTGCGTGGCTGGGCCATATACTGGGGGGGCAGGTTCCATAATATGGTAAGCTCTAACCCACTTTGAACAATAGCATAATGTTACTTCCGTATTAAAGGCTGGCAAATAACTTGGAAGGGAAATGTAAACGTGCGATTGGAATGGCGATAGTGATCTGCATGGGCAACTTGGGGGGAGCAGTCGCGTCCAACATCTTCCGCAGCCAAGACGCCCCGAGATATATCCTTGGACGTGAGTGCCACTTTTCTCTAGTCGATTCCAATAACACTGATGTCACAACATACTAGTCGGCATCGAAATCATGTTTTTGGTAATGGGGATGATCGCTGTACCCATAATAGCACTGACGTACCGACGCTTAAATGCTCGGAAAGATACACTCGAAAGACGGGCGGAGGTGGATGGAGGTGATATTTTGAACGCAAAGAAGAGGAGCTTTAGGTACACGCTCTGATGACTGGTGTTATGTCTTTACGTTGAATGGTGTATGTATGGTCGTTTATTGGCAGGATTCAAGATGTCGTGCTCCCAGGTGCTTCAGGTGTTAATCCCTTTGCTATGGCAGATGCTGACTGCGACCCTTCACGAAACAGATGTAACCTACGGCGGGTATAAGTATATTCAAGCTCACCACAATTCCATTTCGACAACCGATAACTACGGTACGGCTACCTCCTATCCAGAATTCACAAACCACAATAGCTAAGTGAACGGACCTGAACGAACCGGAGCCACCCACTCATGAAATCGGCGGATAACGATCTTGGTAATCTGAGATGACGATGGCCTCCAACGCAGACACCTCTCTGACAGCCATGATATTCTGCAAGGGAATAAGTAATCCTGACCATATATATATATTGCTAGAGATGTGACTCACATCAACCAGTTCGTTGGGGGTTGCATTCAGAGCGAGCTGACTCCACCGTGCGAGGCCAGGTAACAAACCTACCAGTCGTATCTTCAGCTCCTCCTTGGCATCCACGACGGTCGAACCTTCAGGGTCTTCTCGCCCACCCTTATCTGGGTGGTCGTTGGTGTTCTCTTCAGCGGGCGCTAGGGCGCTCCCAGTATCAACGAATATCCGTTTGTGCAAGTGGTCTATCAATACGCTTGTAGCACGATCCAGAGCACAGGTCAGTGCGTATGCAAAATCGGGGCCGGATAGGTACGCTCGTGTCTCGTCAAGTAAGGATACAAACCGTGGGTCTGATCGTAACGAGCTGAGTAGTACAGCTTCTTGCCGCGCCTCTGCGGATGGAAAAGGTCTTGATTCAACCGGGAGTGAAGGAGGTAGTGGAGAATGTGCAGGTATTGGCAAGGTGTCCGAGGATAATTTGTGATCGTGTGGGGGAAGGTTGACCGCTCTTCGCTTTGGGCTCGTTATGTCGATAGCAGTTTCAGCAGAGAATCCGTCCTGGACCACTACTGGGTCGAACGGATCGATCTCTCGCCTCTTTCCGCGCACAGTTACATGGTCTCGCTGGGATGGCGGGGGAAGGACGAGGGGAGCTCCGCCTTGTGCCAGTACATGGGCAGTGGTCTCTGGTGTAGGAGGGAGTAGACATGAATAAAACCTGAGAAAATCGAACCGTCTTTATTCCGTCCTGAATGAACCAATCAGTCAACAACGTACCTCGAATGAGGACGCCCCGCTGCACCGTCTAGTTCGACGTGTCTCCGTACGTCGAGTATCAGTGCATGCAGTTCAGAGCACGACAGTTTGTTTCGAAGCGACACACTATTGAACAAATCAAGCGTGACGCCACGTGAAGATGCGGTGAGCAAACGACATATGACGCATAGTCATGACACAGGTTAACGGAGACGCAGAAGAAACCTTACCTCTCAAATACGCTTTCCACAGCACCTCTAACCCTTTCAGCCACATCCTTCCACCCGACATGAAGGATCCACCATGATAGAGTCAGATACCGTGCCTCCGTTCCTTCCGAAATATCATCCGCATTTTCTTCACTGTCGAGGTCGTCGTCTTTAGTGACCCACTCAGGGCATAAAGCTTCGACATCGACGACCCTTGCAATTGCTTCTCTAGCGAGGATACCGGTGAGCGAAAAGTGCGGTATCCGCTCGTGCACACGCTCGGCACGCTCGGAAGCGCGGACCGATGCGATATATCGACTACGCGCGATAATGCTGAGTTGGGCAGCCGTTAGAAGACTCAGCAGAGTGGTTGTATAGAGCGTCGTTAGTGCACGCGTTAACGCTTGTAAGGATAACTGATTAACCGAATATACGAACAAAGAGGATGCGCCTACTAAGGTTTTTCACTTCCTTCCATAGCTGTGCCTTCCGCTTCTTTGTAGATGGGGAAGGAGAGTTCGCACTGGAAAGAGAATGTGAGGTGTCATGGCTTAGGGATGAACCTGTCGACAGTATCGAATCGGAAAGCTGGCTTTCAGGTCGGGAGAGGGAGGCATGCGACGCTTGGGAGGTTCCGGAGGCCGACATGTGTTCGACCCAGCTAGCAGAACCAACCCCTGACGCACGCTCTACATCATAGCCCGAGCCCGAGTAAGACGACAACGACATCGAACTTGCCTCTGACTGCGCATCGGAGATAGAGCTCGCCTCTGCTACCGACTGAACGTCGTGCGCCTGTGATGGCAGCAGTTGAGAAGGCGAGCGAGCACTTGAAGAAGCCGAGAGCGACTGGAGCTCGTTCGTGAGTGATTCGACGTCCATCTCTTCGAGAATCTGGGCAGCGAGGGTAGGTATGAGGGCCATAATCGTGAAACAAGTATCATCATGAGTCGATTGAAAGCGTCGCCGAAGGCTAAAAGATTCGTAACCCCCCAAAAAAATCCGTCAGTTATATCTCTACTACGGAAGGAAAGACGTGCATGCCAAAGTCGGAAAAGTTTAGCTGACCTTTCCCTTGCCACTCTCTGCCTCATGACGTTCAGTTTCACCTCTTCAAACCTTTCGCGCAGATATGCACCGGCTGCATATGCAGTTCCCATAGTCATGACAGTATCAAGCAGCCCTCGCCGTCGATCGTATACATAACGCTGCAGTGAGTCAAACATTTTGGATGGGCAGTTCGCAGAGACGACCAGTGACACGGTCAGAGGACGCTCATATGTTGATTACATAATTTACAAGGGAACGCGTGAAAAAGCAAGGAGCCAGTGCAGGGTTTGATAGCTACATGTTTAACTGTCACCAGTTCACCTCTAACTATGACATAAACCGTCTCATATTTTAGAAAGCATTAAAGAAGCATCGAAAACACTTCGGAAAAGATCACTCTAACAAACAGTGATGAGCTTTGATACCAACGCAAATGCAAGCCACCACACACCTCCGGTGCCAGCGAGACGTCACAATACTGGAGTTCGCAGACCAGAAGGCTGTGGGACGAACGTCCGAGATGGATTCCCTGCGTCCATGAACTGCGGTAACGACGAAGCAACCATATAAACGGGGCGTGGCGCCTCTGGCGCAGAGCCAGAGGCGTTGCTTCCTGATTGTGGAAGACCTGATGGATACACGAATAGGGGGGTCGCAACATATGCAGGGGCATACACAGGAGGACCTTGGCTTCCGTGACTATCCGTGGAAAGCGGACCTTCATGTGTGGGTGAGCGCGAGCCACCGCCGGTGCCTCGGCTCCCTCCTTGCCCCGGAGGGGGTTGGGTGAAGATAAGGTTTGCATTCGACCCAAGTACGAACTGGGGTGTTTGTGGAGGAACTTGTTGGGAAGCGGGTTGTTGTGCAGGAAGAAGTCCTGTCGTCGAGGGACCAGCTAACAGGTCTAGGGAGTGGGGGTTCCGTGGTGTATACCATGACGTTGGTTGTTTCGTATTCCTTTGACGACTATACCTCCGTCTGGGTGGTGACTGTCCAGGGACGAATGGTTCTGAAATATCTCTAGGCGCAATCCAAGGAAGACCATTCAGATCACGGAAGAACCGACGGATTCGAGCTAGCTGTGAGGCAACTGACTCTTCTGGTGGTGGACGAGGATCTTCCATCTTTTGGAAGTCAGGGGACGGGCGCGGCTCGGCGAGCACTGGTGTGGATATGGCGAGGGGCCCAGACAAACGAGGCTCGAAAGCACGACTGGACATGGACGTGCCAACGTCAGACAGCGTTTGAGGCCCATCTGAAGATCGGCTTTGATCGTTATCAAACGTATTCTCATCAACCGCAGAAAGGCGCTGCGGCGGTGTTGCAGAGAGAGCACGCGGCGGGGTCCCAATTCGCTCAACGGCTGGAATGTTGCCCGAGTTAATTTTCGGAATGGGAGACGAGGAAGGATGGTACAGAGGTAAGTTTGGTCTATTCGCCTCTGTGGTCCCTAGGATGCCATGTCGATCCGGCTTGTGGTCCTTCAATCGACTTCTAGACATTACTTTAGGGAGCCGCCTCAAACCGTTGACAAACCCCCCAACGAAGTTCCGCTTCTCACTCTTGCAGTGATTCTCCGGAGGAGCAACCTCACTGAACCCGTACCCATGCCCGTCGCCGTCATCATCACATCCGTCCCTCCCGTCCTCCAGAGTGACGTTGAAGTAATCCACATCCGAGTCTGACGTTGGCCCTGACCTGTGTAGCACAGGGGTGGGCGTCCGAACCTGTTGAAAACCAGGCGGCGGTATGTACCGCGTTGTCTGCGGGGTATGTGTGTGCGATGAGGGCACTTGGGAATAGTTTGCCGATATCCATGTGATGTCTCGCGCACGCGCTTGTGTTTGATTGCTTTGACGAGAGTACCGATCCCGAGAAGACTCAGTAGGGAAGTCTCGCCCACCGCTCTGTGGGCGAGTGAAGCTCGTGTCAATCCGAATATCTGTTCTGGAGTCTGGTTGTGAAAAGTTGAAGTCGGGGTATTCTGCCATGTTGTAGTTCTTAGCAGTTCGCTGTAATACAGCAAGGCAAAGACGATGATGTTACGAAGCAAGTGGAGAAGAGTGGAGCAGATACTTTTAAGGAACGGCGCAATCGACGCCAGTAACGAGAATTCTGGAGTGTCAGCACAGGTATGCAGCCGCAGGTTCCGTGAACACGAGGCACGGGGTTGGTCACCAAGTTAGCACGTTCAGACGGCCACGCGATATAGCGCAGCTTGAACGCGATGATTGTAAGTGTGCGATTCATGAAACACCCTGCAGAAACAGCACGATGTCGGGCTTCCGGGTCAGTGAATGATTGAACATTTAGTGTAACAACGACCTAGATGCACCTCTTCCACCTGTTTGCAGGTGGTTATTAGCACAGTGGGCAGACACACCAAACGTATCCCCTATTCATTCGCAAACGCGGTCGCTGCTTGCATGACTGTAGAGGGCGCAACCCGGCAGAGCTACAGTGAACGTGGCGCCGAGTGGATTTATAATCGCTCGCACTGAAGTTGAGCCTACTGTAACGACCCATCGCCGGCCAACCAATCGGCTGAACTGTTGCCGGCACCGTAGGTCTTCCATATCTCCGTAGTGCAGCACGCGAAAAACCAGAAAGTCCTGGAAGTAGTTCGATCCCAAGGGCAGACGCGACCTACGAGGGAATCGTCGGTGGCGGGACCGTGTACGCAGGGTGGACTCCCCCTGTTCCACGTCGCTACTTGGAGAGCGGTGCCCCGAAACAAAGCCTACTTAGGAAGTGGATTGCTGGTCGATCGGCGACGATCCTGTACCCGCAAGAGTTGGTTAACACCCGCGGCATTTTGGTACAGAGCTGGATCCATGCATTCGCGCTGGAGCCTCTAAGCGACGGGGAAAAAAAGCAGGTCGGAGTGTGGTTACTTCGGGTTGGATTCTAATGCGAAAAACTCCAGCGGCAACGTTCGGAAAACAACAGGGGAACCCGTCAAGTATGTGAAGTACCTACTAAGTCTTTTCGAGGAATTCTGCTGCCTTGTACTACATTTCTAATATTCAAGTAAGTACTAGTAATCAAAAGTCATTCCCGATAACATCGGGGGATACGGGGGGGTGCTCTACGTCATCGAAATGTCGATGACTAATGAGCGCTGAGCACTACAATGACCTGTTGGTGCCTACCACTTTGCAGTGGCCTGACAAAGACTCAAAATGTGGATCAATCGACATCAATCGACGGCGGCGGACTACCACGAATGTTTTGTCAAGACACCGCGTTAGCTCTGTTCCAGTGATAGTGACTTCATGTCGCAGATCCGAGGTATGACACTGGCAGTCACTTGACTCGTCCATCTGACATACACAGAACCGCCATCTCAAGATCTCAAGCACGAGTAACGCTTGCGTATGCACTCGCCAGGTGCACTATAAAATGAGTGAGGGTGTACCGCCAGTGGACTGCAACATCGTCTCGCATATACATCATGAGTACTACTTCACATCCTCGCCGAAATGACAGCCCTAGTCCGCCTCTTCAACGAGGTAGGGCTTGCATCTCATGTCGGTAGGTACCAATCTCGTGTCCAGTCTCTGCTTCATGTATAAGTGACTCTTCGCACGATGCAGCCGTCGGAAAATGGTGAGCCCGTTCGCTCCCTGTGGGCTCGCTTTCCCCTCTAACAGCTATGCATTAGCGCTGTGATGGTCTTCGGCCTACCTGCACTCAATGCCTTCGCGGTGACAGAGCGATAGATTGTGAATACACGGACGGCACCCAGCGTCCCCGGACCCTGGTACTGGAAGAGGATATTGCTCGTTTGCAGGCTAGGATAAGGGAGTTAGAGGACCCACAAACTTCTACACCTTCCGTTACTCTCCAAAATCCTTATGGGCAGACGCCCCAGCCGACTATGGCACATCAATCGCCGTCTATTGGTTCGTACTTTCAATTCATGACAGCCACCTTCGGTCGGTCTAAAAATGTGTTGTGATCACAGACATTACCCAACGTGGCGCTGACAATGACTTCGATTCCGTTTCTGACTTGCAGTACTTGTGAGGGCCTTACTTAATGTCTCGGGAAGTCATTGTTCATTTATTTTATAACTTCACAGGATAGACACTCTCGTCCCATATGCATTCGATCTGGGCATTTTCCTTTCTCTGCCACGTCTTCGCGCTCAGCCCCGCAGCATCACGCCCGCTCTGCGTAGTGCTCTGATACTTAGTTCTTTCCACTTGACTCGGTCATCGGCTACGGAGCAGGCTGTTTCGATAGAGGCCCTTATCTCGCGTTTGCTGCATACACTTGCCGATGCAGTTGTCGTCGCGAACCCGAGACTTGGACCCCAGTTCTATATGCATATCCTACAGGCCGAAGTCCTTCTCGCTTACCACCTGCTACACATGGGTAGAATATCTATTGCTCAGAGTCATGCCAACGCAGCGATGTCGTTGGCTGTTTGCCTCGGACTTCATATGAGGTCCGGCGATGCGCCTGCCGGAGGTTCATTTGACTTCCTAGTTAATTTCCTCCCTCGGCTTCCCCTCCCTAGTGACGCAATCGAAGAGCAGGAGCGTGTGGATGCATGGTGGACAATTCATTCCCTCGTTAAATTTACCGAAACGATTTGCGTTGGGCCTCCAGTCGTTAGCAGCACGACCAGCATTACTACATCATGGCCTGGCACCATGAGAGATAGTGTAGGTGTCCCGCTTATTGTCACTGTTTGTAGATGTTAACCGTGCTCGGTCAATGACATAGGATGTTGCATCGAGTGGTGCCACACGGGACACGGTTTCCCAATTTCTGCTTGCTCAAGATTTCGGGATGGAGGGGGAAACACTATTTGGGCTCCAAGCGAGAGTAAGTGCCCTCCTCGGGGAGGCACACTCTATGACTGCCGCTTACCACAGATGTGAGTGTGATCTATGCAGATTGTAAGGTGGCCGTTGGCTTATCTGGGGGCTGCCATTCAGACCCACCGATTTCCCAGTCAGCCGACTTTCGTAGTCGATTTACTACACTGGATAATTTGATCCAGAAATTCTTCAGCGGCCTTCCCCACCCTGCAACATTATCTAGATCACCTGGTACCGGAGGCGCCTACGCTTCCCGACAGATGCTCCTCATAGTAAATCTCGCTGCTCTAGCTCAGATCACTCTTCATCGCCCATTCGCGTCATTGCATGCACCGTCTAATAGAAGATGTGTGGACAGTGCCATCCGCGCGGTGCAGGCTTTGAATGGACTGGAAGATCCGAAGATCATGAATCCTATTTGTGTGGTAAGTGAAAATGCGGTTATCAGTGACAAACGAGGTGATAACGGATCTCATGGTAGGTGTCTTGGGGAGTTTTCTTCTCCACCCTTGAAGGTGAACTCCGCAGTCTTCGTTCCCGGGCCCAGCTGGGTTATGGTTCAGTGCCAGCCGCTCAAGGTGCAAACGAAGTGAGTGAGGCCGACGTCGTGAATGCACTTCGTAGTCTTGTTTCGTTTTCGGGATCGTGGTCTAGCCAGTACCCCCTTCAGAGTAAGTTCGCCTTGGATTCCTTTGACAAAACGTTGCTCACCGAAGTTGAAGTGACGATCCGCGCAAAGTTGCATGCTGCAGCGTCATCCATCTAGACTGAGCGAAGCTCCCCGATTTATAGAGTGCCTTTTCATCTGTCCCAAGTTGTTTCCACGATCTTCTGGCTACTAGAGTGTGCCTCTTTTCTTTCTCTTTGCACGCTAGATCAAGTACCACTCTACAGTACTACCGCACTGTTTCTTACCCTTGATACCTGAGCTTCCTAATGAACATACTACCTCATGTCTAATACTACGCTACTTCTCACCAGTTTACCCTACCCTGGTTACTTTTTATAGTCGATCCTGCCTAGAAATCACAGATTGTTGTCGAGTATCTTAAAGAATGAAGGTGGCGGTGCTAACATATGTTTGATAAGGCAGCCTAGTCCAACACCACCCGGTCAGATGACGCAGTTGGACGAGTACGCCGCTCGGAGTTTGCACACCATGCCCCATCCATACCGAGACCGGAGTGACCCCCGGCACGAATATCTGCAGTAGCGCAGTCCCTTGTTTGAAGCTGTGGGAGACAGACTGGAAATTTGCTCATCTTCCACGTGGACCGTATGAACGTAAGGGGGGCCCCTTCGGAGAGCCTTCGTCAAGAACCTTGGTTGGATCGATGGATCCATCCTCGCGATAGAACATCGCAGAAGCCATTCGCGGGCTTTCGGGGAACTTCATGGGTGCTTCAGTCATGCTGACGACGGCCTATCCGACAAACGATCGGAAGAACTTTACAGTCGGTTAAAACCACCGCGGACCAGGGACGTGTTGTATGCGACGCACTCAAGAGGCAATCCAGAAACCAGAGCGTCCCGCTGAAGGCCTTGACGATAGGCCACCACGGGGAGCCGATGTACATATTCTACCATGAGAGGGTAGGTCCTAGGAAGGGGAGATATGAGGCGCAGTGCTTTGATGCATTGCACAATGCCCGAAGGAAGCTCGTTTGGAGATGAAGCCAGCTGGAGAAGTATTCTTTGCTGTGCACCACGACTCATGATGTCGAACAGGCTCCCGAACCCCCCCGCGTACCATCAGCACTCACCGTCCAGAATTGATCACGATTTCATTGACAACACCTGTGTCCATCAGTGCACCGACGAGTTTCCATTATCACCCTCGAAACCACCCATGTTAAGCTCTATCATGGTCAAAACTGCAACAACGAAGCGAGAGCATAATCACAAGGCAGTCCATACAATTGCCCACCAGCTAGCAGCGTTGCGCTAGATAGTACCCCATCGTCAATGATACCAGCGCCCCCACTGCATTGTCCACCTCGCTGCATTTGTGGTTCTCGTAAACGGTTGTGGCAACGATACTGATGGGTCTGAAATTCGAGCTGATAATATTGTTGGCTACTGAGTCCAGCAGCAGAGTTCTTGAGAGACTTGCAATCGCGTGGGACTGTAGATTTACATAGAGGGAAGCCTAGAGCAACGACGTCCTCGACGTCAGCGCTCAGCATTGGTAGCCATGATCACAGTCACGCACGCTGATAGTCCACGGTTATACACCAATGGTGTCCATGACTGGAGCGCCATTGTTTATGACTTGGGAAGTGTTTGCGGCAGCGGCGACAACCTTGCTGGCACGAGCTCAAGACAACGTAGATCTGCACATCACCACTCTTCGCAAGAGCCAAACGTTTTTACGCGAGCGAGAGGCATCGCGGCATCGTCATTTAACACGAAAAGTGCGGGCGCCCCACCCAGGTCTGGCTTAGAAGGACACGGAATGAAAGCTAAACATGTAGGATGAAGTCCGAAATAGGACTGAGCGCATTGGGGAGAACAGATCCTAAACGCACGTCCACGACCGTGGAGCTGTGAATAAGGTTGGAAGCGTGGCAGGAAATCGTGTATTTAATCGTAACGGAACATCAATCCCGAAGCCCAACAACCCATCACAGAGAACCGGTCCAAATGCGCGTCGTGAGAAACGTGAACCGCAAGTAGGGAAGAGTTAAGAGTCACGGTCAAAGCAGAGGCCACTCGTAAGGAAACCTGTGAGTATGGCATATTAAGCGCATGCACTCCTCTTTGCAGGAGTGTCGTCAGTCTCGGGATGAAGAGGAAGGAGGCCATCGGCGGCACAAGTATGCAAATTAGTTGGATCAGATCACCGTAGACGTCACGTTTCATGGTCGCGATGCTCCAGTAAAGTGTACCTCCACAATAGCACCTTGAAGACAACGTCGATATATATGTAGAGGGTTTAAGGAGGCCATTAGCGAGGTCATTCACAAACACGGGACGAATGCGTGGTTGGACCTCAACACAAGAAGCTTTGCGCGATTCCTTTCTCTCGTGAGGAGCCAAAGCTCTAGAGAAAAGCATTCTCGGAGTAGACGAGGGATTAGACAGATGCTGACGCCGAAACCGAAAAAAGACATATGTACTCGTAGAGGACGTGCCAGCCATAGATTCCAGAGTCAAGACTATGTCGTGCGAGGGAGAGAGATCTCAGCAAGTAAAAGAGCCCCTGACGAATGAATGTTTGGACCGTGTTGGAGTTTGGTTTTCAGCAAAAACGAGACTCATCCTAGAAGAAAATCCTCAGGCCGCCGTACATACCATTTAGATTGTGAAGGGACCCAGACGAGAGACTGTTCCTTTGCGGCCACTCTTCAGAATCACTCGCTGAGGACGAGTCGTGTTAGACGAGGAAACTCAAGCTGGGTAATAGTTGCAGCTGACAGCCAACACTCCTTTATATATCCATCGGCGTGCGAAGACAACTACGCCCAAAAAGGATGGTTCCCACGCAGATACATACATTTGGTCAGACGGCATCCCTCGCCGAAATGGTTGGACAGAAACCCTGCACCTTGCAAGCCACGTAACCTGGGGCTCATCGCGTCGACCCTATTTGTGGCGCGGAGCCCGAAGCCTTCCAAGCTCCAAATCCGATTATCAAACAAACGGAACCTCCGAGAGTGCCTAATTCGGGATTAACAGCACTGGATAACATTCGCAACTTCCCTGAGCACGAGGCACAGAGTGGGCCAAGCAATTGGTGGGTGAGTCAGCTCGAAGCGGTCATCGCTATGAGGGGACACATCCAACGTACCCCCCATCCACTTGCGAACCGCGCCGCTACTCGTACGACCGCGGAGGGCACGACCCGACAGAGCGACCGAGCTGAGACGGCTGCATTTTACCATCGAAAGTTGGGTTTACTGTAACAATGATGGGGCCAGCGCCAAAAATCTTCTGTTGGCAGGCGCGCCCTGCGAGGGCATGATCGCCGGTGGTGAGGCCGATGCAGCGTGGTCGGAACATGAAGGACTCATGGCCATACTATCTTTTTGTGTCACTACTTCCATGCTGGAGTGATTATTCCAAACGAGCTCGGAGTGGGGCCGGCGGCACTGCGTAATGTTGTCAAGCGTGAATCTGCCTTCTTACTCTTCTGTTTGAAACGCTGATGAAAAAGGAAACAGAGACTCCGTTGCCGTTGTGTACAGCAGCATCACTCCCCGAAATATTAATCCAGGTTTCAACGAAATCGGAGAGGTTCCCGGTTGCCAACGGTTGTCTCTGACAAGAACAGAACGTCATTTCAGCCCGAGCGCTGCTTGCTAGGCACTCGGCCAGGACAATTATAAAATGACCGAGGATGTAGCGTCGATGGACTGCATCGTCACTTCGCATACAAATTATGAGCAACGCCTCGCACTCTCGTCGAAATGGCAGCTCTGATCCACCTCTTCAACGAGGTATGGCTTGCACATCGTGTCGGTAAGTGGCGATTTCGTGTCTAGAATTTACTCCATGGATAAGTGGCCCTTTGCACGATGCAGCCGTAGGAAGACAGTGAGCCCATTCGCTTCCTGTGGCTTCGCTATTCTCCCCTAACGGTTACGCATTAGCGCTGTGACGGTCTTCGACCCACTTGCACCAGACGCCTTCACCATGACAGAGTTTCCGACTGCGAATATATGAACGGAAACAAGCGTTGGCAGGCTAGGGTAAAAACACTGGAGGACCCGCAAGCCGTTGTACCTTCTGCCACTCTAACTTGGGAAGATGGCCTACAGTCTGCAGGCATCGTCTATCCTGGCGTCGACGATTTCGACTTGCAGCACCTGTGAGCACTTTAATGATGTCCCGGAAAACCATTGCTTATTGATTTTGTAACTCCACAGGGTAGATGCCCTCACCCCGTATGCATTCGATCTGGGTATTTTCCTTTCTCTACCGCGTCTTCACGCTCAGCCCAGTAGCATCACGCCTGCTTTGCGTACCGCTTTGATACTTTGTTCTTTCCAGTCAACTGGGCCATCGACTCTGGATCCGGTCTTTTTGATGGAACCCCTCGTATTGCGTTTGATGCGTACACTTGTCGATGCAGTCGATGCCGCAAACCTGGGGCGCGATCCCCAGTTTGATATGCAAACCCTACAAGCAGAAGTGCTCCTCGTTTACCACCTGCTACTCAGGGATAGAGTATCCGATGCTCAGAGTTATGCCAACGCAGCGATGTCATTGGCTGTTGGCCTTGGCCTTCATATGAGGTCAGGCAATGCACCTGCCGCAGGTTCATTTGACTTCCTGGCTAATTTCCTCCATAGACTTCCTCTCACCGGCATCGAAGAGCAGGAGCGTGTAGATGCATGGTAGATAATTTATTCCCTCGTAAAAATTACCAAAATGATTTGCGATGGGCGTCCCGTCGTTAGCAGCACAGTCCACATCACTGCACCTTGGCCTGGCGTAATAGGAGATGTTGTATGTGTTCTCCTTATCATCACTTTTCATAGACGTTGAACGTACTCGGTCAATAACACAGAACGTTGCAATGAATGCTGCCAAGAAGGATTCGGTTTCCAAATATCTGCTTCTTCAATGTTTCAGGATCAAGGGGGAACCACCGTTTGGGCTCCAAGCGAGAGCAAGTGCCCTCTTCGGGGAGGCGCACTCTGTCGCTGTCGCTTACCACAGAGGTGAACATGACCTATCCGGATTGTGAGGTGGCCGTTGGCTCATCTAGCGGATGTCACTCAGACCCATCGATATGTTGGTCGGCAGACTTTCGCAATCGATTTGCTACACTGGATAATTTGATCCGGAGTTTCTTCGACAGCCTTCTCCACCCCACAGCATTATCTGGATTCTCCGGCACCGGAGGCGTCTGCACTTCCCGACAGACGCTCCTGACAGTGAACCTCGCCGCTTCCGCTCTGATCACTCGTCATCGCCCATTCGCATTGTCGCGTGCACCGTCTAATAGGATATGTGTAGACAGTGCCATCGTCGCGGTGCTGGCTTTAAATGGACTGGAAGATCAGAAGATTGTGAATATTTATGTGGTAAGTACAGACGTGGTGATCAGTGTAAGATGAGGTGATGACAGATCTTGTGGTAGGTGTGCTGGGAAGTTTTCTTCTCCACCCTCCAAGACGAACTCTGCCGCCTACGTTCCCGGGTTCAAGTGAAGTGATCGAAGCCAAGATTGTGAATGCGCTTCGCACCCTTCTTTCATTTTTTGGATCGTGGTTCAGCCAGCATCCCTTCAGTGTAAATTCACCTTGGATACTTTTCGCATGACGTAGCTTACGAAACCCCAGGTGACGATCTACACGATTTTACAAGCTGCAGCGTTATCTATCTAGACCGAGGGAAGATCTCCGACTTATGAAGTTCCTTTTCATTCGTCTCAGATTGTTTCCGCGATCTTGCAGCTACTGGACTGTGTCTCTTTCCTTCCTCTTTTCGCGCTAGCTACACGCCTCGACTTCAACAGCAGCAATACCTATGTTTCTTCCCCTTGATATTTGAGCTCCTCGACGTGCATACTACCTTGTGTCTGATGCTATGCTACGTCTCACACCAGTTTGTTCTATCCAGGCAATTTTTGTAGTCGATGCTGCCTAGAAATCGCAAATTGTTGCCCAGTATGGCAAAGGGGGATGAGAGTGGTGGCACTAACATATGTTTGGTAAGATGGACTAGTCCAACACCACCTGGTCAGATGACGCACAGTTGGGTGAGTACACCGCTCGAAGGTTGTGTGGGTTCAATTGTGCAACACCCTCCGTCCATTTCGAAATCTTGGGGTGGCGCCCGGCACGAATGTCTTTGCAGCAGTGCTAAGACAGAAGTTGATTGAAGTCGTGGGAGACAGTCGACAGCTGTTCGTCTTGCAGTACATCCGCAAACTTGCATAATACACGAGCCATGACTGACCGTGATGGGTACCCAGTGTCCACTCTCAGTAGTGGAGAAGCGTAGCCTGAGAGGACACAAAATGAAAGTTAAATATTTAGGATAGAATCAAGAATAGGACTGGCACACGTTGAGGAAAACAGGTCCCTTGAAATGCTCGTCTGCGACCGTGGAGCCGTAGTGGGAAATGTGACAAGAAACCGTATATTCAGCCAAAACGAAACATCAATCCTGAAGTCCAAAATTCGTCGCAAAGAACTGGTCCAAACGTACGTCATCAAAAACATGGAGCCGTAAGTAGGGAAAAGTGAGAGTCACAGCCAAAGCAGAAATCAATCGTAAGGAAATTTGCGAGTACGGCATATCATAATCGAGCACACACCCCCTCGCGGAGTGTCATCTATCTCGGAATGAAGAAGCTGGGGTCCTTTTCGTCGGCGGCACAAGTATTTCATATATGAATCAGTTGGATCAGGCCACCGTACACGTCCCATTTCATGGTCTCGATGCTCCAGTGCGACAAGGTAGTGTGCATCCCCTCGATAGGACCTTAAAGACAACGTCAATGCATGAAGGGTTTAAGGAGGCCACTAGCGAGGCCATACACAATCACAGGACGAATGCTATTGCTGGACCTCTGTGTGATTACTTTCTCTCGTGAGAGGTGAGAAAAAAGATCTGGGAGTAGACGAGGCATTGACAGATGGTGACAGCAACACTGAAAAAAGAGATTCCCGCAGAGGACGTTCCAGTAAGAGATTAATCATTGCACTTGACACCAGAGTCAAGACCATGTCATGCAGGAAGGAAGGGAGATCTCAGCAAGTAGAAGAGCCCAAGAGACAACACATACTTCGGACAGCCTATGGCGAAGTTTGAACCGTGTTGTAGTTTGGTTTTCGGTAGAAAAGAAACCCGTTCTAGAAGACAATCCGGTCGTGACACATCGCTCGGTGAGCAGCTGCAACGTTTTCAGTACGACGGGAAAATCAGACTTGGGGGATTCCGCGCATGGATTGGAGACAGCATAGGGCGGCTTGACGTCAAGTTTCTCTTTCTTGATGACGCTGGGCACAAAACAGCCACTGTTAGACGTGAGCAAATTATCATGATCGATATGAACAATCGCGGACAGGGGTGCCGATAAAGGATGATCAGGGGACACATCAGAGCGAATAGTGGACTCATCATCCAAGGCATCAGCGGCCACTACCAGACAATTTCGCATGCGGTAGTGGATTTCGCCAGGCTCCCTTCTGGAGGGCTAAGCCTGTTCACAAGGGACCTCGATGGAAAGTCGTAGTCACTCATCAGAATTACTCGCTAAGGATGACCGCCTGATCATGTTGAACGAAAAAAACCTCTGCCTAGTGGTTTCAGTGAACGAATGACAAGAATCATAATCAGGTATCATGCATCATTGTTTTCTCTGAGCTACCGAGTCGTTCATGGATCTTGGGCATACATGGGGGTGCGAAGGAAATTGAGCCTAAACGATAGGACTTTCAGATGGCAGGAGGGTTCCGACACACATGGTTGCACAGCTCGCCCCAATGCAGATTTGGACAGAGAGAAACTAGCCCCAAAAGTATGTATAGTCAGACAGAAATCTTGCAAGCAACGTAACCGCAGTGTGGCTCATCTTTGTCGCTCGCAGCCCGAAGCCTTCCGAGTCAAGCTCCAACCCCGGTTGTGAAAACAAATGAAACCGGAGTTTCCTAATCCGGGATTATCAACCCTGGATCATTTGCAACCTCCGTGAACACCGTGAGAAGGAGTTGGCCACCAAGGGATTAGTGCGTGCGGAGTGGCCGTTGCTGTGAATGGGGCAGTCATCAAACGCATCTCCAATTCATTCGTGAACGCCGTTATCGCTCGTACACAGCCAAATGTAAAATATATCCCACGTATATTTTTTTTTTGCTAGCTACTGCCGGTATACAAATTATATCCCAAGAACCTTTTTCGTCAGTCATAGGTGTGATAATATTTAAATTTACTCCTGGCTTCTTGGCGAGTGGCTACACCCGATGTCGTTCAGACATACCATGGGTATCCAACAAGGATAGCCTGTATACTGAATGTCAATTCCCGGTTAAGTATCAAGCCACAGTATACTTCCTATATACTTTTGGGTATACACTGTATGCTGGCCAAGTATACAAGGTATACTCTGCTGCAGTGTGCAATCTCATAGCCAACATATGAGAACAGATAGTTAATTCCAACATTCCATTTGAACAGAAATAACATTGGTAGCAGTATGTACTGTAGTATGAAATCTTGGATGGCTACTAGGTGACCCCACTGCATCAATGTCCTGTAGTGACACAAGCCTCAGTCCTAATGCTGCAAGCAGAGGTGAAAGGAAACTTGAAAGGATATTAGCATGCTGCACAGAGACTCTGACCTGGTTGCCAGTCGAGTAGACAACTTACAAGTAGGGGTAGTTATGGGCCACTGTGGACATGAGTCAAGCAAGAAGGGTAGAGAGTATGTGAAGCGGATGCACAGCCAGTGGATACCAGTAACCTGAGATGTTCAGCATTAATGCTGAACACTGCGGTGAGGTGTGCTGTGCAAGGAGGACAGGCACATGCATGCAACGAGACTTGTAAAAATTTTCAGAACGGACAATTACATCAGCATGTTGAGCTGGTGTGAAAGCTACATATATCTCATGGATATATGGGGGGCATACAACGTATATTGGTGGTGGATATATGTAGTATATCCTATAAAATCGCTCTGCAGTGGATCCGCAGAAATTCATAGTAATTATATCCCCAGAACATCGGTTCCATGCACATGGTTTAGATGCTGTTTGGACATCAAATAAAACTTGATTCAAAAATCAAAAATTCAGAATCCAAATGTCACGTGGCACTACACGTGACAATAGCATAGACACGTAGGCAGCCGCTCATCCCTGTACGTACCGTACCGTGATGGACTTCGATGCTGATATCAACATCGACGTCAATCTGGAGGCGCAAGTCAAGATCAGCGAAATAATTCACTGGAATCTCCGCTGTCACCATCTATTCCTTTTCCTGTCTATGGTTATCGTGCATATCATACAGATCTCCTATGATGTATTCAACATTAGGCCTCCCCACATTCCCTATCACACTTCTATCTTAAGTGGCCACACTTGGATCCTCGAACTCATGAATGGTCACCTGGACCATATCAAGACTAACCTCAGTGTTACGCTCGACGTTTTTTTGGCACTCATCAACATCCTTGTTTGGAACGGTATCACGCAATCATGAAATGGTGTGGGAGTCGAGGAACAGCTGGGGATATTCCTCTACACGTGTGTAACAGGACTATCCTCCTGCCTAGTCAGCAAATGCTTCCAGCATTCGACAGATACCATCACAAAGTAAGCAGCTTTCTCTGCAAGCTTTTATTCTCACCACTTTGCACCCCAGGTACTTCAAGCACCTCGTTATTTTTTTTTTGTCCCCCCACTTCTATGACTCACAAGTATCCTTCCCTACCTCCCACACTCCAGCATCGCAGAAGATCACTGGAGACCCATGTTTCAAGTTTTTCAATCGATGTATCAGAGCTGTGGATGGCTCTCACATCCACGTTTTTTCTTCAAGTGACAACCATGCTTTCCTATGAAATAGAAAAGGGTTTCTCTCTCAAAATTGCCTTTTTGCATGTGACTTCAACTTCAATTTCATCTATGTGCTGTGTGGGTGGGACGGATCGGTTGTGGATAGTGCACTGTGGAGGGACGCTGTAGAACACGGTTTGAGGGTCCCTACTGATAGATACCTCCTCGGAGATGTCGGATTTCCCTCCTGTGATAGCCTTCTTGTCCCCTACCGAGGTGTATGCTACCACTTACGGGAATGGCATCAGGGGAGAAGTGGGTACATCACTATGTTTCCTTCACTGATCTACCTAATTGTAACAGACCGAGAAATGCGCAAGAACTGTTCAACCTTCGACATGCCACCCTCCGCAACATCATCGAATGTATTTTTGGTGTGATAAAGCGCCAGTGGTGCATTTTCAACATTCCACTGGAGTACACCATGGATATTCAAGTTCGCATACCTGCCGCCTTATCCATGCTACATAACTTCATCAACCATTTCAACGCTGAGGCATTCAATGATCCTGACTTCGATTGGTCCATCCTTTGGTTTGATGAACAGCAAGATGATGTTCCAGTTGGAAATGGTGACCAGGAGGAGTTTGTGCAAGAGGGGAATGAGACAACATGGGCAAACCTTTGGCAGAACGCGATTTCACAAGTGATGTGGGCAGATTATATGTTGGAGTGCAGTCAATGAGGTATTCCATTACCAACATAGTACATACAAGGTTGTATACATAGCATATGTACATACAACAATGGTACTATGTGTCGAATATAAAAAGGGGGAGAGAGAGAGACGAGCAACACACGACATGAAACTTGGTAGGAATAAATTCAGGCAGCCTTCCACTTGATTTCCTCAAGGCACAGCTCCAACCAGTGCTTGCAGTACGACACATCCTCGATTCCAGTGAAAATGATGGCATCTTGTTTATGGTCGGGGGAAGTGAAGTGCTTGCTGAGTTTCATGAAGTCGTCCATTGATACGTCGTGGATGTGCCTGTTGAGTTTTGCCATGGCATCCATATAGATATCAGTGTTCATAGTAATACCTGACTTGGCAAATGCCTTCGACATTGATTCAAAATTACCTGACATACTCTTCATCGCTCCTGCATGCTCCAGTTGTGCAGTGACAGCAGCTGAGGGGCCATGGGCACGCTTCTGGGTTTCTTCTGAAATGGTAGTATTTATGACAGATGCAGCACCAGATATGTCACTAGACTTGCGCTTCCCCCGACTAACGCTTGTCATGAATGATGATGAGTCTGAGGAAGGCGACAGAAACGTGGATGGTGCAGATGGTGGCGCAGATGGTGAGGACAGCGACGTGGGGGGCGAGAAATTGCTAGCTATGAAGGGCTGTGGTGCAAAAGACAAAGAAGGTGTGACGCTGGGCTGAATCGGCATGCTTGCTTCTGACATAGCAGTCTGAGCTGGCCTGGGGTGATTGTTGCCTGGATGGAAAACATAGGAGCCTTTGGCGTGCAACAGCATCATCTCTTCCAGGAGCTGAAATAGATGAAAACCTTTATTCCTGAAGTGGGCGGCACGTCTATGCATCTACACTGCGGATCAGAATTTAACTACCCGTGCATATTGTAGTACCATACCTTGATGTATTCCTTCCAGACCGTATCACGACTAGACATCCCAGCACCATGTTCATCATTCCACATAAAGCCCGATGCTTTCTTAAGGTCTACAACTGCAAAATACTCTTCCTTTAGCTGTGGTGTTTCTTTAGAATATGTGTGGCACATAGATAAGCAGAGTACACACACTGGTCCACTTTGATGAGCATGTGTTTCCAGTCTTCTCTATTGCGCAGAGGATCTGGGGTCAATAAAAGGGCGAGGCTGAGCACTTGCCTTAGGGTTCAGTTGGTGTTGGTCTTGGAAGTACTGAGAGAGTAGTTCTGAGATGAGAATGATATAAGAGAGACGAGCTCGTTACATCCTGTGGTGTATCCTACAGGGTATATATATGTTTATGGTGCGCACGGACCAGGTAAACCAGCACCATGATAAGAACTACCATAATTGTAAGTAAGAGGACCTTCCATATAGGTACTACTCTGTCTTTCTACTAGGAACGTGTTATCCGGTTATCCGGTAGAAGAGAACACCATCGAATAGTATGGAACAACTATTCTTAGATCAATAATCACATGTAAGTGTGAACAGCCGGTGATTATTTCAACACTCCCCCTCGCTCTAATTCGGTTGGTTAACCAAACCTAATGACGAGCGATTTTCTTCAAACTTTTGCCAGGTTAAGGACTTGGTTAATCCATCAGCCCTTTGTCTTGTAGTATTGACATATTCTATGGCGAATAACCCTTCTTCGACACATTCACGAACAAAGTGCCATTGAATGTCGATATGTTTTGAATGACCATCTGAGACTGGATTCTCTGCAATAAAACGTGCACCCATATTATCGCAGTAAAGAATGGTCTTGTCCATCTTGAACGACAATTCTTTGAAGAGCATGTCAAGCCATTTGATTTGTCTGGCAGAATCGCACATCGCCATATATTCTGCTTCAGTAGAAGAGAGAGCGATAGTTTTCTGTTTTCGGGATCTCCACGAAATGAGGGAATTGCCATAATACATGGCATAGCCGGTAGTTGAATGACGAGTGTCTTTATTTGATGCCCAATCGGAATCGGCAAAACCATAAATTCGAGCTTCATTTCCATGATAGTAAAGCTTTAAGTTCGAAGTGGATGCCACATAACGAACTATATGAAGAGCTTGTTTAAGATGGAGATCGGTAGGATTTGACATATACTGTGACATTCGGATAACCGAATATGCAATGTCAGGTCTGGTTCCCAGAGCCATATAGAGAAGCGATCCTATAACCGATTGATACCTTGATCGAAGCTGAGAATTTGATTGGTAACTTTCAGGAGCTTTCTCAGGAATATAACCTGCTGGTAAAGGTGTGCGAACCGAAGTTGCATGCTCCATTCCGAATCGTTTAATGACCTTTTGGACATAAGGGATTTGATCTAACCAAAGTTCATTGGTTCGGCGGTTTCGAGTTATCTGGATACCAAGATACTCTTTGACTTCGCCTAGATCTCTCGATTCCCATTTCTTCATAAACTCGTCTTTCTTCTTTCGAAGTAGATTCTTGTGTGAAGCGAGGAAAAGTCCATCGTCAACATAAACCAAGAATATAACTGTTCCGGCTTTAGATTGATAGTAGTAAACTCCGGCGTCAACTTTAGAACGAAGGAAACCCATTCGCAAAAGTGATTGGTGTAACTCTTTGTTCCATGAGAGTGCTGCTTGCTTTAATCCATAGAGTGCTCGCAGCAACCGATAAACTTTGTGCTCTTGACCTTTGACTTTAAATCCATCCGGTTGTTCCATATAAATTTCCTCATCCAGCTTGCCATATAGAAAGGCGGTTTTCACGTCTAATGCTTCCATGTCCCAATTGTGCTGCGCTGCGTGAGCTAGGAGGATCCGCACTGTTTCGAAGCGTGCGACCGGGGAAAAAGTGTCTTCGAAGTCTATCCCATACTCTTGTGTAAAGCCTTTTGCTACTAATCTGGCTTTGTGACGACCGTCGCTTTTAATAGCGTAGACCCATCTTGATTTGACCAATTTACGTCCTGGAGGAGGATCCACTAATGTCCAAACTTTTCTTTCTTCGATCGATTTCAATTCATCCTTCATGGCGTCAAACCACTTGGTTTGTTCAGTTTTCGGGAGTTTAAGTACATCCCTAAACTGTTCCGGTGCTTCTTTAATTCGCGCAGCAAGTATTGACACGAGTGAGGCATCAGTGCTCTCATCGGATTGTGCTCCCGGAAAACGCGAAGGTCCTGCTTCTGGTTGTTTTTCAGGTTCTGGTTCAGGTATTTCTTTTTCTTTACCCTTATCCTGTGATGGCTGCGGATACCGCTCAGGGTATTTATCACGCATATAGCGTTCTGTTTCCTGAACCATCTTGTGAACCGCATCCCTTTTCTCTCGAATCTCCTTTTCTATTGCGACCGGGTCTCTTCTTTCTCCATAAACATTTCCAGGTCGTAGAGGAGGAACTCTAATTCGAGGATGTCTGGGATGATCTCTTGCAACTATGACTGGTCTTCCAGGTTCAGCAGGAACATTGTATGGTCTGTAAGGATGTTGCAACCATTCTTCCCTAATTTGTGGTGCATTTCGATCGGTACGCGGGTTCGCCCTTGGTTGAGGGATGTCCCTTGGTGGTATATGCGGAGGTCCAGCATCCTGGTCATCATCACCATAATCCCGCGGTGGGTCATTTTGTTGTTGTGGACTTTGTGGTCGAGATTGGGGTCTCTCGTCCATTGGCTGATCAGGCCCATTATCCATCCAATCATCGTTGGTAGGTACGTTTGTTTCTTTTGGTCGGTGGTTGTTCACAGGGATAAGGTCGGAGTTATCGGATTTGTTCTCCTTTCCTAAATTCGTACTACAAAAAGGAAAAATTTCTTCGGCAAACTTTGCAGTCCTTGCTATTACTACTTTCTGGCCATTCAAGAACCGATAGCCTTTGGTATTGGGTTCATAGCCCAAAAATACCATTTCAACAGCATGAGGTTCTAGTTTGTCTTTCCGTTGATCTTTTGGAATCCAGACATAAGCTAGACATCCAAAGACTCGGAAGTATGAAATGTCGGGAATTTTGCCCAAGAACAACTCGCATGGTGTTTTCCAAAGGGATCTCCTCAATGGAGTGCGATTGTAAACATGTAAGGCAGCATCAAAAGCAAAGTTCCAATAACGTTTTGGTACACAAGCATAATGGCGAATAGAGCCAGCTTTTTCAAGGATAGTGCGATTAAAACGTTCTGCTCGTCCATTTTGTTGAGGTTGGTCCGCAATAGACAGCTCGTGAACAATTCCCTTGGAGTTGAGGAGCGATTTAAACTCTGTACCCATAAACTCTCCCCCTCGATCCGAACGGAAAGTCTTGAGGAGACAGCCAGTCTGGCGTTCAACGATGGATAACCAATCGGAAAACCGAGACAAGGTATCAGACTTGAGTCGGAGATAAAGGCAAAAACCAAAGGAGGAGTAGTCATCAAGTAGAGTAAAGCAGTATTTGGCTCGATAGTAAGACTCAATGGGAAGTTCAAGGAGGTCTGCATGAACCAGTTCAAGGGGTTTAGAAGCCCGCTTGGACGATGCATGAAAAGGATCAGATGCCATCTTGCCACTGGCACATCCTCGACAAGTGGGCAAGGATTTCGCGATTAGCTCAGCAGGAAATCCGGAAACGTGGCGAGAACAGTTTTTAATAATAGAAATGCCTGGATGTCCAAGGCGATTATGCCAAAGTATGTATTTGTCCAATTCGATAGTCCCTAGGTCTACGGTCTTAATGGCGCTGGAGGAATGGACAGGAACTCCATAGAACCAGTGCAACCGCGAAGTAGACAAGCATGTCGCCTTGAGGACTTCACGACCATCGGGAGTACGAATCACCTCGTGCATTTTCGTTGCAAAGCTCTTGTAACCATCTTTTAAGAGCTGATTGCGGGAACATAGGCGTTTGGAGAAGTCTCCATGGATTACATCTCGTAATGTCAGGTAGTTGTTGGATTCCAACTTTAAAACGACAGTTCCTTTGCCGTATAATTTAACAGGTTCATGTCCAGTGGTGTGTCCAAAAGCTGGTTTAGGAAACAGTCTGTATGTCATGAAATCAGTGCGACAAGGGGTCACATGATTTGTGCATCCCGAATCTAACATCCACATGCAATTCTTACTTGCCTGGTTTGCTATGATGTGATTGGTTTCCAAATCACAAGGATAAGCGTCATAATCATAGTCATTAGAAATGCCGTATGAAAAACCAGAGGCACCCTCTATACTAGGGTCCGGATCATAATCGTCAGGTAAGCGTACATATTTAACAGGTTTAGGATATTTATGCTCGGATACCGAAGCATGAAACTCTTGTAAGGATACCGTTACTCGAGGACGGTTACGCCTAGATCCTTTAACCTTTTTACGAATGCATGGTACGCGTTCCTCTCTCTCATCACTAATGCCGTGTGTGGCGGCATCTTCCATTCCACCTCCGGATCGATCAACACGTGTATCGGAGTCGGATGGGTCATGTGTTGCGTTTTGTACGTCAGCAGACATCCATCTCCTCCTCTCCAGAGCTGGAATACCACGTGATTCGGCCAGATCCGGTAGTACCCGTAGATGTAGTCGGGATACTGTCCGTAGACAAGTGGAACATTGACATGGAGGATTAACAGTAGATCCGGGAAGAGCGTCATCAACATACTCAACTGTTTTCGGTTCGTCCTTAGACAGAACCGGGACTGGAGTTATGTCATCATTAAACTCCTCAAAGCGAGAAGCATCGTCGGCAGAAGCAGTTTGTAAATTGATATGGTACGATTCGTACCCCTGATCATATTCCTCGTTATATTGGTCGTATGATTCATCTTCTTGTTCCTGGGATTCCTCAGGATCTTGATCATTATAGTCAACGGCGGAGAACCGTCCGCGACCACGACCACGAGTCCGACGTGCACGCTGCTTTCCTTTACTCTGTCCTTGTTGTTGTTGATGTTGATTTGAGGGAGGATAAGGTGCTCCCCCTCGGGAAGGACCGCCTCGACCTCGGAATGTACCTCTTCCTCGGTTAGACTGTGACCTGTCTACATGTTGTTCGGTAGGATGATTCCCGCGGCATTTACGGCAACGCGGTGGTTTAGAGAGACGATTTATGAGAGGTTGTGCCTGGACACAAGAAGGTCCGGCTTCGGCATTATTAACTTCCAGTTTAGGCAAATTAGACTGCCCAGTGCGATGTGACGCTAATTCTTTTAGACGTGGGACAACGTCTGCCATTTTAAGATCTGCTGTTTTGACGGAGGATAAAATGTTGGTAGGACCAGCTCCCCATTTGTCGGTAAAGGCTCCACATAGCATCATACACTGGACTGGTTCGGATAAAGTAATATTTTGAGTCGCAAGCGACCCAAGAATCATATTCACTTCCGCTAATTTGGATCCCAAATCGTCGGAAGGATTAATCCGAATCTTGAGAAGTCTCAAGAAGTCAGTGTAGGCTGAAACAGCCGTCGGAGCTCCATAAGAAGCTTGGAGTGTGGTCCACATTTCATAAGCGGTATCCTTGGATTCCAAGGAGACGGCAATTACGGGATCACAATAAAGAAGAATGGTTCCCATTCCCCGATTGTTCTTTGTGTCCCATGCCTTAACAGCAGCGGCATTGGTAGCAACAGTCCTATCAGGACATGTTTCATTGCCATTGACGACTCCCCATACGTCAAGAGTCATGAAATATCCTTTAATCATAGCTTTCCACGAGGCATAGTTAGAACTGTTGAGACGAGGGATGTTCTTGGAGGCAGAGGTTTCCTTTTGATCAGCCATGGTGAAACTAGAAATGTTCTAGAATCAGCATGTCGTCAAGAACCTGATCACTATCAGTGGATTTCCAGACTGCGCGACGGAAGGAACGTCTTTGTCGTTGCGAGGGTCTTTTCTTGCGGGTCTTCAGGATTCCTGAAGCCTGTGGTTTATACTTTTGTAGCGGAGTAGAGTTGCCTTTAGCCGTATAACGTCGCCAGCCTAAGTGTAATTTTTCGAATTCATGGAAATCCAGATCTTCGAAATAATGATATGCCAATAGATGAGGATAGCCAATTTCCAAAAGCAAATAGACTCTATTTTCATCCCGTAGAGTTATACCTCCATGGATACCAATGGAGTAAGGGAGAATAAATTGGTCATATCGCTGAGACTTATGGCACATAAGTTGAAAAACATTTATCCTATCGGCATAGCTAATATCTCCGTAATATCCCTCATGACCATAACCGGCATAAGGCTCAGGGAAATTTCCGGGAAGCGGATAATTCCTTGGCAGCTCGGTTAGCATGTGCCCTTTGACGACGTCGGGAATAGATCCCTCGTCTGGGCCTAGCGAAGATATTTTCTCCATCACCCTTGTCCATTTCACGCTGAAGGTCGAGTAAAACCGTCGACTTGCTGGGCCATAAGACCCAACGCGTAACTCTTCCAATAGATCGCCAACAGAGATGTTGCGATTCTTCCTCATACCACATTCTCCGCTCCAGATTGAGACTGTACTTGAGATCCTGCAACGATAGTACGACTCTAGGGCTTCTTCTTTGTTCGCCCGACTTTGATCTGTCCCGGAGATATCCGGGGGTGCACCCGAGGCTTGTCTTGTCGGAGTTCCAAACTCCTCGGAAAGTGCTTTCCAGATGGCGGTTCCAAACCCAAAGAGAGGGGATGAATCCGGCAAATTTGATGAAGTCGTAGGAAGGATGGGCTCTTCCTTTAAAATAGAAGAAGATGTCGTTGGTGAGAGTGAATGCAGGGATCGTATGTACGGCTGGATCTTCATAGCAGAACGATGGAATGTCTACACCGTTAAAGTTAGCTATGGCATGCAGAGTTGATGCGGGAGATAATTTCGGAAGGCAATCAACAAAATATGAATGGAAGGACACGTGCGTGCGCGGGTCGTAGAAAGGTGAGGAGAAATCGAGGTCATCGGGCTTTTTGAGATAGCTCCAGGAGAATTCCATGGAGATGGCGGGAACTACGGCGTGTTGGGTAGGCGTACGTAAGAAAAAGGCTCGCTCATGGTCTCCATAAGCGGCTTGTCTCCAATGTTTAGCTTTGTCATGGTATAATTCTTCGATGTATCCGATAATGTGCTTGATGTACCTAGCGTGAGAATGCGCTTCCGTCGTACTCACTTTCTCCAGGGCGATAGCAGTTTCCTTTTCAACCGCCACTGGGAAAGGTCGGGAAGGCAGCTCAGGCTTGGTAATAAGGGCGTTCCGGTTGATAACGACAGCGGACATCTGGATACCAGAATGTGCGTCAGAATAATGAACTCGAGAGGAGACGATGAAAGGACGCGACTACAAGAGATCGAACTTGGATAACCGGTTCGGATCCTCGTCATCCTCATCGGGAGTCGAAGGAAGTAACTCAAGAAGATCGTTGGGACGACCTCCGAGTAGATCTGGGTCAACCGGATTATCCAAGAAAGCACCTGGCCCGCTAAAACGTTGCGGCCATCTCCGATAGAAGTTAGGGTCATCTAGGACAGGCCTTTGATGAACCGGTAACTCTAGTATATAAGGCGGCGGAGAAATCGGATATCGAGGAACTGGGTCAAGATCTGGCTGATAGTCAAGATCCCGAAATTTGTGTGCCTCATAAGAAGGCGGGGAAATCCGAGGAGGTTCCAGGTCTCTGGCCTCAACAAGGACACCTACACGAATGCGCAACTGACGATAGCGCCCCAAGAGAATACGATACTCCTGATAAGAGGAGTATATACCATGCCAGGTAGGGAGACCTAAAAAAGTACCCCACATCACAGTAGAGAGAACCAACGCAAGATTAAAAGGACCGCCAACCGCATTTACGACATAAACCGCCTGACAAACGCCTAGAATGAACGAGAGCATCAAGGTGGCCAACGCCCAACCTAGCGCTTCAGGTCCGTTCAACGGCATAGTCAATGACGAACGTCTTCCTCAATGAACTATTGTCCGTTAGACGATAAGCACCCGTTATGCGGGGCTCATAACCTATTGCGCAGAGGATCTGGGGTCAATAAAAGGGCGAGGCTGAGCACTTGCCTTAGGGTTCAGTTGGTGTTGGTCTTGGAAGTACTGAGAGAGTAGTTCTGAGATGAGAATGATATAAGAGAGACGAGCTCGTTACATCCTGTGGTGTATCCTACAGGGTATATATATGTTTATGGTGCGCACGGACCAGGTAAACCAGCACCATGATAAGAACTACCATAATTGTAAGTAAGAGGACCTTCCATATAGGTACTACTCTGTCTTTCTACTAGGAACGTGTTATCCGGTTATCCGGTAGAAGAGAACACCATCGAATAGTATGGAACAACTATTCTTAGATCAATAATCACATGTAAGTGTGAACAGCCGGTGATTATTTCAACATTCTCACCACCGCGTTGATTCAGAAACTTGTCCTTCAAGTGCTGAGAAGCGCTATTGAAGTATCTCTTGGAAAAATTCAGCCCATCTCCAGCTGTGGCAGTGTTTTCTTGCAAAAAAAGCACAAGGGCACGTTCTTCCTCCTCTGTCCACTTTGCAGGAATCTTCCTGGGGTTGGATTTTTCTATGTTGGAAAGATTGGCAGGCCCTCGTGAACGCAAGGAGTGATTAGATTGTGCCGATGAGGAGCAGGACATAGTGGTATCGTCGAGACATGCCAGCAACCACTTGGTTAGTAATCACCTTATCACATGCTGTGTGGTCATGTGACAACTGGATTCTGAATTTTTGATTTTTGAATCAAGTTTTATTTGATGTCCAAACAGCATCTTATCCGATGGATGCACTTAACATCTCTTGGCACGTTAACCTGATTTCAAGCCTTATTTCATAAATTTATAAATTATTCTGTATGTATATGTCGGATATAGGTCAGGTGCACAGCACATAACCTGGGAATCATTTTCGGCAATTATTCATGGAGTATTTTTGACGTTTGGCCATGTACGACTGTGGAAGGCACGACCCAACAGACCGACCTGAGAGAACATGAAGCCGGCTGAATTCTTCCATCGTAAGTTGGACCTACTGCAATGCCAGTACAGGGGATCTTTTTGTTGGTAGGCGCGGCCTGCGAGGGCATGATCGTCGGTGATGAGGCCGTCAAAACGTGGTCGGAACATGAAGGACTCACGGCTAGGCCTATTTTTGTGTCACTGGTTTTGTGCCGGATTGTTTGCCCCGAACGGGCTCTCTCTAAGTCCCTAGGGTGGAGCTGGTAGCGCTGCGTAATGCTGTCAAACGTGAATCTGTCTAGATCTTACTCGTCGGTTTGAAACGCTGATGAAAAAGGAAACAGAGACGGGTTTTTGCACAGCAGAACCCCTCCCCGAGCTATTACTCAGCTTGAGACTGTTCCGGGTTGCAATTTCTCCGCGGTGAGCCTCCAACATGGAGTGAACTGCCATGCAAGCATGAGCATTGCTTGTTAGGCGCTCGGCCGGACAACATTATAAGGTGAGTGCGTGTACTTTCGATGCCACAACATCGCCTCCCATACGCACCATGAGCACTACCTCACACTCTCGTCGAAATGGCAGCACTGATCCACCTCTTCAACGAGGTATGGCTTGTAGTTCGTGTCGGTAGGTAGCGATTTCGTGTCTGGCGCGTTTCTTCCATGGATAAGTGGCCCTTTGTACGATGCGGCCGTAGGAAGATAGTGAGCCCACTCGCTTCCTGTGGCCTCGCTATTCCCCCCTAACAGCTATGCATTAGCGTTGTGATGGTCTTCGGCCCACTTGCGACCAATGCCTTCGCTATGGCAGAGTTACGGAGTGCGAATATACGAACGGCAACCAACCTCCGCAAGCCCCTACACCTTCTGCTACTCTACCCAATCCCTATAATCAGACGCCTCAGCCGATTACACTACATCATCATTCGTCGTCTCTGGGTACGAATTTTGTAAATAGTGATAATCACTCTCGACCATTCTAACTTGAGAAGATGGGGTGCAGTCTGCAGGCATTGTCCATCCTGGCATCGACAATTTCCCTTTTGACTTGCAGTACTTGTGAGCGCTCTGTATGTCCCGGGAGCCTTTCGTTGATGTTGTAACTCCGCAGCATAGACACCCTCGTCCCACATGCATTCGATCTGGGTATTTTCCTTTTCCTGCCACGTCTTCGCGCTCAGCCAGAAAGTATCACGCCCGCCCTACGTCAGGCCTTGATGCTTAGTTCTTTCTACGTAACTGGGCCATCGGCTTTGGTTCAGGCCGATTCGACGGATACTCTTATCTCGGGTTTGCACCATATACTTGTCGATGCAGCTGTCGCCGCAAACCCGAGGCTCGGTCCCCAGTTCCATATGCAAACACTACAAGCGGAAGTTCTTCTTGTTTTCCATCTGCTACGCGTGGGTAGAGTATCTATTGCTCAGGTTCATATCAACGCAGCGAAGTCGTTGGCTATTTCTCTCGGCCTTCATATGAGGTCAGGCGATGTGCCTGCCGCAAGTTCATTTGAATCCCTTACTGATTTACTCCCTCGACTTCCTCTCCCTGGCGACGCAGTCGAAGAGCAGGAGCGTGTAGACGGGTGGTGGATAATCCACTGTCTCGTGAAATTTACCGAAACGATTTACGCTGGGCCTCCAGCTGTTAGCAGCACGGTCCACATCACTGCACCTTGGTCTGGTGTAAAGGGAGATGTTGTATGTGCCTCCCTTACCCTCACTATTCGTAGATGCTGACCGTGCTCGGTCAATGACATAGAGCCTCGCACCGAGTGGTGCCAAACGAGATACGATCTCCCAATTTCTGCTTGCTCAAGATTTCGGGATCGAGGGGGACACACTGTCTGGGCTCCAAGCGAAAGCAAGTGTCCTCCTCGGAGAGGCACACTCCGTCGCTGTCGCTTACTACAGAGGTGAAGATGATGTAAGGTGGTCATTGACTCATCTAGTTGTTGTTACTCAGACCCCTCGATATACCAGTCGGCCGACTTTCGTAGTCGATTTTCCAGATTGGATAATTTGATCCAGAATTTCTTCAACAGCCTTCCCCACCCCGCAACATTATCCAGATCCTTTGGTACCGGAGACGGCTACATTTCCCGACAGATGCTCCTCGTAGTGAACCTCATCGCTTACGCTCAGATCACTCTTCATCGCCCATTTGCGTTATCGCATGCACCGTCTAATAGGATATGTGTAGACAGTGCCATCCGCGCCGTGCAGGCTTTAAATGGACTGGAAGATCAGAAGATTGTGAATCCTATTTGTGTGGTAAGTAAAGATACGGTTATCGGTGCAAGATGAGGTGGTGACAGATCTTATGGTAGGAATGTTGGAGAGTTTTCTACTTCACCCTTTTAGATGAACTCTTTCGCATCTGGTGCCAGCAGCGGTATAGTTCAACGTCCATCGCTCGAGGTCCAAGTGAAGTGAGCGAAGCCAAGATTGTGAATGCGCTTCGCACCCTTCTTTCTTTTTTTGGATCGTGGTTCAGCCAGCATCCCTTCAGTGTAAATTCACCTTGGAGACTCTTCGCATGACGTCGCTTACGAAACCCCAGGTGATGATCTACACGATTTTACAAGCTGCAGCGCCATCCATCTAGACTGAGCGAAGGTCTCCGACTTACGAAGTTCCTTTCATTCATCTCAGATTCTTTCCACGGTCTTGCAGCTTCTGGACTGTGTCTCTTTCCTTCCTCTTTTCGCGCTAGCTACACGCCTCGACTTCAACAGTAGCAGCACCTATGTTTCTTCCCCTTGATATTTGAGCTCCTCGACGAGCATACTACCTTGTGTCTGATGCTATGCTACTTCTCGCACCAGTTTATTCCATCCAGGCAATTTTTTGTAGTCAATGCTGCCTAGAAATCACAGATTGTTGTCCATTACGGCAAAAGGGGATGAAGGTGGTGGTGCTAACATATGTTTGGTAAGACCGACTAGTCCAACGGCTGCCACCCAGTCAGATGACGTGCAATCGGGTGAGTACACCGCTCGAAGGCCATGTAGGTTCACTTGCGCGACATTCTCCCTCTGTATCGAAATCGGGGTGGCGCCCAGCACGAATGTCTTTGCAGTGGTGCTGAGACAGCTTGCTTACATAATCGAAGGCAGAGTCGAAAGCTGTTCAACTTCCAGTATATCTGCCACAAACTTGCCTAATGCGCGAGGGGCCATTACTGCCCGTAATGGGTGTCCATTCTCAAAAGCGTAGCGTCCAGAGAATTTAGTCTATGCGTGGGAGCGAAGTTAGCCGCATGTTTCTTTCCCCCGAACTTCTCGCTCCCGCCCCGAAGCTCACCTGAGCCAGCAACCGCCTGTCTGATCTCCGTCATTTTTTTTTTTGCGCCCGCCCACGACACCCTTTCACAGGCCGGACAAAGCAGATATCAGTTTGTTTGACGCCTCGAGTTCGATGTACACTCGGAGCTGACCTAGCCCACTCTTAGAACTCAGCCACTCGGGCTTTGGCTTCAGACCGGAAATCCAGCTGGTTTTCGCCCGAACCCGACATTCCTTCTCCCTGTACTAGATACATCCCACTTCATACCATCTTACCCCCCCTCTTCGGCTAACACAAACAAATGCGTAGAGCGGCCCATTTGGCAGGCGTGTTCGGTAAGTCTCCGCTTAAGTGCATAGCCGCCAGTCAGAGAGCACTGGCGGACTATTCGCCATCAAGTGTAACGCAAACGCGAACGTAATTCTACAGTTTCACAGATGCAAGGGACTAGCTCCTTCCAACCTATCTGCAATCCTAGACGGGTCATTATGGTTTATAATGACTACGCGCCGCTTGCCAAGCATACCCACAATTGAAACACTGTAGGAAGCTCATGCTGTAAGTGGGCCATCTTGCAGACGGCGAGTCTTCATCGAGAAGGAGTCTAGTAGAATCGATGAATCCATCCTCGCGATAGAACGTCACAGAAGCCATTCGCATGGTTAAAGCATCCATGAAATCCCTGATAGCGTGCTGACGGCGGCCTGCCTAACAGCCATCTGAAGAAATACAGTCGACTAGAACCATCGCGAACCGACGGGACTTGTTGTCTGCGACGCATTCGAAGAGTCAAGCTAGAAATCGGTATCCCGCCGAAGGCCTTGCGGGCAGGCAGTTATGGGAAGGTAGGCCCTCAAGGAAGAGCAGATACGAGGCGAAGCACTTCGACGCATTGCGCGATGTCCGAAGAAAGCTCATTGGAAGACGAAGCCAGCTGGGGAGAATTCTTTGATGTGCACCACGGCTGATGATGTCGACAATATTGATTGGTTGGATCTAGGGCGCGCTCGGTCATTCGCGAGACTTTGCGGGTCATGCTATGTTCACTTCACTAGCTGGCCAGTTAGGCGAACATTTTTCGAAGAATTCAAGCAAGGACATTCAGGTCACGGAAAGGTCTACGGATTCGAGCGACCTGTGATGCAACTGACTCTTCGGGCGGTCGGTGGCAGTCGGGGGACCGGCGTGGCTCTGCAAGCGCTGGAGTGGAGATGGCGAGGGGCCAGACAAACGAGGCTTCGCGAAAGCACGACCGCACATGGACGTTCCCCACCAGCTAGGTCCATCTGGAGATCGGCTTTGATCGTTACAAACCTATTCTCACCAAGCGCAGAATGGCGCTGCAACGGTGTTAAAGAGATAGTATGCGGCCCGCTTCGGAGCCGTTTGATGGCCGGAATGTTGTCCGACTTGATTTTCGGAATGACAGGCGAAAAAGGATGGTGCCGCGGTAAGGTGACCCGGTCTGTTCATTCCCGTGGTTCCTAGAATGCCTTGTTGATCCGGCTTGTGGTCCTTGAATTGACTTCTAGACATCACTTGAGGGAGCCGTCGCAAACCGTTGACATAACCCCCCAACGAAACCCCGCTTCTCACTCTTGCATTAATTCTCCGGAGTCTCATCCTTACTGAATTCATACCTATGCACATCACCGTCATCATCGCGTCGTTCCCTCCCGTCCTCCAGAGTGACACTGAGGTGATCCATGTCCGATTCTGACGTTTGCCCTGACCTGTGTAACACAGGGGTAAGCGTCCGTACTTGTCGAAAACTAAGCGGTCGTATGTACCCCGTTGTCTGCGAGGCACGCGTATCCGTCGAAGGCACTTGGGAGTAACTTGCCGATATCCATGTGACATCTCGCACGCGCCGTTGGCATATCCAGAGGCTGTCGCCCAGATCCCCCGATCTCCCAATCGGCCAACTTTCGTAATCGATTTACTGCACCCCACAACATTATCCAGACCACCTGGTACCGCAGGCTCCCACAGTTTCCTACGGATGCTCCTCGCACCGAGTCTCACTGCTTTCACTCAGATCACTCTGCATCGGCCGTTCGCGTTATTACATGCGCCGTCTAATTGGAGATGTGTGGAGAGTGCCATCCGCGCGGTGCAGGCCTTGAATGGACTGAAAAATTCTCAAGGTTATGAACCCTGTCAGTGTGGTAAGTAAAGATGCGGTTGTCACTGGCTGTGTAGGATAGGGTGACGACAGGTCTCATGGTAGACATTTTTGGGAGTTTTCTTCTCCATCCTCCAAGGTGAACTTCGTCGTCTTTGCCCCCCGGTGCCAGCAGGGTTATGGCCCAGCGTCCATTGCTCAAGGTCCAGTGAGGCGAGCGAGGCCAACGTTGTGAACGTCTTGTTTCTTTTTCCGGATCGTGGTCTGGCCAGTCCCCTTAACAGTAAGCTCACATTGGATACTTCTCTCACAACGTCACTCACGCGGACGAGCCGCCAAGTGAAGATCTGCGCAGCCTTACGAGCTGCAGCATCAGCTGTCTAGGCTAAGTGAGGCTCTCCGGTTTATAGAATTTCTTTTCAAGTATCCTCAGCTTTCTTTCCAAGGCCCTCTGGTTTTTCCTTCACACTAGATATATACCACTCGGCTTTAACCATGTCGACGCCTAAGGTTCCATAATACCACCTTACATATTCTACCACCCTGTTTCTTACGTTTGATATGTGAGCTTCCCAATGAGCATGCTACTCTGGTAATTTTTTGTAGTCGATCCTGCCTAGAAATCACAGATTGTTGTCCAGTATCGCAAAAGGGGATGAAGGTGGTGGTGCTAACATATGTTTGGTAAGGCAAACTAGTCTAACACCACCCAATCAGATGACGCACAATTGGGTGAGTACACCGTTCGGAGGTTGCGCAGGTTCACTTGTGCGCCATCCTCTGTCTTTATCGTAATCGGGGTGGCGCCGGGTACGAATGTCTTCGCAGTAGTGCTAAGTCCCTTATTTGAGGTCGTGGGAGACAGATTGGAAGGCTGTTCATCTTCCACGTGTAACGTGTGAACGTAAGGGGCCAGTTCCTTCCAAGAGTCTTCATCGAGAAGGACCCTGGTTGAATCGATGGATCCATCTTCGCGATAGAACGTCGCAGCAGCCACTCGCACACTTTCAGGGAGATTCATGGATGCTTTAATCATGCTGACGACAGCCTGCCAACAACGATCGGAAGAAATACAGTTCATTAGAATCATTGCGGACCCAAAGCACGTATTGTTCGCGACGCACTCGAAGAGGCAATCTAGAAAGCAGTGTCCTTCCAAAGGCCTTGACAACAGGCGACCTCGGGGAGCCAGTGTATTCCACCATGAGAGGGTAGGCCCTGGGGAGGGCAGATATGAGGCGAAGTGCTTCGATACATTGCGCGATGCCTGAAGAAAGCTCGTTCGGAGACGAAGCCAGTTGAGAAAGGGTTCTTTGCTGTGCACCACGACTCATGATGTCGATGATATCGATTGGTTGGATCTATGACGCGATCAGTCGCATCTGCGGGACATCGCGGGATGCGCTGCTACGCTCACCTCACCCACTGGCCAGTCAGGCGAATGCTTTTTAGAGAGAGATGGTTCGTGAGGTGGAGGGGATGAGCGGGACTCTTCCATACCTCGCCGTCAGTTGAAATAGGTGCGGATGAATTGCGGCGAGTGGTTGACAAATAAAATTGGGCGTCTATACTACCGATAAGGCCCTCAGCTAACGGCACCAGCATGACCATGCCGCGAGGCAGTCATGCGATACGAAATGCAAGGTGGAAAAGGTCATACTTGGAAGGAGGCGAAAGCGTGAGGTACTGACACGTTTTGCGCAAGGCAGAGTTGTTATCTTCACTATGGAGCCGAGCCAGATGACCTCCGTCCTAGTATACGTGATCATCCTGTGGTCAGATCTTAGATGAGAAACGCCGTGTAATAACATCTAAAAGGATTTGGAGAGCGTTTTCAAGAGCGCTCCTACCCGTAAATTCGGTGCTGGACTCCGATACCACATTGCTGTGTGAGCAAGTGTAGCCCAACCCAGCAATTATGCTGCGGTGAGGGCATGAGCGTAATCATAACTTGCCTCTCGTAATTCCAACGCCACCTGGACTTGTTTCCTCAGTACGCGTGTGCGCATGGAGTTCATTTGATGGATCTGAGGACAGATCAGTTCAAACGCTCGTCAAAGTTCCTCGATGCACTCACATGCATCGTATGACAAGCAGTTCGTGCGTGGCAGCGGCGGTGGCAATGCGCATTGGATATTCGAGGGCTGTCTCGGCAAGTTGATTGCTTGTAAGTCTAATAGCTGCTGATCCTGTCACATTGCAGTGGCCTCATTTCACTTCAGCATGACATTATCGATAGCTGTTGGACCATGTGGTACGGGATTAAACGGTCATGAATAAGGCAACGCTACACCCAACGTCGGTGGCAACTGTCTGGAGTGCTGTCGGAAGTCGTATGCAATGAGCTACTAGTCATGCGGAAATGGGCAGGCAAGTCATGCCATCTGTCTCGACGAGCCTTCTCCCCGAAAACGATGTTGTACTACACACCGACACATAGGAGCATAAAATATGCAGAGACTGCTCGGCCCGGCCACGTACGGAGTGCGAAGGTTAATGTACATCGCTTTCCCGTCATTTCCCCGGATTGTATGGCAGATCCACTCAACCGTAATTCTGGCGGTACGCTTTGACCACTGTTTGTCTCGTGTATCGACTGATATCAACTCTTTCTGGATACAAGCGAATTACTGGTTCAGCTTTCGAGTGTCCGAGTCCCTCTGCGCAGTCAGGTCGCGACTTCCGCCATCAAAAGTCCAAGTCATCCGAGTTCCCTAAGTTGTTTTACTGAGCGGATGAATGATGGTCCTCATCGCAATTAGACAGCCAGGTGAATTGGTTGACGGCCTAGAGAGCAGGAGCCGGGTCGACGTACCTTGTAGTACCGCCATTCTTCTCTTTCTGCAACCTCCGTTAAAGGTCTTCCGTCTTTTTCTCTAGACCCCGATCCCTGTGAGCGAAGGTATGCCTTAGACTCTACCTGGTACATCTTCGCCAAAATACACAAAACACTCACTCGATGTCCTCCACCCTTCGAACTTTAAGTGTGTAACCTGCGAATGTACGTTGCCTGTGCCATATACTGTGGCTACGGGTCGAGGAGTAGTGCAACTTACTCATGGCCCTCGGTCTCCCATTCCCGTTGTTTTATTAGTATTGTACTGGGTGGAGAAGGCCGACTACATGCACCTTTCTTCGCCTCTCGCTACTCACGATCGACGTCGCCGACGTTAGACCCTCCAGGCGTGCAGGGTACACGACGTTTCTGGTAATCGTGCCGAGCTCTGATTTCCTAATTCCAGGGTTCGCTAAATGCTATTGACGGTACCGGTAGCGAGTGTATCCGCGCTACTCAATCATACTATCCACCCATAACATACTGGCATATGGACCATTCCGCTCGCAAGAAAGGTGACGTTCCTGCCACTTTTTCCAACTTTGTTCGTTCATCGACACCTGAATTCTCTGTAGCACAAGGCAGTTTGTTGGCCTCGACCGCCACCTAGCAGAAGTTTCTATTACAACGTAATAGAGAAACTGTACGACCTGGCTTCACTCGCTTCCACATTACGCACTGGTACCATACTACGGAACGTCCTCATTTCGACATTGTCCACTCATTGCACTGTTTTCTGGCAAACACACCTCGATCGATTAGGAATCCATGCCTTGCTCTATGAGGAAACTATCACCTGGAGAGACATCACAGGTATGGGCGGCCAATGCATCGTCACGAACGTTACCCAGTACGGTCAGTTAGATATTGAAATTCCGTCGCCAAGTATCCAATATGCCTGCAGGATTAGCTTCTATGTAGCCTTCTCGCTTGCATTCCTCGCCAAAGGGCTTGCAGATCCAGGACACAGTGTGTTCCAGAGGTCTCAGTTCCAGACCGGGTGTCGGCGTGTCATGACGCGACCGCCCTGCATGGTCCCAACAGGTACAGCATGCTTCATCTTTGAGAATGAGAACAGAAGAGTCAAAGACCAATGGGCGGAAATAAACATCTAATTGTGTGAGACCGATGGAGGACATTTGGCATTGTCTGATTGCCCCCTTGTAGAGTGGTCTCTTCGGAAGGGGGGTGCAAGCACTCTGCCCTTGGGGTCGCTGCTAGTTGTCGTTGCTTCCGGATGGGGATCCTGGAACCGGCCATTAACGTGGTTGGTCCGAATATGCTGCGTGGTCCCAACAGGGAACAATGAACACCTGCAGCACCGAACGGCGTACCGAGAATCAATTGTAAGGTACACTGTCCTTTGGTCTCTGCTGCCGGCTACTTGTTCGAGTCTATGGACCCACCGACTTATCACCTTCGATCTCTGCTTGTAAGGCGAGGGATGTAGCACAACGACGGAGAAAGGATCAAGGGTACCCACACGGAGGGTATTCCAAAAACAAGCAATCGCATGGGTAATAACGATGCATGTTGTGAAGCATCAAATAGTGCTTTCGCTCGACAATCGACGGGGTGTCGCCGTATGGAGACTGGAGCCTGGGGCGGGGGGCGGGCGCGACTTGTTTTATTAAAGGTGGATAGAAGTTACATATGACATTCGACCACGGTACTATGGTGAACACATCGTTAAAGTTGTCACCCAAGCATTGTCGTTTCTTCTATAGTTCCGGCGAGGCGGGGTGACTGATCTCAGTGACTCCCACGGATGCGAAAAATAGTTGGGATTTCCTCGGCAAGCTAGGTAGCATGGCGGACCTACGTGGATGTTCCTTCGGTGATTAGTAAAAGGTTAGCAACAGCTGCGTCGCTCCCCGGTCAATCTTGGCGCTCAAGGGCATCCTGGAGAATGCTGAGGAACCATTGCGAATTCTTCAACTGCTCCACACACAGAGTGTACTTGTGCATCGAGTCGGCATTAAGCATCTCCTCGGTGAGCAATCCATTCGAGAATTCAACTCGAACAAAGTCGTATAGTCGTTTATCTGCTTCAGTTGGCGGGTTGCAGTAACGTACTCGGAAAGGCGAGGCAAGGGTCTGTATTAACTCCAGAATTGGAGAACGTTCCCAGAGTTTGAACTCCCTTGGGAGATAATGGTCCAGTTGCAGATTCATTGATTTCCTTTCTCCACCTATTTCCTGGCCCCTTTCATTCCTCCGGCTGCAGTCGTACATCAACCGCACCCATTCCCGGCGGGAAACTTCATCCATCAGACCCGGGAGGTAACACAGGATAGTCCATCCAAGGACATGCACGAAGGACTCAATGTCGTCTTGAAGTGTATGGACCTAACCAGGGTTCTTGAGTAATTCCGCAGACATAAACTGCCATGTTCCCTGCCCCGGCACGTCAGAAACATTTTGAGTGGTCACAACACATGCCACTCACCGTGCGACCATGTCTCTCTATTGCACTGGAATCACCTTGGTCATCGAGCAATACAGCGAGTGCCCAATCAACCAGAATACCTTCGCCGTTCTCGTCAATAAGGATATTGTTTACACTGATGTCACGATGCAGAACCCTTGCTTTTTCGAAGGCTTTCCAATGGGCTGTATGCAGAGACGACAAGTCGAATCGAATGATAATCCAGAAGTTAAAACAGGGTTGCTGACCTTCCATGGCGTGGAAAATGCCCACAGCCAGTTCCCTGGTGCATTTAAATTGAGTCAGACGATGCCTTACGAACCCAAGTACCAGCCTGTGGAGGTACCGGCGACTAATCGTGTATGAGTCCGTCTGCTCTGCTCGCTTATGTGTTCCTGTTTCGCCACGAGGCACATCTCCTCCGCACAGTAGCGGTGCGATGTGTGGAACGTCATGTTTTATCAGATGCTCATAGAACTTGACTTCACCCTGCATTCCTGCTGGTCTCCAATACTCCTTCAGAAAGGCCTTCTTACCAGGTTTCCCTTTCAGACCCTTCAGTCACCACTAGTCCTGAAACTGGGACACCCAAAATGTACATTTTGGCCTAAACATGGGACTAGCCAATGTCGGCCAACTGACCCTGAGTTGGTGTTGGCTGGTTGGACCAACTGGTGTTGGCTGATGTGGCTGGGGAATGCCCTACTAGTGTTTTTCGGGCCCGGCTCAGCCTGAAGCCTGGGGCTTGGGCCTGGCTTTTGAGGGCTCAGGGCCTGGGGAAATGCCAGGCTGGGCCCTGAGCCCCCACAAGCCGTCTATGGCGGCTCGGCCCGGCTCCAAGACAGGGCCTGACAGCCTGAGCTGTGGCTTACCACACAAAAATGCCATGATATTCCTAATTAAATGCATTGAGATCAATGCTACAAATCGTGGTGACCATGAGAGTATAAAACGAGCAGTTAAATGTCGACAAGAAATGCTAGAAATATATCTTCGTCTTCATCACCCGGTCCCTCAGCATGACCCAGCTCAGTAAGCTCATCCCAGCCCTTTTCAACACCAGTAGATGTGGGGGGGGCTTCCAGGCTCTCAGCATCTGAGACGACAGACGGATCTTTGTGAAAGAGGAGTTGTTTCTTGGCGAGGCATTTCAAGAATTGTAAAGCTTCAACAAGGTTGGCCTTGAGATGGTTGCGCCGCTTGCTGATAGTAATCCCGGCTGAAGAAAACGCATGCTCACAGGAAACAGAGGAAGCCATAATAGGGAGGAAGTCCCTCGTGAGTGAGCCCCAGACAGGGTACCGCAGAGTGTTGATGCCCCACCACTGAACGATAGAGAGATCACCGAGATTGTTGCAAGTGTTGAGGTATGCATGGAAACCTTGAAGCCATGGCTGGCTTGGGTCACGTGATTGACTGTCCGCATGGACTCCAGACGACACCTCGTCACCTTCGTCATCAGAAAGCTCACCAAGTAGGGCATGTAACTTCGGGTTACTAGTCATGATATGCCGACCCGTGCCAGTGGCCGCTAAGGTCGGTGCACCCTTGTGCATCAAATCATAGTGTTCCTTGTACTTATTGTCAAGTCAGCAACGGGTTATAAAGTATCTGATGGCAACATACTATATCTTCAGCATACTGCATCACTCTCATGAGCTGCTCTTCTCCCCAGTATGTATGAATATGGTTTAATTTCTGGGCAGGATCGAGTACTGGTAAATAGTTTGAGTCTGGTCAAGGAGAGAAAAAAATGAACGCACGCATAGCTATGATGTGCACATTGGATGTTGCAGATCATTTGTAGTAATCACCAACTTTGGCCAACCCTGCGTCCAGGCCACTGGTAAAGTCTGTGTATTTGACTGAATTCTTATGGGTCGACCAAGCCTTGTGAAGCGCCTCTAAAGCGGGGAGTGCTGTATGGAGTGTCGGCCCGTGCTCGGTGGAAAACGCATGCTGGGCCTTCTCGGCATACTACGGATGTTGGGTGTACGCGAATACAGTTGTAGGAATATGCATGACTCACACTGAGGAGGGACAGCAAACGTTGGACCCATTCCCACTCGGCCTCAGATAACTCAAGCTCCATGATCTTCCAGCACTTTTCAACGTCATGTTCCTGTAGGCTAAGGTGTCGAACAAACCGATTCACATCCTGGAAAGTTGTGAGTATGAGGGTACATATGACAAGTTTAAGCTAACCTTCTTTAAATCGAGAGCGCGACGAAGCATTAGGAATGTTGACGACCAGCAGACTTTCATGTCGAGGAGAAGTTGCAGCGGGGGTACTTGTAGCTCCTGGTCATCGTCGGTGTGTGTTTGAAGGCAGCGGAATAATTCTTTATGCTTCGCCGAAGATCGCTCCTGTGGGTTAAGTGGTAAAGATAACACCATAACTAAGTATGTGTATCACATCTCAAACTCACCTTGACAATGATGGCATGCACAAGGCCAACCTCATCACAGTCAATCCCATCTCGCACAGCAGCAAGTAACTCAGTGTCAGGGGTGGTTGGGTCAAAATGTTTTGACTTGCTATGCGCAGCCAGAAATGCTTGGGTAGAGAGATTAATAATATGTGCCATGCAACTGCAATGGTTCAATGTGCCATCCCATTATCGCTGATATGTCCCTTACTGAAGGCAGCATTTTTTTGGATTGAAAGTTGCCCCAGTGTTGGACGTAAGGTGCTTGGCAAATTCTTGCAACATCATGTCGTTGTTCGAAGCATTGTCGCACGTAACATAGCCAACCTAGAAACAATGTATCAATTCACCTTTTTTTTCTATCTGCACTTGCTGCTTACCTTATGGGAGATACCAGCACGCTGAACAACCTTATAAAGCACCTGCCCAAGGTGGGTGCCGTTATGTGCATTGTTGAGCTGCATGAAACCCAACAGTGCCATTTCGATGTTCCAGACACCATGCGAAGGTTCTTTGATCCAGGATCCAGTAACAGCAAAGTATCCGTCGACGTTCAAAGCCTGCCAGGCATCGCAGGTAAGACTTACATTGCCTGTGACGGCTTCGCTCTGTAGAGATAATGTTCATGGGAGAACAAGACCGTTAAATTCAACAACATACCTGAAGTCGTTTGCGAAGCTCACGAAGGTTGGACTTGAAAAGATCGATGATCAATTGCTGTGTCTGTTTGAGGGTTGGGATTTTGACACTGTGATTTGTGTGTGAAGTGAGGTTGATCATCTTTTGAAACACAGGGTTCTGCAAAATACGGATGGGCTGATAACAGCGTGTTAGTGATGGAGTGTGAAAGAACGATCTGCTATGCACCTGATCGGTTTCGATAAGCCATTGGATAGAGACATCCCGAAAGGTGGACTCGGAGTAGAGAGGAACTTGGTCTCTGGGAATGAGATGGTCATCCAGGCTATGCTGGGTACTTGAGGCTGCTTCCACTCGGCATCGTTTGGTATCTTCTGGCAACATTGAGAGGAAATTTTTAGAAGCGGCCCACTTGAGGTATTCAGCCTACAGTTTAGTCAGTCACCGGCAAAAGAAGAACTACAGAAAATCACGCATACCTTATGGACTGCTTGCATGTGGCAGCATAAGGTGGACACTTCGTTGACGAATGAAACTTGTTTGCACTCTGCCTGTCTGTAGAACATTCAATAAGGATTCAGTGACAAGTGAGGACGAGAGGAGGACTTATGAGCAAGCCATACAATGTCTATACTTTTTCCCCTCCCTCATAAATGCAGGAGAGAAAAAGGCGTCGATGTCTTGGCTACGTTCAATGTGGCGTTGCTTTGGTGGGCCCTCAGTCTCGTCCAAATCAACGACCCTGATGTCTTGAAGAAGTCTGTCTGGGCCAGTGCAAGTAGGTTCGAGAGAGATGTCGTCTGGCACACTGGAATGGCTGTATGATGGTGTGAGAGTGTCGTCCTGAAGGCAGAAGTCAGACACATCACGATCATTCCCTAAGTTAGTAAGTGACAGATAGGGTATGTTATTTATCTGCATTATCCGAGATAACTGTATATGCACCTCTTACCAGTCGTTTCTTAGGTGGAGGTGTTCCTCTATTGGAGTCTGCATCAGTTAAACAGTCTTCATATGCACCAGTACTTGTAGTTGCCTTCTGTTTTGTAATTATTTGAATTGTCCTTGTTGCTGCCTGAGCCTGCCAGTGGGAAGGAAGTGCCAGCTTGGCCGCATTGTCGGCACAAGTGATTCGGGATGAAGGAGCAGGCACACACCGAGGACGTGATTGTCCAGCCCCATTGACTATCTCTTCTGGCATTTCACAATGGTTTATGCGACTGGAAATAAAGTTTGGGGCACACTGTATTCATACTGATTAGTTATGTAAGAACTATTACAGGTCCTGGGATTTGCCATGTCCAGCGCCAACCAAAGCCTGCTTTGGCGGCCCAGCCCGGCCTTGGAAGGCTCGGCTCCAGCTTTGCAAAATCTCAGGCCGGGCCCAAAGCCCCCACAGGCCGTGTAGAGGGCTCGGCTTGGGCCTGGCCTTAGAGGGCTCAGCTGGGCCCAGCCTGGGGCTCGAGGCCGGGCCTAGCAATACACTATGCCCTACCCCCCTGGAGGTGGGGGTCGGCTGACGTAGCTGGGGGGGGCCCCATGGTCCTAGAGGTGGGGTCGGCTGATGTAGCTGGGGTGTGCCCCACCCCCCTGGGGGTGGGGTCAGCTGACATAGCTGGGGGGTGCCCCATGGTCCTGGAGGTGGGGTCAGCCGACATAGCTGGGGGTTGCCCCATGGGCCTGGAAGTGTGGTCGGCTGACATAGCTGGGGGGGACCCCATGGTCCTGGGAGTAGGGTCGGCCAACATAGCTGGGGGGTGCCCTACCCCCCTGGGGGTGGGGTTGGCCAACGTAGCTGGGGGGGCCCCATGGTCCTGGAAGTGGGTTGGCCGACATAGCTGGGGGGTACCCCATGGGCCTGGAAGTGTGGTCGGCTGACATAGCTGGGGGGGGCCCTACCCCCCTGGGGGTGGGGTCGGCTGACATAGCTGGGAGGGCCCCATGGTCCTGGAAGTGGGTTGGCCAACATAGCTGGGGGGTGCCCCATGGGCCTGGAAGTGTGGTCGGCTGACGTAGCTGGGGGGGCCCCATGGTCCTGGAAGTGGGTCAGCCGACATAGCTGGGTGTGCCCTACCCCCCTGGGGGTGGGGTTGGCCGATGTAGCTGGGGGTTGCCCCATGGGCCTGGAAGTGTGGTTGGCCAACATAGCTGGGGGGGACCTCATGGTCCTGGAGGTAGGGTCAGCCGACGTAGCTGGGGGGTGCCCTGTGCCCTACCCCCCTGGGGGTGGGGTTGGCTGACATAGCTGGGGGGTCCCCCATGGTCCTGGAGGTGGGGTCAGCCGACATAGCTGGGGGGGCCCCATGGTTGGTAGGGTCCACCTGGCTGATGTAGCTGGGGGGGCCCCATGGTCCTGGAGGTAGGGTCCACCTGGCCGATGTAGCTGGGGGGGCCCCATGGTCCTGGAGGTAGGGTCCACCCGGCCGATGTAGCTGGGGGGGCCCCATGGTCCTGGAGGTGGGGTTGCCTGACCTAGCTGTGGGCATGAATAATCATAAAGGGAGACTCTTTCAGCTCTGGGGGGGGCCATGGTCCTGGAAGTGGGGTCAGCCGATGTAGCTGGGGGGGGCCCATAGTCCTGGAGGTGGGGTCAGCTGACCTAGGTGGGGGGCATGAATAATCATAAAGGGTGACTCTTTCAGCTGTGGGGGGGGGGGGGGGGGCATGGTCCTGGAAGTGGGGCTGGCCGATGTAGCTGGGGGGGGCCCATGGTCCTGGAAGTGGGGTTGGCCAATGTAGCTGGGGGGGCCCCATAGTCCTGGAGGTGGGGTCAGCCAACCTAGCTGTGGGCATGAATAATTATAAAGGGTGACTCTTTCAGCTGTGGGGGGGGGGGCCATGGTCCTGGAAGTGGGGTCAGCCAACATAGCTGGGGGGGGCCCCATGGTCCTGGAGGTGGGGTCAGCTGATGTGGCTGGGGGCATGAATAATCATAAAGGGTGACTCTTTCAGCTGTGGGGGGGGGAGCCATGGTCCTGGAAGTGGGGTTGGCCAACATGTCAGGGGGGTGCCCCATGGTCCTGGAACCCCCATGATCCTGGAAGTGGGGTCAGCCAACATGAATAATCATGAAAGGTGACTCTTTCAGTGGGGATGATTTCCTGACTGTATGGGCATCCAAATTAGCTCCCTTGTTGGAATATCTCATTACAGATTATTAAAATGATGCTGTATTTACAACCCCATTCCAAGAGCTCTCTTGCTCTTTTGCTCTCCATCCTCTATTGTGGCTGCCTTCTCCTGTGTATTCTTACTTCCTTGCCTTTTCCTTTTCTTTGGAGGTGCCTGGATTGGTGCTTCTTCCTCCTCACCCCCACCCTCACTAGCTGTCCTCTCCTCTGCATGCCCACCAGCCTTTTTTTCAGCATCCTCCTTGTCCTTGTGATTATCCACCTCCTCTGGGTTCATGCCAACTGAACCCTGCTCCAATCTTGCAATTACTGACCCCACTGCACACAAAACATCCTCTGCCCTCTGGATGCCAAGGTTAGAGTTCAGTAGAAAGTCCAGATGGGAAACCTCTGGATCATCCTCTTCCACCTCCTGGGCTTGGTTGCACTCCCTCAACAAGAGACCCAATCCAAGTACAATTGGGCCTCCCTGATTAAAGGAACCAAACTTTTCCCCCTCCAGTTGAGCCAGTGCTTTCAAGAAGGAATCCCTATCCAGGTGAATATGTTCAGGTAGATACTTAGCACCCCAAGTCCATAATGCCCATTCAGGCAAGGCTGGTTCAGTGCTGATGTGGGTTTCCTGACAATATATTTATTAACCAAGCTATCATAGAAAGTTGGCCACTCACTGTTTCTGGTAAGGCAACCACCAGCTCAACAAGCTTCTGGTATCTGGGCATGATTGAGAGCAACTTTAAAAATTCTACCCTGTCCCTGCTGGCATGCCAGGCAGGACTTGACTCATGAGGGGTAATTCGGGAGGAGGAAGCCACCAAGACACGGTTATCCTGGACCCTTACTTTCAGGGTCTTATGCCTCCCCACTGGTTTCTGCCTCCAGGTCTTCAACCCCTGCCTCCGAGTCTTCAACCCCTGCCTCCAAGTCTTCAACCCCTGCCTCCCCTTCACTGTCATCATCAATGTTTACCCAGACTCTTTTTTTGGATCTGGCTTTCCCATCAAAGAACCTCCCCAGAGGCAAATCCTCCTTTTTGCATTTGATAAAGGTGACAATCACCTTATCCTGACCCTCCAGGGAATGCCAATGATTCCAGAGCAACCTCATATCAGCCTTGGTCCACTTTGAAGGATCCTTCATCACAAATCCATCAGGAATGGACTCAGAATCAAGATACTCCAAAGGAGACTTGATAAGCAAGCCCCAAGGAACCTTGGCCTTAGGCTTCTGTGTGAATTTTGCTATGTTTTCACCTCCAGTCAACTGCTGGACACCAACATGTCAGTGAAGAACCCACCATAGGCTGCCTGGAAGACTGCTCTAGCCAAGTTTTGCTGGACCTTCAGCTTCTGCCCAGTCCAAGGTGGTACTTCTGGATTCCCATCATCATCCAGGGTTATCTCTGTATCCTTCTTCTCCTCATTCAATTCTTCTTCCACTGGAAAATAATTCATTTGGCTACAGGTTTGAAAGAGACACTAAAAACTCACCTGGGTCAGTCAAAAGATAATCAGTTAAAATCTGTTCTCCCTTCAGAACCCAATCCTTGCTGGGTTCAGATGCCCCTGAGAAAGCCTTCTTCCCATCCTGAGGTTGAGTCTCAAAACTAGGTGTCTTTATTAGCATGCCAGGCACTGATATGTTTGGTGGAACTTACACTGCCATCTTGATCTGACTATCTTGTGCTTCATGAGCTGCAAACATCACTATGTGGGAGCCCATGGTTCTATGCACCATGTCAATGAACTCCCTAGCCATACCAGGGAAGTTTTTTCTCCGATAACTGTGTTACTCCAAGTCAGTAAAGGCCTTGAAACACAAGGAATACCTATGAATCATGAGTCTCCTTAGGTGCACCCAACTTATTCCATTTTTCCACAGCCCTCCCAGCCTCAGCTTTTTTGGAATCGGAGAGAGACTCCCACCACTGTTGGATAATTTTGTTCCTCTGGCCTATGGTCTTGGGGTCCTTGGTGTCCCTCCTCTCCCTATCATAAGTATCCATCTCATCCTTGAAGAGCCTCTGCCCCAAAGTAAAGGCTGTAAAGGGTTTCTTGTAATCCCCAGCCTTGGTAGGCCTTGCCTTCTCTTCCCTGGCATCCTCACCCTCATCACTATCTTCCTTCCTCTTTTCTGTGACCTCCAAGATGTACTTGATGATGTTCTCCTCATCATCTCGGTCTTCAGGGTCCAACTTGGGCAAAAATTCCCTTCTGATGGCCTAGAGAGACTTAAGGTATGTTCAACTTATGCAAAAAAAATGCCATACCACTCTCAAATTCTTGGGCAATACCACAGATGAAGGGGGATGCTGGAGAATCTTTGACTTCACTTCAGCCAAGATCTCTGACCTCAGGCCAGAGTCCCCCCTAGCATCTTTGTACTGTCCTATGTAGGAGGCCAGGAGATCAGAGTAAGCTTCAGACCAGTTAGCCATTGGAGAATTGGTTGAGTAGGAGGGAAATTGCAGTAGACTTTGGTTGGAGTTTGGTGGCAAGCTGAAAATTTTTGGCCCTTCCCTGTTTAGGAAGGATGTTGAAAAAATGTGGCTAACCTCCTTTAGGAAGACTACTATTTTGGTATTATTGTTTTGACATGTTTGGCTTTTAGTTCCATTCAGATACTAAGTACTGTGAGCAGTTCCCCACTGAATGAATACAGCTGTGTTCTAAATACATTCCATTTGTTTACCTTGGAACATCAACCCTGCCTTTTTGGTGAAGTCACTCCACAGCTCTACCTGCTTTGAAGCATAAGCTTCTTTCCCTGGCTCTGTGGATTGCAGAGCCCGAGTCTCCCATATCTCCTTTTGATACTGGAACCACAAGGTTGTCCAGAGCATTTCATGCCTCACCAATGACACTTCTTCTCTCCATCTGTCCCTTCTTGCCCTTGCTTTGAGCCAATTGATATGATAAACTGGCAACATCTTATTGGCAAGATATATGGAGAAAATAATTAGTATTCACTCACATTCTTCCATCAACCCCCCACTGTCCCCATTCAGCAGATTCTGTTCCCCATCCACCATCCAAAACCAAGCCATTTTACTAACCCCCTGGCCAAACCCGTTTTCCTCTGTTACCTCCTTACTAACAGCAAGATCCTCTGGTTGGATTTCCTTGAACTTTTCTCCTATGTTATCATTGAGGTCCAATCTGAGAATGGCTTTCCTGGCCCTCTGATAACTTCTGACATGCTTGTTTATCCTGACCACCACTTTCTGGATTTCCTTCTTGGTTCTTGTACCCTCCCTAGTGGAATTTGCAGTCCTGAAATTCTGCCTGTACAGCATGGCCTTGCTGCCAAGGTCAGTCTGCAGTTGGTCAAGACAATCATTAGCCTGTCCAATCCTGAGTTCCATCTCCTCTTTCAGAAGATCATGAAGGCCAATCTCCATAAGCTTGGCTGCTCCAATGGATGAGGGCATCCATATACTCATCAGCTCAGAGGCCAGCTCCTGGACTTCCTCATCTGGAGCCTCCAAGACTGTATCATCATCTTCCCAGAACTCGCCATCCTCCTTCTCCTGGTCTTCTTGTGCACAGAATGCTGGATCATCCTGGGGAATGAAAGCACCATCTATCTCTAAGCCTTTTAAAAATGCTTGACCAGTGCTGTGGAACTTTTCAATCCTGGAAGAAAGTCTCTGCCTCTTCTCAGAGGTTTTGACTTCCTGCCTAGCAGACATTGGACTGGGAAGCTGATGAAGCTCATATCTTAGCTGGTCCCTGCAGGTTGGGTCAGCAGACAAATCACTTTCAGGTCAACAATGGCCTCACTGTGAGTCCTCAATGCTAATTCCTTCTGCCAGCCAAGCCACAGAACCAAGGTTTGCTGAGGAGGACACTGGATTTTTTCCAAGTTTTAACTGTGCTTCATGAAATGTGGGGGCTACAAACAATCAGACAGATCCATTGTCCCATCTGAATAAGACTGACCTTTGTCCCCTCTCAACAAATAAATGTCCAGGGCTTCACCACGGTCTGCCTCTGCCTTAACAGCATCCAACTCCCACCGAGCTACTTTGTTTGGATCTAGAACAGCATTCAACTGCTCATAGGCCTGATTCATGTCCTCCAGACATTTGTTGGAGGTCTTGTATTTTTTCAACAAGGAGGGGACTGTGATGCAGGGTGTAAATTCACCAACCTCCAAGAAAAAAAAAAAAACTCACCTATTCCCACAAGTTTCTTCCAGTTGGAATCCCTCATATGATCATCATACACCTCTTGCCTGTGTGCCTGAGTCATAGACCTGGCAGTGGGGGAGATCTTATTGAATGGAGCCCACAATGTCTCCAAAATTTCTCCATCCAAGTGGCCTGCACCCTTGACAAAGTTGAGGCTGTACCTTGGAAAGCAGGAGAGCTTGTGTGCAGCCAAATGGAACTTCCCCACAGCAGGAATGATCTCCAATCCTGAGGGAAGAAATAGAGAAGAACTAGATTTGACCTGACTTCTGAAGTTGACACTCCACTGGCACCCTACATCATAAATGACAAGGGCTGTTGTGATGTTTTCAGAATGATAACTAAGGGCATTGCAAATGGAGTAGTCTGTGTTCATATACCTGGCCAAGCATGAGTGCCAATGGCATCATCTTCACCCAACATGTTTGCTCACCTTTCCCCTTTTTGAAAGTCCACCACTGAATGTGGAACAAAGCAACCATGCTGAGCACATGCTGTGGCACCAATTCCAGTGGATTGAAGGTTGGACTTGTTGATATTGACAGCATTGATTGCCCTGTGATTGCTGCAAGTGGACCTCTGTTGGTATGGTCAGCACTGGAGATGTCAAGACCTTAGGCCCCCCCCCCCCACCTCCTTGTTATCCACAGACTGTTGAAGATGACTCTGATAGGGAATCTCTGAAACCATGTAGCCTTTTCCATCTGACAAAGATACATCCATCTCAGGTTTGTTCATTTTCATATGTTGTGCAGTGAAGTTGCCATCAATGACATATTGCCTTGTCACAGTATTGCTGAATGAGGTTAGAAATGGAAATTAAATCAATTACAGCCTCCCACCTGTCATACCAAGCTTTCCAATCAGGAGGTAAATTAATTCCTGGTTGGGGGCAGGCAGGACAGAAGAGGGCAAGTCCCCCTTCTCCTGGATCCAGTTCTGTATCATGACCAAACCCAAACCATTTCCTATGTTTCAGATCCCTCCACAGCCGAGAAACCCTCATCAGCTCCCTGTACCTATCCTAACAAGCCAAGAAAAAAGTATTAACCCAAGTCACCTAATAACATATGGATGGCAAATGGGACTCAACTGGTACCCTGTCAGGAAATGCATTATTGGTGAACCTCTTCAGCTTCTGATAGAAGCTCATAGCTGAAGTCTTGCACTCCAAAGCATCAATAAGAAAGTGATTGAGCACCTCAAAGGTGAAGGCAGTCTTAGGCTTAGATATGCTGGCTGGAAAAAGTCTTTCTCTGAGTAAAGAAAGGTGTAAATCAATGGGATCTGATCCAGGGCAGCTGCACCAAGAGACCTCATGAGTAAAAATACCCTCAGTGTGCACTATGATCATTTGGGATCAGGAAGACCTCCTGGAAAAAGATTACCACAAGGGCTTGGGAAGTACAGGCTACTGACCTGTAATTTGGAGGTCCTTCCCCAGATACATAGCCAGACTCCTCTGGATTGGGATTCTCCTGGGCTTGGGGACATGGCCCCCCCCCCCCCATGGCCCACATGCCACAAGAAGCCAAGGTCCATCAAGGAGGTAGCCTGGTAGTGGGTACCATTCCACCTTTGGACCCTGTGAAAGGGCAGGTTTCTGTGAGCTTTGACAGCACAGGGACCACACCAGGCATGCACACCAGTGCAGGACATACATTGGATACTCCCTTCTGCTTGACATCATTGCTCACAAATTCCCCCCTTAGCCAGTTGCTCCCCTTCCAGAATAACATTGAGGTACTCTGTTCTCCAGGGCAACCACTCTCTGATAAAGTCATTCTGACTCTGAAAACAAGTTTGAATGATTTCCCTTCTCAGTTCAGGACACCTACCTTTGTGAACCTTCTAGTTGGAGGGACATCTTCTACATCATTCCAGTCTGAGTTAGGGAAGTCAGAGAAGTTGAGATTCTGGGATGATGCCATAGTCCTTGGGGTTCTTGGAGTGGAAGGCTGGCTCCCAGATGGTTGGTACAGGTGCCTAGCATCAACTTCCTTGTATGTGAGCTTTCCTCTCCTGGTCTTGGTGGGCTGGAAAGTATATAAAGAACCTCTACTGGAGCTTTTGCCCAGGACTTTGGACTTTCTGCATTGCATGCTCAAGGGAGTGATTTGAAACACGGGGAATCAGTGCTGAAGATGCATAATTTTTACTTGGAAACTCCGACTGACATCGGCTAAAGGCTTGGCTAGGTACCTACCCTAAGATGATAAAAATCTACCTAGAAGATCCTTCTGTTGGGTGAAAGCTGGCCTGGCCACTCCAAATTTGTTGTGGACAGCATCTTTCATGTAGTGAGCAAGTGCTATCCTTTCACCATTTTCCCATTTGGGGACAGAGTGGCAAAGAAGTTTACCAGCAAGGTAAATCATTGTGCCTGGTTGATAACCAAAAATGGAGCCAAGATCAGAAATATGAAATTGGGCATCATGAGTTCCCAGGCTCACTAGCAAGTCCAGCAGAGAGGGTGCAGAAACTTTGTCTAGGTGGGGAGGAGTCTCCTGGTTGACTATGACATCTATGCTGACATAGATGGAAGGCCATGGAGTGCCAGACAGGGGCTGGGTGACCACCCAGTTTTCCTTGGCTGCAATGGCATCCTTTCCAACCCTAGCCAGATCTGGCAGGACAAATCCCGAAATGGAGTTCCAGAACTCCTCTGCATAGGAAATGTCATGAAGCCATTCCTGTACAGCAGGGATTTTGAGATTGGAACTTTCATAGACCTTGTCCTGCAATCTCTTTGAGAGCATTAGCCTTGCAATCCCCACCAGACCATAAGGATAAAAATTACCACATGACCCTGCTGGAAAGTTGCAGGAGAGTTCATAAGCCTGCCATGACCAAACATGGCATCAGCCAATGGGTCCTCATTGCCGTCAAGCCCTGGCAGATGCCTATGGCCAAACCTCTTGCTGGACTCATTTTTCCTCTTGGAGTGTTTCACAAGGCTGCCCTTTAAAGGGAGGTGAATCCTATTGAGATGTTCCTTCCAGTGAATCAATATAAGATATACATGGGGGAAGAGACTGCTTCACCACTCTTTGAGGAGGAATGATGCCTGGGAGATACCAAACCATCACTCTACCATGGACATCCAAAACAGTGGCAGGGTCAGAGATGTGCCCCCATTGGGGATATTGAAAATACTTGGTCTTTTCTGCAGCATGTGGCATGGGTTCAGCAAACCTATCAATGTCCCACTCAGTTACATCTTCCTTTGGACTTCAGACTTTGCACCTCAACTATTTTCAGACAGACAGACTCACAGGGGTTCAGGATTGCATGGGCAATGACAAGGGCTGCCAACTTGTTTTCAGCCAAGGAGATAGATGCAGAAGGAAGGTCTTCTTTGGACATATCCCTTTGGAGGTTAGTCAATTGGGACATAACTCTGAGTCTATCAAACTGGATGTAGCCAATACCAAGGAGTAAACAGTTCAAATTACCTTGGCTTCCTAAGGTCCCATTTTTGTAGTACCACAGATGCAGGGAGTCGGCATCCCCTGAGTACAGATGTCAAGATCCCATCTACCAAGGCAGCCAGGGCATCAGAAGAGGTTGAGGGGGCATTCATTTCACACTTGTTGGCTCAGGGACAGTGATGTAGTGGATGTAGTGGAGAGAGCATAAAATTTTAAGGCAGGAAACTTATAATGACCAACTTATGCCTTGGTATTTATTCCTTATGGGACTCATTACTTAGGGTTAGGGTTAGGCCTCTTACATTTCAAAAAATGAAGGTAAAAACAAGGCAATTAAAACCCTCTAAGACAAAATGCAAGGGGTTATGAGGTTATGAAGACTACAACAGATTTGAATACAAGTTACAACTACAAAATAAAAAATCAAAACAAAGTTCCAAGTGGAACAGACTCCTTGACAACTGTCCAGGAGGGGCCCTTCCCCCAGAGCAGAAGCAAGTCATCCAGAAAAAAAGAACTCCAATTACAACCAAATAACCCACAAGTACCAACTACTAAAAGGCTGAACTAAGATGGACACAGTTAGCACCTGGGACCAAGAAAACAAGCAACTTACATAGCACAATGACATAGTCAGCCTCTGGCATAGGTTCAGTCAATCATTATAATATGTAAACAGAAAAGTGACATACCACAATCATCTAAGACATAACCAAGGCAGACCAAGCAAACCATGTTTGTATAATAAGCCAGCCTACACTAGTAGGCATGGACTGTCCCCCAGAACTGTAGTTGCAGGCCCACACTAGCAGGCACAGACAAAAAAGTTAAAATACAAAGACCCCCCAGTACCAACATATTTTATAATAAGCCAGCCTACACTAGTAGGCATGGACTGTCCCCCAGAACCATAGTTGCAGGCCCACACTAGCAGGCACAGACAAAAAAGTTAAAATACAAAGACCCCCCAGTACCAACATATTTTATAATAAGCCAGCCTACACTAGTAGGCATGGACTGTCCCCCAGAACCATAGTTGCTGGCCCACACTAGTAGGCACAGACAAAAATAGTATCTACCCCTCATACCAACAATGTACTGGCCAGGTACACTGTGAATGAAGGGTCACCATCCAGACATGTCCAGCTGCAGCCTGAACACCATCAAGATGGCATCTGTGGATCAATAGTTAGTGCAATGACTACCCTAAAGAGGGTCCAGCTGGACTCGTCACTGAGTACTGTGGTAAGCACACAGCATGAAGAACAAAAGAGAAAAAAAAAAAAGCGTACCATGCTCGAGACTACCCTAAAGAGGGTCAAGCTGGACTCGTCACTGAGTACCATGGTGAGCACACGGCATGAAGAACAAGAGAAAAAAAAAAAAAAAAAGCGTAGCTCGAGACTACCCTAAAGAGGGTAGAGCTGGACTCGTCACTGAGTACCGTGGTAGGCACACAGCGTGAAGAACAAAAGAGAGAGAAAAAAAAAGCGTAGCTCGAGACTACCCTAAGGAGGTGGTCTAGCTCCACTGGTCACTGAGTACCATGGTAGGCACACAGCATGAAGAATGAAAAAGAAAAAAAAAAAAAAGCATACCATGGTCAAGACTACCTTACAGAGGGTCTAGCTGCACTCATCACTGTACCATGGTAGGCACACAGTGTGAAGAACAAAAGAGAAAAAGAAAAAAAAAAAAAAAAAAAAAAAAAAAAAAAAAAAAAAAAAAAAAAAAGAAAACCGTACCATGCTCGAGACTACCCTAGGGAGGGGGTCTAGCTGCACTCATCACTGAGTACCCTGGTAGGCAGATGGCATGAAGAACAAAAGAGAAAAGAAAAGAAGAAAAACAAAAAAAAAAACATACCATGCTTGAGACTACCCTGTGGGTGTTGCTGAACCCGTCACTGAGTCACTGAGTACTGTGGTAAGCACACAGTGTGAAGAACGAAAGAGAAAAAAAAAATAAAAGTAAAACGTACCTGTTGATAGTGAATCATCGTTGTTGTCATCTCCACACTTGCAAGAGAGATGGGAGTGGAAGAGAAATGAAGGAAACAGCCTGTGGGAAAGTGCGCCTCTGATATACACAGTGAGTTTGGTTATGTTTGCCCTGCATGTGACCATGCCAAAATAACAATAACAAAAAATCAACTCATGTCCTTTGGTGATGGTCATGTGTGATGGTGACATGTCACTTCAACTGTGGAAATTTGTGCCATTGCTTCGCATCCGAGCAGGTTTGCCCTACCTACCAGGTCCTACCACCCCTGCCAGGCCTGCCCGCACCCTAAAAATTTATGCAGTAAGTCGTACCACTCTCTGCAGGCATCCTTAACACTAATACAACCCCAGTACCTTCGTCACCTGCCCTGTCGCCTCAAGGAAGGTCCTACCACCCCACCCATACTTTAAAAATTTACAAGGTAAGTCATACTGCTCCCCACTCACAGCTTCAACACTAATACATCCCCAGTACCTTCATCACCTGCCATGTCGCTTTGAGGTAGGTCCCACCACCCCCCACCCATGCTTAAAAATTTACGAGGTATGTCGTACCACTCCCCACCTGCAGCTCAACACTAATACACCCCCAGTACCCTCATCACCTGCCGTGTCGCCTCAAGGTAGGTCCCACCACCCCCCACCCAAGTTTAAAAATTTACCAGGTACGTCGTACCACTCCCCGCCCGCAGCTTCAACACTAACCTTTGTCACCTGCCATGTCGCCTCGAGGTAGGTCCCACCACCCCCCACCCATGTTTAAAAATTTACGAGGTACGTCGTACCACTCCCCACCTGCAGCTCAACACTAATACACCCTCCATACCCTCGTCACCTGCTGTGTTGCCTCAAAGTAGGTTCCCACCACCCCCCACCCAAGTTTAAAAATTTACGAGGTATGTTGTACTGCTCCCCGCCTGCAGCTTCAACACTAATACACCCCCCAGTACCCTCATCACCTGCTGTGTCGCCTCGAGGTAGGCCCTACCCACCCTCCCACCTGTGTTTTGAAAAAGTTATGAGGTAAGTTGTACCACCCTCCACTTGCATCCTCAACTCTCTAATACACCCTCCCAGTACCTTCGTCATCTCCCCCTTGCCTCGAGGTAGATCCTACCACCCCCCACCAGAGTTTAAAAAAATTTACAAGGTAAGTCGTACTGCTCCCCACTTGCATCTTCAACACTAATACACTGCTTGTACCCCTGCCACCTGCCCTGTCGCTCTGAGGTAGGCCCCACCCCACCCCCACCCGAGTTTCAAAAAAATTACATGGTAAGTCATATTGCCCTCTGCTTACAACCCCAACACTAATATGCCATCCCAGTACCTTCATCGTCTCCCCCTTGCCTGGAGGTAGATCCTATCCCCACCAGAGTTTAAAAAAATTTACAAGGTAAGTTGTGCCACTCCCCACTTGCATCTTCAACACTAATACACTACCAGTACCTTCATCACCTGCCCTGTCGCTCCGAAGGTAGGCCCTACCCTACCCCCACCTGAGTTTCAAAAAAATTACAAGGTAAGTCATACTGTGCTTTGCTTACATCCCCAACACTAATACACTCCCCAGTGCCCTCATCGCCTTCCCTGTCACTGGTCACCCTTGAGGTTGGTCATACAGCCCCCACCCACATATATATAATTTATGTCTATGTATTGTGTATCTCCACTGCTGTGTAGATATATCAGCCATTCAACCATGGCAAGGACAAAACAAACAGCCAGGAAAACAACTGGGGACAGGGCTCCCAGGATTAGCCTGCAGTCCTTCCAGAAAAGAAAGGGTAAGGCATCTGCTGCATCCAAGAGGCCAACCCCCAAGCAGAAGGCCAGCACCAACTCAGTAAGCTCCTCTCCATATTTCATACTCCTGTTGACACCCTGCATAGTTCTGTGTTATGTGCAGAGATGGGGGGGACTTGTGGATCTGCAATGAAAAGTACTGCAGAAGGGTAGTGTGTAATAAGTGCCTGGTAGTTCCTGAAGAAGAAAAGGACAAACTGACCCAAGATGGTGTCACTTTCAAATGTGTGACCTGCCACTGGAGGGAGAATCAAACTAACCCTCAGCCTTACTTTGTAAGTCCACCATCCCCCACTGCAACTTATATTCACAACACATCATGAAGGGGTTCTACTCTGAAGGAATACCAATCCTTGCCCACCCTCCTGTAGTCCAGGGCAGCTTCCAGCATGCCATCTCTTCCCAGGTAGCCTCCCTCCCTACAGCACTTGTCCACCTCCATATGGACAATCTAGAGGTTGGTCATGCCCAAGTCAACATCATGAACTCCTACCTGCAGCCATACTTTCCCCAAGGGAGCTACCAATTCTCCCAGCTGCCCTTCAATTTAGCTACCCAGGAATCCCTCCATGATTATGAAAAGGCAGCATTGGACCTGGCCCATTCCCTCTCCTCATTTTCCAGGGTAGTCCTATTCCTCACCACCCATAGTGATGAGGAAAGAGGGGATCTCTTTTCTGGTGAGGTTGATGGGAAACCAATAGCATCTAAGGTGTCTGAAGTAAGTGGCTAACTCCCCTACTCATCACTTTGCTGACCATGTCCAGTGCCTCCAAGTTTCGTTCCACCCCCTTACCAAAATTGTCAAGGGAGCAGATGTAATATTCAATGTCTGTGGCTCTGTAGTCACTGTCCAAGACAGTTTTGATGATTTAAAAGAAGCTGCTCATAAGTGAGTGTTTCCATTATTTTTTGGATTCCTATTTCCAACCTCGTCCAGATTCACGCCAAGATCTATGATCTTTTTTGATGCTCAACATCTGCAGCTGGCCACCACTACCCCTTACCTCTTGAGTCTACTGGAAAGCATTGTCATCCAAGGATTTGACATTGCCAAAGCAGTCAAGTTTGCCCTCAATGATTGTGCACTGCTTGGTAGGCATTCCAACATTATCACCATGATGTGGAGGTCTGAGGGGCAAGGAGTGGAAAAAGTGGAAAAAGTGGTGGTGGAGAAATTGATGTGGACTGATAAGCATATCAGACCTTGGGGGGGCCATTTGCCAGTCCAGTGCCCTCAATGTGGAACCATGCAGAAGTGGGAATGTGGTTCTGCAGGTAAAACCATCACCTATGAGTGCAGGTATGCTCAATGTGGGGTAGGGAAAGGGCCTAACAATACATCTCTCCCACCAAAAAAATTCCCTTACTCCATTCCTCCTGATGCCATTCCACTAACACAAGGAAAAAAAGGATCATCTTCCTGGCTACAAATTACCCTTTAGCTAAATACCTGTGCCTTGTAAATACCACACAACTATGTTATGTTGACCAGTCTTGAAAATCCTACATGTTTTTTGAAAGATTCTGATAAAGTGAAATGACATGGCTACCCCATAGGATTGGCCAAACCCACTCTCAGGACATGGCTAGCCCCCCAGTGAGGTCAGCCGACCCCCCTCTCAGGACGTGGCTACCCCCCTCAGTAGGGTCGGCTGACCCCACTCTCAGGACATGGCTAGCCCCCTCAGTGAGGTCGGCCGACCCCCCTCTCAGGACATGGCTGCCCCCTTCAGTAGGGTCAGCTGACCCCCCTCTCAGGACATGGCTACCCCCCTCAGTAGGGTCGGCTGACCCCACTCTCAGGATGTGGCTAGCCCCCTCAGTGAGGTCAGCCAACCCCCCTCTCAGGATGTGGCTAGCCCCCTCAGTGAGGTCAGCCGACCCCCCTCTCAGGACGTGGCTACCCCCTTCAGTAGGGTCGGCCGACCCCCCTCTCAGGACGTGGCTACCCCCCCAGTGAGGTCGGCCGACCCCCCTCTCAGGATGTGGCTACCCCCCTCAGTAGGGTCAGCCAACCCCACTCTCAGGACATGGCTAGCCCCCTCAGTGAGGTCGGCTGACCCCCCTCTCAGGATGTGGCTAGCCCCCCAGTGAGGTTGGCCGACCCCCCTCTCAGGATGTGGCTGCCCCCTTCAGTAGGGTCAGCGAACCCCACTCTCAGGACATGGCTAGCCCCCTCAGTAGGGTCGGCTGACCCCCCTCTCAGGACATGGCTAGCCCCCTCAGTGAGGTCAGCTGACCCCACTCTCAGGATGTGGCTAGCCCCCTCAGTAGGGTCGGCCGACCCCCCTCTCAGGATGTGGCTAGCCCCCTCAGTGAGGTCAGCTGACCCCCCTCTCAGGACATGGCTAGCCCCCTCAGTAGGGTCAGCCGACCCCCCTCTCAGGACGTGGCTACCCCCTTCAGTAGGGTCAGCCGACCCCCCTCTCAGGACGTGGCTACCCCCCCAGTGAGGTCGGCTGACCCCCCTCTCAGGACATGGCTAGCCCCCCAGTGAGGTCAGCTGACCCCACTCTCAGGACGTGGCTGCCCCCTTCAGTAGGGTTGGCCAACCCCCCTCTCAGGACATGGCTAGCCCCCTCAGTAGGGTCGGCTGACCCCCCTCTCAGGACGTGGCTAGCCCCCCAGTGAGGTCGGCTGACCCCACTCTCAGGACATGGCTAGCCCCCTCAGTAGGGTCGGCCAACCCCCCTCTCAGGACGTGGCTACCCCCTTCAGTAGGGTCAGCCGACCCCCCTCTCAGGACATGGCTACCCCCTTCAGTAGGGTCAGCTGACCCCCCTCTCAGGACATGGCTACCCCCTTCAGTAGGGTCAGCTGACCCCCCTCTCAGGACGTGGCTACCCCCCCAGTGAGGTCAGCTGACCCCCCTCTCAGGACATGGCTACCCCCCTCAGTAGGGTCGGCCAACCCCCCTCTCAGGATGTGGCTACCCCCTTCAGTAGGGTCAGCCAACCCCCCTCTCAGGACATGGCTACCCCCCCCAGTGAGGTCAGCCGAAACCACTCTCAGGATGTGGCTACCCCACCCAGCAAGGTCGGCTGACCCCCCACCCACACTTCGGCCTACCTACCCCCTAGGAGGGTCAGCCGACATCGGCTAGTCCTGCATTTAGGCCGAAATGTACACGTCGGGTGTCCCAGTTTCAGGACTATGGTTGACTGAACTATGTGGTCCAAGAGCATCGGCACCTTCACCATAGTAAGGGCTGATGGCAGACCTGAATATGCCAATAAGAGAGTATGCAATGTCCTCCTCGACTGTGGCATTACGAGTCGAAGCGAGACGAAGCTTCTCGCACAGCTCGAGGTGGTCTGGGGAGAACATGGCGACAGTTCCCCGGGGAATCTTCATAGCACCTGCTAGTTCTTGTATGATCCCCAGAGATTCCTTGTGGTTCACGCTAGTATCGTCGAGGTATGGTTTCCATTCGGAGTCAAAGAACAAGACGACTTTCGGTGCGAGGAGCTCTTGTAAGGTCCATGCCCGTGTCATCCATAAACTACGCGTGAGGTCCCCGAGCTTGGAAGGGTGCGCTACACCAGCAAGGAATACGAGCGTGGCTGCCGAATTAGCATACCATTGGTACATAGACGTGATAGAGCGGTTGTGGATGGAACTCGTAGTCTTGTCGATACAACACGTATCTGACCACGCCCATTTGTGACCAAGTCTGCGCGTCTCCTTGCAGAAGTCCTGTAATTTCCGATTCAGGGGCGTTTCGGGAAGGTTCCACACGGATTTGACTAAACTGACATCCTGGAACGAGGGCTCACTCCCCTGCCATACATACGAGAACATGACATATCCGAAAAAACTTGAAATTACTCGTAAGATCCGCTCGTTATCCACGCTTTTCGTCATGGATGAAATCAGTTCTTTGAATGCTGGGTCAGCTTTGAAGATACGGATCCGCTCGGGACCATCGCAAAGGTAGTCAGTGGTGACATCGATTACGACATGGGGACAACTTTCAACGATCCCGCGAACGATAGGATCAATAGCCGCAATCGTCTCTGATGGAGAAATGTAGTTCTTGCGCGGTTCTGTACAACCGTCACTTACGGACCTTACATTCATACAGAAGGCACGTACGGTTGATTGCAGGGTCCTGGGACTGTTCCATTACGTGTAGCATAGACTTGAAAGTATCGATGGCTTCGTCATACCGTTTCGCTGCATGAAGAGCCACGTGCTTTGCCTCATAACCCCAAGGGTCGGAAGGGTCCGCGATCACGGCCTATACAACAATTGTAGGTGACCAACTGATACGAGAGAGGTACAATGCATACCTCATTCGCATCTTGCAGCGCATCTTTCCGCAATACTTTGGCCGCGCGTGCTCTACTCAGCTTGATAAACAGACCCGCGGGGCTCGGAGGACTAAAGGACAATGCAGCTGAGTATTGCATTATTGCATCGTCGTGTTTGATAGATCCGGCCGCTTCATCACCACCACGCTCAAGTGTTATAACGCATTTCTTGGTGAAATCTGATGAGGAGCATTAACGCGCATGTCAGCGAGACTAGCAACTACAAGGAGTACCTACAACCCAGTCCACAGCTTCCTTGCACCCCGGAATCTCCATACCTAACGTGGGTTTCACATAGACGTTATTGAGCAACGATGTCCAGTCCATTGAAACTCCACCCACATATCTTCTTGGATAGTTAGATAAATAGGTAGCAATGACAGCAGACCTACGAGTGAGATCGTTTGTAGGGGAGGGCACTTTTTGTCCTTTGGGAGTAGGTTCTTCGCACGCTCAATCAGTGGTATCGCACGTTAATAATTTCCCTTCTTCATGTACATAACTTCAAGAACCTGCGAAATGCATCAGCGGTGATATTTCTACGTCCCCATCATGTGAGGCACATGCCTGTGTGTAAAGGTAAGTGACCTCGTCATTGCTGTCATTGTTTGCTCTCGTAGCAAGGTACTCTACGCGAGTTGCCGCCTGGTCTTCATCACCAGATTCGAACATAAGAATCAGCTGAGTAGAACGTGGATCAAATATGAAAATGGTCTGAGTCACCCCACCCACCTTCAGTAGTAAGAGAAATCTGATGTTGTGAGGCTCGCAATCATGTAAGGCCAGGTCGAATGTTGGTAGGACACTCTCTCGATCGCCCTGGACAAGTAGAGCGACTGCCATCGCGATGTGGCCGATAGGTGATGGTCGAACCTGGAGGGACTTGATCGAAGCGCTCGTGATCTCTTCTGACAACAGCATTTCGGTGTCCGTCGGGTCGTCCCGCGTTCATGACTGGAAAGTTTTGTCACTCACTCATACGAGCGGGAGCTGAGAAACATGGAGACAGCGACGGATCAAAGTGTTACACAAGGCACGAGAATAACGCCATGGATGTTAGTCGTGCGAGTTTCATGAGTGGATGTACGCTTACGCCGTGGTCGAAATACTCAGGGGGAAGGACATCCCTGAGACTGTGGATGGTGATATTCTTGCCATTTCCACATCCGAAATATCCCCCAGCTTGATGAAAGAGCAATGGAGGTGATCGGGGCAGTGTGTGTGCTGCTGCCAATCTGCTTGTGGGATACACAATCCCATAGCGAAACTGATGAATCCGCGGCACATACAATAAGTCTGCTACTGGATGCTAAGGAATGGGCTTCATGGATTGGCCATTCTGAAGAAGACCCCGAAACATTGAAACAGATGACTTTGCCCTGAGCGGCGACAAACAGTTGCTGGCTATCAGAAGACCAAGCCAACGGAGCGACCAGCCATGAACCGGTCGAGCCCTTAGAACCTGAATCGTGTAAGATGTCGCCAGTGTGGGTACTGTACACACGGATGCCCTCATAGCACGAAGCGACAGCAAATCGAGTGCCGTCTGGACAAAACTTGATACCGACCGTGCACGAGTATGGAAGGGGAGGAAGGAGCTGGTACCGGAGGTGATGCTGAATATCTGCGCAGCGTAGTAGTCCACCCAAAAGTCTTAGTAGAGTCGCTCGAGACGTCGACTCCCAACACATAATCCGAAAGTTGTGCGAACTGGAATACCCGTTTCATGAGTAGCCGCATTCCAGATGATCGCCGTCTTTCCTTCGTCCCCGGACACGACCCACCGCCCATCTTGAGAAACAGCGATAGAATAAACCTTGCCACTCGCTTGCATGGTTGAGCCCTGTTGCTGTCCGTCTTCGATATTCCATCGACAAGTATTACCATTGTCATATCCCGCCACGACCTGACTTTCGTCCGTAAAGGTGACTGCAGAGACATCACTCTGTGATGCGATTTCAATTCGTTGCGCAGCTTAGCCGCCACAGGGAGGCGTCAGCAGGGCTGCCTCAGCTCACTGACTGCCGGTACGCACCCATCGTCATCCGCTCGCTAGTCCAACACAGCTTGCTCTGGAGTTTAAAGGGAAAACGAACGAATTGCTCGTGGCGCCTAATACATGGTCTGTGCGCTCCTCAACATGCTATTGATAGTTACAACGTGTTCTTCAAGGTCAGGGCATCGGTGAAGATTTGGTAGTGCCTCCTTTCCAACATTCCAGCAGTATCCCTAAACCCGATTGTACTCGCCCCAGGAACTCGGTTGTTTCTGTCTGTACGAAACCACGCATAGGGCGAGGGTTGGTGGAATTGCGCCTGAGCAAAGCGTGGTCATACGTGGGTATATAGACCCCCGATCTACAAATACTCAATCTCAGAAGAACATGCACTACACTTGTCGATGCCCTCTGCCCTGCACTTGGTCCCGGAAGATCTCTGGGCTTTCCCTTACCTTGACACTCGTCGATATCCTCGGATGTCCGCTTCCTCTCCGAATCCCGCCCATAAAACCTAGGTCTCACACAATTATAAACCATATTTGCACCGCATCTCTGGAGTCCATGAATAGGGCCCGTCAATGCGTGCCCTACCCCGGCGAGGTGGGAGTCGCAGGAATCTGATAAAGTGCTTGGCGATGCGATCAGCAACGAACCTCTCATCCATCGAAGGGTGCATCAGTTCGAGTGCTTCAACCCTGCAGTCCGATACGGGTGGGTGCAAGGCAGAATGCCTCGATGTCGTACCCTCGAAAAGGTCTTGGCTTTTCAGGTAAACCGGATCCAAGGTGTATCCCCGTCCCAGCTCGGTCTCTAGTATTCCACAGGTCAAATGAGACTTCTTTCATTCGTAATCATACGGCATCATATCCGTACACGTCGTCCCCGATACCCTCAACGACGGGATCATGATGGATGCTGGGATCACTATGGGTACGGTTAGCGAGAGACCGTGAGAGGTCTCGGAGAGGGGCGTTAGTAGCTTTTTTATTTTATGAGACTGTTACAATGGGCGACGACACACCAAACAGATAAAACAACTTACCTCCCCCACTTTTAAGCTCCAAATGTCCGACATCTTCCTTTCTTCATCTATGACTTGTCGGTTTGTGACCAGCTGCAACCTCTCGTACATCACTATTTTCAATATGGCTTCCCACCACTCTCATTATTTGGGAAGTCGAGAGGCACCAAACCTGTTAGCGAGTCGAAATCGTGGATTGTCATGTCGATGGTACCTTCCAAGTCACGGGGTCACTGGGACTGTTGACGAGCTTTACTCTGGTTTGGCATTGTGATGGTGAGTATGAATGCAGCAGGTCCACCTTGTCAAACGGTCATCTACCCCACAACTTTGCTTTGGACCTCTGGATGGCCAACGAAAAACCTAGTGCCATAAACTTCGTGAACGATGTTAGAATTGGGAAGGAACAAACGGTCACTTTTGCCGGTATCAATCTCTTAGCCGAGAAGAATCTTACGCTCTACACTCTCGCCGTTCTGACGTTCGTGCGGACTGCGTTTGCTATCCTAGAGAAGTCCCAAGGCTCGTGGGCCGATGTCATCTCCCAACTAGCAACCCGTCAGACCATCGAGGTCAGTGATAAAACACACCCCACTTGACCGCCAATTGACCTAATCGCGACTTATCTCACCCTTGAATAACAGGAACCCTTAACTATTTGCCACCGGTGGCGTGATCACCTCCACCTCGACGCCTTCGACGATGTATTCCATGTACCCATATTTGAGAGGTCGCTCAGGCAAGTAACCACTAAGTTCGGGCGACCCAACACCAAGTACTTTCAAGAAGCATTGCAGTGAGTCAGAGATCACTCGTGGATCATATGGAATACAGATACAGCGTTACAGGGAGATGCTGTCGATCAAGTCATCGGTCGCTCTCATCACTGTTCGCCCTCCGGTGTGCATGGCGTGCTTGAAACTCTTCGACTCCGAAGGTGACGTTTTTGTCGTCTTCAGTCCTCGGCCAGCACCTGGCCAAAACGAGTTGAGCATAACTTTCTGCAAGTCCATCGAGCTAACTGCACATCGCCTTTGCAACATCATACCGATCATGGACAGAGGTGGAACTGCGGGTAGCAATCTCAATTGGCAAGCACGACTCTTGTCGAACTGCACCAGCTATATATTCGTGCCTCGACCATCCGACGATGTCGACGGTGCTTTGGAGGAGTCTATTGTGTATTCGAGTTTGTCCCTCCTCACGATGCAAGCCGCACACGCAGATCTGCAGCGCCAAAAACAAGCCCTCGCCAAAAGGAACCAGGATCTGGAAAGAAGGGTCGAAGATCTTCACCGGAGGTTGCAAGAAGAGAAGGATGATAATGTCAGAAGGCACATCGAACCGCGTCCTGCTTTCCAGACCACCAACCGGTTCACCTGGCTGTCTGACCACGTCGAGGCTCATCCTTCATCCGCTCAACAAGAGGACTCAGAGGATTCAGAAAACTCCGATTCTGATGATTTTTCCATTCCGCCAGATGATGACCCCGATTTCAAACTTGTAGTCGAACTCCAGCGAGCTTTTGATGACGAAAATCGCCAACTGACAACACAGAGGGACACCCTCCTGAAAACTGCTCAACGTCACTATCATTGTGGTATTTGTCTCGATGATTTCCCCGAAGACGATGTCGTACACATCGACACATGTGAGCACAAAATGTGCAGAGACTGTGCTCGGGGACATGTAAGCGCAAAGATTAACGAACACCGCTTCCCCGTCCTATGCCCGGTCTGTACAGCAGATTCACGGAATCGTAATCCTGGCGGTACGCCAAGTTGACTACTTGTCTTGTGGATATCATCAACGACCGCTCTTTCTAGTGATAAGCGGATTCCTAGTTCAGCTTCTGGGCGTCTCGGAGGAACAGTATCAAACATGGATCGAGATGGAGATGGCACAATTCTCTGTCCTGATTAACTGTCGCAAGTGAAGTCTTTTCCTCACATCGGCTTTCCCAGCACATCGCCGTGGAAAGCTAACTACTGGGATCTGTGGCAGGTGCAACCAGTCCGCGTTCGTCGACAGAGCGGATGTTATAGCGTCCGATCGCATGCAATGCCCTGCGCCGCGTTGCGGTCACGTGTGGTGCAAAAAATGTCAGCAAACCATAGAAAACAACGTCGAGCATTCGTGCGATGGATCAAAGGAGTTTGAAAATCTCGTACAACAGCAAAACTGGAAATATTGTCCAAGTATGATCTACTCTCCGCCCGCGTACCATTCTGACCTCGTGACGCTTCATACGTTGACAGGCTGCAGAACCCCTATCGAAAAACAATTTGGGTGTAATCATTTATCGGTATGTTTACATGTACACGTTTCCGTTGGCAAGCCCATTCACGGGTCGATCAGTGCATCGTACCCGGATGCAATACCCACTTCTGTTATGCATGTGGAGTCACCATTAATAGGACCGCCGTTCCTAGCGAGATCATGGCTGGAAAGAGCGCGCACTTCCGCACGTGCCGTCTCCATTGAGTTAACGAGTGTACCCTACATCATCTTCGATTGTATAACTATGGGCTTTCTCGTTCGAACCCATTGATGGCTGGAACTTGTCGACAATTCATCACCTTCTCTTAAGACGTGTTGATGGCTTCGCGCCTCGAGGCCAACGGCGGAGCCTTGCACTCGCTCAGGCTGTGTCTTGCTGTAGAGGAGTTACAGCTCCGGTTGACAAGTGTACGCAATTGGCCCATCCCTCCCAGCCACGCTGCAATCACACGGTCCTTCCACCTCCAGCGCTACACTTCTCAGACACCTCACAACATGTTTTCAGGCGCCTCCGCACCTTACACTCACATCCCATGCAAGCCGACCATTCTCAGGTGCACCGTAACAGCGGACTCGTCAACGACGTTCTTTCAGGTAAAGAGCGGATCCTCCCTTTTGCAAACAACATATGGAGTCCTGTTGGGAGAGACACAACTACCTGCACTCTCCTTGCGTTAAACTTCGTCAGGATGGCCTTCCAGCAGGAAAAACGGGCAAAAGGGCACATTGACACATTCTTCGGGGGCATCACAGAGCCTACTTTTGCCAAGGTAGGTGGTCCCATGCTCAGCAGCCTTTGACGAGCGTTCGCTGACCCTGTCCTTTCAGAACCTTGTCTCGATCTGTGACCAGTGGACAGGCGACGCACAAGTCGATGTCATGGAATTGTGTCACCTACCCATTTTCAAGGACAACTTCAAACTCGACAGGACAAAGTACGGTCCGCCAAGTGTCATGCAGCTCAAACTAGCACTTCGGTAGGGCGGCCATTGACAAGTGGCGTCTTATGACATCTGAACGTGTTCCGGGCAGGGAAATGCAGAGCTGCAAGTCTGTGATGGCGATGATTGTCAGCCGCGCAGCAAGCGTTACACTGTGCATGAAGATACCTGTTTGGGTAACTAACATCTTCCTCGTCCTAGACCTTCGACAGGACCGAAATGCGACTTCCGAGCTTAGTCTCGTCGTGAATAGGTCGCTGGACGAAACGGCCGGGCGTATGTCGGGAATTTTGCCCATGGACAACCGCCTCCTCTCGCGTGACATGCAGTGGCAGGCGCAACTGACGGCTAGTTGCGCCATCCACACGTTCTCGCCTATCACAGGTGTAAATGAAGGAAGGTCGACTGTTGCGGATAGCATAGCATTGTTGAGGTCATGGGTAGAGGCAGCGAACTTCGGCCACCAGGTTGGGCAATCCTTGACCCGGCTCCCCACCACGCAGCAAGAGAACAGGGGAAGGACGGAGTGCAACCAACCAGAGGCAGGCCCTTCGCGATTACATTCTGGTCCTCAATCGTTCCTCACCCGTGCGACGAGCTTCATACCATATGAACAAACGAAGAGATATGCCCGAATATTTTTCCTAGACAATCTTTCTGATACTTCACTCACGGAAGACTCTGAGTCGGATTTGGAAAGCAACGAAGATGAAGAAGAGGAAGAATTTGACTGCGGAGTATGCTTGGAGCCAGTCCCGGTGAACCTGGGCGTCTACCTTGACCCATGTCGGCATGCGATCTGTGGATCCTGTATCACGGGTCACGTCTGTGCCAAGATTAGTGAACGCCGGTTCCCCGTATTCTGCCCCTTGTGCATGGTGGATCCGGAAAATGTAAACCCCTCACGTATGTCCCATAGTCGCAGGTTTGGAATACTTAGCAGAACTCTTGGTAGCGGTTCCCGACACCATAGTTCAGCGCCTGGAATTGACAGATGAAGAGCACAAAATATGGGTGGAGCTAGAGATGGCTCAGTTTGCTGTTCAGATACAGTGTCACAGGTGAGGAGCGTTACGCAGAATTATGATGCATTGCTGAAGTGGGTTGTTCCATAGATGTGGCCGGTCGGCATTCGCGGACAAAGATGACCATAACAGTGTGGACCAGATAACGTGCCCATTCTCGGATTGCAACCACACCTGGTGCAAGAACTGCCAACGAACAATTCTATCTAACGGACCGAAACATTCGTGTGATGGTTCATCAGAGTTCAAGCATCTCGTAAAGCAAATGGGATGGAAACACTGCCCAAGTATGTGGGAGGATTCTGTTTCTCCACCGTGTGCTAACGGGTTTGACATGTAGACTGTAAAGCCGCCGTCCAGAAAATGGGAGGGTGCAATCATATGACTGTAAGTGGCATCAGTTGCCTTCCTTGCGCTGTACCTGATGATGGTGCACCTGATGTCCAGTGCGCGACACCAGGATGCAACTCACACTTTTGTTATAAATGTGGCAAACAAATCGCAAAATCTCCTATTCAGATGGTCGTTTCGTCTGCAGTTACTGCGCATTATCGCCATTGCACGATGTGATATTTTCGAAAGAACGCACCCTACGCATCGCAGCATCATTGGGACCCGTGCAGTTGTACTGGACACGCAAACAATCATAACCATTGGTTGAATGGGCCCTGCATACATTTCTTATTGCGTCGTCGGACTGGAAGTGTCATGTAAAGAACATACTTTAAAAGAGCAATTATATTTGACATAACTTACATGAAATCTAGTATTCCTGGAGAAGGGATGCTCGTTGCAGAGGAGCCAAGATCTGGCACTGTTGTAAGAAGCCCGCAGTACACTGATGGCAGAGTTGAAAAGGGCCAGAACCGCCTATTGGCGCAACTATTGCACGGGCAGTCATTTACTTTCCATGGGAAGTGCTGCGTGCCATTTGTTGGACCGTGTCTGGGGTGATTTTCTGCAATGAGAAGTATTGGATTGGAGTAGCACCTTGAAAACCTGAGCACCCTTGTGTACTATAACACATCTTGCCAGATAGTTTCAAGACTTGTGCGTTCAACGTCGCGCGACTTGCACATGCCACTGGTAAAATCGTTCATCGGTGGCTGTAAACCCATGTTTGTCCTTATTTGGTACTGGCCACGTCTGTGCTAAAGTGCCAACATGTAAGTTCTTGCAAGCCTCATCGCTCCCTTCGCAGTACGCCTCAGCCCCTCCTTGGCCTCTGGTAACAATGAGCGGGTGTAAGTGTTAACAACGGTATTTCAAGAGCGACAAGACGTCTCTAATCCACGCCCATAGTCCGGTTTTTGAACCTAGTCCGACCATTCCTTCCCATACTTCCTGAAGTTTCCTCTCCAGACCGAAAGGTGCGTGCACTCTAGCAGTCTTACGACGCCAAGCTTCATTACTTCATTCTTCAAGGTCCCTTTTAACCAAAAACTGCTATGGACTGCAGTCACTCTCCTCATTTTTCTTGTCTGCTCACAAGTTCCGTTGTATGGAATTATGTCCTCCGATTCCTCTGACCCGCTCTACTGGATGCGTGTCATCCTCGCGTCCAACCGTGGCACTCTCATGGAACTTGGTATCAGTCCAATTGTTACGAGCGGAATGATCATGCAACTCCTTGCCGGTGCAAATTTGATCGAGGTGGATTTCAGCTTGAAGGAAGACCGCGCTCTTTTTGGTGCTGCCCAAAAACGTCAGTCTGTATTCGCTCCCTTAGTCAATTCATACTCTGATAATTTTTCATTACTGCAGTCTTTGCGCTCATCATATCACTTGGTCAGGCGACAGTGTATGTTCTAACTGGTCTATACGGGCAACCAAAAGATTTGGGTGCTGGTGTCTGTCTCTTATTGGTCATCCAGCTGGTGGTTGCCGCTCTCATTGTCATCCTCCTCGATGAATTGTTGCAGAAGGGCTACGGCCTCGGGTCTGGAATCTCTCTTTTCATTGCAACGAACGTCTGTGAATCGATCATCTGGAAGGCCTTTTCTCCTACTACAGTCAACACCGGCCGCGGTCCTGAGTTCGAGGGCGCTGTCGTTGCGCTCTTCCACCTTCTTTTCACTTGGAATGACAAAGGACGCGCCCTTCGCGAGGCATTCTGGCGTGATCGCCTACCGAACGTCATGAACCTGCTTGCAACTGCTATCGTCTTTGCGGCCGTCATTTACCTGCAAGGCTTCCGTATTGAGATACCCGTGAAGAGCAACCGTTTCCGTGGCCAAAGGGGTGCCTACCCTGTCAAGCTCTTTTACACGTCGAATATGCCGATCATGCTCCAATCCGCTCTTACGTCGAACGTGTTCATCATTTCTCAGATGCTTGCAAACCGCTTCCCATCGAACTTCCTTGTTAAACTGCTTGGTATCTGGGAGGTACGTTTTAATGACCGTGTCCCGCTACAAGATTCCACGACCTTACATCTTCCAGCCCCTAGAGGACTCTCCACAACTACGTGCTGTTGGCGGTATCGCCTACTACATGTCACCACCGCATACCATCAAAGAGGCTCTCCTCGACCCTATCCACACTTTGCTTTACATCGCATTTGTGGTAACTGCTTGCGCACTCTTTTCAAAGACCTGGATCGAAGTTTCCGGAAGTGGTCCCAGGGAAGTTGCCAAGCAACTCAAAGATCAACAGATGGTTCGCGCCACGTAACTTCTTTTGCTAATGATGACCCTCAACGAATTGACAGGTTATGGCTGGTCACCGTGAAGGCTCCATGTACAAGGAACTCAAGCGTGTTATCCCAACAGCTGCTGCTTTTGGCGGTGCTATCCTTGGCTTGCTTTCTGTCGCTGCAGACCTTATGGGTGCTATCGGCAGTGGAACCGGGATTCTCATGGCCGTAACGATCATCTACAGCTGTACGTTTTTTTATCATGCGGGGTCTCCGTTGTTATTTCCTGACCTAATGCACACGATACAGACTGGGAGATAGGTATGCGGGAATCGGTCGGGCCAGAGGTAGCCGGAGTGCTGGGAGACCTTATCTAAAAGCACCCTTACCTGGTTATCCTTCGACTGCAAGTTGAAGTAGATGGCAGCGGTTCCGGACGACGCTTGTATGCATATCCCTTCGTAGAGGGATGGGATTAATAGTCGTGATGATAGGAGCTGGGTATAGTGTAGAGACTCCTACTACTGGAAAGACTCGATTAATTTATGGCGATTTCGGACCCCGCATTTGTGCCCGGTCTGATTAGCTTGAGTCCTTAATTGGATCTCTCTAATGCATGCTGTTCGTCCCGAGTGTGGCCATGATCGTTGGATCGTACTTTGGATTTCGATTCTTGGACGTCGGTCCCCAGTGGCGGACCCATCTGTCCGTTTACCCTCCCATTCTTCGAATGAATGGACCGGAAAAACGGATTCAACGCGACTCAGTACTCCGGCGCTCCGACGTGAGCACGACCTGACGGGTTCCATCACCACCACTTCTTCGTATCCCAAGAATAAATACCACGGTTGATAATACATGTTCTGTTATCTACGATTCCACAATATGATACAATAAGCACGGTCCGTAAAACTTTGCCAGTGTTCGTACTGTGTTTTCTTGGTCTTTCCGTCCACATCACAGGTATTGCACACCCTGTGCTGGTTTTTCATCCGTATCGGTCTTCTGGTACGATTCGACTTGCACGAACACCTAGAATGCATCGATTTCCACCTGAATAACGAACCAATCAGAGTATACAGTTCACGCACCTCCGGCTGAGTCCTCTGCATTTGAAACACGACAACCTAATCGTAAGACGTAAGACTTCGCAACGAAGCAACTCCGAGTGGTTGAAAGTGCTCACCCCAGAATGATCACCGTTGCCATGGCTTGCTTCGCTGTCCGACGATCCGTCATATTTCCATGCTTTACGAGCATTTAGGGTGGATAGCATGCAATTCGTGTATAGCTTCGACAGTATCATGCTGAATACCGCATAGCTAGACGAAGCACTCCGTAAGATCCCGCCGTGGCGTTACAATGCATCAAGGGAAAAGAAACTCACGCGCCCATACTCTACAGACCAAGTAATTTGAGCACACTCCCCATGAGTAAACAGAAGCCGCGGCTTACGTTGCTCAGGTAGCACACCAAGTTTATGATAGCAACGATGGTCGTCACGAGCCCAGTCTGTACAGTCACTGGATTGGCCTACGGTCAGCACGTCCGAGTCCGCACGACGCTAATATTGTACGACTCACTCCTGAGGATCCGATTGATGGTGCTAGTCAGCGCAGGGTAAAGATGTTTGTGTCTTCCCTAAGCATGCAACATCAAAAATGAAACGAAACGAGAAATCATGATATGAATATCCACCAGATGCCATACAAGCGCAGCCGCAATGATCGTATCCGCGAGGACCGCCCCAACCAGCCATATCGTAACCTCGATTTGTAGGTCTGGAACCAGAAAAATGCTGGGGTTGATGGCCAGACTGACGGCGGCACCAAGCGAGCCTGCCAAGTTGGCTAGGCTACATAGGACGATAGCCGCCACAACGAACGCGTTTTTGGTCAACACACGTACACGCCACGCAAAGAAGTGTTGTACTGCCACGCTGACGAGGCCCTACAGAGAGCTGTTAGATGAGAGACGGGTGCTAGTGAGAATGTAGGCGCACGGTGGAGGCAGCAGCTGTTGTCGTGAAGGTCCTTATTGAGCTGGGGGATGTAGGATTATCAAGAACGGATTCGTACCAGCTGCCAATGCTGCGCAAGAGTGTTAGACGACCTAATTTTCGATAAAATCCATAAACTGACCCCAGCTGCCACGCAGAAGGCTCGCCTCGTTGCCTATACTCCGAACATGTCACTTGACGCACGAGCGCTAAACAAGAGGACATACCGAAGTTGATGACAAGCACATTGTAGATGTAATAAGTAGTGACGGCGCAGTGGAATGTATCCAGCGAGTACAAAATCATCACGCTGGGTTTTTATGAGGGTGAACACGTGGCATAAAAAAAAAGCAGCGAGACTCAACAGTGACTTCAACCACAGTCTGTCTCTGCACACCAATTTCAGTAGTTGCTCTAGACAAATCCTGGACTGACACGCACTTCTTATAACTTGTATAATACAAGTACATTTGCAGGGTGGAGAGACCGTGCATGAAGATGTTTATAGCCAGCCCGATGAGGGACGGCCCTTGGCTAAGGAAAGAAACATGAACATCACCAACCACCCGCAGCATCGCGAGCAACTTACAAGCCTTCCACTGGACTTACCGCCATGCCTTTTCGACTAATCGAAAGTGCAGGACGATAGTCGTATGGGAGACTTCTTGTTGAAGCGATGGGCGTCGGTCAGTCAAAGAGAAAGGGTTTTTATCGTCATTGTCGAAAGATAAGTTGAAATTCTGAGTTGTGTCACATTTTAAATTTGTTGACTCAGGTACGCTGCTGAACGACCTACTCATTAGAGCGACCCTTCGATATTAGGTTCGTACACCCCTTTCCTTGGTTTACTCAGTGGCCCATCAAACATTCCCGGACGTTCTTCGGATGCCTCGTTTACTAGAGACTTGGGAAATCGTTGGGTGTCGAGGGACGTCGTTCGTAGGTGAAGACGAGTCGAAGAGCACCATGATACTTTGCATTTTCAAATGCTCGGCGAAAAGGCTAAAAGCAATTACGGAAATCTGTCTACGGCTACTTCCGTTGCGGGGTACTTCCCGGCAAAAACCCCACAGAGGAAAAATTGCTTTTGGGCTTTTCCCCGAACATTTGAAAACCACTGAAACCCATGGCAGGCTATGTACAAAATATGGAAGAATGAATCCGCAGGTATAGCGTACGCGGTCGCTTAAAGAGCGCGTACAACACAAGGGTTACAAAAATAAAATATTTTTTTTAGGGGTCGAGTTTAGTTCCAGGGGCAAAAAAAGGCTACAGTCAGGCGCGATGCAAAACAGTAGAATTACGTTCACATTTGTATTGCACTTAGTGACGAATGGTACTCTCTGATTGGTGGTCAAGCACTCAAGCGGAGGCTAACCGAGTACTTGCCAAATAGGTCGTCTGCCAGGTCAATAATGGCTTGCTTAGGACTGCTGATCTGGCAGAACGCGGCAGAGTTCCAGCACTTCGTTAACGTAATCGGCCATAATCTTATGCGTTGCCCTGGAGGGATGGCTTTTGAGGAGTCAATAAGCTGGGTCGGGCGATGGACCACAAGTCGTACTCACCCATAAAACCAGTAGAAATAATGATCGGGATCCGGACACGAGGTCGCCGTCGTGCTCCCTGGACTGCATGCATCTGTACTGGCGTACCCAAAGGCCTTATAACCCGGGTGGCTACCAAGCACACCGTCCCAAATTGTCGCAAAGTTGGCAAATGCCACGTTGAGATGCGGAGATGATTGAGTATGCAGCTTGAAAAGCCCATTGAAGACAGACTGAACCCATGCTTCGCCCCATGCGTTGTGTGCCCCACGACCGTAGACGTCTGTTATGAGAAAATCCCGTGCGTTTGTTGGTGGTTTAGATAGCAGGGCTATTTGGCCAAGGAGGTCTTCGGCTGCTTGGGGGAGGTGATTCCCATCGACTGTACAACGTCCCATGAGTCAACTGTCTACGATACGACAAGGAAGGGATTGTACCAAAGGAATCTTCCCAGTCGCTGTGGGGGCAGTCAGCTACAGTTTAGAGCAAATGCATAAGGCAGGCTGACTTGATGCCAAAAAATACAGTATAAAGCGTTGTTTCTGGGTCAAGGTCGTGTGACTGATTGAGAAAGGCCGTCGCTACGTTCAAGAAAACGGTACGTCAGGAAACTGATGCCAAAAAGGGTTCACGCACTTTGCATGATGAAGTCCCTTGGATAAGGATTATCCGGCCACAAGGTAATGTTGGTCACAGCACTCGACCACTTGAGTACGACTCAACCCACGAACAGTACACATATTTCTCATTATAACTCACTGCATAGTCCAAGAGCGTAGCTCCAACTTCCTCGGCGAGATGTTCTACCCAAACCTTGCCATTCGTGGAGCGGCCACCAGCAAAAGGATCTGGCGGGATAACCACTGCTGCTGCCAGAGGTCCGCCATCGTGCCTACCGCCATCCGTGTAGGAGTCCTATCATTCGGTACAAATGAACGGATGTTCTCTATGAAAATGTCTATCTCGGGAAGACTTTAAGCTTACCCCGAAAGACACAATGGTCTTGTACCTCCTCATGTCAAGGCCAGCATTCACGTCCGAGAAGTTCCCGGAGAGCGATCCGCAGTGAGGGTGAACGGCGAGATGTACTGAGGTGTCATTGGTACCTTGAAAGAAAACGTAGCTGTCAGCACAGACGCGGGTCATGGTCTCGCGATAGGAGTAGTGGCGGTCGAACTAGTGGAGCGACTTCCGGTCGCCTTAAAGCTGGACTACACAGACTCGTGCGATCATTGGAGAACTCACCTGGATAGAATCGAGGTCGTAGGATATGGCGGAAAGCTTCGAAAAGTGTGCTCTGAAAACCATAGAACGACAGAGCTGGGTACAGCAAGGTGACGGGTATGATCATTCGCGGATTCCACAGCAACAAACTACACTGGGAGGCCTCTGGTTGGAAAAAGGTGGGACAACGAGAATAGGTCTTATATCGTGTCCCGTGAACGCGCCAATGGACCAAAAGAGGGTTTCTGAAGGAAAGAAGGGGCTGGAGATCCGCCTCCTACTGGCTCCACGCCTTGGCGAGTCGGACGGTTTCTGCAAGACTAGATCTTCGTGAATTCGCTGTGCTAATACCGGATGGAGGTTCGAGAAAGCCACTAACTAGGTTGTTACCTGAGAAACATGCAAAGTTCCAACGTGCATCCCACTTGGACGAGCTGATCGGATCATGCGGTCCGCGCTGTCATATGTCACTCCGCATTCAAAACAGAAGTCGCCTACGTCCGCATCGTTTCACTTCTCCACGAATAAGGAAGCCCGGTATTGGCTAGTGCTCTGCTTATAACCAGATGGAGAGAGCCCGGATTTAATCCGTTGTGGGTTTCAGTCCGAGTGGTAGGGGAAGACCCGGAATAGTCAATCAAGACCGAATATTGGCTCTATATGACTCTAAGATATGTTTCTCACTCGATTCGGTATTTGCTACCACGAAGTTATAGACAGCCAGTTCGACAAGACAGTAATCTCGACCTATGTGACCGGATGTCACCTGGTCTTTTTCAAGTATTGTCCGCTTTACTTGGCGCGGCGACACCAAAGAACACCAGATGGACATTTCTTCCGCCGGAAGACTGGCCAGGTTGAGTGGCTGGAATATTGGGATTACTACTGACTCTAGCGATTTCCGCTACGTAGGCCATCGTACAGAGCTTACATCATATCGTCTCCTCCCGCACCGTACTACCTATCCCAAGGGTAGCATGTCCGAGACCAGTCCTTGCCATCGCCCGATTGCCCATCGCTATCATATTCGGTTTCATATTCGGGCGCAGGGTATACCTTCTCCGCGTCCACATAATCCTCTATGGCAGGCTTCCGTTGATGGTGAGTACATATCCAAGACCATTCGGACCAAAAAGCCACAGATTTGACACCGACGGTCGTCAGGTATGGCACGAGGATGGAGAAGTACGTAGTGACCTCGACACTTTCCGAAGCGGGGGAGGTATATAATCCCATATACCTCATCGAGGTATTCTGCACGAGAGTGCCACGGAAAAATGGAACGAAACCCTCAGGTCCAGGAACGCGAGTTGCGTCGAACATCATTGTAAAGTGCTTGAGTGTTAGGCAATGATGTAGAAGGGCGGCAACCCCTCGTAACGTGAGGTGCACTGGAGGGCTTGTTATGTCATCATGAGATAGGTGGAACATCTCCAAGTGGGGCCAATCCTTGACCATATCTTGGAAGTCGCTGTCTGCGAGCATCAGGCTATAACCTGTCTGTATTGCGATGACCCTGAGCTGACGGAAAGCTCGGTATAGTTCCAACATGGGTCGCGGCCAAGCAGTGACAATTTCGCAGTCATCGAAAGGCCTGATGAAAATACAGAGAAATTCTAAGCTCTTGTACTGCGATGAAATCAGAGATGACGTGTCAACTAGTATTTGCAAGAAATCGCGGTGATCGGTGGGTAGTGGATAGTCGATATATATCCGAGTGAGTTCTTTGAAGCCCAGCGGAGAAACTCCAAACACGATGTGAGGGATCTAGTCGAGATATCCAGAGTACGTAGTTGTGGGAAAATATTACCGCGGGGTCACCTAGGCACGGGCTAAGCTTACGAGGAAAGAAACATCCACAACTTTTGCAATGCCTTCGCCTCAGCGAGACTGCTCAGCAAACCCCTAGGAGGTCACATAAGACCTAACGGTCTCCAGGTGGTGGAGCTGGGGGACCGCCCCGGAGTACCGACACGTAATTTTGTCTGGGACTGGGTCCCCACGCACTAAAGATCTGGCTTTCCTAAGCTCAACGGGCGGATATTGGGGGCAAAGGACTGGTGTGGAAGAGAAGTTGAGATGGGGATAGGATGAGCTATGCATTTCAAATTGAAGGGTGGACAATTGTGGTCCAAGGACAAGAGGAAGAAATGAATGATGGCCTAGGAGATTCTTGCATGGACATCTCTGCCATGGTACTACTCCTGTCGATATGACTAGCCACTTCGAATGATAATGCACAAAGGTTTGAGAAAAGAAAGCTCGAGTCTGGCTGGGAGGTGAGGTGGTGAAGCCATTAGCACTGTAAAAAGTAAAAGCATTATGTATCAGTGTTGCAGATGCTGAAACAGTCAAAATTGGTGTCTATAACACTGAAGCTGTGGATGTGTCTTTCCAGTGTCATCAGTCAGACAATGGTTTCAGTATATTGTCAATTGTAAAAAATGTCATCTATATCACTTTCACCCTCCTCCTGGGTGCCATCCCATGTCCCCATATCTGAAAAGCTTTGATTAGATGTTGCTGGTGTTCAGTCAATGGTACCCCATTGTTTACCTACAGGAACCTGCCTTACTACAGCCTTTAAGCTTTGCACATCCAAATGATTGTTGTACAGTGGGATAATAGATAGGTATTTTCTAGTGTGGCATCATTGCCTTCAGTATTCCATGGTGTGATGAGGGCAAGGATGAGTGTCTTACCAGTCAGGGATGGGCTGTGGGTACAGAGGGATCAGAGGGGAGTTTGATGGTGGAGACCACCTAAGCATGAGCCACTGTGGTGGCAATGTGAAGAGCATTGTCCCCAATCACACCAAGATAGATGGAAGGTGAGCCCATGTACATGAGCTTGATTACAGAGACAGTCCTGGTGGGGAGCTCCTGGCCCAGAGGACCTGGGCTGTATGGCTCACCAGTGAACTCCAGGGGGGTGTTGGGGTGGTGCAGGGCTGCCACCAACCAGGTAGGGGGAGTCAGAGACTGGGACTGTGCCCCCTGGGGTGCTGTCCCCCTTGGAGAACCTCCACCTCCTGGGGAGACCCTGGGGTTGTGGAGGAGGAATCACTGCCACAGGTGCAGCAATGACACAAAATAGTAGAATTTCTCATGGAGATCTTGGAGCTCCTCCTGGGGTTCAGATACAGGGTCAGTGGCATAAATTAGTGTTTGCTTGGCCTGGCCTTGAGCCCCAGGCTAGGCTGAGCCTGGAGGTTGGCTTGAGGGGCCTCAGGGCCTGGGGTTTGGCAAAGCCTGAGCTGAGCCCTCAAAAGCCAGGCTGAGCCTTCAAGCCAGGGTTTCAGTGGCTGTGCAAGAAATTACTGAATTTGGTATTATAATTCCCATGGCAGATGTTGCTTCCTTGCTTGCTTCAAGCTTGTATGTGTGTGTGACATCTCCCAAACTATTGGGCAGAATCTCTCATAAGTTTTGGGATATGCTCTACTTGATGAGGCTTTCTGATTGGTACTCTCTTTGTTACTACTCCATCAGTGGTTCCAGTGTTACTACACATTTTGTGGCCAGAGCCAGTGTCTGAATGCTTTGCTGATAACTTGGGACTGGGTGCATTTTTTCTCTTAGTTCCTCATCCTTCATACTCTCCACCTTCCTGTCTACCACCTTCTGACATTTCATAGTATTTCATCCAGCAGTTGTTTCCCAGCACCCTCAAGTCCCCTCCAACACTGAGCTCATCAATGCACTGCAATCTAACTGTACCATATTTCTACTTTTATTTGCTGACATTTAATGTTCTTGTACTCATGTGGCATAAGTATTCAATGTATTCTATATTGTTGTTAATCTGTAGTTACCTTTTCCTCCTCTGACTGGTAAGCCAGGGCTCAGGCCATCAGGCCCTGGCTTGGAGCTGGGCTGAGCCCTCATAGACATTGTGGGGGCTTGGGGCCCAGCCTGGCATTTCCTCAGGCCCCAAGCCCTCAAAAGCTGGGCCCAAGCCCCAGGCTGCAGGCTGAGCCAGGCCAGAAAAACACTAGTGGCATTTGGGTGGGTAGGGGGCTGAATGGGTGGGTAGGGGGCTGAATGGGTGGGTAGGGGGCTGAATGGGTGGTGAGGGTGGCTTGGAGGTGGTGGGTGCCTCTGTTGGTGACAGGACAGCCCTCAGCTGGGACTGCAGGTGAATGTACATGTTGTTTTGGTACAGGTGGAGCCATCCTGGGAGCACCCTACCTAACAGGCAGTCTAAGGTGACCAGGTTGAGATGTGCTTTGAATGAGTGAAACATCACAACAATCCAGGGGACTGTGTGAGGTGCACTGTGATTGCAGGCAATGGGGATGGTTGGGACTTTGAAGGTGTTGCCCTTACCAGGGGCATCCTTTGTGGTCCAAGACCAGGCAGGGGGGTGGGCTGCAAAGTGATGCAGGATGAGTTTGGGGAGGATTGGGGGGGGAGGGTGTGAAGTAGGCCCTGAAGGTGCCCTTGGAGAAGGAATGATACTGTCTGCCAACATCAGACAGTTGGATGGGTGGGGAGATGATGGAGAACAGCAATGTTTGGAGGAAGGGTTTTTCCCATGGGGGGATGATGGTGGTAACTGGTCAAGAGGCATCATCTTGTTGAGGTTGCCATAACTGTAACACTGACAGACAAAGCTGTATCATGGTTACTCCAAGAACTGATAGAGACTTAGAGGGGAAAGGGGTTATTGTGTGACAAGCAACAAATGAACTTGATTGGAGTGTACTACAACAAGAGAGCCTGGTATTTATACTACTAGAGCTGTTTGTACCAAGGAACATCATAGAACAAACCAAACAAAGAGAGATAAATGTGATTGGCTACAGTGAACATGCTGAGTCAATGTGGCAACAGCTGACTAAGTAAAGCATCTAAGTGAGCATCTTTGTAACCCTAACCAGAGAGTCACTATAAAAGGAGAACTATGCCATGAAAAGTTAAAGACCATTACACTATCCCCTCCTAAGGCTTGACTTCCAGGTGAGACCAGATAGATTGTACAGAGGTAATGGGTCTGGGTATTGAGGAGAACAAAAGGTCAGAGGTACCAACAAGGTGGAGTTTTCTAGGGGCACCAGGGTGAAGCTTGTAAAAATTGTTTACCACCTCCTGGGCATTCTTGAGAGCATAAGCTGGCTCCCAAGTGTGATCTTCATCAGGGTAGCCCCTCCAGTGGACTAAGAACTGCAGGCCCCCATGCTTCAAGCACAAATCTACCACCTTTCCAACCTCAAACTCAATGTCTCCTTCATTAGTCACTTGCTGAGGGCTGGGTCTACTGACAGGCTGTCCATCAAGGGTGCCAAGGTAAGGCTTTACCTGCAAAACATTCACAACCAGGTGAATGCACATATTTTGAGGTAGTTTTAATTTAACAGCATTTGGAAGAAGCTCTACAACCTCATATGGACCAATCCACTTTTCAGTCAACTTCTGGCTCTGCTGGTCTTTTAACAAGAGATGGTCTGTAGCTAGCCAGACCTGAGAACCAACAGAGTACATAGGGGAAGGGGAATGTCATTTATCTGCCTGGGTTTTCTGTCATTGCCTAGCCTTTCCAAGTGAGTTGCATATGTTCTGGAACACCTGGAACCAGTTTCTAGTGGTCTCCTCAGCTGCTTCTACCTTAGAAGCCATCAGCTTGATGTCCATTCATGGTGTATACAAATGAGTAACTTCAAAGGGGCACTTGCCAGTAGAACCAGACTTGGAGTTGTTATGCATGAACTGTGCCAGGGGCAGCCAATCCTCCCATCTTTCCTGCTGATGGTTTATGTACATATGCACAAAGGTACTGCTGAATCTCATGGTTCAACCACTCAGTCTGACCATCCATTTATGGATGAAAAGCCATAGAGAGTTTCTGCTCAACTTCCAACATTTTAAATAACTCATGAGGGAATTGCAAGGTGAACTGCAGTCTGTGATCCAAAATGACAGATAAAGGGAGTCCATGATGCTTCCAGATGTGTGATAAGTAAAGCTGTGCTGTACTAGCAGTAGTTTCTTTGTCAGTACAAGGGATAAACTTGTTCTCTGTAGAAAAGCAGTCAACCACAACCAATACATGGGAATTTCCAGAGGCAGACTTGACACCTACATCCATGAAATCAGTGGTAAGATCCTGCCATGGTCCACTAGGGATTGGCAAAGGCTTAAGCTCTCCAAGCAGCAGCTTAGTACTAGGCTTGCTACTCTGACATGTCTGACAGTGTTTTACATACTCTTCTACATTGGGTTTCAAGGTAGACCACATGAACCAGCATGTGATCAACTCCTGAGTTCCTTTAACACTGTGATGGCTCACTAGGGGCAAATCATGAAGAGCAGCAAGAACTCTGTTACAAAGTCCTTTGGGTACCCAGACCTTATCTCCACCATAAAGCAGTCCATTTTTAGGAGTGAGCTCTCCAGTGTCAACTTCAACCACAGCATGATGAAGTTCATCTATCAAAGATGATTCTAGATGAACTGAGCAAAGCTGCTCAGGTTTAATAAATAATGACTCCTCTGTTTTTGAATTTTCCTTGTTTTCTACTAAGTCCTCATGATGAGAGAGAGCATCCAGTTGACCCATAGAAACACCAGGTTTATGGATGATCACACAGTTAAAACAACTGAAGTACTGCACCCAACAAGCTTGATGAGGCTGAAGCTTTTGAGACATCATAAACCACTTTAAATTATGATGTTCCATCCAAATTTCAAACTGATATGGGGTGGCTTTGAGGTAGTGATGCTATTGCTCCAAAGCATGGATGATGGCTAGCATCTCCTTGTCATGAACCATATAATTTAGCTCTGCTCCAGATAATGAGTGACTAGAATAAGTGACAGGCCTCCAGGGGCCATCTTCACACTCAACTGAGAGCACAGCTCTGGTAGCATAGTCTGAAGCATCAGTTTCTAAATGGAACCTCCAATCCTGATCAGGAAACATAAGAATAGGGCCAAGGTAAAAGCTTCTTTAAGCATGTCAAATGCCAACTGACACTTGTCAGTCCACCAGAACAGAGTGTCTTTCTTTGTGAGATCACTAAGGGGATATGCCACTTGGGCAAAGTCCTTGATGAAATGTTGGTAAAAGTTCACAAGGCTGAGGAAGCCACAAACTCCACAAATGGTAGTAGGAATGGGCCAATTCTGCACAGCAGCAACTTTGGCAGGGTCCATTCTAACACCATTAATGCCAACTATCATCCCAAGGAAGTCAACTTCCTGCTTCTTGAAGAGACATTTTTCCAGTTTAATGAACAGGTCATTCTCCTTTAACCTTCTAAGCACCTCTAGCATGATCCTGTCATGCTCCTTTTCATCATCTGTTTTTGTAAATATCATAAGGTCATCAATATACACCACAACAACATCCTCCATGTCACTGAAGATATTGTTCACCATGTTCTGAAACATGGCAGGGGAATTACAGAGTCTGAAAAACATAACCAGTGGCTCAAAGGCACCACAGTGACAGACAAAAGCAGCTTTCCACTCATCACCTTCCATGATGTGAATGTTATTGTATCCCCACCTAAGGTCCATCTTGGTGAATAATTGACAACCTTTCAACTTGTCAACAAGCTGAGAGATCAAGGGAAGCAGATACAAGTTCTTGACTGTATGCTTGTTTAAATAGTGGTAGTCCTGTACCATACACTTCTTTCCATCCTTTTTTGGGACAAAGAACACAGGGGATTTCTGCAGCAATTTACTAGGACAGATATAACCCTTCTTGAGTTGTCCATCAATGAAGCTACTAACTTTGGCCTGTTCATCAGGAGAGAGGGGGATCAACCTTCCCTTTTTAGGCACAAACAAGTCCTTTAGTTCTATAGCATGGTCCCATGGTTTTCTAAGTGGCATGCATTCAGATTCCTGGATGGAGAAGACAGATAAATATTCATGATATTCCTTCAGAACAAGTTCCTCAGGGGTTTTGTCAGCTCTCTTTACTTCCTCCTGCTTGGCAGAAGCAACAGCAGTGATAAAATCATCCTGCATGAGAGACTCAATCCTTTCTACATGTCTTACAAAGGCTGGCTTAGGTGCAAGTTTCCTACAACTAAACAGGCATCTTCTCATCAAGATTTCACCAGTTTTCCAATTGACATTGGGATTATGCATGGCAAGCCATGTGTGGCCCAAGATCATGTCATGAGATCCCAGATCCATGACATCAGCTACTAACTCTTTGAAGTGATTCCCAAACTGTACATGAAGCAGTACTTGATGTGTAATCCTTCCAGTGGAATTGTGAGTACCATCAACATTAAATACATCAACAGCCCTAGGCAAAGCAAGCTTTGGGAGTTTCTTTTGTTCAACAAATTTAGAGTCCAAAAAGACACCAGTAGTGCCACTATCCAAGAGCCCCTGCACAGCATGTGCATCTCCTTTTTGAGTTTGAAGAACAGCAGGAACAGAGACATGATCCTTCAAGTTAAGTAAATGAATCTGGGGTTTCAGTAGTACTGTTGCCTCTCCATTACTTTCCTTTATGGAATCTACCATAAAAGAAGAAGAAATATTTTTTTTTGGGTTTTCATAGGCAGAGGAATTAAGTGAACCACATTTAACATCTGGTTCCAAGCCTGACTGGGACCCCACTGCAGATGGTACATCAAAGTCCATATTTGTCCATGCTACCAACAGGAAGAGGAGAAAACCTATTTACAGACACAAAGTCTGAGAAGGAAACCTTTTTTGTGTTTTTATATTTTCTACTTTTGTAGTTACTTTAGTATTTTTAGAAGAGGGATGAGATGAGGAAGAGAAGTGTCCAGTACTAGTAGAGCCTGCAGGACATGACTTCACTGCAGCTGACTCTTTTAGCTGACTAATGTGGGCAACAATCTGTTCAAAGCTCATCCCCTCCATTGCCTTAAGGCAGGGGTCAATGCCTTCTGCTTGGACCTGCCAAGACTTTCCTTTGTCTTGCCCTTTTGTGCACTGTGGTCTTATGTGACCAACCTGGCCACAGCTGTAACATTTGTAATTTGAGAAGTCTTCTCTTGTGGGACCTCTTGACCCACTCTGTGCAGCACCAATGTCCATGGGCATGCCACTGCCTGAAGTTACACCAGCTGAAGGCTGGTTGAAGTTCTGAGCCCAGCAACTGCTGGAGCTCAAAGATGTCTGGAGTCTTATGGCCTCAAGGGCTGCTCCCATATTCTGGACCTTCAAGGGGCTCAAAGTCCTTCCATGTGTTTTTCCTCCCACCCTGAATATAAATTTGTTGGAAGATTTCTGGACACATTGCTCTTTCCAGCATCCAGATGGCATAGTCATCAGATACCCCAGATGTGGTCCTTAACACATTGAACTTTGCCAAGAACTCTTCAGTTCTGGCATTTCCCTGATGAATACTGACCAACTGCTTCTTGGCCCAGTCTTTGTTGTGTAGAGGGTGGAACCTCCTCTCAACCTCCTCTTGTACCTCATTAAAGGGAGGCCACCTCTGCACTGTAAGACAAGTATCTATTCAGGCCTGCACATAAGCCCCTGCTTTTGGTCCAGTCAGACCACCAGCACATCCTCATGGTGGGTTTTGAAATCTGCTAGAGCCATGAAGGCTCTCACCTTTGACCACCATTCCTCAAACTTAGAAATTGAGCCATCAAACTGGCCTGGATCTGCAATACCCTGTTTGGTAGGGTCAGCCTGTGTGTTCCCTGTTCCCCTGGGAGCAGGTTGTGCCCATTGTTGGGTGGCAACAGCAGTGGCAACCTGCTGCCCCACCATAATTGAAAGCTGCTGCATAAACTGCAGCATGTCTTCCATTAAGTTGTGGGGGTCCATTGTTGGCAACTAAAATGGGGAGATGTGAAGGGGGGCAGAGGGTTTGTCTGTTCCATAGGTTGTATGAAATGTGTAAGATGAAACCAAGGAGATTAGGATCTTCTTCTTTGGGAGAAGGAATGGGAGGGACAGGAGATTCTTGTTTGATGTATGGTGAGAAACATAAGACTACAGGAGATGGCAACTCCTTTTTCCTGGCAGGTGGAATCTTGAAAATCTTCAGCAATTTTCCCTGGCCTCAGCACCAGTACTCTGTTGCCAGCTACAGTAAACTATTATAATGCTAGTAGAGATACAGTAGTACACTTTCTACCTCCCAAGCATTGGGGCACTACTCTAGACTATGCATTTCCACCCCCTAATGTGGGTTATGCCTTCACACTACCCTTGACAGATAGTGGGACTACTGACTATGGTTCTTCTTTGACACAACCTCCAGCCAAAGGAGGATGAGACTAAAGGTGTCATCTCATAAAGAAAAGGAAAGAAGAAAGGCAAAGCTCCTTAACCCTGGGGTCCAGGTATAGATTTCCCTATATGCCTGGGAGCTAGCAGAGTAAGGGTGATATTGGTAATTGAGTTCAAGTGTAACACTGCCAACAAAAGTTGTATCATGGTTACTCCTTAAACTGATAGAGAGGTTGAGAGGAAAAGAGTTATTGTGCAGCAAGCAACAAATGAACTTGATTGGAGTGTACTACAACAAGAGAGCCCAGTATTTATACTACTAGAGTTGTTTGTGCCAAGGAACATCATATAACAAACCAAACAAAGAGAGATAAACACTTGACTGCAGCAAACATGGTGAGTCAATGCAGCACCAGCTGACTGAGTAAAGCATCTAAGTGAGCATCTTAGTAACCCTAACCAGAGAGTAACTATAAAAGGGAAATTATGCTAAGAAAAGTAAGAGACCATTACACATATTGTAGTGTGCCCTGGAGCTATCAGAACAATGTCATAAAAGTCAGCCTGGTAGATCATAATATATCAGTCTTATACTCACCCAGCATGAATATGTGCTCTAAGGTCACCATGTTTATCTTGGATGTAACTATTGGCATCCATGAGGTACCTTCTGAAAGCCTATGATGTGACAAAACCTAACAACAAGATGTTATGGGTCCACCAATCAGAAGCTAGACTAGAAGAGATAGAAAGAGAGGAGACCAGAGAGGTTTGAGGCAGGTGCTCTGAGACACCAATGCCCAAATGAACTAGCTTAGGGATGCTAGCTGGGGAGATTGAGAACAGTATATATACTATAGTACATGAGGCCTCAATGAGGCATAACACCAGGCAAAGGTGAGGCATGAGGTCATAGTGGCATCATGATGACATCACTGTGGAGTAAAAGAGTCCAGAAGGTAAACATATATTAGCCATGAGGCTAGGATGCAGAAGGTTCCATAGATAAAGGCCAGAGGGGGAGATAAGATAAAGGGACTGGATAAGACAAAAAAAAGAAAATGTATGTGTCATAATGTATGATAGTCAGGATGGCTGTCTCAAGCCTGAGTCTAGGCCCATCCCAGGTTGACAACTGATGGAGTGACACCAGCAAGGCAATCAAGGGCAGTAGCACTTCAGGGTCAGCCTGGACCTCAGCCAGCCACTTGCCCCATCCTAGCTCTTGCAGGTACTCTGCAGAAACTGGGGCAGCTACAGAAGTAAGCTGATCACTGGGCACAGTTTGTGAGAGTGGACCAGAGGTGGTCACCAGAAAAGGGGGTAAGGGGTTGGAAGTGTAGATGAAACAGGATGGTTGCTGATGCCCCTGGTTCAGTGGCTGCTATTGAGCCCCAATAAGGCTGCACAACATGACCTGTGGTTATCTGGCTCCTACTTTTTTCAGCCTCTGGGCCACCTGGGTGCCATGGCTATGGTAGACATGTACCCACAGAGCTTTATCAGGAATGTTAGTGCCAACTTGTCTCAGTGTTGAGCAGCCAGGGAAGGGGCAGGCAAAAGCCAGGTAGGGATTCAGACCTGGGATGGGAGCCAAAGGGAGTTCTGGTATAGCAAACTCCTTGTCTACACTGCTTATGCCATGTGACTTCAGCACATGCTCTAGAAAATTTTGTTGGGCAGATGTTGGAAAGGGAGAGCTCAGAGGTCTGTGTCCTGTCTATTTCTTGATGTGATGACATAGGTGATGAGGGTGAATGAGAGCACTGTACATCTTGCACAGGAACCCCCATTTTGTATACTCCAGGCCCAAGCCAGTTAGAACAGGGCAAGGCTGGGTGAGAGAGAAGGGGAAGCTGTCACCAGTAATGTCAACATGGAGTTCATAGACACAGACAAATCCCATCAGAGAGCAAGCTATGGTAGAAGTTGATGGAACTACTCAGTTAGCCCAACAGGAGGGATGTCAATGCCACCAGGCCCTCTGACACTGCATTGTTTGTAGTCTTCATCAGCTTCCAGCTTCATCACTGGTCTGCTCCTCCTGATCCTGATCCTGATCCTCATCAGTCACCATTGGTGGAAATGTCTGATTGGTGAAATTCAGCATACCAAGGGAAGATTTCAACTGGTCTAAGCTCACCATCCTAATCAGCATCCTCATTAGCATCCTCATCATTAGCATCCTCCTCACCACTGTCACCACTACTGGACAGATCTGATTGGTGAAATTCAGCATATGAAGGGAAGATTGCAACTTGACCCAGCTCACCATCCTCATTAGCATTCTCATCCTTATCCTTATCCTCATTTCCATTCTCCTCATCAGCATCCTCCACATTACCATCCTTCTCAGCACTGTCACCATTACTGGATAGATCTGGTTGGTGAAATTCAGTATATGAAGGGAAGATCTTGTCTGGTCCAAGCACACCATTGTCTTCATCAGCATCCTCCTCATCACTGTCACCATTACTGAACAGATCCAATTGGTGAGATTCACTATATGAGGGAAGGGTTCACTTAGTCTCAGCTCACCATCCCCCACATAAGCATCCTCTATATGAGCATCCCCCTCATCACCATCCCCCTCATCACCATACCCCTCACTACCATTCCCCTCATCACCATACCCCTCACTACCATTCCCCTCATCACCATTCCCATCACCAGACATATCAGATTGGTGAAATTCAGCATACCAAGGGAAGGTTTCAACTGGTCTCAGCTCAACACCATCAAAAACACATCATCTAGCTATGGGCATTGATTCCCAAGCAAGTAGTGTGGAGGACCTCATACCAGCAAAATAAAGAAAAGGACAAGGTCCAACAGCATGTCATCATCAAGCAATTACAATGTGTAATAGCATGGAGTCATCAACTTGCTTATCTAAGCTACCACATACATGACAACACATGCACCTCATACAGGGTATAAGCAACAGTATGGACAGAAGGGATAAAGGTATGTCCCTCATAGAACCTCGACACTGCAAACACCTAGGTGACATTTCAGTTTTAGTTGTTACAAGAACACTGGGGGAAGAGTCCACCTATCACCCAACATGATGCTGGCATGAATAGAACATCCCAAACAACACCCATTGTGTCTACACTGATCCCAAATAAAACCCCCTTAGTAACAAGGGGCATACCTCCAGAGTCCTGGACCATACATCAGCAAGATGGCAAAAATTCTGACTGTCTGAAAAAGTCTGGTATCAGACATTCTCAGAATTTTTCAGACTTTTTCAGCCTAGCAGTTTTCCAGACAGTCAGAAATGCCCATCTCTGAGATCAGGTCAACAGTTTTCCAGGAAGGTCAGACATTCAGTTTCTCTCAGGCAAGCAGTTTCTCAGATAGCCAGACATCCACTTTATCTCAGACCTGCATTTTCTCAGGTAGCCAGAGATCCAGTTCATTCCAGTATTTCAGTCCATTAGTTCATCATGTTTCAGGCTATAGTTTCTCATATGCCAGATATCCAGTATTTCTGCATGTCAGTTCATCAGATGGCCAGACTTACAGTTATTTCAGGCTAGCAGTTTCTCAGATGCTAGACATCCAGCTTACTTCAGTATTCCAACCCACCAACTCACCAGATGTCAAGATTTCCCATTTTATTTCAGGCAAGCAGTTTCTGAGATGGCCAAGCACCTTGTTTGCTAGGTATCAAGACTTCCAGTTTGTTCTAGTCATTCTCAGATGAGCACCCTCCCAGATATGCAGACCTGTAAATTTTATCAGTATCATAGCCTAGAAGTTTCACCAGACCTCCAGACCAGGTCAGATAATTCCTGATCCAGACAGACAGGCCAGCATGACATCAGATTCAGATTCAAAGGTAACCACAAAGATGAAAAATTATTCAACACATAGCCCTCCCAGATGGTTTCCTCAACTTACATAGCCACCAGAACATCCAATGTAGGGTGGGGATGGTATGCCCCCACATACTTCTGAGTGTTAAGTAAAATATTCTTCCACTACTTTTCAAAAAGGTGGTCAACAGACTCCATCACCTCATTAGCTGCATATCCCCAGAGAGCTTGACTAAACCTTTGTTGCACCTTTGGTAATGGAATATATTGCCCTGTCAACCACACTCAAAATGCTCTCTGAACCTGATATAGATTACCCTATGTTCCACTGGAAAGACAAAGGATAAACTTGCTTCAATGGTGGCCAATGCAAGGCACCTCAGGGATAATGCACTGATTCTCTCTTGCACTTGGTTTGATGATGGTACTGGAATCTAAGTACATGCAAAGGTGTTGAAGATACAATCATGTTGGAATGTGCCCTTCAGCATCTGCAACATAGTTATAATAACAAGGTATGGGGGTTAGAGAGGACTTACTCAGCCACCTAGCCCTTTATCCACTCCTCCCCACATATATGGGAACACAGAAGGGGCAACAGCCTCCATACACCCACAGGAACCAGCAATTTCAGTAACTTCTGGCACAGCCCATGTTACATAAGCCACTCAGGTATCAGAAGTGTCAACTTCTTCATACTGATCAAAAATGCCTTGACTGCCTTGAGGGCATGAGCCATGAGCTCACTGCACTAGTCATAAGTATGCTGTTTGATCTCCAAGGGAATTAGTTTAATGCTGCCAGTCAAAGTCTAGTGAACATACAAGAGCAAAAATTGGTTCATTGTGAAGAGCAACCACTGCAAGCATTTCACAGTTTTCATCAGAAAACATGGTGAAAAAATGGAGGGAAGAGATACTCTTTATTTTGGATGATTTTTCACAAAAAATGAAACTCTATCTCTGTGGAGAAACATAGATTAATGGTAACGTCCATTAACTTCCACTCTAATTGCCATTAGCATCAATCCATGTTTTCCTTAAGAAAATAAAACATTACTTCTGCTTCTTTTTTGTCCAAACATCTAAAATAAAAGAGCATCTCTTCCCTTCCTTTTTCCAGTATGTCTTGTGAACCAACTTAGTGAAATGCTTGCAGTGAACCATACACTTGATGTTCGGGAAGGTTTTGGTCCAACCTTTTTGAATGTATGTGATGTGTAATGGGTTAGCAAGTTACCATGTACTGTCAAGTGAAGAGAAGTAGAAGATCCAGCAGGGAGAAATGGTATTGCAAAATGGGGCCATGGTGTATGGAAGTCTTGGGGGTCTTCATTGGAAAACTTACATACTTTCTGCTAGGGTTTGTGACATGGCTCACTCAGTTTGCTCTCAAAATTCTCCTTGTCTGGTTCCACACCACAATGACCATGGCCTTGTATGCAGCTCAGAGCACTGGATGCTTGCTTTTGGGACAAACCAGATTTTGGCACTTGCTGATTGGGTTCATCAGCAAAACCAAGTACAGACCCCTACAGACCCCACAGACCCTACAGATCTAAACTTTGATTTGTGCATATCTGATCCACAAATGGATATGTTGATGGTATAATCATACCAACATGATCATGACACCACACACTACAACTTTTGTTATGACATTGTGGCTGTACAATTACTCTGTATGGTAGAATTCTAGAGTGTCCAATTGGTCCATGCCCAGCCACTCCATTGGCCTGGTCATCTGACACCCAGCAACTGTTTGTCACAACCACAGGAAAAATTTTCTGTCTATGGTGTACACTACCTAGTCACTGCTACTTTTGTACAGATGCCAATTTGGGTTGGGCCAAAAAAAAGGGCATGTGCTCAAGTGTCCAAAACCCCCAATAATGTTTTGGCACCACACAATAATATGGAATGGGGTGGCAATAGTACTTGAATTCTCTTTGGTTTGGGTTTAAGGGTGTATACCACTCTACCTAGTGTGTCATCAAACCAAGCTCAACTTGCAATAAGTCCACTTTGATTCACATTCTATGTCAGCTCCTGAATTCAAGACAGTTTGATACTGCAAATTTCTACTTGATGCCTTGCTTTGTTGTTATGCAACAATGCCATTGGATGGAATGTTTTAGCAACTTTGTTCACTCAAAGCTCAGATTATTACACTTCAGAAGGTCAAAGTCACTGGTCTGGTTCACAGCAACACTACTTAAGGGAATAATAACTCAGTTCCAATGGGCCTGGTGAAGAGATCACTAGCAACAGCCATCACTGGGACTCAACAAGTGTTATTGAATGATAGGTCGAACATCACCGGACAAGCAAAAAACTGTTGTCAAGCGTTACATCGGCAAGTTCTTCACAACCTACGCAGATGATGAGGGAAAAGCATCCTACGAGGTGGCCAGCTCTTTCGGGGAGCTTCACATCGGCGCACCTGTATTGATGCGAGTTCGAGGAGGATGGAAGGGAAATGGGTTCAGTGAACGAAAGTAGTCTTTCGGAGCCCGCATTCCAAATCGTCCCGTATCTTCATTTCCTCGCCAAATCCTACCCACAAAACCAAGACCTCACACAAAATTGGTAAAACGTATCCAGGTCGCACTCCTCAAGTCCAGCAGGGCTGTCGCCACGTGCGCCCATTCCAGCGAGACCGTCGATGCACATACACACCCGATGGTCTAGTACGACGACATACTCCTTCCACCAGTCGAGGTGATCAGTCAGTGCACACATAAGTTGAAGAAACGCCCCCTTCTCTGAAAGATTAACTTGGCATGTACCGGGCTCACGGGTGAGTAGTCCAGCCTAAGACTGCAATGAACCGAGGTTCGAAAAGTTACTTACTAGGTAGTTACCTGAGACAGATACAAAGCTCCAACGTGCATCCTACCCGGAAAAGTTGATCGGACCTCGCGGTCTGTCCCGTGCGCCACGCTGCCACTCTTACCAAATGCTACCTCGACTCCGCATTCAAAACGGAAGTACCTATGGTCGCGATCACTCCTACAGCAGCATCGTTTTCGCTTATCCTCGAATATGGAAGCCCGGCTTGGTATACTCTATCTGTGACCGGTTGAACAGTAGCCTGGATCTGGTCCGTTGTGGGTCTCAGTTCGTTGGTGGGGGAAATAAGAAATTACAACGCTATCGAATCGAATGGCTTGATTATTTTTTACTGGCGCATAGGTTCTCTCGATTTGGTATTCGCTAGCCCAAATCTACGGACTAGTATGACGAGGTAGCAATGTCCGGTGTTCTCTGTTGAATCGACATGTGGGGGCCAGCAATCGCCTGGTCCGTTTTGGAGGATCGTCTGCCTTACTTGATGCGAGGGACACGAAAGAAGACCGGATGAACATTTCTCCCATCAGAAAGACTGGAATGGAGTTAAAAGCATTGACACTAACAGACAGCTTGTCATCTCGTACATACGTCTGCTTGGTTCTCTAACGAACGACTATATGTACATAGTTTTCTCCGCCACGTAGGCTATCGCTCAGTACCATACATCACATCTCCCCAGCTGCACCTTACCGCCAATCCCGGCGAGACGTCCAAGACCACTCTTTGCCATAGTCCGTCTGCCCGTCGCTACCATACTCAGTACCAGAAGTTAGGAGAGAGTATATCTTCGTCGGTGACATGTCCAACTTTATAGCAGGCCTCCGTTGATGACGGGTACACATCCAAAACCATTCAGACCCATAACCAGCCCCCGATTCAACACCGACAACCGCCAGATATGGCATGAGGATCGAAAGATACGTAGCGACCTCAACACTTTCCATAACGGGGGATGCATAAACTCCCATATACCTCACCGAGGTATTCTGCACGAGGGTGCCACGGAAAAGTGGAGCATAGCGCTCAGGAACACGGGACGCATCGAACATCAAGGTAAAGTCCCTGAGTTCGGGGCAATGATACAGAAGGGCGGTAACTCCTCGTAGTGTGAGGTGCACTGGAGGACTCATTATGCCATCATGAAATAGGTGGAATACCTCCAAGAGTGGCCAAGCCTTGACCATATCTTCGAACTCACTGTCTGCGAGCATCAGGCTGTAAGATGTCTGCAATGCAATGACTCTGAGCTGATGGAAAGCTCGGTATGGTTCCAACATGGGTCGCGGCCAAGCGGCGGGAGTTTCGCGGTCATCGAAGGGGCTGAAGAAAACCCAGAGAGATTCTAGCTTCTTGCACTGGGATGAAATCAGAGATGACATATCAACCAGTGTTTTCAAGGAATCGCGGTCATCGGTGGGTACTGGACAGTCGATATATATCCCAGTGACTTCTTTGAAGGAAGTCCAGCGGAGAAGCTCCATACACGATGTGAGGGATCCAGTCGAGATATCCAGAGTACGAAGTTGTGGGAAAATATTACCGGGGGGGCGCTTAGGCCCAGGTCCGAGCCTATGAGGAAGAAACGCCCACAATTGTCGTAAGCCTTTCGCGTCAGCGAGATTGCTCAGCATATCCCAGGAGGTCATGTAAGTCCTCACAGTCTGCAGGTGGCGAAGCTCGGATATCGCCCTGGAGAAGCGATGCATAACTTCGTCCGGGATTGGAACACCTTCGCAGTAGAAATTTTGCCTTCCTAAGCTCAACGTGTGGATGCTCGGGCAAAGCACCGGTATGGAAGAGATGTCGAGATGGGGGTAGAATGAGCTAGGCATTTCAAATCGAAGGGCAGACAAGTGCAGCCGCAGAAGAAGGTGGAAGAGACGAATGATGGCCTGGGAGGTTTCTGCGTAGATATCTCCAGTACCACTTATATCAAGACAACGGTCCACATCGAATGATAATGCACGAAGGTTTGGGAAGAGAAAGGTGGAGTCCGGAGGGGAGGCGAGAAGGCAGAACCATTGGAGAACGGCGTCATTCACAGCGTCATGCAGTGGTACACTTCTTCCGAGGGATATATGTAGTCTGCGAACACGACTTGAGAGTCTCCGGATGGTGTTCCAGTCGTCGTCACCGAGTGGATGTAATAGTGCGAAGTACTGTTGGTCATAGCGTTGGTGACGTCACTGCCTATATAAAATACAGTAAACTCTTACCGATCCTGCTCTCTTCTTAACGAGCCTTGCGGGGGAGAGATGCTGCAAGATAGGTTCCATGGCGGTCAGAGTCTCCCAGATCTGATCCGCAGCTGGATTGTAGAAAGTACGGCACGTCCTGGCTAACACACACAGCGTCGAGCGGCTTTCGATGCACCGAAATACTTGTCGTAGGATCTCGTCCAAGCAGAGGCAAAGATGCATGGTGGTGGTAGTGGACAACAGAAGGGATCAACTGGGACAGATCCTGGGAGTGCAACACCCCTATCCGACTTCCGACACTACGACTCGACCATCTTGAACATATCAACCCAGCTTTTCAAGGGCGCGGCCGTGTTCAAGTGGGACGGAGCTGGGAAATGTGTTCACTGAACGAATAGTAATCTTTCAGAGCCCGCGTCCCGAGTCGTCCCCCGCAGATCTTCGGGCTTCCCCGTATCCTCACATTCCACTTCCTCTCCGAATCCCATCCACAAAAAATAACACCTCACTCGAAACTGGTAAAACGTACCCAGGTCGCACTCCTCAAATCCAACAGGGCTGTCGAACGCGTGCGCCACTCCAGTGAAGCCGCTAATGGATATACCTCATACGCCCAGCCTGTGCGACGACGTACACCTCCCACCACTCACCAGTCGACGTAATTAGTCAGTGTACACATAACCCGAAGAAATGTATCCTTCTCCGTTGAAAGATCAACTTGTGACATGCTTGGCCGGCAAGTGAGTTGTCCAACTTGACACTGCAAAGCGGGATCGCAACCGGATTCGACACTTCCAACGAAACACCACACTCTCTGCCTGTCACAAAGGTTGGAATCTTCGGGGTTGGTATCAGTGGCATTCCTACTGCGCTAGGCGGAAGATGATGAAGGTGAGCGATTCATATTCTGCAGGTGCATACGTGGTATCTAAATAACTCCCTAGTGCTAGCTTCGAAGTTCGAAGTTCCTCCACAACATCCGCCCAACAACGCCACAAACCAGTGCGTCCTTCTTATTTAATGACCCAGCGGCGTATGACCACGCGTTGGCGGATTCAGTCCTTTTGTCGTTGGCGCTTGTCGAGGTTGGCAGCGCAGACTTCGGTGAGGTCGATCAGCAACGTTTTGAGTGAGTGCAATATGCTAACTTTTACTCGTGAACTAACCGTCCGCCGTCCGCGGTTCAGTGGAGGATGAGAGGCCCTGCTGCAGTGGATGGCGAACGTCCAACACAGAAGGGAACCACGTTCATTTTGGCTGGAGAGTCATGGCTGTATGCCAACATCACGACTTGATTATCACTATCGCCCCAGATTTTCCAATGGACGAGCTTCCTAAAAGAGTGAAGCCACCGCTGGTGACCCGAAAACAGTCACCATCCGGAAGCTGCTGTCGCAGTCACAATCAACGACAAATCCATGTGGCGCGTCACTCGCACGTCTTATCTACTCTCCGTCCTCGTATGATAGATATGAAGAATGCACAGAGAGAAGCCATGGAAAGGGCGCATCAGTGAACACGGTACGATTTCTCACCTTGTTCTGAACAGTCTTAATACTATCGTCGTCCATCGCACGCGAGAATGAACGTGTCCCCAACCTAACCTTGGTATTAAGTAGGTGATACTATGGTAAGCGCTTTTAAGATCTTGAGAGTCCGTCTCTGCCTCCATGTTGAAACAAGCCAAACAATGAACAAGGCGCGAAAAGAAAAACGGACAAAAGACGTGTCAACTAACGACCAGCAACTGAACCCGACTCCCCCCTACATTACAGAATCTCCAAGACGTTTAAGCGAATGTTCTTGGGGGTAATGGCAGTTCCAATTCCCAGGATGACAATCTCTTCATCTGTAGCGACCCTCATGAATTCTCCATTTGGTTGCTGTGTAAGCAGGAACGTGCTGAACGGCTGTCCGAGGCGCGCAATCATCTGTAGAGCATGGGAATACTCGTCGATCTGAGGTATGGGGACAGCGCGCGTTGGTACAACCCCACCAGAATCAAAGTCAGAGTCAGACTCCGAGTCGTCTCCCCAGGCAACGGCACTGATTGGACCTCGGATATGACGAATCCACGGATGCGCAAAGACGAATTTCTGCGGCTCGTCCAATGGTAGATCGTCTGCCGTCGTGAATTCCACGTTTCCAAGCCCTGAAACTCTGGCTCGATATAGCTTCTCACCACCTCGGCGCAGCTGTATACCGAGCTTTCTGACAGGGAAGACGATGCATGGAAGATGCAGACGCCGGGCTGCAAAACGGGCGGGCGGGAGAGAATTGATCTGCCTATAAATACTCAGAGCTTCTTCCCGGGGAAACTTGCCGCGTAATTTCGCCACATAAGATTCCATCTCTTCCCTTTCAAGTGTCAGAGGGTTATAAGGAGTTTGGCTGTAAACCGAAACGGAAGCCGGGAGACAACTTTTGTATGATGATGACTTCCCTGACCATGCAAGCACGCTGGTATCTCCAGAGCGTGCCACGATCTCCTCCAGGAGATGTCCAAGAGCGTCATCTCTTTCACCATAGTTGGGTCTGACATCAGACTTGAATATGCCAATGAGAGAGTACGCAACATCCTCCTTGACTGTCGCATTGCGCGTCGAAGCGAGACGAAGTTTCTGGCGTGGCCCAAGATTGTCTGGTGAGAATTTGACGATCGTTCCGAGGGGAATTGCGGTGGCGTCTGCTAGTTCTTGCATGATCTCCGGGGATTCCTTGTGGTTTGCGCCAGTAATGCCAAGGTATGGATTCCACTCAGAGTCATAGAAGAATATGGCCTTCGGTGTAAGGAGCTCCTGCAAAGTCCATGCTCGTGTCATCCACAAACTATGTGCGAGTTCCCCGGGCTTGGGTGGATGTGTTACTTCGGCAAGGAATACGAGTGTGGCCACTGAATTCGCGTACCATTTGTACATGGATGTAAGGGACTGATTAAGGACGGAGCTCGTAGCCTTATTGATACAACACGTATCCGACCACGCCCAATTGTGACCAAGTCTACGCGTTTCCTTGCAGAAATTGCGCAACTTCTCGTTCAGGGGGGTGTCAGGGAACTTCCACACAGATTTGAATGCCATGATGTCCTGGAACGATGGCTCATCTCCCTGCCACGTGTGCGAGAACATGATATATCCGAAAAAACTTGCAGCCACTTGTAGGATCCGCTCGTAGCCCAGTTCTCTTGTCATGGATGAGACAAGCTCTCTGAACACCAGACTAGCCTTGAAGATACGAACCCGCTCAGGGCGGTCGCAAAGGCAACCAGTGGTGACATCTATGACGACGAGGGGACAGCTCTCGAGGATTTCGCGAATGATAGTATCAATAGCTGCAATCGTCTCGGAAGGAGAAATGTAGTTCTTGCGAAGATCTGTGGAACCGTCATTTGTGGACATTATGTTGATACAGGAGACACATACGCTTGATTGTAGAGTCACGGGACTGTTCGACTGCGTGTAGCATAGACTTGAAAGCATCGATCGCTTCGTCGTACCGCTTTGCTCCATGAAGGGCCACGTGCTGGGCCTCATAGCCCCAACGGCAATTAGGGACCACTTTCACTGCCTATACATCAATTGTGAGGAATTGACTCATACAAGAAGGGTGTCATTTATACATCATTCGCATCCTGTAGTGCATCCTCCTACAATTTGTTTGTTGATCGAGCTCTGCTCCGCGTGATGAGCAGGCGACCGAGGGACGACGTAGCAGAGTAGTGTGTTATTGCGTCGTCATCTTTTACAGACCTGAGGGCTTCATCGCCAACATGCTCAAGCGTCGCAGTGCATTTTTTGGTGAGATCTGGTGACAGACGTAAACACTCACATCAACCAGACTAAAGGCTACAAGACGTACCCGAAACCCAGTCCGCAGTTGCCTTGCTTCCTTGGACCTCTACCCCAGATGTCATGATGATGTTGAGGAGAATCTCCGCAGCCTCAGCTGTACGCCCTTCAGTACATAGTGTTTCACACAGACACCGCTGAGCAACGATGTCCGGTCCATTGAAATTCCATCCAAATATCTTCTGTGAGGATTAGATTAATAGACAACAGCTGTAGAAGACTCACGAACGAGATTGTCACTAGGGGAGGACTGTGCATGTCCTTTGGAGCTAAGTTCCTTGCACGCTGGATTAATGATAGCGCACGTCCGTAATTTCCTTTCTTCATGTACATAACTCCAAGAACCTACAGCGTGCATGAGCGGTGATACACCTCTGCATCCCGCGAAGTACATGCCTGGGCATGAATGTAGGAGGCGTAAACATCGCTGTCATTGTTTTCTCTACTAGCAAGGTGATCTACGCGGGTTATGGCCTCTTCTTCGTTTCCGCATTCGAAAACAAGGATCGACTGAGCGGAACATAGGTCAATTGTGAGAGCAGTCAGTTTGCTTCACGCACCTTCAATAGTAAGAGAAATTTGATGTCGAGCGGATCACAATCATGAAAGACAAGGTCGAATATGCATAGCGCACCCTCCGGGTCCCCTTGGCCAAGTAGAGCAACCGCCTTTGCGATATAGCCGATAGGCGATGGCTGAACCTGGAGGGACTTAAGGTGCATTGAGTGAGCATGCACATAGAGTAGCGAGAGGGTAGACTTACCTCCCTGACGTCCGCCATCGCAAGCTCCAGACGTCTTAAACGTACTCGTATGAGCGCACGGTTTGCTAGCGCATAGTTACTAGGACCTGAAGCGTTCATAATCTCCTCTGACAGCAGTATCTCGGTCTTCGTTGGGTTGTCCTGTGTCCACGATTTGAGAGCCTCGTTACTCACTCGTACGAGCGGGAGCTGCGAAGCATGCAGTTGCTGGCAGATTACGGCGCTGCGCGGGACATAAGACTGGCGTCATGGTCATCAGTGACGAGACCCCGATGAAAGGATGTACACTTACAACACAGTCGAAATACTCGGGCAAAAGGACATCTCTAAGATTGCAGATTGCGATTTTCCCGTCCCTGAATCCGCATGCGAGATACCCTCCGCTTGGTGACAAAGCAAGGCAGTAGATCTCTGTGGGGTAAGAGAGAATGTTACCGATCTGCTTGTGGGAAACGTAATCCCATAAGGAGACCAATAAACCTGCGGAACATGCGATGAATCTGCCGTTGGATACTATAGATGCCTGAGACTGAGCTTCGTGGATCGTCCATTCCGAAGAAGAAGAGTTGGAAAGGTCGAAACAGGTTATTTTGCCTTTGCTCGCGACGAACACTGATTGCGGGTCATCAGATGACCAGGCCAATACAGTGACTGGCCGCGAACCGACTGGACTCTCGAAACTTGAATCGAACAAGATATCGCCACTATGAGTGCCATAGACACGGAAACCGCGACCCGACGCGGTGGCAAATCGACTGCTGTCTGGCGAGAACTTGACACTAACAGCGTAATAGTGTGGGAGGGGAGGAAAGAGCCAGATGCCGAAAGTGGTGTTGAATATCTGGACAGAGTCCCAATCCACAACAGCAATCCTAGTACAGTCGCCTGAGACATCGACCGCCCATACGTGACCCATGTTTCCTGTGAGTTCAAACACTTTTTTGTGGGTGTACACATTCCAGACGATCGCCTTTTTTCCCCGGGATCCAGACACAATCCACCGACCACTCTGGGAAACGACAATGGAACTGATACTGCTGCCCGCTTCCATGGTTGGGCCCTGTTCTCCTCTGTCTTCAATCTTCTATCGACGTATGTTACCATTCTCATATCCCCCTGCGGCCTGACTTTCGTTTGTAAAGGCGACTGTGTACACTTTACCCTGGGATGCGATGTCGATTCGATCCGCAACTTAGTCACCATAGCAAGCTGTCAGTAAGATTGCCTCGGCCTCTCTGACCGCTGTACGCACCTACCGTCGTGGTCGCCATGAGCTCTTCCTGGAGTTTGGGGGGGGGGGGGGGGGGGGGGGGGGGGGAAAGAATGATGTATCGTAGACTTACTGGTGGCACTCGTTATGTGACATGCACGTTCCTGAGCTATCAATATGAATCGGCTCACATGACCAAAGTTACATTGTATGCTCCCAAGATCTGGATAATCAGTGAAGATTTGGTAGTGCAGCATTGCCATCTGAGCTTGAATGAACCTTGGAGGCTCGAACCCTAAGCGCGGATGTACGCCTTCACAATTTCTAGGGTTTTCGCCTGCCCGAAGTCACGCATGTGGCGGAGGTTTAGAGAAAATGTGCCGAAGGAGGGACGTAGTGATGCATCAGTTATTATTTTCCCGCTTGGACTTGGCGGCATCTTTTCAAGGACGAGACTGCCTCCAAGTCAGAGGAATGGGCGCTTGAGCTCTGTGTTGATAGGTGGCGGTGTCATTCTCCCACGTATCAAGGCTTCGGTCCCTGACGTCTTCCAAGCAGCTTCTCGCTCGATGGGGTGTTGGGTAGGTTCCATACGGACTTGACTGCGTCAACGTCCTGGAACGACGGCTCGTCTCAGCTTTCCATACATGCAAGAACAAGGATTGGGTACATCTGTCAACCGGAGCTACAACTCCTCTCCAGCAAGACACAGCCCGAGCTAGTGCGAGGCTCCGCTGCTGGCCCCGAGGCGCAAAGTCATCAACACGTCTCAAGAGAAGGTGATGAATCGTAACAAGTTCCGGCCGCTAATGGGTTCAAATGAGAAAGCCCATAGTTATACAATCGAAGACAATGTAGGGTACACTTGTTAACTCAATATCAGAAACGGCACTTGCAGAAGTACGCGGTGTTTCCAGCCATGATCTCGCTTGGACGAGCGGTCCTGTTCATAATGCCTCCACACCTATAGCAGAAGTGGGTGTTGCATCCAGGTACAATGCACTGATCAACCCGTGAATGAGCTTGCCAACCCAACGTGTACATATAACCGTACCGATAAATGGTCACACCCAGATCGCTTTTCGACAGGGGTTCTACAACCTGTCAGCGTATGAAGTGTCAGGAGACAATGATGGTATGCAGACGGAGAGTAAGTCATACTTGGACAATATTTCCATTTTTTCATTCGTACGAGGTTTTCGAACTCCTTTGATCCATCACAGGAATGCTCGACGTTGTTATTCTGTATGGTCTGCCGACATTTTTGGCACCATATATGACCACAACGCGGGATGGGGCATTGCATGCGGTCAGACGCCATGGCATCCGCTCTGTCGACAAACATGGACTGGTTGCACCTACCGCGGATCCCAGTAGTCAGTCTCCACGGCATCGTGCTGGGCAAGCAGATGTGACGGAAAAAAAAAAAAACTTCACTTTTGACAGTTAATCGGGACAGAAAATTGCGCCATCTCCATCTCGACCCATTTTTGATACTGTTCCTCCGAGACGCCTAGAAGCTGAACTAGGGATCCGCTTATCGCTAGAAAGGATACCAGTCAGGACGCAAGGCATACGATTGACTTGGCGTACCGCCAGGATTACGATTCCGCGGATCCGCCGTACAGACCGGGCAAAGGACGGGGAAGCGGCGTTCATTGATCTTTGCACTCACATGGCCCCGAGCACAATCTCTGCATATTTTGTGCTTGCATGTATCGATGTATACGACATCGTCTTCAGGGAAATCATCGAGACAGATACCGCAATGGTAGTGACGTTGAGCAGTTTTCAGGAGGACATCCCTCTGCATCGTCAGTTGGCGATTTTCGTCATCAAAAGTTCGTTTAAGTTCGGATACAAGTTTGAGATTGGGGTCATCATCCGGTGGAATGGCAAGATCATCAGAACCTGAGTCCTTTGAGTCGGTTCGTTGAGCTAATGAAGGATGATCCTTGCCGTGATCAAACTGCCGGGTGAATTGGTTGACGGTCCGCAGAGCAGGACGCGGTTCTATGTGCCTTCTGACATTACCATCCTTCTCTTCTTGCAACCTTCGTTGAAGGTCTTCCACCTTTTTTTCCAGATCTTGGTTCCTTTTAACGAGGGATTGCCTTTGGCGCTGAAGATCTGCGTACGCGGTTTGCATCGTAAGGAGGGACAAGCTTGAATACATGATAGACTCTTCCAAGGCACCATCGACGTCGTCGGATGGCCGAGGCACGAATATATAGCTGGTGCAGTTGGACAAGAGTCGTGCTTGCCAATTGAGATTTTCGCCCAAGGTTCCACCTCTGTCCATGATCGGCATGAAGTTACGGAGGCGACGTGCAATTACCTCTACGGACTTGCAGAAAGTTACACTCAATCCGGGTTGGCCAGGTAACGGATGAGGACTGAAGACAACGAAAACGTCGCCTTGGGAATCGAAGATTTTCAAGCACGCCATGCACACCGGAGGGCGAACAGTGATGGAGGCGACTGATGACTTGATCGACAACATTTCCCTGTAACGCCTATTCATAACCTCAAACGCGATCCATGATCTCTGACTTACCGCAATACTTCCTGGAAGTACTCGGTGTTGGGCCGTCCGAACTTTGTGGTTACTTGCCTGAGGGATCTCTCAAATATGGGTACATGGAATACATCGTCAAAGGCGTCGAGGTGGAGGTGATCACGCCATCGGTGACAAATAGTCAAGGGTTCCTATTATTGAACGGTCGCGATTAGGTCAATTGGAATTTAGCAGTCGGGTCGGGCGTGTTATATTACTGACCTCCACGGTCTGACGACTTGCCAGTTGAGGAATGACATCGGTTAGAGAGTCTTGGGACTTCTCTAGGATAGCAAACGCAGTCTTAACGAACGTCAGAACGGCGAGTGCGTAGAGCGTAAGATTCCTCTCGGGTAAGAGATTGATACCGGCAAAGGTGGCTGTTCGCTCCTTTCCGATTCTAACATCGTTCACAAAGTTGACGGCACTAGATTTTTCGTTGGCCATTCAGGAGTACAACTCCAAGTTGTCGGGTTGATGACCACTTGACCAGGTAGACGCTGCCTGTCACAGTACCATGAAGCCGTCACAATACCAAACCACAGTAAAGCTCGCCGACGGCCCCAGTGACTCGGAAAGGACCGTCGGTACGACAACTTACCCCACTACAGATGCCCTTCGTCTTCCCAAACAATGAAAGTGGTGGAAAGCTGTTTTGGAATTATTGGTGTGCGGAGGTTGCAGTTGGGCACGAAGCAACACTGACGAGGGAAGGAAGATGTCGGACACTTGGAGTTTGGAAGCGAGGGAAGTTGTTTGCATCTCCTTGGTGCGTCGTCGCATCGGTGACAACTCATAAAATAATAAAGCTACTGCTCCCTCTCCAAGACCCTCTCACTTCCGTTATATATTTCTCTCTAACTACACCCATAGTGACCCCAGCATCTATCAGGACCCCTCGTACTTGAGGGCATTGATGTCGACATATTCGGATATGGCACTGTATAACTAGGAATAGAAGAAGGCATATTTGATTTGTGAAATCGAGACGGAGCTGGGACAAAGTTACACCTCGGATCCGGCTAACCTGAAAAGACATGACCCTTCGAGGGTACCGACGACGAGAGATTCTACCTACTTTTCATCCGCCTGTATCGAACTACAAGGGGTCGACGCACTCGAACTGATGCACTCCTCAATGGACGAGACGTTCGTTGCTGACCATATCGCCAACTACTTTAATCACATCCTACAGCTCCCATTTCGCTGGGGATGGAGCACGCATCGACGGGTGCTACTAATGGACTTGAAAGGCGCGGGTCCAGATACGGTTTATCATTGCGTGAGACCTAGATTTTGTGGGCAGGATTCGGAGAGGAGGCGGACATCCGAGGGTATTGAGTGTCAAGGTAAGGGAGAGCCCTGAGATTTTCCGGGATCAAGTGCGAGGCAGAGGGCATTGATGCATGTGCTGTATGCTCTTCTGGGATTGGGTATTCGTAGGCTGGGGGTCTACATGACCACGCATGACCTTTGCTCAGGCATGCCTGAGCGTGTTGGCGATGAAGCCTTCCGATCTTCAAAATATGACAACGCAATAACACAGTACTCTACCACGTTGTACCTCAGTCCTCTAAGTCCTACGGATCTACTTATCAAGTAGAGCAGAACTTGAGCAGCAGAAAGTTATGGGAGGATGTACTCCAGGATGTGAACGAGGTATGCCACGTGTCACTCTTCTGTAGGTGTGGGTTCCCCTACAATTACTGTATCATAGGCAGTGAAAACAGACCCTCCAGCGCTTGAGACTATGAGGCTAACCACGTCGCGCTTCATGGGGCCAAGCAGTACCCGAAGCGATCAACGCTCTCGAGTCCATGTTGAACGTGACCGAGCAGTCCTGTGACCCTGAAATCAGGCATATGTAGATCCTGTAGGGAGCTCGTGATACCCACAAATGACCAAATGACGGATTTGCAGAACTACATGAGACCTGCATTTCTCCTTCTGAGACGATCGCAAAATCCTCGAAAGTCGTCCCCCCGTCGTCATCGATGTAGCCCGACGTTCAAAGAGCTTGTTTCATCCATGGCAAGAGAGCTGGATAACAGAACATGGCATATCCGAAGAAATTCGTGATCACTCCTAGGATCTGCCACTCGTTGTCCATGTTTTTTGTCATGGATCAAACAAGCTCCTTGAATGTCGGGTCAGCCCTGGAGATATGGATCTGCTCTGGATCGTCGCAAAGGCCGCCAGTGGCGACATCGATTGTGACGTGAAGACGGCTTTTGATTAATCCACGAGCAATAGGATCGATGACCGCAATCGCCTCTGAAGGAGAAATGTAATTCTTGCGCAGTCTTGTACAGCCGTCATTGGAGAACACTAGATTCATACGGAAGGCACGTACGGCTGGAGGAAAGGAACGAAAGATCCAAGTTTAAGGTCGTGACATCGGCAAGTTCTTCATGACCGTATACGCTTAGTGCGCAGATGGTGTCCAGTGAAAACTGGACGTAGGACTTTTAAGCTTGACTTCTATTTGTGGTTATTTGTCTGCATCGCTCGGCGACTCTCTGAATCTTTCAACCTCAGCGTTCAGCTCTTATGGCTGCCTGCAGCAGTTGCGGTTGTAGGCGTTCCGTGGCAGATGTGATCTCTCTCCACTTTCGTGTATCCATTGGTGTGTATTTGTAGGTGAACATCCGAGGCGGCTGAGATCGTGGGCCGCTACCACTTCCGTGGTGGATGAAGTCGCGGCTAGAACTTCATCGTGGTCCGCCCTTGGACTTGTCCGTGACAGTTGTCCTTGGTGGCTGCTGTCTGTCCTGAATGCAGTGGCGATTATGGGCTACTAGCCTTTGCCCGGACATCGATGAGATCATTGTCATCCGGAGCCGCCTCATTGAGTGCCTCATCGTCATAGCGTAAGTGTTCTGTCTGTAGATGATTCTCTAATGATATACCTCGAGGCGGCTCAGATTCACCAACTACATCCATGATTGACCCATATCCCTCCCACATGTATTCCATGGTTATAAAGAGAGATTTGTTCTATGTCCTCACATGTACGTTATCGAGGGATACTCTCAAAATGCATCGCCTCCGTCTATGCACGCATGCACAGTGCGATATGTTGCACACCCTGCGTGCGTGTCGTGTGCTTCCGGAGTTGTACACCTTCATCATCTCCCGCTATCGCCCGCCTCCCACTTTGCCCCCCCTCTCTCCCCCGACTGCCGCAGTTCTGTCGGAGGTTTCAACAGCACTTGTGTAAGTCACGCATAGGGTAGAGGGCTGGCGGAAACGCGTGATGTACAAGTTATTCAATTCTGTTGGGGGCAGGTGGAATAGAAACGGACTCTCCCGAATCAGGAGTCTTGCCTTATTTGTCCAAGAGGTGGCGGTGCCATTCTCCCACGTATCAAGGCTTTGGACCCCGACGAATTCCAACTGTTGTCTAATAACCTCAAGTCCAAATAATGGTATGGATACCAGTGAGGAAGAGCCATCAGTGAGAGTTCACTAATATCCATCACAGGGCGGTGGAGCGCGCTACCCGTACCCAAAGCACGTTTGGTCACCAGCAGGTCCGTCCGTCTTTTTACTCCGTTTTCTCCCACAACCTGAAAACCCAACGCGCGTTTCTCAAAAACTCGTCACGGCAGGTGGCTGGTGGTCGCGACCCGCCAACTGGAAATCCAACACTGCCATCACATTTGCGGGTATATTGGCCGTTGCATATGGCGTTTGGAGCGTGAGTGCGGAGCGGGAGGTGAGTCGTCGTTTGTGATTCTCTTGAATTGGTTGGGTTGTTCAACGTTGTTGGGGTCACATCCTTCTTTTCTAGGTGCGACATGTTAAACCGGATAGGCCGATACCCTCGATGATAGTATGCACTTGTCTTGTTCATGTTCTGTGTACCTGCTGACTTGGCGTATAGTGGGCGAAGCAGTTTAGAGACCAGGAAGCTAAAGATAATTGATGTGCTCTTGTTCTACGAAGATATCTACCTTCCAACGCGACTTCTCATATTTGGAAAACAGAACCCCGACTGGTTTTAAGAGTGTGGATGCGTATCAATGGTAGGTCTCCACTGACGCGCTTCAAGCTCGCTCTTGGAATGAGAAAGGTTGTTCACACCAAAAGTCATGTCTCAACGATATCCTTGCTGTTTCACGGGTATTTTAACGAGCCTATAACTAGCTTTTATCTTACACCAGTAACCTGCAAAGGCACTTCGTGTGGGATCTGTCCATCAGTACTACCAACTCATTCCGTGAGGTACATATATCATACTCCTCGACGCCATTACTCGGGCACCTCAAACAACAGGCATTTTCTGTAATGTTCCGAGACTACCTTGCCAACTTCCTCTCTCAGAGCAGAGCGGACAATGAGCTCCCCGCAGCGATAGCAAAAGTGGGTATTGCAACCCGGCGCGATGCACTGACAATTCGATTTAGCAACGGCCCCGATACTTCGGAGGTTATAAACTGTACCATCATGTGGTTGCATCCGTATTCTTTCTGGATGGGTGTTTTACAACCTTGGGAATCATCGGCATACAACCAAAGGTCGTCTGCAGCGTAAAGAAACGTACTGGGACAGTAATGCCACCCTTTTTCCTTCATCAAGTGATCGAGCTCAGAAGATCCGTCACAAGAGTGCTTTGGTCCATCGATAACGATGGTTCGGTGACATAACCTGCACCATACGTGGTTACAATCGCGCATGGGACATACGATGTTAGGCATATCGTTGTAGTCAGTGCGGTCAACGAAGGCTGTGCGGTTGCACCTGCTCATGGTCAGTCCTTTTATCCAGTGGCGTCAGTTATGTTAATACTGCGTACTTTCGACAGTGGAGTAAGATAGAGAACTGAGAAAGTTCCATCTCAATCCAAACTTGGTACTCGTCCTCAGTGACCCCAAGCTGCTCAACCAGGAAACCGGATATTTCCCCTGAAATATTTGCATATTTGTGTGGTTAATATTAATGGTCAGATCGAACGTACCTGCCTTCCGATTCTCAGCAGTACAGATAGGACACAAAACGGGGAAACGATGGTCCGCTATCTTTCCGCGAACGTAATCCTTCAAGCAACTTCTGCACACCATATGGCCGCAGTCTTCCACCTTTGCAGCATCGTCTTCGGGATACTCCTCGAGGCATATGCCGCATTTGAAGATAGCCTGTGTATGGCAACTAAGATCTGCATGTTGTTGACGTAGTCCGGCATCCTCCGCATCAAATTTACGTTGCAGCTGAAATGCCATGTCTCGATCTTTGGCTGCTGCTCGGGTGTCTTCTTTGAAGAAGTCGAGTTGCATTCTCTCTAAAACATCTTCCTCGGTCTCATAGGTCACTGGCTTGTTCGAGGGTGCGGGAGGAGGATTGTCGGCAAAGATGCTGCGAGCACCGTTGTACTTCCAGGAGCCCTTATCGGAGGAGAGTCGTGATGGCTCTGCCATAGCATTCGTCTGGAAAGGATTCCTCCAATTCTGATAGCTACGTGACGCTGCAGCAGCATAGGTAAACGCGCCTGCGATTTTGCGTCGCTTCTCTTGTTGGATCATGCTCTCCAACTCGGCAACTTCGTCCTGCAGTTGTTCATTCTGGACGGTTAGAGCTTTGTTCTGCCGTTCGAGATCCTTCATTCCTGTGCGGAGAGCCAGGACTGCCAAACTAGATTCAACCGCCGCTTGCTCCGCACTGAGAGTTTCATTCCTAGCTGATATAACGTGCCCAGAACAGTGAGTGAGAAGCTGCGCCTCCCACTGTAGGTCTGACGATGATAACAAATCTTCGTCGACATGCAGGATATCTGCCAGAGCCATCACCGCGCCGTCTAGAGTCGAAGCGAGGACAAGACCTGCACCATCAGGATGCGACGGACGTGGGTGAGAATCGAAGACGATAAAGGCGTCCTTTCCAGCACTGTGGCTTGCAACTTTTAGACAAGCAATGATTTCTGGCGGGCGGGTGATGATCACCGCAGCGGATTCCCGCAGTGCTTGCATTTTTCTGAGAAAAGCGGCGCACATGGATGTGCGATGAGTGCTATCAGTAGTAGGAAAGAGGCGTACTGCAGGACCTGCCCGAAATGTTCTGAGATTGGTGGGCCATAGAAAGTGCCCTTGCGCCTGAAGCTCTGCTCAAAGAGGGGTACTTTAAAGATGTCTTCGACTTCTAGATGGAGGGCACTTGACCACCCTCCGCATATCGATATGACTTCCTATGGCGAAAGAGTACTAAGATAGGCTGTTTCTCATAGGCTTGACATCCAATCTATCGCTCACCTCAACCGTCTCCCGCGACGCGATCGTGTCCAAAGCTTCCAAGAAGGTTCGGGAGGTTTTGATAATGCGGAAAGCGATCCTTGCAAAGTTCAACGCTGCCAGACCGCACGCCGAGACGCCATGTACCCTAAACTGACTGGTCCCGGGGAAGGAGACTACCCGAAAGGTTCCTGGTGGGGCAGAGACCTCAGCAGCTTGCGAGCTTGCACCACCAGTGGGACTGCCGTAGTGAGAAGTTTGGGACTTGGAGCCTCGGATCACTGTGGGATGGGTAGGTTTATGAGGAGTAGATGGCGACGGCGCTGTCGCCTTCGACATCGTCGTAAAGCTACTCTGATCGTGACGATGAGCAGATCTTATGCAGGCCCTGCCAGGCTGGATGCAACTGAGCTGCTATATATGATACGACAAGCGCCGACTCCACTCGGAGGCCAGACTGGGGGAGGGGTCGTCAACTTCTTTGGGGTTGAACCTGTCCAAGTTGCAATTTCTCTAAACCTATTGTAACCCACGGAACATATCATGATAATACGCTACGCGTACGTTAGAATTTACCGTAAAGCCTTGAGACCGTCCAACGCAACATCACGTGCACGTCGTACGTTCCAGCTCACTTCATTCCTCACCGTGATACACTTGGGACCATGCATCCTCGCTAACTTCACTGTCTATCAATACCCAGAAAATTCAGTTGTCCATCCTGGTTATCCCGACAGTGTCTAGCGACGTCTCCGCTCCGCCTAACTTACTAGCCCTTGGATAAACCACTCAGGACCTGTCGTATCACTGGACAAACCATCCAGTAAGGGAATATGCAATCGTGCATTGGGGTACTGCGGGAGTCCGACTCGATCATAGTGGCAGATAGATGCACGACGGAGGGTCTCGTCACGCCAGACCTTCTTATAAATGTAAGTTATGTATGTGCACTCTGGCGGGAGGCAATTGTGTAATTTCCTCAAGGACATCAGCAGTGAGAGCCAAAAGTCAAGACATCCTCCATCCCGAGGCAATGTAGACGAGCCCACTCTATGCAGAGGGCATCCACCAGTCCCGGTCACCTGTCACTCAGAATGTTGAGCAGTGCAAGTGCTAGCGGTGAGTTCCGCCAAGAAATATAATATGCGTTTGGGTCTGACGATAGAGGGGGGACTTTGTACTTGAGATTGAGGACAGGAAATGCATAGGCTTCGCTTATCATAGCCACGAAACCAGCGGCACACTAGTTAAGCATTACCTGCTTTACCGCAGGAGCGGTTTCTTGTTGCGCGGACCATCCTGATGGAGCTAGACAACAAACCTAGCTGTACACACTAACGGGATGTTGGTGGAAGCATCCGTTAAAACGGTCGACACTCGGTTTCACCCGCAAGGAACGCACGGTGATTGCACTCAAGCTTACACCCTCATGATGTGAAAGGGAGTACGACAACACTGCTATTGACCCATTACTTTTAGCATGCTCGGTACGCTATAAGGAAAGCTGTCTAGACCGTGCGGTTACCACTACTGAGTAGAGAGGTTGCACGCGATCAATTGCACTGCGATTGGTTTGTTATAGTTTTCAGCGAAGGGGAAAGATCGAATCCAACTTACGCAGATTTGAATAGTCTGGCCGTTGCAAGCATCGGGGTTGAGGTCGACGTTGCAAGCATAGCTGTAAAGTGTGTTGCCATTTCATATACAGTTGATCGAAGAAGGCTGGTACTTACTTCTGGCCGTCAAGGTGTAAGGCGGTGGGGGTGGTCTGAGCGGGGTTGCAGTCGAAGACACCAGCCGTGCATGGGTTCTTCGCGGTCACTTGGTTCACGATGTTGCAAGCGTTATCGAACACCTGCCCTGGAACAATGATCTGCTGGTGAGCGCGCATTCAATTTGATGACATTAACACTTACAAGGGCCATTGTTGGCAGCCAGGGAGACACCAAATTTGTATCCAGGACAAATCGCTGACGCAGAAGCTGCGAAGAGTGCGGCGGCAGCGATGGTCGAGAAGAATGTCTTGGTGAACATGATTGTATAAGAGCTGAGGGACCGCCTTAACGATAGAGGTGAGATTGTTGTGTTGGTTGGGGAATTCCTTGGGTACGGAGAGCAGCCTTTTATGCACTCTCCGAACTTCGACCCTTTCAACGCCTTCCATGAACGTAAGTCCACCGCGGCCGCAGCAGATTTCTAACAATCCCCGTTACACTCCGACTCTCAGTAGGGTCGCAGGCGCAGTATTGGCCCTCGATACGAGTGGCTTCTGTGAAGTCTACAGTGGGATGTACATTTCCCAGTCCGAAATTGCCAGGGTATACCAGTGCGTTAGATCGCATTCACCCCTCTTACCTTCCCAGCTCACATTCCGGCAGTGCTGGGCGTTGCCACAGTAGTAAAAATACCGCTTGGGGTGATGAAGAATGGTACGTGCTGCGGCCAACACACAAATCACTCGACCTTGAGTAGGAAAAACGATATACCGGCGAAAAAAGTATCATGTAGATTGCTTGGGTGCTGTACAGTTACTGCAGTCAGAGTACGTCATTGTCCCCTCTCCTCGTCGAGGTGCGACGAGCTATGCCATCCATTCGGAAGCACGCATCTACAAATATCACAATCATGCCATACAGTATACCACTTACAACAGCCAGCCTTCAATTGACCACTCTCAATCCTCATCACAGGACAAAGCTCTGTGGTCGCCCCCTGGGAGGAAATTAAGGTAATATCCCCAGTTTCCTGCACAGAAGATCAAAAGCCTATAGCCATTCAATTCTCCGTCCTGAGCGGTCTCACGTTGGGTGCAGAGGACAGCGTACGTGCTGCGGCCAACACACAAGTCACTCGGCCTGTCTTAGGAAAAACGATATACCGACGAAAATGTGTAGGAACCGGGTACTTGTGTCCTGAGCAGTTACCGCAGTCAGGGGCATGTCGTTGCCCATGTTCTAGGTGGTTCTCGTCGAGACGTCAGGTGTTCCCTCGGCCTCGCCGTCAGTCCGCCAGAACTCTTCTACAGAACATAACAACCCCGACGTACACCGGTTACGACAACCAGCCCATCACTTGCGGTGCTTGTCGTCGTTGCACCAACACCTTTCCGTGTAAGCTTAGCGGGTCCCCATCCTCCTCCACTCTGCTGACATGGACCTCTGCACCTATCATTACCGACTGAACAGCCCTACCATGGAACACTATCCACGTAAGATCTGTCACCATCCATCTTCGCTGTACAAATGACCATGCCAAGTAGCCTTTGCAACGTGAACCACTGTGGTCTAACGTCAGGAAGGTGTGTCTTCCCAGGTTGACTTGTGTCGTGCATTTTTTCACATTGCCCTTGGTACGACACAAAACCAGCAATCCGTCCCGTCTAGAAAGTATCGACAGGTATCTATAGTTCATATGGAAGACACGTGGATCGTGTGTTGTCATTATATATGTATGATAGTACAGATCAACTAAGATTCCAAGATCATCCACTCATATTCCAGCACAAGATAAGCGGGCAGTATCACAGGTTGTGTTCGTATCCGTTGAGACTTGGTACTTACCTATGGGCTATGACTGACTTTCCCTTGCCGAAAATGCAACTGAAAACAACTTGGGGCCCATGACCAAATGATTACATTGAGAGACAATGATCGATTGTTTATGCCAAACTGTCAAATCCCTCGTGTAACTGCACCCAAATCCGTGGCAGTACGTGGGCTCACACAAGGGCAGAAGTGTACGAGACGCACGAAGGCCTTACAATAGGTGCGCTCAAAGTTGGCGCACACGATTTCGCTCATGCTCACGCTTTCGCTCATCACCCCCCACTTGGATATATAAGGAAACTTACATAATCGTCGACGTACTGTTATCTTCATATTCTACATAAAAATCACTGAATCCAACAACTAGGCTTCATCCCAGCCTACATGAGTGATATCTTGACCACCATATGCTGTTTATGGCCATCAGGGACCCTTATTAACCTCACAGGTAAATAAGAAGTGCTGCTGGTATTCCACTACACATAGCCTAATGACATAGTGCCAGTATGTAGTAGATGCACTGGTGAAAACTAGAATGAAGGCATAATACAGAAATGAGAGACCCATGCATCCCTGGAGAGAAGGAGACTCCACATCCTTCAGGGGTTTACCAATACATTGTTGGAATATAAACTGCCCCCTAGGTAGTACATTCTTTAGGTGCGAAGGTTAGTCGCTTACATAAGCAGAAAAGCGGACTACAGTACAGTAAATTTTCCTGTAGTCTCCTCAGTAGCTTGGTGTTACTGAGGAGTGAGTCATTCTTTCTACTTAGCTTCACATTTACTGACAACCTGTAGAGTAACTATCTGACAGGTAGATATTAATAAAGTAGCTTGGTGTTACTGAGGAAGTAACTATCTGACATACATATAACCAGTGAGGTTAAGCTGCAGGGGAGGATCCCCATGAAAGAAAATGAGCTCTGGCAGGTGAAATGGCAAAGGACATTCAGCCTGACAGGTCACAGATATGAGACTATTCCTCAATCATTTTGTGAAGACATAAGTGCTCATCATTGTTACGCTGCGAGTTCCTCGAAGCACCTAATAAAGGTGTAGGAACGTAAAGAGCGGTGTAATCAAAGAGTCACTTGGAGCACCAAAGAAATGGTGTAGCGACCTAAGGTTTACCTCGGTGCATAGTTACTTTGAGCACCCTTGGACGGCCCACTTGAATCACCAAAGAATGGCAATTAATGAGACGTGTTGCAAGGTAGCGAAAAGTTAAGGAAGTACAGCGGTACAGTACCTCTATATATACTGTAGCTGTACTGGGTCATAGACCCAAAGGAAACAATGTCCAGGACCCATGGCATGTGGGTTACAAGTGTGTACAGTAAGGTGGGTACAAAGCCTAAGGTACGGCGCAGTAAAGAACCAATGAGAGTAAACACCGAAGTGGGTCTACTGCAGGAAAGTCAACTATGCGCAGCTATAGTACAGCGGGCGAAAGGCCCAAAGATGAGTCACAGAAAGAGAACGAGTCACGAACAGTACTGGAGACATAGGCCCTGTTGAAGGGTGCGACACGAGTCTTGATAAGGTGTTGGGGTTATGCCCAATGGAAGTAGAGAAGTTCCGATGTTGATCGGAACAAGGATCGGTTACCACATGGCTTACCAAAGGTAGAGACCGGCGGGCCAGTTGGGAAGGATAACGCGTATCCCGATAAGGATAGTGACAAGCTGTTACGCCTAGACCCGGCGCCTTCCATTTCCGGGCTAGAGCTCTGGCTACGCGCCTTTTGTCCTGCCGTCCTCGTTGTACTCGGCTGCTCCCTCGTCGCTGTCCTTATCGGGATACGCGTCATCTTTCCTAATCGACCTACCGGCCTCTACCTTTGGTAAGCCGTGTGGTAACCAATCCTTGTTCCGATCAATATCGGAACTTCTCTCGTTCCGTTGGGCGTAACCCCAACTCCTTATCAAGACTCGTGTCATGTGCCCTACAACAGGGCCTTGTCTCCGTTTCTGTTTTGACTCGTTTCGTTTCTCTGACTCGTCCTTGTCCGCTGCCCGTTTGTATCATAGCTGCGCCCCTGCTGCGCATAGTTGCTTCTCCTGTCGTGAGCCCATTCTGGTGCTCACCCCATTGGCTTCTTGATCCGTATGTACCTTACGCCTTAACTCCGTTTTACCTTAATTGGACATGCCGGTGTCCCACTTTACAAACCTACGGTACGTGCCCACTTACAGTGGGCCTAGGACGTTGTTTCACTTGGGCTCGCTGCCCTATACAGCTACAGTATATATAGAGTTACTGTACCGCTGTATTTCCTTAACTTTTCGCTACCTTGCAACTCGCCTCATTTATCACCGTTCTTCGGAGATACGAGTGAGTCGACCAAGGGTGCTCAAAGTAACTACGCACCGAGGTACCCCCGACTTCGTCTTTTAGGCTACACCGTTATTCGGTGCTTCGAGTCTAAGGCGATTTCGTTTATTACACCGCTCCTAGTGTTGCTACACCTTTATTAGGTGCTTCGAGCAACCCGTGGCGTAACAAAAGCGAAAAGTTCAACTCGCAGCTGTGACCGTTTTTCAGACACGACGTCTGCTATTCCCTCTCCATCTCAGAACTGCGTCTTCGCTAGTCTGGCTATTGTTTAGCCTGCAGGACTAGTGTCTTACATCGTCCGTTTATAACGAACTAACCTTTTTTAGGTTTGCCGAATCGTTGGACCTTGTGCTTCTTACGCTTCTGCTTATCCGCTGGATTACCACATCTGTGGTTTTAATATCCGGCAACCCTATCTCATTCTAGGTCGATCCCAGATCTTCTGGAGAGTTGTCGACCTATCCCTCTACCTTTTCCACCACACCGTATCGTTTGCCCACAGTGTCGTCCAGACTGCCACCTCCGCCGCCTCCCGAGTCGTCGAGTGCTTGGTCCCCAAGCAAAGGCAAACGTCGCGTTCCGCCAACACCTTTATCCCGCAAGTACACTCTGCGTAAACCTACCGGAAGCCCGTACGAACGTCACTACCCGGATCAACCTCGCTCAGCGACTCCCCCGTCCTCCCTTCACAACCCAGCAATTTTGGGTGCTTACCGAGAAAATGAGCCAGAGTCGGAGACAGATATTGAACAGGTTACCTTTGTCGACGACGACAAGTCTGAATTGGGATCTATCGCTGGTGATACCAAAATACCTGACGAAGAAGAAACCAACCTCCTGACCTATATGTCGTCAATTACCGAAAACCTGAACTTAGGATCCGGATCTGGGCAGCAAACCGAGAAGCCCTCTTCCGACCCTCCGTTGTTCAACTGAGAACCTACCGCCCGCGAATGGGAAGAGTTACGTGCTAAATTCGCCGCTTCTGTGATCACTGATGCCAAGCCAAATGGTGGTCGCGAGTTTAATCTCAACAAACCTCGCGTCTATAATGGCAATCATGATCTTTTCTTCACGTGGATTACCCAAGTTAAGGGGTATCTACAGATCAACCAGCACGTGTACACTACTGACCATCTCTGGATCAGTTTAACGTTATCCTTCATGACCAAAGGAGCTGCTGCGGCATTCGCCGAGGTCTATATTAATGAACATGACCGAAGCGGCCGGCTTTATTACAAGGACGACTGGGATCAATTCGAAGCCCACCTCAAGGCTACTTTCGTCTCTGGTAACCTGGAACACAAAGCCCAGATTGAACTCGTTACGTTAACTCAAGGAAAAGACCCTTTCGAAACTTACGTGTCCAGGTTCCTGTCCGTCTTTAATCGCACCGGTTACAACGACGATAACTTTAACGGAGCGATATTCTTCGGACAAGGACTCAATAAGGAAATCCGTGATTGGGTTCTCGATCACAAAGATCCTCGTACCGTTTCGGAATGGATCGCCTACGCTGGTCAAGCCGTCAGCAAGATCGAACAGAAACGTACTCTCGACAAGAAGAAAGCGGACTCTCACCAAGTCCCACGTTATCAATTCCCGTCTAGACCCTCGAGGGATCCGTACGCTATGGACGTTGATAAGAGACGTCAGAAGAATAACAAGAGCGGCAAGAGCCATGTTAGATTGGTGCGCTGTTTCAATTGTGCCGAAGAAGGCCATTTCAGCAAGGATTGCCCGAAGCCTCGGAAGAAGAGAGTCAATGAAGTAGACGTGGAAGAAGAAGAAGAAGTCGAAGAGTCTGAACCTTCTAAAAAGAAGGGTTTTTAAAGGGGCGTTCTGAATCTTCCTCGTGCAGATCGCCCAACACTAAAGACGTTTTGAGTGCTCGTGTTTCCTGTAATAGTATCTCCGATGAATCCCAAATGTGTGCGAGATCTATCTACGGAACACTTGAGCTTCTCAACTACGGAAATGCGAGGATACCTGCCACGATTGATAGTGGTGCTGAAGTCAACCTAATCGGATCCCGACTCGTATCAAAGTTAAAATTGCGCACTTATCCTGTCAAGAAAACCTGGGACATTACGGCCTTCGATGGCAACGTGAAGTATACTGTAACAAAGAAGGTTTTTCTGAAGTGTCGCAATATTGTCAAACCGATACATCAATTCGAAATCCTCTGCTACGTCGGGCAGATGGAGAAGGATCATCTGATCCTTGGGATGCCGTGGTTGTGCAAAGAAATGCCGATCGTGGATTGGCGAAAACATAGGGTGGTTGGATGGGGTGGTTCCCCGGACGAGCAACCGCCGAAGAAGAAAGAAGCCGATACACATGAGGTCAAGAACGCCTCTGTGAATCGCACGACGATCTCGACCCAACTCGAGATGAATGCAGGACTGCACGAGGTTCCTGATCTCCCGCAAGAATACTCCGACTTCGCCGAAGTCTTCTCCGAAACCGATATTCCATTGCCCCATTTTCGAGAGGGGCTCGATCACGTCATCAAAACAAAGGAAGATTTTCAGAAAGACAATAAGAAGCTGATGAAGAAGGCCACGCTTTACCCGATGTCGCCAGAGGAACTCAAAATTCTCGATGAGTTCATTGACGAAAACTTGCAGTGCGGCAAGATAATACCTTCGGATTCACCGGTCTCGGCTCCAGTATTCTTCGTAGCCAAGAAGGATGGCAAGAAACGTTTGGTGCAAGACTACCGGTACCTTAACTCCCATACGATTCACGACTCGTACCCTCTCCCCAACATTCCTCAGATGGTGGACGAGTTGTGTGAATCGAAGTATTTCGCAAAGTTCGACATTCGATGGGGTTTTACAAATGTAAGGGTAAAACCGGAAGACCAATGGAAGGCCACGTTTTTAACACCGCGAGGTCTCTTCGAGCCCACGGTTATGTTTTTCGGCCAGTGCAATTCCCCGCCAATGTTTCAACGTTTTATGGATACCACCTTCGCTGACCAACTGCACAAGCGACAGCAATGTGGGTATATGGACGACGTTGTAGTCCACGCCAAGACCATCCCCGAGCTATGCCGTTATGTCAGGGAGTTTTTGGAAATATGCAAGAAGGAACGGCTCCACCTGAAGATTTCAAAGTGTGTCTTCGAAGCCGAAGAAATTGAGTTCCTAGGGATGAAGATCTCTAAGGGAAACGTTCAAACCGTGTCGGTCAAAACCGATGCTGTGGAAAGCTGGCCGACTCCGCACAACTTAAAAGATGTGTGTTCGTTTTTAGGGTTTTGTAACTTCTATCGCAGGTTTATCCTGTCCTTCTCACAATTGGCACGACCGCTACACAACCTGTCGAAGAAGGACACGAAATGGCGCTGGGGCCAAGAGGAAAACGGAGCTTTCGAAAAGATCAAGGCTCTTCTATGCTCAGCACCCGTGCTACAAATACCTGATCACCGAAAGCCCTTCGCCTTGTTTACGGACGCCTCTAAAGTCGGCACAGGAGCGGTCTTAGCTCAAAAGGGACTGGACGACGAGTGGCACCCGTGTCACTTTCTCTCCGAATCACTAAAGGGAGCTGAACAACATTACCAGGTCTTTGACTTGGAAATGCTCGCCGTAATGCGTGCGCTGGATGCCTTCCGGCACTACCTGATCTCTCCGGTGGAGCCAACTGTGATCTTCACGGATCACAAGAATCTTATGTACTGGCGTCACCCGCAAAAATTAACCCCGCGGCAAGCACGTTGGCTCGATATGCTCCAAGGTTACCCGGTCCTGTTTTCGCACAAACCCGGCAAGCTTATGGGAGTGCCCGATGCACTCTCCCGACGACCCGATTACGGTGAAGAACCCGCCGTCACAGCTGCTGCCCTACCCGATGCCATGTGGCTTGAAGGGGGGGTGAATTCCGACAAAATCCGTTCCGGTCAAACTTTAAACGCCGACATGGCCTCGGATCAATGCCCGAAAGTGGATGTGAAAAAGGTTGACCGTCACCGAAAAGGAGTTTACGTCATTTCGAAGGAAGTGTACGATCGCGCCATGAGTGAAACCCCAAAGGATACGACACTATCCGAAAACTCCGAAATACAAGTAACATCGGACGGAACGAAACGCTTCAAGCAAAGGCTCTACATCCCACCAAAAACGCGTAAACAATGTCTTCACGACTACCACGACCACCCTGCCTCCGGACATCCGGTGAAGAGACTGATAAAGTGCGACCGAGGATGGACTGAGGAAACTGAAGGGTGTGAGATCTTCCAAAGGGGCTTCTATAGCCTGGAAGGGAGGACTGTCTGAGGAGAAGAGGACGTCTGGGGCAGTCTGAGATCTGTCTGAAAACTGAAGGCACTCGCAATGGCCTTCTCGAACTCGCACTCGAACTCGTAACTCGGTACTTCGATGATTATTCTGTAAGTAGTTACAGAGGAGTGTAGGTGCGCGCGGGCTTATGTAAGCTACCTCACGTGCCTAAACTCGAAGCTAAGAGAAGTCTAAGGTGAAAGAACAAAAACAAAGACAAGAAAATAAAAGAGTAAAGTAAAAGTAAAAGTAAAAGCCATAAAACAGAAGAAATATCATGGTGGGGAGTACTCACTCCCTACATCCGCGGGTCACTTGAGAATTCAACCGTCCTCGGTTGTAAACTGGCGGTACGAGCTCGAAGATGCTGACAGGTGGGAGTAGCAGGGAAAACTCGCTGAAGGACAACGGCTGCGCAAAACCTTACGAGACTCGAGGAGACGGTGAAGGGGAGTGTAGGGAGGACGTAGAAAAAGAAATCGAATGAATACGCGCACCCCATCCCGAGATATCAGCAAAACCGGCCTAAGACACCTCGCCACACAAAAAAAATCCAAATATCTCGACAAGGGCTGTACGAATCGCGACAAGAGGTATACCATTCGAAAGCGCTGGTCGAGTAGTATCAAGTCCCAAAAGGGCAAAAGGCGGGGCGAAGAACTGAGGGAGATGCGATGCAAACAGTGTGTAGGGCAGCATGAGAGGCGGGAAGAGGAGGCCGCCGAGTAACGACCGCTGCGGCAACCGATACGAATTCGTAGGTAGTGGTAGAGGACACCTAGGAAGAGACGGTGAAAAAGGAACTAGACCGATTGACCTGCCTGGTCCCGAGATATCCGCAAAGTCGCCTCGTACCCCTTCCACACACAGAAACTCTCATATCTCCACAACCATCGAGCGTGTAGGAATAAAACGGGCATCACCCGGTAGCCATAAGAAAGTAGTACCACCATGCCACAAAGCGAGAGGCGCGACGCCAACACGAGTGAGATGTGCGATCCTGGCCTCGTCACCCTGCTCAGACACGAAAACTCAAGTAACTCCACAACTACGAATGCGCGCGCAACGTCTCGAATATCGTCTGGTAGATGTCGTCTAGGGGATGCACGTCTGCAAGAAGCGAACGATTCGGCGTGGAATTGCATGAGTTACGGCCAAAGCGAGGTAGGGGCTAGGAGGGCGGCATCGCGTCGGTGAGGAACGGCTAGGTGGAATGCTACTAAACTCCGGGAGGTGATGGAGATGCTCGAGGAGAGTCGGGAGAACGAGGAATCGGGGAAAAACGCGCACCCGTTCCCGAGATATCCGCTAAACCGTCTCATACCTCGCTGTACACTGAGAAAACCCATATCTCCACAACTAATGAGCGCGAAGCCATGAAGAAGGCATCACCGGGTAGCCATAAGCCAGTAGAACCGCCATGTAAGAAAGCGAGAGATTCGACGCGAAAATGAGCGAGATACGCGAACCCGACCTCACTACCCTGTCCAAATACAAAAACCCGAATAAGTTCGGAACCACGAAAGCACGCGCGTCGTCTTGTATATCGTCTGGTAGATATCGTCTAGCAGGTTCACGTCTGAGAAAAGCAAGTGATTCGGGCGAGAACTGCGCGAGTTAGGACTTAAACGGGGTAGGAGGTGGGAGGACGGCATCGCGTCGGTGGGGAACCGCTGGGCGGAATTCTACAAAACTTCGGGAGGTGATAGCGACGTGCAGGGAGAGTTGGGAGAATGTGGAAACAAGAGAAACAGCGCACCCAATCCCGAGATATTCCAGATTTCGTCCTACAGTGCCTTTCTCCAAAGAATGGGAAATATCTACAGATGCGTTGGGGCCATCGCAACGAAAGGTATACCACTCGAAAGGTATCGTCGAGTACATCCAGAATCCCGGTTTGCGAGAGGGACAGACGAGCGGTCGTCGAGATATCGAGTCGGCGAGGTGGGGGAATGACAAAGGCACGCGGCTGCTGATACTCGGTGAGGGAGGGATTCAGAGAACCATATATTCATAAAAAAACGAATAAAACACAATAAAAGATCCCAATGGGCTACAGCGGCCCTCCGTCGACTCCCTAGAACCTGTACGAAGGCCGGGGTGTGCGACTGCGGCTGCGCGACCTCCTCGAGTAAGCTGACACCTGAGTACTGCGAGGTGACCGAGTGTCGTAGGCGGCAGATGTTGTCGTTCTCTCGACTAGCCGGCTGGTGGGCCGGACTGGGGTGGGCTCATCCCTCGAACTTTCCGGTAAGCGCGAGTATGCGAGTCGCGGCGCAGGTGGTGGCGAGCAGACATAGTAGTACTCATAGTCTCGGGGGTAGTCGCGGGAATCGGGGCTGCGCGTCCTACTTGAATACGAGTACGAGCGCGGGTTGTCGAGGTCGCGAGAGCGAGAGGGAGGTTCTGGGCTGCGCTGCCTACTTGAATAAGAGTACACATGCGGGTCATTGAGATCATGAGAGCGGGAGGGAGGTCGACCGCGAGAGTCCGATGTAGGTACTGCTCGAGAGGGTGCGCGTGTGCTCGAGGACTCACTATGCCCTCGACTGGGGGCCTGGGGTTGCTCCGAGGCTGAGTGACGACTCGGCCCTTCCGCTGAGAGTGGCGCACGCAACGGTTGTGCCGAGGGAGGGTGAGGGTGCACTGTCGAGCGGGGCTGAGACACACCTAGTGGAACCATTTGGGTCTGCGGCTTTCGACTACCCACATCCTCCGAGGGTAGCCGGCCTTGACTCGAAGGAGGCTTTCGATTGTCATTAGACCGATTCCCTAGATCCCAGCAATCCAGACGGTCCTTGAGAGTGCGCCCGGGTACTTCTCGCGGTATCTCTCGTCCCGTAGGTAGTACGATGCGCCCTTTCACTAATAGGCACTTTCCCGCGGCTAGATACTTCTTACATGAGTCGCAATTTGCTCGAATATGGCCTTTCTGGCCACAGAAAAAGCAAAACGAGTATGTACGGCGGGGTGAGCAACTCGCGGAATCGGTAGGTGGCTGTGCGCGCGAACCACTGGCCTCTCGAAGGCCTCCACAGGCTCGAAGGAGTGACTTAGCAACATTCGCGACTCGGATTACATCTTCGAGAAGGCTTCGAAGGTCCTTCGAGGAGTACTGAGGGGGTTTCGAAGCTTCCGAAGGTCCAGAACGAGGGGAACTCGGGGCTTGCATGATGTCACGAGGGAACTCGAAGGCAGGAAAACAATATAAACTGAGAATACCAGAGGAAAGTGTGACTCGAAGAGGAACGCGACTGAGGCCGAGAACACGAGACCTAAAAACACGAAAACAAAGCTGAATAAGAAGAGAAAAGAGTCACCAGGCTAAGACAGAAGCCCCTCGCGGTGGGCTCCAGATGAAGAGACTGATAAAGTGCGACCGAGGATGGACTGAGGAAACTGAAGGGTGTGAGATCTTCCAAAGGGGCTTCTATAGCCTGGAAGGGAGGACTGTCTGAGGAGAAGAGGACGTCTGGGGCAGTCTGAGATCTGTCTGAAAACTGAAGGCACTCGCAATGGCCTTCTCGAACTCGCACTCGAACTCGTAACTCGGTACTTCGATGATTATTCTGTAAGTAGTTACAGAGGAGTGTAGGTGCGCGCGGGCTTATGTAAGCTACCTCACGTGCCTAAACTCGAAGCTAAGAGAAGTCTAAGGTGAAAGAACAAAAACAAAGACAAGAAAATAAAAGAGTAAAGTAAAAGTAAAAGTAAAAGCCATAAAACAGAAGAAATATCATGGTGGGGAGTACTCACTCCCTACACCGGGTGTGAAAGCTATGTCGAAGAAGATGGTTAAGGAAGTCTGGTGGCCCGGAATGTGGAAATCCATACGCGACTACGTTAAGGGATGCCCGATATGTCAAGCGAACAAGGTCATAACCCATCCGATCACTCCGCCCGTCACTCCGAATGATACGCCCAAGAACCCCCTCCCGTTCCAACAAATCTCTATGGATCTCGTAACGGATCTCCCCGAGTCAGAAGGATACGACTCGGTTCTCACGGTTGTGGATCAAGGGCTCACTAAGGCGGCAGTGTTCGTACCGACCAACAAGACTATTGACTCAGTGGGGCTCGCCTGCTTGTTCCAACAATATATCTATCAGCGGTATGGTCTTCCGGAGTCAGTAATATCTGATCGTGGTCCACAGTTCGCATCGGCGTTTACGAAAGAGCTTTACAAGTCCCTTGGAATCAAAAGCAAGCTGTCCTCCGCGTATCACCCACAAACTAACGGTGAAAGTGAACGCGTAAATCAAGAACTCGAGACATATCTGCGCTGTTATTGCGCCGAACTGCCCAATTCATGGGCTCGTAAACTTCCGGACGCGGAATTCGCCCATAATTCTCGTGTCCATTCGGTACATGGGCAAACCCCGTTCTCTTTGCTATACGGTTTCGATCCTTCCCCATATCCGGCTGCAAGAACCACCGCCGCACCGTCAGTTGATGATCGGCTTCAGTCCCTTGCGATCAATCACGACATCGCCCAGCTTAGCCACGAACGGGCACAGGACGTGATGCGATCAAGATCAAAAGGAACGTACACGGTGCCCAAAGAAGGCGACCAGGTTTGGTTAGACTCAGGCAACTTATGCACACAGGGCCAGTCGTCTAAAATTGAACCAAGACGTTTGGGTCCTTTCCCCATCGTTGAGGTAATTTCACCCGTGGCTGTCAAGTTGGGACTTCCGCCCACCTGGAAGGTCCACCCGGTCTTTCATACTTCCCGGATCTATCCATTCACCGAAACTGCCGAATATGGCAATACACCCCCGCCTCCTCTTCCAGATTTAGTAGACGATGAAGTCGAATGGGAAGTGGAGACAATACTCAACCACAGGAGCAAGGGGCGCAGAAAGGGGCGCGAGTACCTTGTTAAGTGGGTCGGTTTCCCTCATTCCTCTAACACGTGGGAACCAGAAGAGAATATAAAAGAGCACGCTGAAGAGGTGCTCGAGCAGTACAAACTCGCCCGCCGTCTGAACTAAATGTTGAGCCCTCGCTCTGTCAATACCGAAAACCCCGGTTTCGACGATTACTTCTCGTATGACGACGCTACCCTTGCCTCCTCCGACCTCTCCTACGACAACATGGAGGTCTCCCCAGCCTCTCCCGCGTACTCCCCCTCCAGTTCATTTCCCCTCCCACGTGAATTACTCAGCCATCCGCTCCCCGGAGCGCCGTTATCTACCGACGCAGAGACTGCCGCATCACCTGAACCCGTTTCTGACACCTCCGGCTTCCGCCCACTTGGCAGCCTCACGCTCCGTCGAACAAAGCCCAAGAAGGGCAAAGCCCGGGCAAGACCCCCAACACCGATGCCCTCGATCCCCCTCATTGATCGACTCTCAGCCGTGCCCTACGACGATGAACCTTTCGGCACCCAAGCCGAATCCTCCCGACCGTTACCCGCTTTACCCGTCCCCGGAGCCGTACCATGCCAGCACGTATCAGAAGGTCCCGGACCTTCCGACCCTTCCGACCAGCCACTACCCTCAGCAGTTGTCGTGGAACCCACGACGGCACAGTTCTTCGACTATTGTTGGCTGCTTACGAAGTACAACCCAGGGGACCCACTCATCGGGGTCTCACGAGAACAGGAGCAACGTTTACGGTTGCTGTGTCAGATCTTCCGAGGATCAGACATAGTGGCTTCGTACGTGCCTAAGTTTCTAGACGTCACCCTTAAAACCCCCGACTCTACCGGAAACGCTACGTTCCTGGAGAACACCCTCTGGGCCGCTATATCCGCAATGGGCGAAGTCCAATTTGACATCGTCCAGATCTTACATCAAGATCTCGGTCCTGCCGTCGCCAACTCCTTTCGCCGCTCAACATCCGATCGACCCGGAAGAACCGGTCTGGATGTGCTATGCCAGGTGGCTGCTGCAGCAGAGAGAGGAGGACAGGGGTTTCATCGAGTGGTCTCGCCACCGCCAGATGAGTGGAGGCCCTTCCAGACACCGTCGTGGAACTCCGCTAACCCCACAGAAGACCCAAAGGCTACAGGAGTTGACCCAGCGAGGTTATCCGTCCCTGAGGTTAAGGTCGAAACGCCTCCTCCGGCCGAGGAATCGGAAGAACGAACGAAGTTACGGGTCTTCCGCCAAGCCGCCGTTATCCTGACTAAATATTCGACCACCGGTGCTTCCGTTCATGATTGGGAAGCATTCCTCGACAAGGCGTGTGAAAGTGCGTGGGGAATCGCCGATCAGAAACCTTATAATGCGATTCACGCCCTCAATCCGTTCCCTGCCGCTCCGTTTATCAACCTAACGCTCGAGGATAAATTACGCTTCTACCTTGGTGGTCGAATCCAAGTCCCGCCTGACCACCCTCTTCGTGTCTATACCTGCTACGATTGTGGCTACCTAGGTCACTGGTCGTGCGGTCATGGGGCAGGTTCTCGCTGGTGCGATCCTGAACATGCGGCCGCTGTCTGTCCGTTCGGCCCTCCTACCCCTCACCCTCCGTCCTCGCATTCCTCGTCTCCCGCTGCGTCCTCCTCCAGCCGTCGTTCGCAGTCGCCACGTACCCTCCGCCCTCATCGACCAGGAGCTCGCCGCCCTTGAAGGGGGGGTGATGTTACGCCTAGACCCGGCACCTTCCATTTCCGGGCTAGAGCTCTGGCTACGCGCCTTTTGTCCTGCCGTCCTCGTTGTACTTGGCTGCTCCCTCGTCGCTGTCCTTATCGGGATACACGTCATCTTTCCTAATCGACCTACCGGCCTCTACCTTTGGTAAGCCGTGTGGTAACCAATCCTTGTTCCGATCAATATCGGAACTTCTCTCGTTCTGTTGGGCGTAACCCCAACTCCTTATCAAGACTCGTGTCGTGTGCCCTTCAACAGGGCCTTGTCTCCGTTTCTGTTTTGACTCGTTTCGTTTCTCTGACTCGTCCTTGTCCGCTGCCCGTTTGTATCATAGCTGCGCCCCTGCTGCGCATAGTTGCTTCTCCTGTCGTGAGCCCATTCTGGTGCTCACCCCATTGGCTTCTTGATCCGTATGTACCTTACGCCTTAACTCCGTTTTACCTTAATTGGACATGCCGGTGTCCCACTTTACAAACCTACGGTACGTGCCCACTTACAGTGGGCCTAGGACGTTGTTTCACTTGGGCTCGCTGCCCTATACAGCTACAGTATATATAGAGTTACTGTACCGCTGTATTTCCTTAACTTTTCGCTACCTTGCAACTCGCCTCATTTATCACCGTTCTTCGGAGATACGAGTGAGTCGACCAAGGGTGCTCAAAGTAACTACGCACCGAGGTACCCCCGACTTCGTCTTTTAGGCTACACCGTTATTCGGTGCTTCGAGTCTAAGGCGATTTCGTTTATTACACCGCTCCTAGTGTTGCTACACCTTTATTAGGTGCTTCGAGCAACCCGTGGCGTAACACAAGCGAGCAGCCGAGTACGAGGATGATAGTGGGGCAGAAGGCACGAAGCCAGAGCTCTAGCCCGGAAATGGAAGGTGCTGGGTTGAGGTGTAACAATCATGACACTGGAGAGGCAACTCTAACACAGGCTGGAAGTTGCTTGAAGGTGTAAATATATTAAATCTTTTGTTCATCTTGTCTACACCCTGATCCCCCCTTCTGGCTGATGGAAGTATATAATATATTTACTTAGTTCCTTAGCTCACAGTGCCTACTAGCTAGGCATTACTACCTCCAGTCATGTATATGCTACTTTACCTGTGCAATTGTATTAAATTAAGCTTATTTTATGACTAGATTTTATGCTAGGGGACTGGGGAGAGGCAAGCAGAGGCCATACTGAGCACTGAAGTGGGGGGAAGGCTTGAGGGTCATTTGCAAAATGCAGTACTACTACACCGGCCTCTTTGGCAGCACACTTGTGCCATGACTGTGTGAGACTGAATATTACATAATATGTAAGTATGAATTCGGTTGTAGCAAGAGGGGGTCATGAGCGAAAGCGTGAGCATGAGCGAAATCGTGTGCGCCAACTTTGAGCGCACCTAATGTATGTACGAGTGTGTGTCCGGAAAGACACGAAACGGTACACGTGACGCGGGAAGCAAGAGGAATAACTTGCGCCAACTGACGAAACGGCTGCACCCTCACCGGTCACCAAGCTTATGTCGGAACAACAGTGCAACTTTAGATGCTCTGCAGCGGAAGTGGACAAACGCCCAAATGATAGTTATATGTGCATATTTCAATTGAGGGACTGCGTTCTGGGTGGTGACCTTCGTTGGTGGATTTCATTTGCCGGTGGGGACGGCGTGGGGTGGCGTAGCGTGTACGTGAGGGATGGATCGTTGAGGCAAATGAGGCCAACACGCTAGATGGCAGAGGTCGGGCGATGGAGTTACCTTTCACGAGCTTGTAGGAGCAGCGGCCGTGCATGTAAGTTTCCCCTGCATTCTATGGGACGGCTGGGCCGTAAGCCAGTCTGGGATAATGTCGCTGCGCAAGGGGCCATACCGTACGAGTCGTAATGGAAGTACGGATTGCGGAGAGGATGCACCACTACCAGCGAACACGTGTACTTCCGTGTCCGATTTCACATCTCGTTTTAACTAGCCTTAACACTGTCGTCATCCATGTAATGAGCATGAACCTTTCTCTCATCGGCTTCGGATACCAAGTAACTTGTAAGTAGGTGGGATCGCCGTAGACGCTTTTGAAGATCTGTCTCCCTCCATCACCATGTAACAAGCAAAACCAATGAAACTAACATGAAAGGGAAAACGCCGAGTGGGGAGCAGAAGCAGACCGACTTCAAGTGAAAACTAGCAGCGGAGGACAAACCCCAACACATACATTACAGGATTTCCAAGACTTGCGCTCGAATGTTCTTGGAGGTGATGTTTGTTCCGAGCCCCGAGACCACAATCTCGTTCTCTGCAGCCACCCTCTTGTACTCTCGATTTGGTTGCTGTATGAGAAGCAGGGCACTGAAGGGTTTTCCGAGGCGAGCAATCATCTGCAGTGCTTGGGCGTAGCGCTCATCGCGAGGTGCGCCCGACCCAGAATTCGAACCCGAACCCGGATCAGAGTCAGTATCAGACTCTGAGTCATCTTCCCAGGTAACCCAACTACTTGGACCTCGGATATGACTAATCCACGGATGCACGAAAACGAGTTTCTGCCGCTTTTGCAGTGGGAGATCATCTGCGGTCATGAACTCCACATTTCCAAGCCCTGATACCTCTGCACGGTATAATTTTTCATTGCCGTTATGTGGTTCCTGTGTAGTGAGCCCCTTGACAGGGAAGATGATGCATGGAAGATGTAGACGTCGGGCCGCAAAGCGGGCAGCCGGAAGAGAGTTGATCCGTTTAAAGATGCTCAGGGCATCTTGCTTGGGCAACTCGCCATGTAATTTTGCAACGCACGCGTTCATTTCTTCCCCTTCGAATGAGGGGGGGTTATGAGGAGTTTGGCTGTAGACGACTATGGAAGCTGGGAGGCAACTGTTGTATGACGATGACTTCCCTGACCACCTAAGCACAGTAACATCACCAGAGCGGGTCACAATCTCCTCCAGGAGATGTCCAAGGGCATCGGCTCCTTCTCCATAGTGAGGTCGAATATCAGACTTGAAGATACCAATGAGAGAATACGCCACGTCCTCCTCGACTGTAACATTACGTGTTGAAGCGAGACGAAGTTTTTCACGCACTCCGAGATCGTTCGGAGAGAAGGTAACGATGGTTCCGCGGGGAATCTTGATAGCATCTGCAAGTTCTTGCATGATATCTGGGGATTCCTTATGGTTCGCACTAGTGTCACCGAGATACGGTTTCCACTCGGAGTCATAGAAAAAGACGACTTTCGGCGCGAGAAGCTCCTGCAAGGTCCATGCACGTGTCATCCAAAAACTACGTGCAAGGTCCCCGAGTTTGGATGGATGCGCTACGCCGGCAAGGAATACGATGGTGGCTGCTGAATCCGCATACCATTTGTACATAGAGGTGAGAGACCGATTGAGAATGGAGCTCGTGGTCTTGTCGATACAGCACGTATCTGACCACGCCCAATTGTAACCGAGTCTGCGCGCCTCCTTGCAGAAATTGCGCAACTTCTCGCTCAAGGGTGTGTCGGGGAGCTTCCACACAGATTCGACAGTGTTAACGTCTTGGAACGATGGTTCGTTCCCCTGCCATGCGTGCGAAAACATGATGTATCCGAAAAAATTTGCAACCACTTGATGGATCCGGTCCTTATCCAATTCTCTCGTCATAGATGAAACAAGCTCCTTGAATGCTGGATCAGCCTTGAAGATTTGCATCCGCTCAGGGACGCCGCAAAGGCAACCAGTGGTGATATGAATGACCACGAGGGGACAATTTTTGAGGATTCTATGAATGACACGATCGATAGCCGCGGCTGTTTCGGATGGAGAAATGTAGTTATTGCGCAGTTCTGTGAAATCGTCATTTGAAGGTATCAACTTCACGCAGGGGGTACATACGCCTGATTGTAGGGTCGTGGGATTGTTCGATTGTGTGTAGCATAAGCTTGAAAGCATCGACTGCCTCGTCGTACCGCTTCGCTCCATGAAATGCCACATGCTGAGCCTCATAGCCCCAAGGGTAGGAGGGGTCCACTTTCACAGCCTATACAACAAGTGTGAGGAGCCGACTCGTACAAGAACGATACCATACATACGTCGCTTGCATCCCGCAACGCATCCGCCCACAATTCTTTTGCTGCTTGAGCCGCGCTCCGCCTCACAAGTAGACCTGCGGGACCCGGAGGACTGAGGGGCAACAAAGTACAGTTGCTATATTTGGCAGATCCGCAGGCTTCATCGTCAAGTATCGCAGCGCACTTTTTGGTGAACTCTGATTGTGAACATTAACGTATACATCCACCAGACTAACGGCTACCAGACAAACCTGAAATCCAGTCCGCGGCGTTGCTCAACTGGATCTTGTCTAACGTCCTGATGATATTGAGGAAAACCTCCACGGCTTCGGCTACACGTTGCTCAGCATAAAGGCTTTCGCATAGATGTTGCTGAGCAACGATGTCTAGTCCATTAAAATCCCATCCAAATATCTTCTCGCAGAATTAGATTAGTAAATGGTAACGACAGAAGACCCACGAGTGAGATTGTTTCTATGGGAGAACATTGTTTGTCCTTTGGGTATAGTTTCTTGGCATGCTCAATCAATGGTATTGCACGTCCATAATCACCCTTTCTCGTGTACATGACTCCGAGGACCTACGGGGTGTAGCAGCAGTGATACTCACATGTTCGCAACACACGAAGTACTTGCCTGGCTGTAAAGGTAGGTGGCTTCGCTATCGTTGTCATTGCTTGCTCTCGTGGTGAGTTGCTCTACGCGCGTTATCGGCTCTTCTTGATCACCGCATTCAAACACAAGGATCGACTGGGAGGGACGTGGATTAATTGAGAACGATCTAGAACACTGCACGCACCTTCAGTAGTAGGAGAAGTCTAATGTCGTGAGGTTCACAATCGTGAAAGGCAAGGTCGAATGTGCATAGCGCGCCTTTTAGATCACCCTGGCCAAGTAGGGCGACCGCCATCGCGATGTAGCCGATAGGCGATGGCTGAATCTGGAGGGACTTGAGGTACATGTGGGTGAACATGCACATGAGATAGTGAGAGAACAGACCCACCTCGTTGACGTCCTCTATCGCAAGCCCCGCATGTTTCAAACGTGCTCGGATAAGAGCACTGTTTGCCAGTGCACAGTGGCTAGGACTTGAGGCGTTCGTGATCTCTCCTGACAGCAGCATTTCGGTGCTTGTTGGGTCGCCCTGTGTCCATGACTTGAGGACCTCGCCACTCACTTGTAGGAGCGGAAGACATTCAATAGCGTTGCATAGGGCCCGAGACTAGCCAGATGGTCGTTGGCGATACAAGCTTCACGAGCAGATGTATACTTACGCCATGGTCAAAATACTCAGGGGGAAGGGTATCTCTGAGATTGCGAATCGTGATATTCCTGCCAACTCCGCATGCGAGATACCTCCCGCTTGGTGAGAGAGCGGTGCAGAAGATCTCTGCGGTATGCGAAATAACGCTACCGATCTGCTTGTGGGATACGCAATCCCAGAACGAGACCGATGAACCTGCGGAACATGAAATGAACTTGCCGTTGGATACCATAGATACCCGGGGGTGAGTTTGATGAATCCACCATTCTGAAGAAGACGACTTAGAAAGGTCGAGACAGATGATTTTTCCTGGGTTCGCGACGAACAGTTTCTGGCCATCAGATGACCACACCAACCGATTTCCACTTTCCGATAATTCTACGATGCTTGAACCCTGAAGACCCGCATCGAACAAGATATCGCCATTATGGGTACTGTAGACGCGGAAACCGCTATCAACCGAGGCGGTAGCGAGTCAACTGCCGTCTGGGGAGAACTTTACACCCTCAACCCAATGGTGTGGGATGGGAGGAAGGAGTCGGATGCCCGTGGTACTGAATATCCGGACAGCGTCGCCATCAGCTGAGGCAATCTTGGTAGAGTCGCTCGAGATATCGATTCCCCATACATACTCCCCGCGTTCTATGAACTCGTGCACTTTTTCATGGGTGGCCGCATTCCAGATGATTAACTTATTCCAGTCTCCGGACACAATCCACCGCGCATCCGGGGAAACGACAACAGAAAGGATACGCCTACTCGCTTGCATGGTTGGACCCCGTTGCTGCCCGTCTTCGATATTCCATCGACGAATATCACCATAGACACATTCTCCTATGACATGACCTTCGTCCGCAAAGGCGACTTTCAGCACATCACTCTGAGAGACAATCTTGATCCGTTCCGCAGCTTAACCACCGCAGGGAGCTGTCAACAGGGCCGCCTCAGCTTCTCCCACTACTGGTACGCACCCATCGTCGCTGGGAAGCCTGCCAACACAACTTGACCTGTCAAAGTTTAGAGAGGAATAGAAGATTGTATCGGGACTTCCTCTCGGCACCTAACACAAAATTTCCACTCAGTTCACATGATCATGAGGTCAAAGCCGCAGACAAATTCAGACAAACAATTGCAAAAGGATATACGTCCATAAAAACACTTCGAAAATAGCGTCAAGTACGAACCAAAAGTCGCGACATCCTTCATCACGAGGCAAGGTAGCTGAATCCACTCTTTGTAGGGGGCGTTCGCCGGTTACTAGTCACCTGAAACGTTACAGTATTGCTAACAGTGAGTTCCGCCAAGAATTACAAGGCGTATGTTTGTCTGGTGACAAGAGAGAACGTCATGCTCAACATTGAAGACAGACGATGCATGGGCTTTGTCTATCATAACCGCGAAATGAATGGCGTGCTGGTTAAGTACTACCTGCTGCGAAGCGGCAGGAGCGCTTTCTTTCACGTGGGTTATCTTCATGGAGCGAGACAACGAACCTTGGTATACGCGCCGGTGGAAGCATCCGCTAAAGTGGTCGATACTTCACACCTTCATGATGTAAAACGAAGTACGACAACACTGGTATTGTCCCATTACTTTCAGCATACTTGGTACGCTACAAAGAAGGGTGCCTAGGTCGTGCTACTAGTACTACTGACTCCAAGAATAGAGGTTGCGCGCGATCAATTGCACTATGAAGGGTTTGTTGTAGTTTGCAGCAAAGGGCAAAAGTCGAATCCAACTTACGCAGACTTGAATAGTCTGGCCGTTGCAAGATTCGGGGCTGGGATCAGCGTTGCAAGCATAGCTGTAATGTGCGTTGCCATTTCAGATACAGTTGATCGAGAAAGGTCGATACTTACTTCTGGCCATTAAGGTGTAAGGTAGTGGGGGAGGTCTGGGCGGGGTTGCAGTCGAACACACCAGCCGTGCATGGGTTCTTCGCAGTCACTTGGTTAACGATGTTGCAAGCGTTATCGAACACCTGCCCTGGAACGATGATCTGGTGGTGAGCGCGCATTCATTTTGATGACATTAACACTTACAAGGGCCGTTGTTGGCAGCCAGGGAGACACCAAATTTGTATCCAGGACAAATCGCCGACGCAGAAGCTGCGAAGAGTGCGGCGGCGGCGATGGTCGGGAAGGATGTCTTGGAGAACATAATTGTGTGAGAGCTGAGAGACCGCCTTGGCGATAGAGGTGAGATTGTTGTGTTGGTTAGGAAATTCCTTGGGTACAGAGAGCAGCCTTTTATGCATTCTCCGAACTTCGACCCTTTCAATGCCTTCCATGGACGTAAGTCCACCGCGGCCGCAGCAGATTTCTAACAATCCCCGTCACACTCCAACTCTCAGTAGGGTCGCAGGCGCAGTATAGGCCCTTGATACGAGTGACTCCTGTGAAATTGACCGTGGGGTATACATTTCCCAGTCCGAAATGGCCAGGCTAAACCGGTGCGTTAGATCGCACTCACCTCTCTTACCTTCCCAGCTCACGTTCCGGGAGTGCTGGGCGTTGCCACAGTAGTAAAAATGCCGCTTGGGGTCATGAAGAATGGTGCGTGCTGCGGCCAACACTCGAATCACTCAACCTTGTGTAGGAAAAACGATATACCGGCGAAAAAAAGTACGATGTAGATTGCTTGGGTGCTGGACAGTTACTGCGATGAGAGTACGTCCTTACCGCCTCTCCTCTTCGAGGTGTGACGAGCTATGCCATCCATTCGCGAGCACGCATTTACAAATATCACAACCATACCATATACAGCCCTTAGTCGATTACTCCCTACCTGCTCGTCAGAGGACGAAGTTCCATGTGTTCCCAGAGGAACTTGAGGTAGTGTCATTGGCTTCCTGCATAGAAGATCAAATCATACAACCTCCTATTTCTTCGTCCTGAGCAGTTCCCTGAAGTGCAAAATAGCGTACGTGCTGCGGCCAACACAAGTAACTCGGCCTGCTTCAGGAAAAACGATATACCGACGAAAATTTGCGGGAAGCAGGTACTTTTGTCCTGAGTAGTTACCGCAGTCAGGGGCACGTCGTGCCCCATGTTCTAGGTGGCCCTCGTCGAGAGTCAGATACCAGGTGTTCCCGTAGACCTGCCATCATCTGCCAGAATTGTTCTACAGAAAATAACAATCATACCATCCACCGGTTATGACAACCGGCCCATTACTTTCGGTGTTTGTCGTCGTTGCATGTGTTGGAAATGTGGATCGAGAGTTCTTCGGGCTAATCAGCCGTTATGATCGAAATTGATTGCAGTGTTGAGCAGAGCACTTGATGATCTTGGTAAAATATTCGGCTTCCATGTCCGCATTACTAGTAAAATCTGCGGGTGCACCGTCATAACCATAGTCTACAATCACTGTGTTGTTGGTCACAGTAAACTATTCACAGTTCTTAAAGTATCAAAGTTAAGGCCTAATGAAAACTAACTCATCTCGTATGTACTGATAGCTCTCCTTATTGGCAACTCCTGCACTACATTGGGGGATCAGTTTGTAATGGGGTAGCCTCATCCGCGGCTGATGGCTGGTCCTACTGTCTTCGTTTGGGGTGCGTAATTGCTGGTTTTCAGCCGCCAGCGCCCGTTGAAGAATTACACAGCGTGGTTCAGCCAACCCCGTTCGCTTTGTCGTGTATCTGCCGTGGGATTATGACTGTTCCTCCACTTTTACCAGTCAATGAAGGCCTTGCTGAGCTTTTCGACGCTTACCTCAGGGGAGTACTGAGCGACGCGATATCACAGCACGCCGTCACACAAGACCAATAAACACCCGCTAGCCACAGTAAACTAGCTGCCATAATCACGCTGAATGCAATGTATGCGTTCAACCAATTTAAATTCAACTACACAAACAGATGCGGGCGTACCACGAATTCAGACGAAACAAAAGTGTGTCCATAAAAACTGTCGGTCATATTTCATTACCCTTTATTTTGGAGGACGGGGGTCAGGCCTCAGAGTTGATCGGTTATGTAGCTGAATTTCAAACATACTATGCTTGTAGACCGCAGCGGCGAACTAACGGCGAGGGGATGAAGGAACACTTAGCATCTCAACAAGAGCCAGTTAGAACATGGGACCGGCAACGGCTTTCCCTGACTGCGGTAACTGCCCAGGACACAAGCACCCAGTCAGCACAATTTTGGCCGGTATATCATTTTTCCTGCACCAGGTCGGGTGGCTTGGTGTGTTGGCCGCAGCACCTACTGTTCTTCATAACTACAAGCGGTGGTTTTAATACTATACCAACCTCCGGCACAGCCGGATCATGAGCTGGAAAGGTAAGATGGATGGGTACAGTCGGACGCACCGGTCTGGTTTGCCTTGCACATTTCGGGCTGGGAACTGCACACACCACTGTGAATTTCACAGAAGTCACTCAAATCGGGGACTCACACTGCCTACGACCATACCGAGACTCGGGGCGTGGCCTGGGCTGTTGACAACCTGCTGCGGCCGCGGTGGACTTATGTCCGTGGAAGGGATTGGAAGGGTCGAGGTCCGGAGAACGCATAAAAGGCTGGTCTCGTACCCAAAGAGTTCCCCAACCCACAACAGTCTCACCTCTATCGCTAAGGCAGTCTCTCAGCTCTTACACAATCATGTTCTCCAAGACATTCTTCTCGACCATCGCTGCCGCCGCACTCTTCGCAGTTTCTGCGTCAGCGATTTGTCCTGGATACAAATTTGGTGTCTCCCTGGCTGCCAACAATGGTCCTTGTAAGCGTCAATGTCATCAAATTGAATGCGCGCTCACCACCGGATCATCGTTCCAGGGCAGGTGTTCGATAACGCTTGCAACGTCGTTCACAAAGTGGACGCGAAGGACCCGTGCACGGCTGGCGTGTTCGACTGCAACTCTGCCCAGACCTCCCCCACTGCCTTGCACCTTAATGGCCAGAAGTAAGTACCGACCTTTCTCGATCAACTGTATCTGAAATGGCGACGCACTTTACAGCTATGCTTGCAACGCCGACCCCAAGCCCGAATCCTGCAGCGGCCAGACTATTCAAGTCTGCGTAAGTTGAATTCGATTTTTCCCCCTTTGCTGCAACACTAAAACAAACGAACCATAGTGCAATTGATCGTGTACAATCACTCAATTCTTGGACTGAGTAGTGTTAGCCGCACAGCGTAGACAGCCTTCCCTGTAGTGTACTGTGGAAGCTGAAAGCAGTGGACAATATCAGTGTTGCCGTCCCCTCTTTTATATCACGCGTTGCTTGTGGGTGAAGGCGAGTGTTGGCCGTTTCAGCGGATACTTTAGCCAACGTCTCCTTGGTGCGTGCAAATCGTCTAGCTCTACGAGGATAGTAGCAGACAGGTCAGAGACGGCGTTTGAGAATGTAAAAAGAGGACGAAGACCACCCGTCTTGATCTCCAAGCATTCATGACTATTGACGTGACGCAGGTGCAAAGAGTCGGTTGTTAATCTTCTGAATCTTCTGCCGATGTGGGTGGGTGGCTGGAGATTGCTGGACTTGACTATGTATGAGAACTACTCCGTCGTCATTGCTGAGGAGTCGGCCATAGTGTTGACCAGAGGCAATCGGTCTGTGGGAGTTGTCGGTGAGTAGTTGGATTTTCCTGGTGAGTCATACGGAGGACAACAACGGGGAAGTCCTTCCATGGATTGTAATAGTAGGAGCCTTGCCAAGCAAGGTAACCTGGAGCTACTACCAAATGGTGACTTACGTAACGCCGCTCGGTCTCCGTTGGATGAGTTCTTCTCCGCGTAATGATTCCAAGTACTTGCGACCCTCTCTGTAGTCAACGCTCATCCCGGAAAGTCTCGTTCTGAAGATGCCATCCCCGGATCGCTGCATAGTCACTACTCTTAAGGTTCTTGTTACACATGTCGTCTACTTCCTTCCTCGAGTCGGTTGCATATATACAATGAACAAAAACGCCGAGCTGAACGTCAGCGAGCGATCGTTGCTCAGTCTTGCGGGAGTGCTGATTGCGAAGTTTTCTTTGATGCACTGGAGCTACGGGCCCGGGTCTTCGAGCGCCTACGTATGTTCTTGTCGTCACGTAAGTATATTGGGCTTTGACCTACGTGCAGCGTATTTGTCAACCCGGAGACCAACAACAAGATTCTGCGTACTACATATGTATCTCCGTCGTTGCGTGTCGCGCGTATGAGATGGAGTTACATTGCGCATTTCGCGGACCATACATATATGAGCTTTTCATACTACTGCATTCATGTTGCGGACGCCGGTGTGATTCACCTACCTACCACGATCACGCCTTTCCATGCCTTAACGATAACTTTTTCTTGACAGGAACTTGATATACATACCTTATAATCTATGCCAGAACAGGTGAGGGTTATTCAGGGGAATGTGTAAGAGGAGTAATGACATGCTGACGAAGATCAAAACGGATCGGTATGGAATGATTGCAGGCGAATCCCTGTGGGAGGTCGAGTTGCCAGAATTCAGGTGTATCCAAGGGTCCTTTCGAGCTCGCATGGAAGGCTGGACCTCCTCGGTAAGTGTGGCACGACAAAACCAGACGGTATTCCCCGCAATGAAGAAGTAATGTTTCACTCCCTGTTCCGTTCTTGCGTTATTGTTGAGGCTGCATAGTAAGAGTTTGCAAACGTACGTAGCTCTCTCGTGTCGAATACAGTGTTCTGTGCGGTGATCCTTGCTGATAACAACAAACCCGAATCGCTGAACCCACCCTTCAATCTGACCTTACGAGGGCGACAGTATTGACGATATGCGCAAGATGCTAAGCAGTTTACGCGTGCTGTCATCGCAGGCTCAACCGAGACAGCCACAACGATAGTTGGTCCACATTGTTCCCAGTGAGTCTACGATCTTTCATCCACCATGAAGCGTAGATATGAACACAATTTCATCTCCGTCGGATATCTCGTACGCTCCTTCCCCCTCAAGCTCCCAATCGGTGTCGTTAATGAGCACGAGGATTCCCGGGCGCCTGGAGCATGAGGTTCCATAACCGCCGCTCGTTATACCGGAAGACTATTAAAATAATGGACGAACTTACACAGTGTCGCCTTCCATGAAGAGTTCCGGCCGCTCTGTGAGGAGTCGAGCTCGAAGATAATGCATCAGATACTGGACGTCTAGAGGTTTTGTCTTCGCCTCCACAGGTCCATTGGTTGAGTCCCGGTTTGGACCATTTAGAGGTAAAGGAAGATCATTAGATTTTGGGGGTTGTGGTGATTCGGAATTTAGAGGTGCGGTCGTCTTATCAGTAGGCACGGACGAAGGAAGGGATATCGAATGAGAGCGTTTATTCCCGAATAGCAATTCTAGTCCACCTCCAAACTCGACCTTTACGGTTATCGTGGACATGGTGCAACTTGAGATCGAGCAGGAGTGCCGGACATCGAAATTAGGTGATCACTGCAGTCGTTCTTCGGCACAGAATCGCACTACGAGAGAGGAACATCATCGGGCATATGGTGTAGCTGGTTATCACATCCGCTTAGCATGGCGCTGATTGCGGGGGGTCTCCGGTTCAAGTCCGGATTTGTCCACACTTTTTGTCACCCCTTGCGGTTCCCGCTTCGCCTTCACGCGGCTCTGGCATGGTACCAAATTCAGATTCAAAAATCTGTTCGCTACAGTACACGATTCTAATCGTACACTCAAGTTTGCGTCGTGCTTTTTACGGTATGTCCTTTTACGGCATTGTTCTCGGTAGGACGTGTATACTCCTTTACCAAATGAGCTGGCCTCTAGGCAGACGCACGCGGGGATCAATTTCGTTGTCAGCACGAAATAAGGGATACACGTACCCATCAATGACAACGTCGGAGCCCGTCATGTAGCTTGCGTGATCAGAAAGGAGGAAGATGGCTTGGCCGCAGATTTCCCGGGGCTAATCATGACGGTTAATCAAGTGACTAATCTCGTGAATAGGGCGTCAAGCGAGTACTTACCTCAGCGAAACGCCTCAGGGGAACGTTTTCTTCTTGATGCTTGATGATGTCCTTGTCCATGTGACGGGTTTGGTCGGTGTCGACTGACATCCAAAACTCGGTAGTCCGGAGAGATACGGAAGTACGGCAACGTACCGTAGCCTGGGGAAATACAGTTGACGCGGATCCTGGGAGCCCATTCGGCGGCGAGACCCTTGGTGAGGTTGACGACTGCAGCTTTTGAAGAATTGTAGAAAACCTAGTAGAATATTTAGAGATGGTCAGACATCGTCTCCGACTCAAAAGCTGACCTGAGTAAGAGGTTTATTAGGCGCAGCTTGATTGATGATCTGTGCGCTCATAGAGCCGGTAATGACGATGGAGCCACTCCGGTGAGATTCTTGCCAAAGCCTTTTCCTTTCTGCTAAGGAACAACATCGATGAGGAGATAGAAGGCTCACCGGGCGGCAGCCCGACAAGTGTTGAACACCCCGAGTACGTTAGTACCGTACACAAGATGGAAATCTTCCTCGGTGAGCTCCATTGCAGGCTTTACGACAGATGTGCCAGCATTCTGCAAATGAAAGGGTGCAGGGGTAAGTCAGGCGTGGGGTTAGGTTTAGAGCAAGGGTCGCGAACCGCCATGAGGGCCGAAAGGCTTCCCATCTCCTGGTCGATTTGGTGGAAAGTCCGGTTGGTGGCTTCTACATCGGAAACATCACACTGGTACGCCTGCGTATATACGAAAATCAATCAATCGTATACTGGCTCCAGAAGACACGTTTCGTACGAGTACACACCTTGACTTTGATATTTTTGTATTTCTTCTGGATCTCCTCGACGGCCTTGTCGGCATCTTCACGGCGCTGCCTGCGCAAGAGTAAAATGGCATGTTAGCGTGCTGGGCGGTGGAGGTTGTGAGAACTGTAAGTTACCTGAAAATCAAGGCGACGTTAGCGCCCGCCTGGGCAACGGCGCAGCTATAAGCCAAGCCGATTCCACGAGTACCCCCCGTGATGATGACAGTGCCTGCACGCATGCAAGCAGAAACGAACTTAGTATGCTCGGTATCACGTAGCATTTAGCGAAGTGATACTCGCCGTTGAGCCTGATGGGGAACCCTTCATGATGGTGATGAGCGGTAGACATTGGTGCTGGATAGGAAAAACACGAAGTTCTGCTAATTTGTAGAGTTGTAGGACGAAGCAGGTGAGGGGAAACGCTTGCACTTCGTACTCCCCATCCCCTGCTGATTTTTATATGTCTTGGTGAAATCATTTCTCCGCTAACAAGTGATGCGGCTCTGGCGCCGAACACGGTAATCTTTTTCCCTCATTAGGAATGAAACCATTGTGATGTAACGCCCTTCAATGAGACGCAGAGCGTAAGATGCGGCGCTCGGTGTGATGACATAACTGGAATCCAGCCCCTCTCGCCTTGGTTCCACACACGGAACGGAAAGAGACTCACAGGGACATTCCGTTCGAATCATGTCTTCAGCACGGGCTCTCTGAGTTGTGTTACCGATGGGTAATACAAGGTTCATTCCGCATTACAGAGGGCTGGAATACAGCACAAAACTGGCAGGCAAGAACGGACGCAGCGATCATCAAACCCCTAACCTTCTCTTTTCGCAACACGGCACATGGTCTTACCCAAAGAACTGACAGAGCCACCTACCCCCGCACTACGCCCACGGTGACCTCCACTCCACTGATCTCGCTCCTGCGGTCATTCGTCCCCAAAGTTCCAGACCCATATCCAAATGCCCCATAGACACGTGAGGACGCCCACTGCATGAGAGCCAGCACTTCTAAATCTGGCAAGTCCTTGCGTACCACTGGTGAAAGTGTAATAATTAGTATAGGAGACAGGGCACTTGAGCGAATTTGAGGGTCGCGATCGTGGCTGTCGGGATCGTGATGATGAAAATTGTCGTCATTACGACCGTGGTTACGATCGTGATCGTGGTGCACGTGGTTGCCTGTGATCGTATGTCGGCGTGGACGGATAGAACATTCCACGGAACGTGGTTGGCCTGGTGGAATGACTTGCCATACGTGCGGTGCAGGGAGGTGTACTACATGTTCATGACGTTCGATCTAAACAAAGGGGTAATGCAAAACGGAGATGTAAGATAGGTCACCATTGGTGACATGACAGCAGCATGCGCCTTCATCCACTTACCTCCCTAATGGCTCTCCAAAATGCCTCCATCTTACCAGGTCCCCTTATTCCTGCAGCTGTCGCCGGAACTATCGAAGGTGCTGTCTGCAACAACACACCACCAAGAACGACACAAGCCGCATATGCAACATGAATCATTACCACCACTTGCAAGCTAGCGAGGCCGAGATCGAAGGGTGCATAATGGGCCCTGAAGTGAGATACGAAATAGGTCAGTCCGAGTTGCAGACTGATATCAAAAGAAATGGGTAGAAGTGAAGCGATGCACGTTGACAAATAGCAGGGATGAAACGAATTTAACGCACACGTCCAATACGAGCTCGGCGCCTAGAATGGCTACGCAAAACAAGATAGGAGGCAGTACATATGGATTCCGGACAAGTCGCTTGATGGTAGATGTCGATTCTTTCGCAGGAGAGACAACGTGCTGGTGACGACGGAAAAGATCGAGGGGTGAGGGTATGTGTTTGTTCGTGACTGTAACATATTGGCCAAGGTCATGGGCGAACAGACACCAGAAATAGTTAATACATACTATCAACGAGAACGTCGTGTTGCCCAAATACGGCGGTCGTTCCAGCAAGTGTTAATAGTGCAAGAAGGACAAAGAAGACGGGAAATTGCAGGCTGCACGTGAACTGTGAAGAAGGCAGACGCGCATGTAACGATGTAATTCACTTACCCAAGGTTTTCCGGTCTCTCGTCACCCCAGTGATGGTGGTGTCCGTCGCCTATCACCATATTAGTACGGCATACCTGTGCAACAAGACTCACGTACCACTAGTTGTGCCACCACCACCGTGGCCATGCGCATGCGCACCGCTGCCAGCGGCCAACAAAAGATGCTCGACTGCCTCCTTCGCGACATAGACACCCGCAAACATGAGATACACGCACTGAGCGAACAAAAGTGTTGTCTCGCCACGTGCAGGACTTCGATGGGTATTATCACAACCGGAACCGTCCTCGGTAAAACTGAACAACTTACCCATACATTCCACTTCCGACCGCGCTCGCATGGTATGCGATTAGTGCAGGGCCGGCAACGCCAACTGCATCAAAAACTACCCAGTATCCAAGTCCAGTACACGCCAACGACCCGATACTCTGCCCGTGGGCCCACAGAAATGCGCCGAGCATAAACTGTAGCACTGCTGTCGCTACTGCAGCCCCTCCGGAACGCGACACTCCCCTGGTAGAGAGTGCAGGGAGACACGGAGAGGAACGTGAATCAGACAACGAAGACGATGCACCTGGGGATTTGGAATGAGAGCGGGGAATGAGTTCGGGAGCAGAGAGGTTCGATGACGGTGCAAAGAGTGAGGTATTGGAAATCGGGGTCCAGGGAGACATGGGTGTTGGGGTTGGAGCTGTATGCAGTTCTTCTGGTTGATTCGAAGCGGTGGGAATATGTGTTTGTCCTGTTCCAGGCTCGAGGAATGAAAAGAAACTGTGAGATAGTGAATGTTTGTGGTGATGCCCTCTGCGACTCTTCATGGCCATGCCGAATCCGTCCACAGCACTGTCCGGATTCGAGTCCGACTTAGGTACGCCTCCGAATGAAAATGAGGTGTCCAGTTCACCCCTGCCACGACCTGGAACGAGGGTATTTTCTAGGTGCGCGGTTGGGATAAGGAGCGTTTCCAGTGGAGGGGGTGCAGGAGCTTCCTCGTCTTCGGGCCTGTCGTCCTCGGAGATCGTGGCGTGAGGACGAGGAAAGAATATTGAGAGATTTCGTGAGTGAAGGCGGGAATGTCTCCTGGTGTGTCCTGGCGGTGGCGCTCGTCCATCAGACATATTGGCATCGGTATCCGTGATACTGAGTTCTGGTGGAGTATTGGACGTTGGGAATGGGAACAGAGGGACATGGGCAGGTGTAAAGGAAGACTGGAGTGGGGATGGTAAGGGAGAAACGAAGGGACCGGATGAGATGGACCGCGTGCGCGAGTGTGCGCGAGAATGTGCTGCAGCAAAGGACCCTCCGAATGGAGAAGTAGGAGGGCTATTTAAGCTTACGCTAGGAGGACGTCGTGCAGATGTGCCTGCTCCCAGAGGTTGAGGTGGTGGCTTCGTCCGAGCCGGGATTCCTGGTCCCAGCCTCTGCGGTAAGTTCGCTTTCGGAGACGAATGTACGCGACTTCTCGATGGAGTTGGGGGTGTCGCCGCAACGTTGGAGTTTGAGGTGACATGGGATGTATCCGGGTCCACCACGTCGTCGTTCTCTTCCTTGCTCGACTTACGCCGGTGAATGGAAGACATATCACATACAAATGATGCTGGCTTCTCTAGTCAATCATACAGCGCATCTATCGTGAAACACTATGTCGACATGGGATGTAAAGGTGGACGTACTCACCCGGTCAGAGTTGGAGCCGACGGCAGCAACGAACACCCACTGACGGCCCAGAAGTGCCCTCCTGTCCGGACTAAGTTCTGCTGCGGTGGAACTGTCCTCGGACACGTAAGGAGTTATCAAAACCGTCTCAAAGGCAAGCCAAACTGAAAAAAGTCCAGCTGCCCGGACTGAACGCACGAAAGTCGAAACTCGAAGGTACCCTCGTGGTTGTAAATGCACAGCCACCGATATTCTCTAACTGTGAGTACACTTGTTTATGTGCGTCAACGCTCTAGGCACTCCGAATGCCACCTCCATTGAATGCACGGTGCTACCTCGCAGGGTCATTTACATACATGGCCCTAGGCCCGGTGCCTATCGCTCATTTTCGGGTTGTATATCCCGCCATTCAAGCTATCGAACAACGCCCTGGCAGCCACTGGGCTACAGGTGGTTCCTGGACCCGATACTGGTGGAGACAGTGGGTTGTCTGGATCCATCTGGTACACTGATCAAGGGCGATCTTGGTCAGGAAGGGATATACTGTGAGAAGCCATTCGTGACGATAACCTCCAACTATGCATATGTACACTGTTCAGTGCTATAGGGGACATCGTATCCGTCGCCTGTCACCGATTGAACTCTGCGATGGCGCTATTATTGAGATCACCTGCCAGGGGACTCCACATTCGAAGCTTGCTAGATACGTATTCAAGAACCTTCCAGATGTTTGGAAGACGACTAACCGAGCTGCGGGAGAACTAATCATATCAATAGTTGTCCCCGGTTGGTCCAACGCGATGTGGTCATTGTCGGCATTTCCTCTTCATGTGACCGCGAGTTCTTGTCTTCTTCAAAAATTTGGCATTGCAGGAGGATACCTCGTGTTCGGATCACCCCTATTCAGTACTTGACATGGTGAATGGAAGATGTCTCAATGTAGGTATGAATGTGCACCAACCGGTGACTCGTGTGTCTGTGGCTGTCGGATGGGGTTCATCATGCAGTGCTGCTTGGAGGGATAAAAGGACGGCAGGAATCAGTGTGGTGTTCCAACAGCCTGCAACTTCTTCATTTTTACCATGTCTTCAATCAGACTAGACGACGGTGAATATACTATCCGCACCTTCGATGGCAGAGTCCTTGCCTTCCCAATTATCGTTAAACCCGATCTTGGGGACATCGTTATCCCTCCTCCTCCCAAGCCTGTTTATGCTCTTCCCAACACCTTCCAACCTGAGCCTGTAAGGATAGTCGCTTCTCCCTAGAGATCCGTTCTGAAGGTTGAATTCCGATAGTTTTCTGTCAGTCTAGTGGACCCAGAGAGACGTCTCTACCAGATCAGTGCTCTCGTTAACGACGGTGGCCGCCTCGTCGAATGGATTGTGACTCCGCAGAGATGGGTCCTGACCTTTGTGCGCGGACAGGACGCATACCTGTAAGCTGCTTGGTACTCTTGACACATACCGATTGAGATCCTGACGCGCCTTCTCTTCTAGCGTCCAAAGCGAAGATTTGGGGACTGTGTGGACTGCCCCCCCGGAGGGAAAGTTCGGACAAGTAAGATTTGTCGGTTATCCTGATCCGCTACATCTCACGAGTGTTGTGTATCAGGTCCACGTTAATCCTGTTCCATGGAATGGACAGACGGATCCTGCTTATCCAACGGAGTTCTTGTTCAGGTTCACCCGCGTCTGATGGTCGGAAAGGATTGCTGAATGTACTGTGTCGTATTGCACTGTGTTGAGTAGCGAGGTTGCATAAGTTGTCGGTATACTGCTATCAGAAAATCCAGTTCGTTGTGCTATGATCGGTTCAGCCTTCTCTTCACATTCAAGTCATAAGTGGTGAGATTGGTTGTTATGTGTGGCACCCTCGCGTTCGAGCATGGTCACTGAACAAGATCTAGAGAAAACGGCATGAGGTGTCGTCGGCGGTGCCAGAATCCTTCTGGGTGAGTCCGTTGCGCTCCTCGGTTTCGGACACTCCGAGTACTCTCTTCCGCGATGAGAAGCACAGGCGTCTTTCCTTCTCCGGTGACAACAGAACAGATTGTGATTACCAAAAAAGGGAAATCGATACGTCGAACACTCCCGGGGAAATGGTCAAGGAGTGGTGTACATGAGAGATCCGGAATGAGGCCAGGGCTCTCCGTGAACAGTTAGACAACAATGGGACATGGGCGGGTGTAAAGGAAAACTGGAGTGGGTATGGTAAGGGAGAAACGAAGGGGCCGGATGAGGTAGACCGCGTGCGTGAGTGTGCGCGAGTGTGTGCTGCAGCGAAGGACCCACTGAATGGAAAAGTTGGAGGGGTATTTAAGCTCACACTTGGAGGACGCCGCGCAGATATGCCTGCTCCCAGAGGTTGAGGTGACAGCTTCGTCCGAGCTGGGATTCCTGGTCCAACAGGTAGGTTCGCTTTCGGAGATGAATGTACGCGACCCCTCGATGGAGTTGGTATTGTCACTGCGACGTTGGAGTTTGACATGACATGGGATGCATCCAGGTCCACCACGTTGTCGTTCTCTTCCCTGCTCGACTTACGCCGGTGAATGGAGGACATAGCACATGCGAATGGTACTGGCCTCTCCAGTCAATCGTACAGCAGAAACACTACGTCGGCATGGAATGTAAAGGCGGACGTACTCACCCGGTTGGGATTGGAGCCAACGGCGACACCGAACACCGATGGCCAGTCCCTCAACACGCGGAAGTGCCCGCCAGTCTGGACTGAGTTTCTAGTTCGGTCGAACTGTCCTCAGACGCGTACGGAGTTATCAAAACCGTCCCAAACAAAAGCACGAGAACCAAACCGAACAAAGTTCAGACCGCCTGAACTGAAAGGAAGTCGAAAGCACCTTCGTGGTTGCAACTGCACAGCCACCGTCAGTCTCTAACTGGACGCGACAAAGCTTGTTTGTCACTTGTGTCGGCGCTTTAGGCACTCCGAGAGACACCTCCATATTGAATACGCAGCGAGTTTGATTAGTGCTACCGCGCAAGGCCATATACATAACCCCATGCCCAGTGGTACCTATCATTCTTTTTCGGGTTGTTTCAAAGCGTGTATATGGATGCCTTCCATTCAGGCTGTCGACCAAGGCCCAGCTAGCAGCCACTGGACCACGGGTGGTTCCTAGACCTGATACCGGTGGAGAGAGTGGGTTGTATGGATCCATCTGGTGCTTTGATCAGGGAAAGCCTTGGTCGAAAAGGGATATATTGTGAGTGGCCATTCGTGATGAACTCTCAACGTTCGATATAGGGGACATCGTACTCGTCGCTTGTCGTCAATTGAACGCTGCGATGGCGTTATCAATGAGATCACCGGCTAGGGGGACCCCTACTAAAAGCTTGCTAGATACGTATTCAAGGACCCTCCAGACGTTTCGAAGACGACTAACCGAGCTGCGGGAGAACCGATCATCAACAGTTGTCCCTGGTTGACCAAGGCGATGAGATCATTACCGGCATTTCCTCTTCTTGTGACCGCGGGGTCTCATCCTTTTCAAGAATGCGCTCCGCAGGAGGATACCTCGTGCTCGGACCACCCCTATTCAGTACTTGACATGGTGAATGGAAGATGTCTCGATGTAGGCATGAAAGTGTAGCTACCGGTAACTCATGTGTCTGTGGATGCCGTAGGAATTTATTGTGCAGTGCAATTTGGAGGGATAAAAGGGCAACACGAATCAGTGTGGTGTCCCATCGGTCTGCAACTTTTTCAGTCTCGCTATGTCTTCAATCAGACTAGACAATGGTGAATACGCTATCCGTACCGTCGATGGCAGAGTCCTTGCCTTCCCGTTCATCGTTAAGCTAGGCCTTGGGGACATAATTCTCCCGCCTCCTCCCAAGCCTGTTTACGCCCTTCCCAACACCTTCCAACCTGAGCCTGTAAGTGTAGTTACGACTGCCTCCCTAAGCACCCGTTCTGAATGTCGGATTTTGACAGCTCACGGTCACTCTGATGGACCCGGAGAGACGTCTCTACCAGATCAGTGCTCTCGTTAACGACAACGGCCGTCTCGTCGAATGGATTGTGTCTCCCCAGAGATGGGTGCTCACGTTTGTGCATGGACAGGACGCGTACCTGTAAGCTGCTTAGTACTATTGGCGCATGCCGATTGAGATCCTGACGTACCTTGCCTTCTAGTGTCCAAAGCGAAGATTTAGGGTCTGCGTGGACTGCCCCCCCGGAGGGAAAGTTCGGACAAGTAAGATTCATCCATTATCTTGAGCGGCTACATCTCACGAGTGTTGTATATCAGGTCCACGTTGATCCTGTTTCGTGGGATGGACAGACGGATCCCGCTTACCCAACGGAGTTCTTGTTCAGATTCACCCGCGTCTGATGGACGGAATGAATTACTGAGTGTGCTGTGTCGTATTGCACCGTGTTGAGTGGCGAGGTTGTGCAAGTACAAGTTGTGTTGTCGGTATACTGTCATGAGAAAATCCAGTTTGTTGTACTATGATCGGTTCAACGTTCTCTTCACCTTCAAGTCATAAGTCATGAGATTGGTTGTTATGTGTGGCACCCTCACGTTCGAGTGGGTCACTGAATAAGAGCTAGAGAAAACGGCACGAGGTGTATCTCGCGGAGCCAGAGTCCTGGTGCGTTCGTTGCACTCCTCGGTTTCAGAGACCGAGCACGCTCTTCCGCGACGGGAAGCGCAAGGGTTTTTTTTCCTTTTTCGGTGATAACAGCACACATGGTGATCACCGAAAGGGAGGACCCAATGCATCGAACATATCCCTCCGGGGGGAAACGGTGTACATGAGAAGTCAACAATGAGGCCATGACTGAGCGCCGCGAACAGTTAGGTGGCAATCCCTTTCCCGACAACCACCCACACTCATACCATGACTTCCTTCATGCATTTCCGAGGCTACGATCCCCTTTCCACTTTCGACCGTCTTTTCGAAGACGCGTTCACCGCTCTATTTATGCCTTCTTCGGCTGTGGGGCATGAAGGAAATGACAAAGAGTGCCAGTTCTGTCCAAGGTATAGCGCATATATCACGGCGAATGCTTCAGAAGAAGTGCTAGAAACCATCTACGGGATGGACCTCTACGAGAGCGGAGGGGCCGATACTGTTACCGCAACATTTAGTCTACTTGGACTGACAACTCCGTCGAGATACAGAGGGGCTGCTTGGTAATGTCCGGCGAATGCGACAAGACGGTGTCTCGTGAAGAGGCTGGATGTGATATTGGCGAGCGTCGTCAAGGAAGAGTCTCCCATGCACTTCAGCTCCCTACTAGCGAAAGTGAAAGTTATACCTACGAAACGACCACGAGCGAGTAGTGCCGCGACTGAAAATTGTAACCTGAGAATGTGGAGGGCAATTTGGAGAGTGATTGTTCACGCTCACCTTCCTCAATACTCCTGAACGGCAGCTTCATCGCACTGCTATTTCGCAATCTTACGCTTACGGGTTGGATATAGGAAGACGGGAGTTGCGATGCGTTGTATCAATCTCATGGCATGACCGTTACAAGTCGGAAGTTGCGCTACAGTCACCAGACCATGCATTGCTGCTGACGTAAGCCGTCGGTGACCATGCACAGACGACTGAGTCGAGTCCAACGACGATGCCAACGCCAGCCGATGTCCTTCGCGCCTCCATCGAGAATCACAATGACACGTTCGAGGCGCTACTTCGTCTCATCCCTCCAAAATACTACTTTGTCAAAAACGATGATGAAGGCGGCCCACAGGTAGCGTCGTACACCACGGAAATTCATGTACTGCTCATGTTCTTACCCGCCGTCCCAACGTAGACGTCGAGTAAATACATGAAACACAGCAAAAACAAGAAGCCACCTAAACAAGTCGTGAAAGAGGCTTCCAAGAAGGCACGGCGCGAAAAGGTATGGACGTATGTTGTCGTGGAGAAATTAGTTTTGACTCCCGACCCTTTATTTTTATTTTTATTTGTAGCTCGATCCGGCGAATCACAAGTCTATCGTGGACCTTCAAAATGAAGCTGCTGCCGAACTCGAAAACTCAAGAAACACGAAGGAGAGAAAACACGATCCTACCACACCTCTACATTCGTCAACCTCAGTCTCTGAAGATGAAGATGGTGACGAAGACGAAGGGAATGATGTCATGCAGTTGGATGACGCTGAGGAACGGCCGAGCGCAGAAGACGAGGAAAGGCCAACTGAAATGGTACCGATGCGTCGTACCGAGAGCGTAACAGTGCTCAGAGAAAAACTTCATGCACGTATGGCGGCGTTGCGTCAGGGTGGCGCCGGCGAGCCAGGTAGCAGAGATGAATTACTAGAAGAACGAAGAAAACAACGTGCGATACTTCGAGAGAAGCGCAGGAAAGAGACAAAGGAGAGGAAGAAAGCCGAGAAGGAGAAAGCGAAGGGAAAGAAAAAGGATGTGGATGTAAAAGCCAACGCTGGATCTGCAAAGGTGCGCGAAATTATTCTGTGTCGCGGGAACGTCCATCTGATGCGAAAGGAAAAGAACCAGTTACTTGTGCAAGATTTCGGCCCCTCTGCGGGGGTTTCTAATCGTCACCATGCCCCTCTCACGAACATTGCATTTTCTGCTATCGCAGGTTCTACGAGCAAGAAAGTTGCGCAGCTCAAGTCATCTAACAATCCGACGCAAGCGTTGTCACAACTGTCAGCGCGTAAAGAGAAGCTTGCGTCTTTACCAGAGGAAAAGCGTAAGTCCGCTCAGGAGAGAGAGCGATGGTCAAAGGCAGAGGCACGAATCGGGGGTGTGAAGGTAAAGGATAACGAAGCTCTTCTGAAAAAAGCGGTCAAGCGGAAAGAAAAAGAGAAGGTAAGAAGTAAGAAGAAATGGTGAGTCCGCGACATACTCGTTCAGTGGTTGAACATGCCTCATTGTCACCGACCTGCAGGGATGAGCGGAAGGAGCAAGTTGCAGCTCAGATGGCAGCTAGACAGAAAAAGAAAGCGGATAACATTGCTATGCGAAACGAGAGGCGGAATGATAAGCGGAAAGGCAAAGGGAAGTCGAAAGCTAGACCGGGTTTCGAGGGAAAGTCCTTTGCAAAAGGCAAGGGCAAGTCATCAGGGAAGAAGTAGTCCCTGCCATAGCGTATATACTAGATTTACAGCGGTTTTCATTTGTTCGGGGAAAATCCAAAAATCAAAAATCGCTTTCGGGTGTTGCCGGCAAGGACCCCGGAAGTGGCCCTAGTTAGAACTTGTAGTTACTTGTAATACCTAACCCACGATTGTTGAATGCACAATTAGTTTCCCACGAGTCGTCAACCACCCGCTCCTTCATGCCACGACAAGGTGCTTCAGATGATCTGAAGGCTCGTATCCCGGCCCTCCATCATGAGGGCTATTCCGTCAAACATATCTGTCACTTCTTGGGTCTCAAAAAAACTACTGTCTATAGAGTTCTCAACCATTATCGACTATCTGGCAGCGTCTCCAACCCCCACACCTACTCCTGCCTGGTGGGCCGTCCTCGTATCCTCAGTCCACATGATCTTTTCTTTCTTTCTTCGATTATCCGCTATCGTCCCTCGATTTTTCTTGATGAATTGCAGGATGAGCTAAAGCTCAAACGCAACGTTCACGCCTCCCTTCCCACTATTTCTCGTGCCATCCAGCAACTTGGCATAACTCGCAAGGCCATCTCTGCGCGCGCTCTCGAACGGAACAAGCTCTCACGGGCGACATATATGAACAAGGTCGCTGAAGAAGTCCCAGATCCGAACATGATGATGTTCATCGATGAGGCCGCGAGGGATGAACGTACCGTAATGAGGAGATTTGGCCAGGCAGGGAAGGGTTATAGATGCAGCGTTCAGAGGCGATTTGTCCGAGGAACCCGCTACTCAATCATTCCCGCTATCACCCTCGATGGTATTATCGCTTATGACATTGTGGAGGGCCCTGTCGACACGCAGCGGTTCCTGAAGTTTCTCAAGGAACAGGTGGTACGTACGCAATAAGTTTTCATTGTTTCATTGATAGCTAACTCAGAAGTAGATGCCATTTACCAACCCATATCCCGGTCCCCGCAGTGTCCTCATAATGGACAACTGCCGCATCCATCACGGTGAAGATATATGCCGTTTGGTTGAAGACGACCACTGTAAGTACCCTATACGTGATCTTCAAGTATTACTACTGACGTTCGCAGTATGCAAGCTCATCTATCTGCCTCCCTATTCCCCTGACTATAACCCCATCGAACAAGCGTTTTCAACCATCAAAGGATACTTCCGTCGCCACCCTCATGACTTGTCGTTGATGTCCATCGTCCATGCGTGCCAGAGTATCACGCTGGACAAAGCAGCGGGATATTTCAAGGCATCAGGGTACATAGTATAATTGTAGCTGTTGTTTTTTTTTTTTTCCATGTATCTGTGCTGTGTCAATTGAATGTTTGTGATCGCAACGCCGGAGAGAATGTATTTGAAGAAAAAAAATGACTACGACAAAAACGACTGAAATAGCTACGCTTCATCCGCAATATCCTTCCCGCTGTCATCTACGATGTAGCCACTAGGGACTGGGAACCAATCCTTGAACGTCTCACAAAAATAAAACAGGTCATAGTCTTGGTCTGGAGGGAAACCGTCATCGTCCTCGTCTTTCTTCATGGGGGGCCCAGTGAAACGATTGCCACCACCTTCATGGTACCGCTTCTCGTAAGATACTTTCTTCGGCATCTGAGTTTCCGAGGCCGAAGAATGATTGCGCTTGGAAGCCGGCTCAGAGGTCGAGGCATCGCTGCGCTTCCTTTTCGCATCAGGGCCGTTCCACCATGCGATACTACCTCTCTTCAGGCAGATTGCATCACCTGCTGACAAGCCGAGGCCTGCTAAAAATTTGTCATCAACGTCAGGAAGGATATCTGGACCGATCCCGTGCAATTCAAAGGCTGATTTGTATGACAGTGCGTGGCACACACCAAGGTTGGTCTCAGCATACTCCAAGTAGCATACCACTTGACTCGGAGAGGGGATTGGCGGTGATGACATGGTGTGCACTTGACGCCGAATGGGAGTTTGTGGAGCGGGCGGGGTGGTGGTAGGGGAAGTTGGTGAATGAATAAGACCGGTGTCGAGCTGCGTAAGAGTCCGTAACAAAATGGCCGATGTCAAAGAGTTGAGATCTGTCGCAGCAGGGGCCGCTGGTTGTGCAGCAGCCTTGCGTGCGGGATGAAGAAATGGAACTTTGTTGGCTGGGTTGAATGACTCGATATTTGGTGGAGTAGCGATGGTCGCCTGCCCATCCTCCTAGTGACGTTACTATCATTTATGCATGGATGTTACTTGAAGACTTACCAGCGCTAGACACCAATCACGGACCATGGCAGGCATCAGAGGAATTGGCCCTTGGGGGCCAAAGTACGTGAGCCCCTCGTCACCCTCGTTCTTGTACGCCTTCTGAAGTTTCAGTCGCCATCGTGTGAGGTGACTATCGAGATCGGCCTTTCTAGATGTTCTCTGTAACCATATACTTTAGCTGAGTTCAGTGAAATCATAAGTACATACCTTGGCACTATCAGAGGTGGGCTCCGAGTCGTCGTCATCGGAGCTCCTGGAACCTTTGAACTTGGAGGTGCGAGGTAACTTCTCAACCTCTCGCATATCCACAAAGAGCTTCACTATGGGCAATTGGCCTTCGGATATCTTCTTCACCATCTCCCTGTAATCAGCCAAATTGTCAACATCGATTGCATCTGACATCCATTGTCTACCAGGAAATGTTAGTAGTGGTTACAGTCATGAAATATATATAAAAACGCACCCTCGGGCCTTTGGGGGAATATACTTCAGTGGAAAATGTTTCTTTTCAGAAACCTGGTAGTCATTCAAGCCATGTTTGCGGAGTACTGCTTGCAAAAATTCGGTGTAGTTCGAGTCAGTGGGACTGAACAGTAGCTCTTTCATTTTCGTAGATTTTTCTTCCTTTGATGTGGTCTTCCCCTTTGCAGACGTTTTCTTGATCTTCGAATAGACCGTCAGCAAAATTGAGAATGACTGTAGGAAGTCATCGTCAGGAGCCGGGGACGACATGATGGTGGCTCCGGAAGAAGTAATTGGCACGACTAGTAACTACAAGTTCTAACTAGGGCCACTTCCGGGGTCCTTGCCGGCAACACCCGAAAGCGATTTTTGATTTTTGGATTTTCCCCGAACAAATGAAAACCGCTGTAATGTGCTTGTTATCGTGATAGGGGCTGTTTTACCTTTCCCGGTCGGATATCCTCGACCAAGTGCTATCTGGCATCATGTTGACATGACATTCCAAGCACCCCGCAAATGCATCTTATCCAACCTACAGCTAACCGCGTTTCAATCGTCTAACACCTACAACGCTATAGTGACCTACATCGAGGCCTTGAACAACTCAGTTACTGGAGTAAAACTCACGGAACAAGTATCCATATCGCCCGTGCGTCTCTGCGTCATTCCTCAAGTTTTTATTCCTCACGAAGAACTAGGGCGTCAAGGCCATTCTTGAAATTCTAGACAAGGTCGAAGATGTGGTCAAGGATACGCCTCCCATGGACAACAAAGCTTCACGGTTCGGTAACCCTGCGTTCAGGATATTCTATGACAAAGTAGAAGATGTGGGTCCGCTGCCGACGTAGATCGTCACGCTGCTGATCCCCGTACGCATGAACTAGTTAACACAGTCTCTACATGCCACTCTACCTCACTTCCCGGAAGATGCCACCGCAGAAGTATCGGTGTACTTTGTCAATGCATGGGGCAATCGCGAACGGATCGATTATGGAAGCGGGATGGAGCTAAACTTCCTGTGTTGGCTGTGAGCACATTGACACAAGCTCAGGTTGGTTCTTATATATTCCCACCTTCCAGCATGTGTTTGGAGCGAATCGGCGTTCTCGGTGAGAGTGATCATATCGCGCTGGTCATTCGGGCGTTCTGGCGGTGGGTTTCGCTGGCGTGGCTTGAGGAAACGGATCATTTTAAAAAAAGCGCACCTCAGGTATATCCAGGTGATGCGCGTTCTCCAGTCGACGTACTGGCTCGAGCCGGCTGGGTCCCATGGTGTATGGGGCCTCGATGACTATCATTTCTTGCCATTCCTGTTTGGATCTGCTCAACTAAGAGGTACGCTTATTTTCCGTTTCCGCTTAAGCTGTTCCGTTCCTGACGACGTTGACTGGCTTTGCTCAGGGCACAAGTACGTCCGCCCAAAAGCGATCCATGATAACGAGGTTGTCGACGAACTTGCCAACGATTATATGTACTTTGCTTGTATCAAGTTTATCAATTCTGTCTGTCTATGTTCGTACGTGTCAGTGAAGATCTTAGTACTGATGGGCATTTTAGATAAAGACTGCTTCTCTCCGGTGGCATTCACCTATGCTAGACGACATTTCAGCTGTAAGTGGTCTCTCAGGACACCATATACTCAATCCTCAAACCACCGCACTTCCCTTTCCAAAATTCATTACACAGGTAAAAACATGGGACAAGGTCAACGCAGGCATGATCAAGATGTACAAAGCGGAGGTACTAGGCAAACTTCCAGTCATGCAACACTTCCTCTTCGGGTCCATCCTCCCATACGAGGGCCCCCCTCCGCCATCCGCGACAGGTAACGAGCGTACACATGGCGGACATGTCCACGAAGGATGGGGTGACTGTTGTGGGATACCTATCCCGAGTGCTTTTGCCGCTGCGCAGGAAAGAGAGGAAGGAAAGAAAATCGAGGGGCCTGGGATACGACCTGTTCCGTTTGATTGATATGGTCCAGCACAATGGAGTTGAATGTCGCTGGTGTACCCTTACCAGTCCTAGTGTAGCCATTACCATTGTGAGATGTTAGATCAGACATCTTTGCCATCCTCGGAATCCGTCGGACTATTACCACTACCATCGAGACCGAGTGTTTGGTAATATGCAGCTCGACAGCGTCGCTACCGCAAGGCTGCACCTTTCCGGCTTTGGTTATCCGTAAATCCGCGCAAGTGAGGTATCAGCGACATGACCGTTGAATAACATGAAGGGCAGGACATCGCTGCAAAGCTGGTCCACTGAGTAGAATTTACGATCTTGAGAATTGCTTTCGTTGTACAAGCAGGGCAACGGCGAACTGTTGATCCTTTGTAAGCTATGTAGTCCCTCTACGGACATAACGTGCACGCTTTTAGAAACATGTTGCGCGAGGCTCTTTTGCTTGAGCAGCTACGCGATCATCGCCAGCGAAAATCACCGCACACTCTACCAAGTTTGTCTCACCTGGCTTCACGATAAAAAACCTAATGGGGAAGCATCAACTCGTTGACTGGGGGTAGGTCGCACTCACCCCGAGTACCGTAAGGGGGAACGCCAACTCCGTGCTGAACGACTGCAAGTTTTGGTGGTGCGAAGATGCCTTACGAAGTAGTCTCGACGTGGAAGGTATCGCGAACAGCGGCTCCCTGCGTTTGATTTTGAATACCAGGCGTTGGTGGTGAGTGTGTGCGGTGCTAAGCTCGAAAACCTGTTGTCATAATTTCCGATATAATAAGGAGGGAGGCGTTTGCCATTCTCGGGGAATTTTCAGATCAGTGACCGGTTGTCAGCGTCTCAGGCGCATAATATGACTTGCTGACGGAAGTGTTCGAGCGTAGAAAATAGCCAAAACCGTGTCAATTAAAAGTAAAAACGTTGAACGCTCATACAATGACGACGCTGGCGCGATGTTCTGCAGCTGAGATGATGAAGTGGTTGAAAAGGCGGAAAAAGCTCGAACAAGACAAGAAACAAGGAACAGCATGGCTACCACGTGACCAACCACATTGCAGCCTGGCGCACAATGGAGCTTCTGTGCAACTACATACCACTCGCATCCTTACTCGTTCCAAACGACATTACAACCCAGCCTACAACTACTATCACTCTCAAACTATCGATTTATCAATGGCGGCCGGAAAACAGCCAAAAAAGCGTCGCTTCCCGTTTATCGGAGAATCGCCTTCATCAGCGCCTAGCATCTCCCCAGTAAGCAGTCTGTTGTTGCACATTCATCGGACTAACGGATCGTCGGACGCAAGTCTGAGGGGCAGTCACAGCCCCTCCCTGGAAGCATTGCATCGGATGCCGGGCAATCAGGTCATGGCCTTAAAGGCAAACTAGTTGCCGTGAAGAGTCGCTTCGCTTCGTTTCACCGAGGCCAGTCGAGTTCTGGCGATGTGCCCATTACAACTGCAAGTAACCGGAAGGAGGTCCCAGAATCTCCGGAAGTTTCCCACAATGACGGTGTACGTGATTTGTGACGTCAAGCACTGCGACGAAGCTGAGCATGTACCTTTCAGACTCCAGGACCAACTGGCCAAGGAGAACCCGATCCTGTCCAAGATATCGCGGGTGGTGACCTAGACGCTGCTCGAAAAGCATTCGAACGTGTAGTGCCCGTCCCGCGTACTGGCGAAGTCGCTGTCAACGTTGTCGGACAAGCCAATGCGGCAGTGACTGACCTCCAGAACATGAGTGACACATATCTCAAACCTCTCAAAATTTTTAACAGCGTGGTCACCACTGTTGCAAACGTGTGTATCTTATTCTGCCTCTATGGCGTGACTTACAGCCCAAGCAGGTTCATCCTTATGCCCAGATAGCGCTGGGTATTCTCACGGCCGCTTCCCAAGTACGATCCATTGCCATTTATCTACTTTTTTTACACTTATACTTTCCTCGTGTCAGTTGATCATCGCGCAAAAGGACTTAGATGATGCAGTATCGCAACTCTTGGAAAAAATTGGCTCCGTATATGCTCTTCTTTCTGAAAATGAGACTATCAAGAATGTCGATAGCATGAAAGGGCCCCTCGCAAAGATTGCGCGGGTAATTAGCGCCTGCGCACAGTTCATCAAAGACTATGCAGAGACGACGAACTTTTGTAGGTCTACTTTTTCGTTATACGTCCTGTCTCATCTCATTTGTTCTCAGGGCGCAGACTCGGGAAGAACATAGTGAGCGAGACACAGACTACTATCAGCAACTACACAAATTTGCTAGACGAGTTGATGCAGCAATACCGAGATTGCCAGACCCGGGATATCCAGATCAATATATACCGCGTGCTCGAGGATCTGAATATGGAGGGCATGGCATACGCAGGCGGCGCGGGGTTGAACACGATGAAGAAATGCCTAGAGAACACGAGAACGGAGGTTCTGGAGGATATTATCACCTGGGTAAACGATGCTAGCTCCGACGCGCCATGCATTCTGTGGCTTCACGGGCAGGCTGGAAGGGGCAAATCTGCAATCGCTCATACAATCGCGTCTTGGTTCAAGGATATGGGAGGGCTGGGGTCCTGCTTCTGTTTCGCCCGCGAGAGGCAGAGTGAGCACCGGGAGGAGAAGATGTTGACGACTATTGCCCGTGACCTCGCTGGTCATTACCCTGCGTTCCGGCGGGCGTTAGCTCGCGCTCTCGCTGAGGACCATACTCTAAAGACGACCTCTGACTTGTCGCAGCAATGGCAGAAACTGATCTTGGAGCCATTGTCAAAGGCTACGAGTACTATCGTCGGAAATGTGCTAGTTGTGATCGATGCCTTAGATGAAAGTGGACAGGATTCATCGAGGAGGGATATTCTTTCTTTTCTGGCTTCGACGGAAGCTGCTGAACTGCGCAATCTGCGCGTCCTGTTAACATCCCGCCCTCTACCGGACATCGAGGACGCTCTAAGTAGTGCAAAGCACGTCAAAGTAATGTGTCTGGATGACATGCCAGGGGAGTCAGTGCAGCGGGACGTCACTCTATTCGTGTCGAAGGAACTCGTTAACTTCAAAGGCGTTGGGTCCACGGAGATACAGCAGATCGTTCACAAGTCGAATGGGTTGTTCGAATGGGCACGTCTCGCCTGCGAGTTCGTCAAGAGGAACACCTTTGGTCAAACTATGAAAGAACGGTTGGGGAGCCTGATAGCCATCCCATCGGACGAGGGGAAGACACTTTTGGACGGCATGTACACTGTGATCCTTGAAAACATCGTGCCAAAATCGGGCACACCGTTCCTGCGATATCGGTCGGTTATGCAGCAACTTCTGATGATGCTGGAGCCTTTGCCCATCACAACCTTGAATCACATGCGCAGCCTCTTCCCAAGTGAAGGCGACCACTATGATGTACTCATCGTCCTTCAATTCATGGCTCCGGTGTTGGGTGGTATTGCCAACCACACCACTCCTGTTCAACCCCTCCATGCATCCTTTTATGACTTCCTAACTGATCATTCGCGGAGTGGAGAATACTTCATCGACACTTCTGATAAAAGTGCCCTAGCCTATGCTTCACTGCAGGTGCTGAGGAAGGAGTTGTGTTTTAACATCTGTGGGCTAGGGAGCTCCTACTTGAGCAATTCCCAGGTCCCTGACTTGTCAGAGAGGATCGACAAGAACGTCTCACTTGCTTTATCATACTCATGCAAATTCTGGGCCAAGCATTTGGAAGTATCTAAGTTTGACATGTCCCTTGCACAACCTGTGCAAATGATTATGGAAAGTGAAAGAGTACTGTTCTGGCTTGAGGTTCTCAGCCTTATTGGTGGATTGGGGGGTGCAGAAGCATCCTTTGCAAGTCTGGGCAGATGGTTGGAGGTGAGTACTATGTCAGTGTCTAAATAGGATTATATTTGACACAATGTCTGGCAAAAGGGATATGTTGGCTATGAGGTCACAGCTGCATTAGCAGCAGATGGGCAGAAGCTTGTGCAGAATTTTTTCACAGCAATAACATGCAGCACACCTCACCTATATCTCTCAGCACTACCACTTTCACCATGCAATTCTTTGTTAGCAAGAATGCTGGTACCCAAGTTCTCCTGCCTGGCAGAAGTTGCACAAGGAGGGTTCAAGGGCTGGCCGGCTGTCCAGCTTGTCTTGAAGGGGCATACTTCATCTGTCACCTCAGTTGCATTCTCCCCTGATGGCAACAGGATTGTGTCAGGTTCTTGGGATAAAACTGTGAGGGTCTGGGATGCAAAGAGTGGAGTTCAGATTGGCAGCCCTCTGAAGGGGCATACTTCACCTGTCACCTCAGTTGGATTCTCCCCTGATGGCAACAGGATTGTGTCAGGCTCAAGGGGTAAAACTGTGAGGGTCTGGGATGCAAAGAGTGGAGTTCAGATTGGTAGTCCTCTGAAGGGGCATACTTCATCTGTCACCTCAGTTGGATTCTCCCCTGATGGCAACAGGATTGTGTCAGGCTCTTGGGATCAAACTGTGAGGGTCTGGGATGCAAAGAGTGGAGTTCAGATTGGCAGCCCTCTGAAGGGGCATACTTCAGAAGTCACCTCAGTTGCATTCTCCCCTGATGGCAACAGGATTGTGTCAGGCTCAGAGGATGAAACTGTGAGGGTCTGGGATGCAAAGAGTGGAGTTCAGATTGGCAGCCCTCTGAAGGGGCATACTTCAGAAGTCACCTCAGTTGCATTCTCCCCTGATGGCAACAGGATTGTGTCAGGCTCAGGGGATGACATTGTGAAGGTCTGGGATGCAAAGAGTGGAGTTCAGATTGGCAGCCCTCTGAAGGGGCATACTTCATCTGTCACCTCAGTTGGATTCTCCCCTGATGGCAACAGGATCGTGTCAGGCTCTTGGGATAAAACTGTGAGGGTCTGGGATGCAAAGAATGGAGTTCAGATTGGCAGCCCTCTGAAGGGGCATACTTCATTTGTCACCTTGGTTGGATTCTCCCCTGATGGCAACAGGATTGTGTCAGGCTCTTGGGATAAAACTGTGAGGGTCTGGGATGCAAAGAATGGAGTTCAGATTGGCAGCCCTCTGAAGGGGCATACTTCATCTGTCACCTCAGTTGGATTCTCCTCTGATGGCAACAGGATTGTGTCAGGCTCAGAGGATGAAACTGTGAGGGTCTGGGATGCAAAGAGTGGAGTTCAGATTGGCAGCCCTCTGAAGGGGCATACTTCAGAAGTCACCTCAGTTGCATTCTCCCCTGATGGCAACAGGGTGATGTCAGGCTCTTGGGATGAAACTGTGAGGGTCTGGGATGCAAAGAGTGGAGTTCAGATTGGCAGCCCTCTGAAGGGGCATACTTCACCTGTCACCTCAGTTGGATTCTCCCCTGATGGCAACAGGATTGTGTCAGGCTCTTGGGATAAAACTGTGAGGGTCTGGGATGCAAAGAGTGGAGTTCAGATTGGCAGTCCTCTGAAGGGGCATACTTCATCTGTCACCTCAGTTGGATTCTCCCCTGATGGCAACAGGATTGTGTCAGGCTCAAGGGGTAAAACTGTGAGGGTCTGGGATGCAAAGAGTGGAGTTCAGATTGGCAGCCCTCTGAAGGGGCATACTTCATCTGTCACCTCAGTTGGATTCTCCCCTGATGGCAACAGGATTGTGTCAGGCTCTTGGGATAAAACTGTGAGGGTCTGGGATGCAAAGAGTGGAGTTCAGATTGGCAGCCCTCTGAAGGGGCATACTTCACCTGTCACCTCAGTTGGATTCTCCCCTGATGGCAACAGGATTGTGTCAGGCTCTTGGGATAAAACTGTGAGGGTCTGGGATGCAAAGAGTGGAGTTCAGATTGGCAGCCCTCTGAAGGGGCATACTTCAGAAGTCACCTCAGTTGGATTCTCCGCTGATGGCAACAGGATTGTGTCAGGCTCAGGGGATGAAATTGTGAGGGTCTGGGATGCAAAGAGTAGAGCTCTGATTGGCAGCCCTCACAAGGAGCATACCAAACATGTCACCTCAGTCACATTCCCCCCTGATGGCAGCACCATGGTATCAGGTTCAGACTCAAAAACCTTCAGTATCTCTGCCAATGTCAATAGTGCTCCAACTCCTACTATGCTACATGCTACCAATGGTAAGAAATCTACTTATATCTGAATGTGTACTCGTTACACCATCTGACTTAAGTCTGCAGCAGCTGTTCATGTTCATGGCAACCAGTCCATTTGCTTTTCTTCTGTCTCATCACATGCATTATTTGACAGTGAGCAATTTCTTGATGGCCACATTTCTGAGGTCAACACTCAGTCAGTACAGCTGTGTCCAGATGGCTGGCTCAGAGGTCCACAAGGTAGATTGCTTCTATGGATACCACCATCTTTGCAGAACCCATTTTACTCCATGTCCACTACATTAATCATTCCCAGGGGTTGCATGGAGTTGAACCTTAGTAAAATGGTCCATGGGAATAAATGGCAGGAGTGTTTCAGCCAGATTGCTTAGTGTTAATATGCCTTCTGTGTATTTGTTGGTTTTGTATCTTCCCAAGTATGTGTAAGCAATTGTAATCATCTATTGCATTGATATAGCACACCATATGGTCACCTACTGCATGCCCACACCTTTGAGGGAGGCTGGCTCATTACACCCAACAATGAGGTATTATCTTGTAACACCTAGGACTGCCATGGAACTGTGTCAACAAGTATGTTGTGCCATCTAGCCCTAGTAGTGGGCATTGAACCAATCAGCTCTAAACCTACACTGTTCTTGTTGAGATTATACTGTAGTTGAGGTATTGAAGCACACAGTAGTGACATCACTTACCTACACAGGTTCATATCCCTGTAACCAACAGAAAACTCACTGGACCATCAGCCATCTTAAATGCATAGTTAACTCTACATTGAATTACCCATAACTCCTATTATTAATTCAGTTGTCTTCCCACCAGTCTCCTTCAAATGTGCCAGTCAAGGCAAACAGCCCATTTCCCAGGCAGGAATTCAGAGATTTGTTCTAAACCCTTGTCATATCTCCCAGAGAGGCATTGTATTCCATAGTGTCAACAGGGGTATGAGAACAGCTGTAAACATGGACATATGATAACCAAATTGGTCTCTTTGGCAAGTGTCTTTGCTTGGTGAACACCCTCCTATGAACCATGTGAAGATTTGAATGCCAGAATGTGTCACTAAATATCCACCTTCAATGAACCAAGAATGCTAACTTGGAATGATCCCCTTGAGCTGAGTGAACAGATGGAGTTCTCTCAAAGCTTCCTCATCCATTGTGACAACAAACTCAGTTCACCTGTTGTCCTTCAACCAAGAATGCTCTGGCCCAATGGCAGGACAATCCCATCTGGCATTGATCAAGTCCATCTCCACAATTTGACCAGTGGGGTCTTGTAGGACATGTGCTCAAACCCCATGCAACATGCCTGGCTTGCCTCTAGCCAGAATGGCACTGTGCCACTCATTGTCAATACCAAAATAGGAGCTAGTACACAAGGATGATACCTTCATCCATACACTTGCCTTTACCTCCTGCCTCAACACCACAATATGCACAGACATATTTGGAATGAACTCATAAAAGCACCCATATGTTGCTACCACCTCCAATGCATGTGAAGACCACATCCAGAAGTTTCCCTATCACCTCCTTCACCTGTGCCTTTACTTCATGTCTAATGACCTTTTGATAGTTTTGAACAATAGTTGGGAAGGGATGAGGGTCAAAACAAGATCCAATGAGGAAATGAGTCATAGGAAGATTTGTGACCCAATCTCTCATTGCTTTGTTAACAGCATCCTTCCACATCCTCAAACTGGACTCAACAGGCATGACCTAAGAAGACCTTACTTATGTTTTAAGTTGGATACCTCAGCACCCAGCATTTTCATGTGGAAAACATTGAGAGCTTCTTTCCTTACACCCTCAGCACCCATATAGATAATGCACTCCATCCAGAAATGGGCACACATGGTCATGGTGGCCACACCATGCTGCCCAGGACCCATTTTGGTGGCAATGAAAGTTTTTCTGTGATGCTTAGCCAACAATATCTTGACTGGCATTTAGCCTAGAATTTCCAACAATAGCAAGTATGTATGTGCACATCTGGCCAACTGCATTGTTGATCTTATGTGACCCTGTATGACTGCTGTAAAAGCATGAGACCAGACCAGTTGTGCTGTGTGATCTACAGACATGTATAGATCCTCTCTTTTCAGATCTGCACACCATTAGCATACTTGGTTGAGCTCTGTGCAAAGTACAACTTGGATGGGTGATACCTGTGACTATAGTGACTTTCAAACTCAGCACAGAGCATTGGGTCAGTCCATGTTGTGTTGTGAGCCTCCAGTTCAATGAGGCACTCAAAAAGTGCTTCCAGTACATACATACTGGCCACTGAATGGCCAAAGTGGAGTGAAAGTGTCATTCCAGTCAGTTGAGATATGTATTCCAGAAATGATGGGGTAATAGTATTGTGAGCTTTGAACTCCAGCAGAAGAGCAGGAAGATGATGATCTCTTGAGTCCTCTGCAAAAATTTGGGACTACCTGCAGAACTTGGTCTACTGGCACTTCTTTGATGAGAGAGGTTATGCTAATCATGACAATGATGCCATCAGCTCTGGCTTCGAGGTGTGCTTGTGCATATGAGAGGTGATACTGGGAAACTTGCTGTTTATGAACCCTTTGATGGATGACACAGTAGATTCCATCTGAGAAAAGTAATAAATGAATCCCAAGAAATCTGATTAACACAAAAGAAGAATCCACAGGTTGAACAACATAGATGAAGGAATCTGTGATGGATGTCAGGTAAGAAAGTCAATGCAGGGATGTAAACAGTGCTATGGGAGGGACATGAGGGAGGCTGTGGACCTGCCACTCAGTCTTCCTTGGCTCAGATTCAATGTCATATGCTCACCAGGGGTTCATGCATTTCTCATGGAATCTGGAAGCCTCTCTGGGTGGGAGGTCTACCATGATGAATCCATCAGCACCAGCTTTGTAAATATCTTGTGTGGCTTTGTCTTCTCTGTAAGTAAGGATAGGGTTGTAAGAAACCTGCATTAGTGAATGACCATGAATAGTCACATGACATTGCATACTAGACTCACCCATCAGAAGCACCAGAACAGTGAGACTGTCACATCTGTGATGTGCATGTAAGGTCCAGGCCATGGTCCAACTGTCTCAAATATTGTTCTAGCCCTATGGGCTTCCATTGTGCAATTCCATTCCATCTCTGATTGGCCTCTGATCTATTTCTGTTTCTGTTTCTGTTTTTAGTATACTTCTCTCATGCTCCTAAGTGACTCACCATACTTGTATATCTGACTAATCCCTGTACTATCCAGCTATCTGGCAACTACTGACTTACCTTACTAATATCTCACTAATACTGTTAATCATCTGTACTATGCTCTGGTAGTCACTACACCCTGGACATTGCTTTGGACTCTCCCTGTAGTATAAAAGCTATTGTACATATGTCATAGCACCTCAGTTCAAATATCAAATAAGATATGTACTCATTGATCTCACTCAACTCCAGATAGATTCTGGATAGCTCTGACTCTGGAACTTGTCAAGACTAGTGTACAGAAGTTGTATGCTAAACTCTGACTACCCAGACTTTTGCTATAGCCTTTCTATGACCTTGGAACCCCTCAGAGACTGTTGAGAATTGGTCTTGACAGTATATTTGAACTCAAATCTTGCATGAGTTCATCCAACCCCTAAGCAATGACTATGACCACCTGACTCTGCTCTTGCTCCATGGCTGTTGAAGCCTCAGAACAAGTTGCAATCAATGATATGCATGAGTCTAGTGCACACATCATGTTAGCAAGCTGCCAATGTCCTCCACTTTTGGTCAGCCAGTTTCAAAGTTTCTCCCACTCCAGTCGACCACCTACAGGGGCCTATTAGGTCTATATATTCTTATAGATGTATTGGCCTAATAGGTGTCAACTGGTTGGGAATTCCCAACCTCTGGAGATTCTCCACCTCATGGCTAGGGAATCTCCAGATCTGCCATGCAATAAATGCTGGAGAAAGTGGGGGAAATCCATTTCTCCAAAATAAATACATTTTGGGTGTCAATATATTGGAGTGGCTGGGTCCAAATATGATTTTTTCCCAAATATTACCTGCATTTTCTGGGTATTCCCCAGGCTGAATTGACCAACTTCACAGTCCAATCCTGGGCACTGTCACATCCATGACGCGCGTGTAAGGTCTGGACCGCAGTCCGACCATCCGAGGTGTCGTTCTAGCCCTACGGGCTCCCGTTGTGAAACTCTGTTCCGTCTCTGATTTGACTTACGATCTATTTCTATTTCTGTTGCCATATTTAGTATGTTTCTCTCGTGCTTCCAAGTGACTTGCTACACTACCGTACCTGTACGTCTTACTAATCCCCGTACCATCCGGCTACCCGGCGACTACCGACTTACCTTACTAATAAGCTCACTAATATTGTTACTCATCCGTACTGCGCTCTGGTAGTCACTACACCCCGGACATTGCTTTATGCTTTCCTCTGTACTATAAAAGCCTTGTACATACATCGTAGCACCTCAGTTCGAATATCGAATAAGATACTCATCGATCTCACTTGACTCCAGATAGTTTCTGGATAGTTCCGACCTCTAAGGGACTCGGCAGGAAACTAGTGTACTAGGTTGTACGCTAAACTCCGACTACCCAGACTTTCGCTCTAGACATCCTCTGCCCTCGGACCCTCTCAGAGACCGTTGAGAACCGGTCTTGACAGTATATTCGAACTCATATCCCTGCACGACCCCACCAAACTCCCCATGCCATGACCATGATTACCTGACTCCGTTCCCACTCAATGGCTGTTGAAGCTTCAGAACAAGCTGCGATTGACGATATGCACGAATCAAGTGCACGTATCGCACTAGCAAGCTGCCGATGCCCTCCACCGTTGGTCAGCCAATTTCGAAGTTTCTCCACCAGGGGAGAACCCCTTGCTACCCCGACACCTAGAACCGGCTCTTCGAACAGACGATCCTCATCTATGGCGTGACCAACCCCAGACCCCTTCGGAGGCGATGACCCCGGAGATGATGGTCCGGGAGACAACGGTCCCGGAGACAACGACAACGACAACGATGACGACGACGACGAAGGAAACCCTTTCGTCGATGCCCCAGAACAGCTAGACCCCCAACTGGCGGTCTTGCAGAACTTGGCAATGGCCGTCGACCGTCTGTCACAATCAACCTGTTGCTCCGACGACACCTCGTCCTCATGCACTAAGGTCCGAGAGCCAGACACTTTCAACGGAACCGACCCAAAGAAACTCCGGACGTTCCTGGTTCAGTGCGAACTATGTTTCCAAGATTGTCCCAAGGCATTTTGTCTTGATAGGAACAAGGTTACCTTCGCCCAGTCTTATCTTAAAGGAATGGCTCTCGAATGGTTCGAGCCAGACCTTTTAAACTCTGGAGATCCAGCAGACCGTCCACTTTGGATGGACAGCTGGCTGGACTTTGTGGCGGACCTTCAGACAACCTTCGGACCACACGACCCGGTCGCAGACGCTGAGCATCAGCTCGATCACCTCCACATGAAAGAGATGCATTGCGTAAACTGATATGTGGTCAACTTTAACAGATTGGCGTCACAAGTCCGAGGTTACGGAGATGGCGCTCTCCGCCACCTGTTCTACACCGGGCTCCCAGACCGCATTAAGGATGAAATCAGTAGGGTTGGGAAGCCCACTACACTATACGGGTTGCGTGCGCTAGCCCAAGAGATTGACATGCGCTACTGGGAGCGCAAAGACGAAGTCTCTCGTCAAGCAAAGTCCTCTGGCAACAACTCCGGAAATAACTCCGGAGGCAAGGCCAACTCGAACAAGGGGGACAAGCAGAAACCTGGCAACACCAACCCCCAGTCTGGTGGAAACCAGCAAACTCCATCTACCTCGAACCCCAAGCCTCCGAACAATCAGAACTCCGGAGCACTGTCCACACTATCTAACAAGCTCGGTAAAGATGGCAAGTTGACACCTGCCGAGCGAAAGAGGCGTTTCGAGCAGAACCTGTGTATGTTCTGTGGAAACTCTGGACACAAGGCCAAGGAGTGCCCTAAGTCTACATCTCGCACAGCTAAGGCTCGCGCAACCACGGTTACTGAGTCAGAAGCCAAACCGACTGCCTCCTCCGAGGCAAAAAAATAGAGTGCAACTCTCAGAACTCCGCACAGCCTGGGAGTTGCGTTGATACCGACTGTGCACCCTCGGAGGCACGCCTCAACGCATCCGCTCTTTCAAATCCAAATTCATTAAAACCTTCTGTCACCCTCGACTCGTATAATATTCCGGACTTTCCAGCATTAATAGATTCGGGCTCGACCCATTGTTTTGTAGATTCTACTTTCGTCAATAATCACAGTCTTTCAATCTACTCCATCCAACCTCTCATCCTCCATCTGTTCGACGGTGTGACAACGACATCAATCAGTAAAGCCTCAAACCTCTCAGTCCGTTTCCCCTCCGGAGATATCACCGACATGACCTTCTATGTAACTCCGTTGGATTCTGAGTGTAAGATAGTTCTCGGACATAACTGGCTCACCCGTTACAATCCGTCAATTGATTGGGTACTGGGCAGTATTAAATTCCGAAACCTTACATCTCGTTTGCCAGCGCCAACGTCGCCCTCTGACTCGGAGTCAACTCCGAGAAACCCCGTAGACGCCCCCCTGGGCTCTCCGGACACCACACTTCCCGACTCAGTCGATAACTCCTCTCCACCCAACATCCAAGCACCGAACATCTCCCTTGTCAATGCAGCAGCCTTCATCCGTGCTTGCAAGCTAGATGGCTCAACCCAGTTCTCCCTCCAGGTCCGACCTCAGGATGGTACCAAACTCTGGGCTGCCACCATACAGGATACCCCGGACTTGTCGTCGGTACCCCCGGACTATCACGACTTCGCTGATGTGTTCAGCAAGGCCAAGGCAGCTACACTTGCGCCTCACCGGGAGTTCGACCTCAAGATAGAATTGGAGGAAGGAACTACTCTGCCGTTGGGAACCCTCTATTTGCTTTCGTCCGTTGAGCTTGCCACTCTCCGGACATTCATCAATGAAAACCTCACTACCGGCTTTATTCGTCCAACATCATCCCCATATGCCGCACCTGTCCTTTTTGTCAAAAAGAAGGACGGATCACTTCGACTCTGTGTTGACTTTAGGGGCCTCAATAAGATCACCAAGAAGGACCGTTACCCTTTACCTCTCATTTCGGACTTACTCGACTCGCCTAGTTGGGCTAAAGTATATACTAAAATCGATCTGCGCCACGCTTACCACCTGGTGCGGATCGCCAAAGGAGATGAATGGAAAACGGCTTTCAGAACCTGTTACGGATCTTACGAATGGCTGGTGATGCCATTCGGACTTACCAATGCCCCTGCAGCGTTCCAACGCTTTGTCAACTCTGTCTTCGCAGACCTACTGGATGTATGCGTCGTTGTCTACCTAGATGACATCCTTATCTATTCCGATAATGTCGAAAACCACAAAAAACATGTTCGTGAGGTACTCCGCAGACTCCGGGAACATGGCTTGTATGCCAAACCGGAGAAATGTGAATTCCACTCCGCGTCCGTGGAATACCTTGGTTTCTTCCTATCCCCCGATGGTTTGTCAATGTCCGAGGATAAGGTAAAGGCCGTCCGTGACTGGCCTGAACCTCGCAAGGTGAAGGACATTCAGTCTTTCCTCGGCTTTGCAAATTTCTACCGTCGTTTTATCTTCAATTACTCGGACATCGTGGTCCCACTGACACGTCTCACATGGAAGGGGGCACCTTGGAATTTCTCCAAGGATTGTCGCCGGTCCTTTAATCGTCTCAAAGAAGCTTTCTCCACGGCTCCAATATTGACTCACTTCAAGCCCAGACTTCCCATCACGGTTGAAACAGATGCTTCGGACTATGCTGTCGCCGGCATTCTGTCCGTCACCTGCCCGGATGGTGAGGTACGACCAGTAGCTTTCTACTCCTGGACCTTGACCGCCCCGGAGTTGAACTATGACACACATGACAAGGAGCTGTTGGCAATACATGAAGCCTTCCAGACCTGGCGCCATTACCTTGAAGGCCCCGCACACCCCATCGATGTCATTACCGACCACAAAAACCTCGAGTATTTCTCCACCTCGAAAGTGCTCACCAGGTGCCAAGTGCGTTGGTCTGAGTACCTCTCTCAATTCAATATGGTCATCCGTTTCTGCCCTGGTAAGCTCGGAGCAAAGCCCGACGCCCTGACTAGATGATGGGACGTCTACCCCAAAGAGGGGGATAGGGGCTACACCCAAGCCAACCCTCAGAACCTCCGACTGGTGTTTACCACCGAACAACTGTCCAATTCGTTACGGGCAACCTACTTAGAAAGCCCGGTGCTACGTGCTAGCATAATCATGGACGTTGAGAAACTCCATGAAGACATCAAGTCCGCCTTACCGTCCGACCCACTCGGTCAACTCCATCTCTCTGACCCATCTAACCCCCGTTGGAGGGTAGATGAATCTGGACTTTTACATTTGGATGATCGTATATACGTCCCTGAAGCAAACAACCTCAGGCTTCGCGTACTCCGTTACAAGCATGACCACCCCTTGGCCAGTCATTTCGGACAAAACAGAACACTCGAACTTGTCCATCGTGAGTATGTCTGGCCAAATCCCCGGACTTTTATCAAAGACTACGTCAAATCTTGCACAGCCTGTGCGTGTGCTAAAACCCCGAGACACAAGCCATACAGTATGTTGAAGCAATTACCGATACCGGAGAGACCTTGGAACTCCATTTCGATGGACTTCATCGAACAACTACCAAACTCCGGAAACCATACTGCTATACTGGTCGTTGTAGACTGTCTCTTGAAACAGGCTGTATTCATCCCCACCGAAGATACAATTACCTCCCCACAACTCGCCAAGCTGTTCTTACTCCATGTCTTCTCAAAGCACGGAGTTCCCTCACACGTAACCTCCGACAGAGGCATGGAATTCGTGTCTCACTTCTTCCGGTCGCTGGGCAAGGCACTGGATATGAAACTTCATTTCACCTCCGGATATCACCCTGAAGGCGACGGTCAAACCGAACGAACTAACCAGACGTTGGAGCAGTACCTATGGGTCTACTGTAATTACCAACAGGATAACTGGTCCGAGTTGCTACCACTCGCGGAGTTCGCGTACAACAACGCCCCGAGTGCTACAACCAGAGTTTCGCCGTTCTTCGCCAATAAGGGTTACCACCCTAATGTTACTGTACACCCAGAAAGAGAGCTAACGTCTTCTCGAGCTAGAGACTACGCAGTGGATTTAGACTCCCTGCATGTGTTCCTACGAGAAGAAATGAAGGAAGCTCAGCAAAGATACCAAGGTCTGGCAGATGCTAAGAGATCTCCGCCTCCGGACTTCCAGATTGGAGATTTGGTATACGTCAAAGCAAGGTACTTCAGGTCCACACGACCTTCAAAGAAACTCTCGGAAAAGAACCTAGGCCCGTACCCTATTATCGCCCGTGTTGGATCGTTATCCTTCACTATCCGACTACCTGACGCTGAAGAGAAAGATGTGAGAGGACTCAGGGAGTGACTCTAAAGGCTAGTCAGACCCTGTAGGGAATCCTGCTGAAGAGAAGAACTAGTAGGGGAAATAGAAAAGAAAAGAAAAGAACACTTAGCCTGAACAACTGAACTGAAACTCTGCTGCACCACCACCTTAGGACTCCCCTAAGGCTGCTCAGGCCTCACTCTCAAGGGCTGTAGCAGTAAGAGACTGCCACAGACTGGTCCCACCAGTCTGTGATCCCCAGCCTCTATAGTGGTAGCTTCTTGTTCTCGTAGCTACTACAAATTCGAAGTCAAGTGCACACGTGCTTACTAATCAACCTCTCGCCTCGCCACTAAGTCCCCATCCCACTTACAAAACAGGGAGCAAGCCCCTTAGAAAAGTAAATAAAAATCCTCCACACCTCAAACCTCTCATATCCATCTATTCCCTTAACAGGGAGCTCCCACTCCCTACATCCAAGGGGGTCTTTGAATCTTGACTGTCCTCAGTTGCTTCCCATACCCGGAACTCAGGTAGAGGGAAGGAAGGGGGCAGGACATGGTCTCGAAGCTTACCCAGCTCAGGTCAAGGGTTTGGGTCGAGGCACGAAGCCTTTACAAAGGGGTCGAGGGTCCAGATCGAGGCATGAAGCCTTTTCAAAGGGGTCGAGGGTCGCGATCAAGGCACGAAGCCTTTACGAAGGGGTCGAGGGTCCAGATCGAGGCGCAAAGCCTTTTCAAAGGGGTCAAGGGTCGTGATCGAGGCATGAAGCCTTTTCGAAGGGGTCGAAGGTCGCAATTGAGGCACGAAGCCTTTTCGAAGGGGTCGAAGGTCCAGATCGAGGCACGCAAGGGGGCTCGAGGGAGGCTCAAAGCCTGCACGAGGTAGTTAACAGTCTCGAGTCATCATATTTACCTGAAAACAAAACTATCAGATATGTGTACTTAACTAGCGCCCTCGGTCACTCCATGGTGTCCTTCAGACAGCCGACTACAAGGGAAATATATGACATAAAAGAAAGCAAACCTATCCCCCCCCTTCGAAGAGGGGGGATGAAGCGGTAGGTATGTATTGGAAGTGGCAGTGGCACTTGGCCTGACTGCCTTCGAGCACACTTCGAAGCTTCGAATATCCTTGTATTAAGTAGTAGTCAGTAAAACGAAGCGATATAGAAATGAAACACTTGGGCCTTCGAGCTCGAAAGGTGAGCTCGCATCAGTATGTACTAAGGAGGGGCTTCGCTTTGCCACCTCTTCGCTCTCTCTTGGTGTCCTAGATACTCATAGATACTCGCTGTGGGTTCACAAAGGCTGTCAGCATATAATAACAAATGAAAAACAAAAGAAAACTGGTGGGAGGGCCTTTGAGCCCTCAGGCAGATGCTTCGAGGCTTTGACTTGTCACTTCGAGGCTCTGACTGGTTGCTTTGAGGCTTTGACTATACCTGGGTACCCTTCTTCAACCCACAACCATGGTGTAGGGTGCCCTGGTCCTTCTTGTATCCTCACCCTCACCGTTCGATGACTAACCATGAGGACATGAGCCCTCGAACGAGAGTAAGGGTCCAATGGGACAGGGCTGGGTTGCTAGATCGAAGGAGAGGTCTCGAAATCGGCTCGCCGCTCCAGAGAGTGTCTTCTAGGAAGACCGAGAACACCCTCCAGAGTAACCCTGTAAACAGACTACCATAAGTAACATATTCACGAAAGAAACTAAATACTTGAGCCTTCGAGCTCTGTGCTCGATGTCGAGAGTCAACTGCTGGTGAGGCCTACAAACCAGCCTCGAGGGGGTCTCGTGCTCATCGCTCTACTCAGAACCCTTCGTGCACTCTAAACAATATAACGGTGAGTATAAACACCTAAGAAAAACATAAAAACACAAAGGGTAAGGCTTGAGTCTTGTCCCGAGTGCCAGTGGGGGCCTGGGCTTTGCTTCGGCTCGATCCCCAGCCTCGTAGCCTCGAAAACTCGATGTAGCACTCCATATAGCCTAGGGAAAAGGAACCATAAGTCCACTGAATGCAAACGAGAGGGAGAATATGCATGAACATGCCCATCACACAAGTGAGGGCCCTCTCGTAACCTTCGAGCTTCTCCCTCGACACAGGGAGGCTCCTGCTTCTTCTTGCAGTGTCTTGAGTGTCCTAGCTCTTGAGGCGGCTTCCTCAGTTGGTTTTCGAGTGCCAGAAATCGCTGTAGACTTGAGAATAGCGCTCCACCCACCAGAGTGGGGAGCCTTAACCTGTAGCATCAGCATCACTCCCATAGAACACTGTACCTTTCCTTCATATACTTCATAGCCTTTAAATAAACAGTTCTCAGACTTCTGGGACAAACCGGTATAGATTTCCACAGCAGCAGCACTGCAGGTGCGAGGTGCAAGTGAGTGCGCATCATTGACACGTAGCACGGTGGTGCCACTTCGCTTAGCAGGCTGACTAAGCGCGCTCGGGCTCGTTGTGCAAGTCTCTACTCCGAGACTCCGAGTCCATCCCTGCCACGAATATATCAGTAAGATTGTCCATCCACTTGACCTACTGCTGCTGTGAGTTCTCCAAAACTCAGGTAAGATCTCCCTCATCCTCCAAGAAACTGATTTTAGGGTTTTTCTTCGGATTTTCGCTTCTGGTGGCTTCCTCCGAGCCACCACCTTCGACTGCCCCTCGGCTTTGACTTCCAACTCGATTTCTTCGACTTCAATACTTCTCACTTGCTCTGGGACCTCGCATAGGTCACCTCTAGGCTCTAGTACCAGCTTCACTACTTCGAGGTCATGTGCTTCTGCCTCGATGGGTCACTCGTTCGCTCTTTGCTCGTCTTCAGTGTCTCGAAGCTCGATGGGAGGAATCTGGGGTTGAATGTCAGTGTGGGGTGATGAAGAAAGATGAAGATGCTTGGGTTGGGGAACTGGTGAGTCTCCCCAGGCTTCTGTTACTTCAAGCTTGACTGATGCCTTTGCTCCCAGTACTTTTCCTTCGCTTTGCTCTTCTAGTCTTCCTCATAGACACTCTCCCTGTAGTCCAGCTGTTAGTGACTCCTTGGCAATATAAGAAGTGACCTCTAAGTGCTCGAAGCTGGACTCGTGTCGACCTTTGACAAGGGCTGAGCTGCTTGGCTCTGCCACAGCTACCTCGATACTGTCAACTTCGACTGCCTGGCTTCTCGAGCCTTCTCCTGGCGCTTTTGAGGGCTTCGAAGAGTCCTGTAAACTGTGAGTAAGTGACTGAACTTCAAGCGAAGCAGAACTTGAGGACTGCGAGGCCTTCGAGCCTGGCCTTGCACTCTCACTGCACTTCTCTGGCTCTCGGCATTGCTCCTCAGTCATCGCAGCTCTTGACTCTCGCATCTCAGCCTCATACTGAGCCTCTCGAGCACCCCACTGATCTCTTGCAAGGTGCACTTCCCTCGACTCGAAGCGGTATCCTTCTTCGAGCAGCCTTTCTGCCTCTCGAGCAACCTGGTATGTGGGCCATGGGTCATCCACATACTGCCTTCGATCGTTCCACTTGAGCCTTCGAAGAATCTCGCTTTGAAACTCTTGGTCAAACCCTTCGAGGAATAGGTCGTCCTTCTCGATCCACGAAAGCTGGCATGAGATTCGAAGTTGTGCTGCGATGTCAGTGAAACTTAACCGGTAGTTGAGTAAAGCTTGGTATGAATCAATCTTGACCCTCTTTTGCTTGTCAACTAGGTCATAGAGGTCACACTTCGAATAGCAAACTGTGGGGCACCTATACAAAGAGAAAAGTCGAGTTGCATCCTTAAGAAAGTCAGCCCAGTCGCTTTCAGCATGAAGTAAGTGTCTCCATCGCTCAAACTCTTCAATACCGAGGTAGTATATGGACCATCGAGCCCATTCACGATCTTCATAGCAGCCAGCTTGCATGCAGAGGTCTCGAACATCCTCCAAGAACCATATTAAGTCGTCTGGGTGCCCCAAGAACCTTGGGGCACCTTCTTCATTCCCTCGAGGCATTCCATCGAGGGGTCGAGGGGCGCTTCGCAGCCACTCTACCACCAGCTGACTCTCAGCACTTGAACCTGACCTTCGATCTGAACTTTCGTGCCTCGACTGACTCTCGTAGCCTTCGTAGTCCCTATAATAGAGCATAGTAAGTAAATTAGAAGAAGAAAAATCACGTAGCTGTGTCCAGAAATTCTATTCTTGCCACACAGCTTCTCTCGTCTCGCCTCGAGGGTTGCTCCAGTGCCTCGAACTCGTGAAAACTCGTTCCTAAAACTTCTAAAATGTAGATTAATGCCTAAAAATGAAATAAAGGATACTTAGCTTCGCTCCTAAGCACCCAAACTGTCAGTAAGAATTGTTCTCCTCCCCAAGACCAGGATCCCCTCGCGGTGGGCTCCAGATGAAGAGAAAGATGTGAGAGGACTCAGGGAGTGACTCTAAAGGCTAGTCAGACCCTGTAGGGAATCCTGCTGAAGAGAAGAACTAGTAGGGGAAATAGAAAAGAAAAGAAAAGAACACTTAGCCTGAACAACTGAACTGAAACTCTGCTGCACCACCACCTTAGGACTCCCCTAAGGCTGCTCAGGCCTCACTCTCAAGGGCTGTAGCAGTAAGAGACTGCCACAGACTGGTCCCACCAGTCTGTGATCCCCAGCCTCTATAGTGGTAGCTTCTTGTTCTCGTAGCTACTACAAATTCGAAGTCAAGTGCACACGTGCTTACTAATCAACCTCTCGCCTCGCCACTAAGTCCCCATCCCACTTACAAAACAGGGAGCAAGCCCCTTAGAAAAGTAAATAAAAATCCTCCACACCTCAAACCTCTCATATCCATCTATTCCCTTAACAGGGAGCTCCCACTCCCTACAACGCTATGAAGTCCGTACACCCCGTTTTCCATGTCTCACAACTAGAACCGGCAACTCCGAATACCATCCCCAACTGTGTCCAACCTCCACCTCCACCCGTTGAAATCAACGGAGAACCAGAGTATGAAATAGAACAAATCCTGGACTCTAAAGTGGACTACCATAGGTGATGTCCGCTGCAGTACCTAGTCAAGTGGGCTGGCTACGAAGGCACGGACGAAGAAACGTCCTGGCTCATAGCTACCGAATTAAGCAATGCCCCTGACTTAGTCGCGGATTTCCACAGAGCGTACCCCCACAAGGATGGTCCATTGAGCGCTGTCCCACCCCGGAAATAAGTGGACTCTTCGGAGTTTACTCCGTCTATGCTATGAAAACTCACGCTCACTCGGTTCTAAGACGGACACAACAAAAGATATATTTCAAAAAAAAAAAGAAAGAAAAGAAAGAGGAGGGGGGGGGACAGGAAAACTGAAGTACGATACAGATACGGATAAACTAATGATGACTAAATGTCGTCGTTGTCATTCATCGCCCGGCTGACAAGAGAGGTAGTCGTGGTCTTGAGAATCTCGAACGATTCCTCCAAAACTCCGGACAGGTCCTTGACCTCCTTTGACATTGTCTCAACGGCCGTCGTGTTCCTCTCAATCGCCTTGACGATTTCTCCGAGCCGTCTATCTAAAACCTCCACCAAAGGGTCTTGATGCAGAGCTTGCACTCGGGGGGCACAGGGCTTCGAGACGACCTCGACGTCCGGCATATCGTCCAGGTCTTCGTCGTCAGCAGGCTCACCGAAGTGCGCCGACTTCCTCCGTTTCCTTTTTTCTCCACCCCAGGGAGATGTCACCGTCGATACCAGCTTCTCAGGCTCCGGCACCTTCGGGTTCAAGTCGCACTTGCCTTTTGTCTTCTGGCACCGGACGCACGACTTGCTGCGCCCGGTACCCGGCACACACGGTTCTCTGGCCTTGGTGCATGCAGAGCAAGCCTTAGCCTGCTCTGCGGGCCTGCCGCTGACCGATGCGGTGCGCTGAGACTGGTACGGACTTGTCAGTACAGATTTTAGAACGATAAATATTGTTACGCACTGTGGAACTCTCCGCCTGCTGCGCCCGGCGCATTTCCTCCTCAAGGCGTCTTTTCTCTGCTTCCAACTCACGGAGTTTCTTCTCCTCAGCTGCCTTCCGCTGTGCAGCCTCCTCGGCTTTCCTATGCTCCTCAGCCTTTCGATGTTCCTCAGCCTCCTTCGCTTTCTGGGCTTCCTCAGCTTGCCGGCGCTCTTCTTCTTCAACTGCTGCCTGCAAGGCAGCACGCTGGTGGCGTTGATGTTCATCGAACTTTGCCATCTTCATAGTCGGCGGGTCGTCCAGATACTCCCGGAGCAGTTCATTGTCGAGTACTTCCCAGGCGATGCCTGTGGGGTTGAGTGAAGACTTAAGGCGTTGGGGAGGAGCCATAGCGTGTAGGAAAATGAGGATGGGTGTCTGGACTTTGACAAAACCCCGTCAAGCTCTTTTTTACTGTGAAACTTTTTGGACTCCGACAATGCGGACTTCGAAACTCTGAAGCGACACTTGAGCACAACAAGTGCCTCGAGGGCTCGGCCCTAAGAGGGGGATACTGTCACATCCGTGACGCGTGCGTAAGGTCCGGACCGCAGTCCGACCATCCGAGGTGTCGTTCTAGCCCTATGGGCTCCTGTCGTGAAACTCCGTTCCGTCTCTGATTTGACTTACGATCTATTTCTATTTCTGTTGCCATATTTAGTATGTTTCTCTCGCGCTTCCAAGTGACTTGCTACACTACCGTACCCATACGTCTTACTAATCCCCGTACCATCCAGCTACCCGGCGACTACCGACTTACCTTACTAATAAGCTCACTAATATTGTTACTCATCCGTACTGCGCTCCGGTAGTCGCTACACCCCGGACATTGCTTTATGCTTTCCTCTGTACTATAAAAGCCTTGTACATACATCGTAGCACCTCAGTTCGAATATCGAATAAGATACTCATCGATCTCACTTGACTCCAGATAGTTTCTGGATAGTTCCGACCTCTAAGGGACTCAGCAGGAAACTAGTGTACTAGGTTGTACGCTAAACTCCGACTACCCAGACTTTTGCTCTAGACATCCTCTGCCCTCGGACCCTCTCGGAGACCGTTGAGAACCGGTCTTGACAGGCACTCCCAATGCTGATATGACCTACCCATGGTGGCAACTGGGATTTCTCCAGGCTAAATTAGCCTGCTTGCCAGTTCAATTCTGGGCATTCCCCATGCCAATTTGACCTACCAATGGTGGAAACTGGGATTTCTCCAGGCTAAATTAGCCTGCTTGACAGTTCAATTCTGGGCATTCCCCATGCCAATTTGACCTACCCATGGTGGCAACTGGGATTTCTCCAGGCCAAATTAGCCTGCTTCCCAGCTCAATTCTGGGCATTCCCCATGCCAATTTGACCTACCCATAGTAGCAACTGGGATTTCCCCATGCTAAATTAACCTGCTTGCCAGTTCAATTTTGGGCATTCCCTATGCTGATTTGACCTACCCAGGGTGGCAACTGGGATTTCTCAAGGCTAAATTAACCTGCTTTCCAGCTCAATTCTGAGCATTCCCCATGCCAATTTGACCTACCCATGGTGGCAACTGGGATTTCTCCAGGCTAAATTAACCTACTTTCCCACTTCAGTCAACCCCCTACAGGGACCTATTAGGTTCACATATTCTTACAGATGTTATGACCTAATAGGTGTCAAGTGGTTGGGAATACCTGACACCTGGGGATTCTCCAGAACATGCCTGGGGAATCTCCCATACAGTGAGTGAAAAAATGTGTGCAATGTTTGGCTGTTTTGTACAAAGTCCGGTGTAGCGCAATGAGGCGTGGGAATCCTGCTTAGCCTTGGTGAGATGGATGGTAGTACTTGCCCTTGGCTACAAAATGGTCCTAGGATCATGTGATTTGGTGCAGTAGTCATTGAGATATGCCAATTATAAAATAGCTACACCATTGCACACATTTATTCACTTTTGAAAAGTGAGGGGTATTTGGGGAATATCGGTACTTGGTATAGTCTCCTTTTGCTTTAAGTACTGCCTTAACCCTCCTTGGCATGCTTTCAATCAACTTCTGACACTCCTCAGCTGGTATATTGTTCCACTCCACCTGAGTCCTCTCCCACAACTCCAGTATTCCCTTGGGGGGATGCTCATACTCTGCAAGCCTCCTCTTGAGGTAACCTCAGACATGTTCTATGGGGTTGAGGTCAGGGGACTGTGCAGGCCATACCATAGTCCCAAAATCCTGCTCCTCTAGCCACTCCTTGACCTGTTTGCAGGTGTGCTTGGGGTCATTGTCCTGCTGGAAGATGATGTCAGGAGGATGAAGACCATAATACTGAAGGGAATCTTGTAATTCATCCTTCAAAATTTGGAGGTAGAGGTCTCCATCCATCCTACCATCAATCTTGGTGGCATGCCCAACACCCTCCCAAGTCATACAGCCCCACATCATGGGAGACCCTCCTCCAAACTTCAGTGTCCCCTCTACCAGCCTATCATTCAGCTTCTCCCCTGGCTTTTTCCACACCCATTTGTGCCCATCTGACCCCAGATGATTAATTTTGGTCTCATCAGACCATACCACTTCCAGTCCTCCAAAGTCCAATCTTTGTGAGCATAGGCAAAGTCTAACCTTGCCTTGCAATGCTTGGCAGAGAGAATAGGTCATTTTCACTTTACCACAGCCTTCATACCAGTCTTCTTCAGGTGCTGGCAGACAGTATTTGGGTGGAGGGGCTGGTTGATGACATCGGTGAGAGTTTTGGTCACCTGGACTGCATTGTCTGCCTTATGAGTAGAGATAAGATGGATGGCATGGCAGACATTAGCAGGGGAAAGCTTGGATGGATGACCTCCAGTGGACTTTTGCAGGCTGGAACACTCCTTGGAATGAAGCCTAGAGATGGTAGAGTGATGTAGGCCAGTACTGGAGGCAATAGAAGCAGGAGAATGACTGGAATCAAGCATAGTCAGGATAGTATTCCTTTGAGTGGAGGAGATAGATCTCATGGTGGTAGAGGTTGGAAATAAAGAAGTGTGTGAACTTATTCAAACTCAGACATAATGTTTATATGTGTATCTTTGTTTGCAGGACCAAACAACCACAATTATCACTTCATTTGACTCAGATTTTACTGCCATCCCAAAAGTGAATAAACATGTGCAATGGTGTAGCTGTTTTATAATTGACATATCTCAATGACTACTGCACCAAATCACATGACCTTTGGACCATTCTATAGCCAGGAGTGAGTAATAACATCCATCTCACCAAGGCTAAGCAAGATTCCCATGCCTCATGGTGCTACACTGGACTTTGTACAAAACAGCCAAACATTGCACACATTTTTTCACTCACTGTATAGCAGGAATGGCTGGGGTCCTGATATGATTTTCCCCATGCCAAATTGGCCTGTCACAAGTGGCAGCTGGACCTTCTCCAGCCTAAATTGACTGAGGTCCCAGTATGGCCCTGGGCATTCCCCATGGCAAACTGACCTGGGCTAGGTGGCAACTGGATCTTCTCCAGGCTAAATTGACCCACTTCCAGTCCAACCCTGGACATTTCCCATGCCAAATTGACCAGTGCCTGAAGGCAATTGGGTATTCTCCAGACTAAAATGGACCCCCCTACTTGGCTAAACCTGGGCATTCCCCATCCTCTTTTGACCTACCCTAGGGTAGCAGTTGGGACTTTCCCAGGGTAGGTTGACCCCTTGACTTCCCCTGGGAATTTCCAGGCTGAATTGACCTATGCCTGGTGATAATTGGGTTGTGCCCAGGCTTAATTGAACCCTGTTCCACCACAAACATGGGCATGCCATATACTAAGTTGAGCTAGCCCAGGCAGCAGCTGGCCATTGAACAGGCTACACCTGGAAATTCCCCATGCACATTTGACTTACCCCTGGTGAAAGAATTTCTGGCATCCCCATGCCAAATTGACATCACTATGACCATGCATAGCACCTTGGAAATTCTGCATGACCAATTGGAGATTCTCCAGGGGGGCTTGGGGAATTTCCATGACAGGTTGGAGATTCCCCAAGGGGGCATGGAGATTCTCCACAGTGACTTGGAGATTCTCCATGACAGGTTGGAGATTCCCCAAGGGGGGCATGGAGATTCTCCACAGTGGCTTGGGGATTCTCCATGACTGGTTGGAGATTCTCCATGTCATTTTGGAGATTCTCCCAGTGATTTGGGGATTCTCCATGACTGGTTGGAGATTCCCCAGGGGGGCATGGAGATTCTCCACAGCAGGTTGGAGATTCTCCAGGAGGGCTTGGGGAATCTCCATGACAGGTTGGAGATTCTCCACAGTGAGTTGGAGATTCTCCATGACAGGTTGGAGATTCTCCACAGTGGGTTGGAGATTCTCCATGACAGGTTGGAGATTCCCCAAGGGGTCATGGAGATTCCCCATAGCAGGCTGGAGATTCTCCACAGTGAGTTGGAGATTCTCCATGACAGGTTGGAGATTCCCCAAGGGGTCATGGAGATTCTCCATGGCAGGTTGGAGATTCTTCAGTCACTTGGGGATTCTCCATGACAGGTTGGAGATTCCTCAGGGGGGCATGGAGATTCTCCATGGCTGGTTGGAGATTTTCCATGTCATTTTGGAGATTCTCTGCAGTGATTTGGGGATTCTCCATGACTGGTTGGTGATTCCCCAGGGGGGCATGGAGATTTGCCAGGGAGGTATGGAGATTCTCCATGGTAGGTTGGAGATTCTCCAGGGGGGGCTTGGGGAATCTCCATGACAGGTTGGAGATTCTCCACAGTGATTTGGGGATTCTCCATGACAGGTTGGGGATTCCCCAAGGGGTCATGGAGATTCTCCATGGCTGGTTGGAGATTCTCCATGGTAGGCAAAAAGTGACCTGCACATAGTATTTTCCCAGCCCAGCTTCTGAGTGCTTGGGTCCAGGGAAGCCTCAGGCCAGGCCCTGAAGCCCTACAAGCCCAGTATGAGGGATTGGCTTCATCCAAAACCTGGGGCTGTTGGCTTGGGCATGGCTTCCCAGTACAAACATAATACATATTTAATACAAAGTATTTCTACACAAGTTGTACTCAGTGTGCACTGGGAAAAACTATAAGAAACTCTAGGGCATGATATAGAGCATCTAGGAGAGTTGGACTAATCAAGAATTAGAGAAAAAACAGCACATCCAGTCCCAATATGTTCCAAATTTCATCATACAGGACCTTTCACCAGAAAAAAGGCAATATCTCCAGACATGCCAGTGCAATAGTGACAAAAAATATATCAGCTGGAAGGTATATTCAAGTAGAATCACCTTGTAGAAAACCAGGAGGTTAGGTGCAATGGTGAAGAATCTGAAAATGAAGTGCTGAGGCTGTGTGAGAGAACTGAAGGAGTGAGGTCTTCCAAAGGGGCCTCTATAGCCTGGAAGAGAGAACTGTCTGAGGAAGGACATCTGAGGCAGTCTGAGATCTGTCTGAACACAGCAGAAGGCAACTCAAGGCCTTCTCTAACTTGAACTCAAACTCATAACTCAGAACTTCACTATTATTTTGTGTAAGTTGCTACAGTGGAGAGTAAGTGCACATGGGATTACTTAAGCCACATCATGTGTCTACTCTTGAAGCTAAGTAAAGTCTAAAGTAAATGAGCAAAAATAAAAGTAAAAGAAAGTAAAAGCAGTAAAGTAGAAGTCAAAGTAAAAACTATAAAATAAAAGAAATATCTTAGTGGGGAGTACTCACTCCCTACATCCACAGTCACTTGAGAATTCAACTGTCCTTGGTTACAAACTGAGAGTATGAGCTTGAAGGTGCCAATGGGGAAAGGTAGCAGATGGGCTCACCAAAGGATGATGGCTGTGCAAAACTTCATGAGACTCGAGGAGATGGCGAAGGAGAGTGTAGGGAAGGCGTAGGAAAAAAAACTGAAAGAATATGTGCACCCCATCCCGGGATATCAGCAAAACCAGCTCGAGACACCACTGCACATGAAATTCCAGATTTCTCAACAAGGGCTGCACAAACCGTGACATGAGGTATACCATTCACAAGCACTGGTCCAGTAGTACTATATCTCAAAAAAGCGAAAGGCAAGGCAAAGAACTGAGGGAGATACAATGTAGACAGTGTGTAGGCCAGCATAAGGGGTGGGAAGAGGAGGCCGCTGCACAACAACTGCTGAGCAAATCGATACGAAACTGCAGGTAGCAGTAGAGGACACCTAGGAAGAGATGGTGAAAAAGGAACCAGACCAATTGACCTGCCCAGTCCTGAGATATCTGCCAGGTCACCTCATAGCTCCTCCATACACAGAAACTCTCATATCTCCACAACCACCAAGTGCATAGGAATGAGAAAGGTATCAACAGGTATCCATAAGAAATTAGTAGCACCATGCCAAAAAGCAAGAGGCACAACACCAAAATGAGTGAGATGTGTGATCCTGACCTCATCACCCTGCTCAGACATGAAAACCCAAATAACACCACAATGGTGAATGTGCGTGCTACATCTAGAATATCTTCTGGTAGATGTTGTCTAGGGAATCCATGTCTGAAAGAAGCAAATGATTTGGCACAGAATTGCATGAGTTACAGCCTAAGCAAGGTAGGGGCTAAGAGGGTGGCATGGCATCAGTGAGGAACTGCTGGGTGGAAATCTATGAAACTCCAGGAGGTGATAGGAACACTCGAGGAGAGTCAGGAGAATGAGGAATTGTGGGAAAAGGTGCACCCATTCCCTGAGATATTAGCAAAACTGTCTCATACCCCTCTGTACACTAGGAAAACCCATATCTCTACAACCACTGAGTGCAAAGCCATGAGAAAGGCATCACCAGGTAGCCAGTAACAGGTCAAACCACCATGCAAGAAAGCGAGAGGCTTGACATGAAAATGGCCAAGATTTTGATATGTTTTGCAAGTCTCTTAAACCCTTCAGCCACTTTCCCACAGTCCAAGGAACTTGGCTTCCTTCTAGCACTTTCAATACTTATTGGATGGAGTTGAAACCTTGCATGTGGGTAGATATCTGTGACAGGCACCCTCCCCACAAATTCTGAGGTATGTTATTAATGTGGATAATGTGTGGTACCCACCTGAAGCAAAAGAAGAAAAAGTGGACCTACACCTTATCTGTCATCTAAACCCCCATATACCTTTACAGATATATTGTCCTATGCACCCCCCATGCTTCCAAACTATCAGAATTCACACCAGACAGAGGGATACAAGTCTGTAGGGGGAGGGGGAGACCTGATCATAACTCAAGAAGAGATGCCTGTGGGGACTTTTTATTTTAACAGTTTGTAGAAATACATATGTCAGTGGGGACAGGTCTGAAAATTTCATGGTGATATGTGAAGAACTGTAGAATTTGGAACAGATTTTGCATTTTTACCCCTATGTATTTTGAAACCCATTCACTGCCCTAAGTTGAATGAGATTTGTGTCTATCTAAGGGTTAATATATTCCAGATGTATTTGGATACATTAGAGCACATTACAATGAAAGGAGGAAGTGTAATGAGGCAGAAATGAAGCCCAGGAGACCGCTTTTTTGCTTACATAATAAAAAAAAACAGAGTAGGAGGATGGGGCAATTAAGGTATGACACAGCCACATTGTGGGGAAGGCCCAGGCTGCAGGCCACCCCTGATTACTAATCAAGTGTACACTCACAGTGTGCCAGTGGCACAGCCCCCTGAACTATATTATTACCACTATATTATCCATATGACACATATCTTGTATCTGTGCTTGGTTGTTTGTCCCCCCCCCCTTTAAGATCCCCCCTCCTGTGTGTGCTGTTGTTATTTGTGTTCCTTGATCATGCCTTTGCATTGCCACATCATGTGTTTTTACCCCTGCTGGTATGCCACCATTGTCCATGGCCCTCAATCACAGTCTTGCATTGTGACATCATGTGCTTTAACCCCCCTCTTATCATTTGGCAATTGCAGTCTTGGGGGCATAAATACCTTGCCTATGTTGTGCTCTACCCTTTGCTCATCATCCATGTCTGCTACCATAGTGTTCAGCTTCTTTGTGCTGGCCAATAGCAAGCACATGAAAATGTTTAGGGCTGGTTCATCCATGGCAACGTACCACTGCATTTATGAAACCACAATTCAGTGCACCTCTGGTGTGGTGTTCCCTGCTATGCTGCATGTCTATAGTCCATTTAATGACATTGTCCTCTCTGACAATACTGTGGCCTTTGTGTCAGTGAAGGCCACCATACCTGCCAATGTCTCCAGAGAGCCTGTTCTTCTCAAGGGTATCTATGTCATATGTACCAGTCCCCAGTGATGCCAACACTGAAGACTACAAGTGTCATATTCCCAACTTTCCCCATCCTATGATTGTCATGCTGGGTTCAGTGAGCAGCCAACCAAAGGCCCTGTGTGATGGTACATCCAAGGCCTTTGACATCACTTCTAATGACTACATTTGGGACAGCAGAATGACATCCACTGTGTGGTGCATATACCTTCCCCTGTCATCTGAAGCTTTGTGACTCATGTCACAGCTGTGTCTTTGACACTGCATGTCCACATTGGAGCAAGACCCCTGTCCCAAACCAGAATACTGTGGTCTTCTACATTGGTCATTTTTCTGACACTGCAACATCTGGCAGCTTGCAGGTAGAGTTGGAGAGTATTGCCCTCAATGTTGGCATAGTAGATACTAAGTTGAATGTGGGAACACCATCCTCCTCCCCCTCCAAAAGGCAGAAATTCATGGCAGTTGCTCCCAGGGGAGGGTATCTCAAGTCCATTTATTGTGTGTCCTGTGTTCTCACACCTGCAACAGAGATCATACAGGAACATCATTGGAGGCAAGTAGGGTGGAGCAAGCCATATCCACATCTTCAAATGATCACTGTGAGTTGGCATCATCTATGACTGTGATGCATGCAAGCCCATGGTCAGCATCACATTCCATCACCCCAACTGACAATTCCATTGCAAAAGGTGTTGCTGCAGCATTGGTGACTAGGGGTCAGGGGAAGGGTAGGTGATTGTAATGTCATGATCTCATCTGTGTTGTCATCAATCTTTATCTACAGGGTGTATCTACTTTTTCAAAAAATCAACTTGTTAGTCACAATGTATGTCAGTCATGACATCTTGCCTGTTGTTTTGCCTGATTTTCATTGTCTTATAACCCACCTGTTGTGTTGGGTAGCACACCAACATGTCTTCTCTCATTATGTCTTGTTTTTTCTGTGTTTCTGACAGTTGCCATGTGCCTTCCCTCAAGCTGGATTCTACATGCAACAGTTGTTATATGTGTTACAATGCTGCTATCTACACTTCTGCTGGTGGGTCAATGCAGGCTCAAATCATTGTGAAGGGTTCATTTAGTGATGTGTGGTCACTGACCACACTGTGGTGTTCATCATGGGTAAGGCTTACTTACCCACCACCTCTGCCCATGACCAGGCACTTCTAGACACCCTGTACTTTGTTCCACTGCCTGGAGACCCCTCTTCTGACACTCATGAGTTTGTTCTCCCTCAATGGACTGTGCCCTTCCTCATCAGCCTTGGTCATGTAATGTCTTCCTTTGCAAGGAGTGATGGTCATCATAGTTCAGTCTCTGTGTCATGTTCAGACTTTGTGTGGGATGGCAAGATGTTGTCCAAACTAATGTTAGTAGTTGTGTAACTGCTTTTTCTTCTCATCTCCTCAAATTAATGTCAGATGCAGCTTTGACAACAGTCTCCTTCCCCCATACTGCATCTCATCTTTCCCACACAGTTCACTCATCCAGTTTCTTGGACTGGTCAAAGATGTTGGCACTAGTGGGGGTATGACCATTGATGTCAAAAGCATTGTTATAGATGTGGACTGTACCTCAGCTCTCAGGAAACATAAGTTCTGTACTATGGCAGACAGGTATGTCCTCCCTGTCATCTTGCTATGCTGTATATGCTCACACCTTTTATGTAGCTCTCCTATGTCTATAATGTGTTCCTCTGTAGCCTCTGTAGCCAGGGGTACATGCACTCATGTTATGCACCTGTCCCTGCACATCACCCATCCACTGTGCAATATAGGTTTTGAGATAAAACATACTGCAGAGGAGGAGCATGCAGACCCTTCAGTCACCTGTGGTCCTGAAACTGGGACACCCAACATGTACAATTTGGCCTAAACATAGGACTAGCTGATGTTGGCCGATGTGGGCTACTCTTCTTGCAAGAGTGCTAAGGGAAATAAGAAGGGGAAAGCTGTAGGTGAGACCTAGGCTTGTCCCAAGGGGTCTTGAGTCAGAAGGAGACAGAGGAGGGGGATTCTAGGCAGTAAAGTGGGAAATATATGAAGGGGAAACTTGAGAGCTTGTTGGAACTGGGTAGGCGGCAATAGTAGGCTTGGAGGACAGTTTTTGGGATGTTAGGGATTCGATGGCAGTGGAATGGCAGCAAAGGGAATTCTAGGTCGAGGAAACACTTTGAAGACTCAAAGGTGACTCGGAAAAAGCTCTTTCAACTCGAAGGGACTCTCAGATACTTGTAGACTGACTCCAAAGGTGTGGTGGTATATTTTTCTAAGTATCTTGGCTTTTGTATCATAAGGATAGTGGTATCTAAGGTAAAATTCAGCATATTTCAGGTCTGTCATATGTCAAAGTAAGAAAAATGTAAAGTCTGACTCTAGGGTAGGCATGCACACAGTGATGACAGAAGTAGGGAAACAAGTAGAAGTGGGAAACAGGGGTAAGTAAGGATGAGGCAGTAAGACCACATGCCTGGGTGGTGGAAGTGCTTGCTGGGTGCTGGTGGCAGTTCTAAGGGCAAGGACAGCCTTGGCACTTGCAGAGAGACAAAAGGTGCTGAGGGTGTCACAGTGACATGTGATGGATCGGTGGGACTCACAAAGGTGCCAAAGTAGGCAGCAATGGTGTTGGCAGTGATAGGGGTAGCAGTAGCCATGTGACAACAAGGAAACAAGGCAGGTGATGTGTTTACAGGCTGTCTCGTGATTGTAAGGGATGCATGATTGGGTGATTGGTGAAAGTAAGGATTGCCACTGAAGGCACTTTGCAGTCTCAGGGAGCCTAGACTCCCTACACCTCCTGGGGTCTTTAGACTTTGACTGTCCCCAGTCAAGTGCACATGATTAGGTATGAGATGGAGACAGAATGCCTTTGTAATGAAAGTGGCTGTGCACAGATCAAAGCACAAGTGATGGGGTTCTCGAGCATGTGCTGTGGGAAAATGCTTCCATGGTGTAAAGTTTGCTTAATGCACCAAGTGTAATTGCCATGTTCATTCCTTTTCTGCTAAGTCCATCAACCTCACTCCTGCCCACTCATCATTACCAAGTCTCTCCCATCCCAACACGATGTTGTGCTCCCAGAGCACCTCCATTTCTGTACCACCTTTCGTTACTCCCGATACTGCAAGAGATCTTGTTCCAGGCATGTGGGCATCACACATGAAGAAATTAGAGGTGCTGATGAAGGAAATACCTGGTGAGTCTGCAGATGAGGGGACAGCACAAGTGTGGTTGGGATGGTATGAAGAGTTGTTGGTAAGCAGCCTGCATGATACTGATGCTACTGTCCTTCTGATGCCTGGTTGCAGGGACATATCAAGCAACTACACAGGTTTGCCTCAGACATGAGCACTGAGGTCCCCAACTACCCTGATGACATCAAGACTGTGATCAGCAACACCTCCCTGGCATTAACAGCACTCCAAGCTCGATTCCCACCCTGTGCAATGAAACCTAAGCCCAAGCCAACTGTGAGCAGTTCCAGTGCCCCTCCAGCAGGAGGTGAGGCAGTTTGTCAGTCACAGAGGCAGCTGGAGAAGTCTGCCAAGAAAGAACAAAAAGGTGCATCAGTATGTATGAGACCTGTGACCATTGAGTAGTGCACTAACATCTGGAGTTGGTCAGGCTGCTGACACTGGTTCACCAATGAGAGCCTTCAAAGGCATGGCATCAACTGGCCTGGGTGGCCTGATGGTGGATGAAGATGTGATGGAGGTTGACCCTTCACCAGTGAACAATGAACCTTGTGAGTGGTGCATAAAACCAGGGATTATTTGTGTGTGGAAAAAATGGACAGTGTGCAAGGCCTGCCACAATGGCAAAAAGAAGTGCAACAAGGCTGGCAAACTGGGCAGAAAGGTGAGTACAGCTTGTTGAACAATGCACCCAGCTAGTGACCACATGATGCAGTGCAAAAACCCAGAGGGTCCCCAGCCCGATGTAGGGAGCCTAGGCTCCCTGAGGCTCCAAGGCGCCCTCAGTGGCAATCCCAACTCCCCCTAGCTGCCAGATCATGCGCCCGTCACGGTCACGGGATTGTGTCGCCGCCTACACTACGCTTCCTCTCGATCACATGCCTGTTACTGCCAGCAACATCGTCGCCTGTCACATGTCACTGTGCCTCCCCGCAGACCCTCCTTTACCTATACCGCTCCCTTCACCCCCTGTCTGCTTCCAGGGCATGATCCCATTCCTCAGACGTATGGTTATGCTGCCTTGTCTTAGTTCGTGTTTTTCTTCTCCCCTCTCATTTTCTTTTCCTTCGCCGCTGTCACTGCTGCGTGCATGCCTACCCTAGAGTCGGACTTTACATTTTCCTTACTTTTGACATATGACAGATCCGAAATATGCCAAATTTTACCTTAGATACCACTGTCTTTACGATACAAAAGCCTGGGCTACTTAGAAAAATATACCACCCACCTTTTGGCGTCACACAGCGAGAGTCTGAGAGTCCCCTTCGAGTCTAGAGAGCCCTTCCTAGCCATCTTCAAGTTTTCAAAAGATCCCCGAGTCCCAGAGTTCCCTTTACCGCCATTTCGCTGCCATTGAGTCCCATACATCCCGTAACCCATCCTACAAGCTAACTATTGCCGCCTACCAAGTTCCAACGAGCTCTCAAGTTTCCCTTTCGTATAATTCCTGCTTTACCGCCTAGCATCCCCTCTTCTGTCTCCTTCTGACTCGAGACCCCTTGGGACAAGCCTAGGTTTTACCTACAGCTTTCCCCTCTTATTTCCCTTAGCACTCTCACAAGAAGAGTAGCCCACACCGAGTCAGCCTCTACAAGCAAGAAGGTGAAGGTGCACCCCACTCCCCCTCCCTCATCAGCACTGACTCCTACAACAGGACAACCCCAACCCTGTCTTGTTAGTTGCTTGATGGCTACTCAACCTGCCACCTCGACATCTGCTCCAGCTGTGATTGAACCCCAGGATGCACTGCTGCACCCTCTCCCACTCTTCCTCCCCAGTGGCCCATCCACCCCCACTCCTACATCTGGATTCCCAGAACCCCTCAGTTCACATACTGGTGGGAAGCCCACTGATGACCCAGCTGGGTCCTCCAGGGGTTCCAGTGAGTTCCTAAGTGCACAGGTCGAGTCAGGCTGAGATGAGGAGGCTTCCAAGATTGCAAGCAGTGAGGATGAAGCCCTTGAGAAGGTTGAGATCGACCTGACCAAAACCAATGAGGCCACAATGCCTAGGGGGGAAATTTGACCACCTGCCAAAGGTAAGCACAGGACACAGAGTGGCCATATGCACCTGATCAAAGAACTGGACAAGAGGATTGCCAAGGTAGAGGAGTCAGTCGAGTGGGGTGAGGATGCCTTGCTTAACCTGTACATGCAGATGGCTCAGGTCAGTGGTGCCACAGGCCAGATTGCTGATGCCCTTTGACAGTCTAAGCACCAACTGAGGGCCTTAAAGGTGTGGCACTGGGAAAACTTCATGCCAGGGCCTTCTGGCCTTCCTGAGTGCAGTAGTCAGTAGCAGTAGCCTCGTTGTGCAGCCCTTCATTTTTTCTTCTTTGGAGTTGTACCATAGTGCCAGCAGTAATATCATCTGTGTGCACATTGTCCATGAACACACCTCAGCAGTAAGATTGAAAGGTCAGAATAACATAAGAAGCATAAGTGAAAAGAAGGAAGAACAAGCAGTATAGTATTGCTATTCTGACTGAGTAGGTAGCAGTGATTGTTGTTTTAGTTTTGGCAGAAATCTATAGATGGTAAACAGTGAGTAAAGCTATGAGTTAAGGAAAAAAGAGGGGGACAGAGAAATTTGGCTTTTGGTTTTTATATTGTTATATGATTTTGTGCTGGGCTTTTGGTGTCAGTAATTTATACAGGAAAAGCATCTGTAAAAAGATAGACAAAGGATGGAAAAAGGAAAGACAAGAACAGGACATAGGATGTAAGTTACTCCTCTGACTCATCCCCAAGGACACCAGCAAGTTCTGGGTCAGGAAGGGAGTCATCTTCAAGCTGATCTATAGCAGACCTGTCAAGGCCAACCAGATGGGTGACCTTGATATGGGACCTGTTTCTTGGGAAATAGGGGTATAAGTGAAAAGCAGCAAAGCAAAACCTCAAAACAGCACCATTGAGCTCTGCGAGGAGATAAGAGCTGCCTTTGGTGTGGTGTATGACTACCATAGGACCTAGGTAATGAGGTTTGGTCTTTCAGTCCAGCTCTTTCTCAATGTGGGAATTTCTGACAAGGATGAGGGTACCTGGTTTGAAGTCAAAGTCATGGATAGTCCTCTCAAATCGAGCCATAAAGTCCTTTGCCAAAGTGAAGTGGGAATTGAGGATTCGATTGTGTATTAGTGCTAGGTCTTCTGGGTGCTTCTGCAATTGCCAAGCATGATTGGCAATGAGAGCAGTAGTAGAGTATGACTGTGCTTCAAAAGGGGCAAGAAAGGTTGCTTCAGCAAGGTCAAAAGGGAGTCTGGGATGGACACCATGAGCCATATAGTAAGGGGAAAATCCCATAGCTTTGTGAACCATAACCCTCTCTGCCCAAAATACAGATGGGGCCACTTCTGACCATCTTGAGGCTTCACCCTCACAACTCTTAACTGTCACTTCTCTGACATCAAAATGCCACCACTCCACAATACCATTTGCCTGTGAGTTATAAGGCAAGATATGGATATGCCAAATGCCATATGTCTTTGTTAGCCAGTTGAGTGCTAGAACATAAGGACTGCCATTGTCAGTGACAACCTCTGCCACTGCTCCCCATCTGCACAATATCTGCTTGAATAAGAATTTGCTGATCAACTTTCCAGTTTCAGATTGAAGCATGGCCCACTCTGGGTAGCTGGTGAGGGAGCATCGAGCTTGAGTGATGTAGTGGTATCCATTGGACTTTGGCATTATGAAAGGGTTGACATAGGCTATGTAGAATAGAGGCTTGGGTATTGCCACAACAGGGGGAATATGAATCCAGTCGAGGTGGTGAATCTGGCATTTGTGACATGTCTTGATGTACCAGTGAACATGCTGCTCAAGCATGGGCCACCAAAACCATGTCAGCAAGTGCATATGGGTGGAGAAGATACCCTTGTGGCCTAACTCGTCATGGGCCTGACATATAATTTCAAGCCACTTGTGGCGGCAAACCACAAGCTGGTGGTGACCTTGGGGCTCTTTCCTTCAAAGCTCTCTGCCCTTTACAAAGTACCAGGTTGCTAGCTGCACAAGACTCTCCAGCTCCTTTTCTCCCAACTCATCTGGTGGCTTCTTCATTTCCAAGAACCTCCTCACAACCTCCAACCTCTCATCCCTCTGCTTTGCCTTCTTGGATTGTGGGATTTTGGTCTCAGTGTTTCCTGGTGGAGAATCAGTTGCCATAAATATGCTGACATCCTGAGGCAGGATTTTAGATGAGTAGTATATGGACAGCAGAATTTCTGGAGGACATAGCATCCAAGTCCTTGGCTCTCAGCAATTCATGAGTTCCATGGCGAAAGCTCCACACTCATCTACCCAGTCTTCATACTCTTCTTCATCTACCTCAGGGTCTTCTTCAGCTCTCAGTCTCCTCGACAGTCCATCAGGAGCAGCATGCTTAGTAGCAGGTACATGTACCAGTTTGAAATCAAAGAGTAGAATACTGGCAATCCACCAGTTGATGGTGGCATTAGGCTGTAAGTTGGGATTGTTAATCATGCCCTTGATATACCTCATGTCAACCTCAACAACTAGATTCTGCACTCCAAAAACATAAAGCTGCATGTCATGCAGCACTTGAAACAGACTGAATAGTTCGAGTTTGGCTTGACTATACCACCTCTCTCAGTTGTTAAGAGTGATGGATCTGAAGTGGGCAGGGTACCTCTTGGAATCTTCCCCCTCTTGCATCAGGATATGACTGACAGCAATGTTGGAGGTGTCAACAGTGAGGATGACTGGAAAGGAGGAGCCATAGTCAATAGGATGCAGCACTGGGGAGGTGACTATAGCTGCTTTGAGATAGTCCATTGCTGCTTGGTGTTCATCACAAAACTTGAAGAAGACATCTTTCTTTGTGAGCTGGATGAGAGGGCACACATGCTTGGCAAAGTCTAATGAAGATGTGGCAATATGAGCATAGACCTAGAAAGCTCCTAACTTCAGTGACATTAGCGCAATAAGGCCAGTCTCTAATTTTTTGGACTTTAGTTTCGTCAGGGATTCTCCTGTCATACAAAACCTTATGCCCCACCACTACAATAGATGGGGTGGCAATGTCACATTTCTTAGCAGAGACAGTAGCTCCTGCATGGCAAAGTTGGTGTAGTACATGATTGGTATTTTTGAGGTGTTCCCAGATAAAGCACTGAATGCCAGGGTTCTGCAGTATCATTTCATAAGACCCACTGGCATTTAGGTAGCAAGACTTAGGGCCTTTGATTGGACAGTCATCGATGAATGGAATGGAGACCTCAGGGATTTCATCCTTTAGGATCCAACAGACATCACCATGGAATATTTGAATGGCATTAGTGTACCCCATAGGTAATTTTGTCAGCCTAAGGGTGCCAATGGGGGTTTGGAAGGTAGTCAGGTCATGGTAATCATTGTGGATGGCTTGGTGGTCATAGCCAACCATAAGGTCCAAGATCCTGTACACTGAGTGACAGGTGAAAGCTTCAGCAATTGAGTTGATGAAAGAAGGGACAGCTGAATCTTGGATAGAGATGGCATTTAAGGGCTGTAGGTCATGAACAAGGTGCAGAGATTTCCCATCCTTCTTGACAATGCAGAACCACTTGGACTGATATGATGAGGTCGAGGGCTTGTAAACACCAGCAGCAATTTTCTCTTTAATTATTTGGATGACATCTCGAAAGATGGCAGGCAGGATAGGGATGTTACATTCAACCCAGGGTTTGTGTGGTAAAGTTGGGATTTTTAGCAGGGGAAACATGTCTTTGCAAAAGGTTCCCCTTTCTGAGGTCTCCCAAGCAAAGGTGGCTTTGTGTGTTTGAACAAGCCAATGAACAAGATCCAACTCTGCTGGCCAAAGGAACTTGGTAGGATCAAGATCAAGCTCTTCCACCCTTTGAGCAGTAAACCCAGAACCTGGAATGAATAAAGGAGGGTGGTACAGTAACACAGGTAAATCTGCGAGAGGATTGCCAACTTCCCAATGCTCCACCCTGAATTTGACAGGCATCGCAGTTGGGATAGGCTTTACCTTCTTTGCTACAGGCTTGTATTTCAACATATGAAAAATGGGTCATAGTGAAAGGTAGACTGTAGGGCAGAAAGTGTCAGTGGAGAAATTGTAGTACTAGTGGTGAATAGGAAGGGGTCTTTAGGCAATATGAAACTGGAATTGAATGGATCAGGAGACACAATATCTGGGGTATAACTGAATAACAGCACTGCTGTGGCATTTTCTTTAAAGTTGGTAGAAAGAGAGGAAGTGGAATTTCTTGAAGCAGAAGGTGAATCTGAAACATAAAGGGAACACACAGATACTACATTATCTTGGTCTCCTTGTAACCTTGTTGAGTCATTGACCATTGTTAAAAACCTGGTTCACTCTCTTGGAGTTGGCAGCAGTGATTCCAGTGGGCAAAGTATTCTGCCTCATCATCTGGGTTCACAATGAAGAGAAATAAGTGAGAGATCACAGGGGTAGCTTCTGAAGGCTAGTTAGACCCTGTAGGGAATCCTGTTGAAGAGAAGAACCAGTAGGAAAAGAAAACAGAAAAAGAAACTAAACACTTAGCCTGAATAACTGAACTGAAACTCTGCTGCACCACCACCTTAGGACTTCCCTAAGGCTGCTCAGACCTCACTCTCAAGGGCTGTAGCAGTAAGAGAGCTGCCACAGACTGGTCCCACCAGTCTGTGATCTCCAGCCTCTATAGTGGTTGCTTCTTCTTGTAGCTAGTACAATTTCGAAGTCAAGTCCCAACATGCTTACTAAGCAACCTCTCGCCTCGCCACTAAGTCCCCATCCCACTTACAAAATGGGGATCAAGCCCCTTAGAAAAGTAAATAAATTCCTCCACACCTCAAACCTCTCATTTCCATCTATTCCCTTACCAGGGAGCTCCCACTTCCTACAACAAATTGGGGATACAGGTATAGATGATGTCAAGGGTGGGTCAGGATAAGTAACTGGCAGCCTGAATTGGGGTCACAGATTTCTAGAGATTGTTCACCATCAGGGAAGTCTCGAAGGATGCTGCTGAGGAGGCAAAAGAACAGGTGGCCTAATAAGAGGTCAAAAGGGGCCTTATTGACAACTTGAATCTGTAGGTGAGCTTCAACCAGCCCAATTTGAAGAGAGGCATTTTTGATGACACCTAGAGTGCTCTCTTTACACTGGTTAGTGGCTTCTAACACCATACACATGTCTGAACAGAGGGGGCCCCTAAAGCCTCCCACAATTCATGCCTGAGGGCAACTACCTGACAGCTGCTGTCAAGGATACACTCAACCCAAAGCTTGTCCATAAGGACACCATCTACTGCACGGAGAGGGGCAGTGGCAAGACTGACACACTTGCCATCAGTATCCTTAACAAGGTATTGTTCATATGAGGCCCAGGTAGATGACAAGGATGAATTCAATGCAGTCTTGAGGCTACTGATCACTACCTTCTTTGTCATAGCCATCTCTTTTATCTGTTTGTGGATTTCTGGGCTGACCACTAGAAGATCTTGGGTCGAAATTTTGATCTTGGCCTCTAAGACTTGGGATACCAGCCATTTAGTGGTGGCAGCTTCATCAAAACTGCTCTGGTAGTGAAATTGAGGAGTAGGGTTAGACGGAGGTCTGGAGGCCAAAGGCTCAGCAGCATTAGGTCTAGCCTGCTGATCATTACATGGTGGCTGAGTGTTTGAAGTTGTGGTCAGTACAGGGTTGTTGGAAGGGGGAGGGTTGGCCAGAGTGGCATTTTGAGGGTGATGAGCAGGGATTTCCACACCATCAAAGTGGGCTGGTTTCTTCCTTTTGATAGCATTCTTAAGCTCCTCTACCTGAGCATAGGCTCTGGCAAGTGCACACTTATCTTCTTCATTGGCATTATCTTCTATTTCTTGGTTGACAAGGTATGATGAGGGGTGGACCTTGACCTGAAACTTAGTGGTGTCTTCAGAGCCAAAGAACATGGTGTTGACAAGGTGGGGTGGGGTATCACACCCTCTAGATGAAGTGGCATTACCTGGAGACTGAATAGAGACAAGATTAGCCAACACCATAATGGACTCTCTGAGAGCCAGGAAGTTATTGATTTTCTCTTTGAAATTCTGCCCTGCTGCAGACCTAGGAATGTCAGAACTGTCTTTCATAAAGACTTTACCACCTATAAGCATGCATTTCCCTTGGTGAACATACTCTTTGCAGAGCTCACACTTGGCTGTTCTATGGCCATCAGTTCCTCCACAGAAGAAGCAGCAGGGGTCAAAAGAGCAGTGAAACTGCTGTTCTGAGGGTTGAGTCTGGTGGCTGCCCGAGGTGGGGTCAGCAGCTTGGACATATTCCCTTTTAAGAATAGTGGGCAGTGAAGTTGGTTGGGAGTAGGATTCTGGGAATAAGGCCAAACTATTGATTTGGACAGCATTTTGGCAGGCCCCACTAAGGAGGTAGGTCATGTGCTTGTAGACTTCATCAAACAGCCATGGGTCATCAATGTCATGGTCTAGATCTTTGAGTTGGAGGTGAGTGGTGAGACTGCTATGGAATTTTGGGGGGAATCCTTCAAGGAACCTCTCATTAACATAGTCATCAGTAAGTCTCTTCTTCTTGTTAATTAGGGCTACAACTCTGCAGAATTCCTGCATGTATTTGCCAAGGTCTTTGAGGGATGACATGGGTTTCTGGACTTGGTGGTGGAGGAGGGTCTCAAGGTTGGCTTTAGTATACTGCCACCCTTTGACATCAGCACCAGGGTAGAAGCTGGTAACTTCTCTAGTAAAGTCATCCCAGTCATCACCCATAGCAGAGTCAAGGGAGGCCCATAGCTCCAACTCGTTTCTGTTGGCATAGTGAATAGCCCACTTAATCTTAACCCTGTCATCAGTGATTCCTGCATCAGTGCAGATCTGGTCGACATCTTCAAAGTAGGCACAAATATCTTCTGTTTTTTCCTGAAAACTTTGGGGCCTTATTGGAACCTCTAAGAGGCATTTCATGATGGTTGGTAGCAGCAGACATGACTGTGGGTGATGGCAATGCAAGCAGAGGAGGGTAATGCAGTATTGGCAGAGAAGTATGAGCTAGCAATAGAATGGGATTCTGCAAGGCAGTGAAGGATGTTGATGGAAGGAGTTGTTCTGCAGCAAAGGTCAAAGCTGATGAAGAAACTGGAGGGGATAGGTTGGTAAGTGGTGATAACTCTTGACAATCAGGGGGTGGTGCAAAGGCCTTGTCAAGCTCAAAGGCACCAGGTATATCAACTATTGAAAGAGAGGGAGATTCTAGATGATGAGGGGAACCAACAGCAAAAAGCTCTACATTTGGAGAACTAGGCTCTGGGATATCATGGGGGTTAGTAGCAGGCATGAAAATATCAGAGGAAGATATAGAAAGACAGCAGAAGGGCTCTAAGAGCTCTTCAAGTTCTGTTCTGTGGCAGGTAGGTCATAGGGATCTCCTTTCCAGATCTACAGACCCCTCATGGTGGGCTCCAAAATGATGTGGACTACTCATCTTGCAAGAGTGCTAAGGGAAATAAGAAGGGGAAAGCTGTAGGTGAGACCTAGGCTCATCCCAAGGGGTCTTGAGTCAGAAGGAGACAGAGGAGGGGGATTCTAGGCAGTAAAGTGGGAAATATATGAAGGGGAAACTTGAGAGCTTGTTGGAACTGGGTATGCAGCAATAGTAGGCTTGGAGGACAGTTTTTGGGATGTTAGGGATTTGATGGTGGTGGAATGGCAGCAAAGGGAATTCTAGGTCGAGGAAACACTCTGAAGACTCAAAGGTGACTCAGAAAAAGCTCTTTCAACTCGAAGGGACTCTCAGATACTCGTAGACTGACTCCAAATGTGCGGTGGTATATTTTTCTAAGTATCTTGGCTTTTGTATTGTAAGGACAGTGGTATCTAAGGCAAAATTTGGCATATTTCAGATCTGTCATATGTCAAAGTAAGAAAAATGTAAATTCTGACTCTAGGGTAGGCATGCATGCAGTGACAACAGAGGTGGGGAAAATGAGTAGAAGCAGGAAACAGGGGTAGGTAAGGATGAGGCAGTAAGACCACATGCCTGGGTGGAGGAAGCACTTGCTGGGTGCTGGCAGTGGTTCTAAAGGCAAGGACAGCCTTGGCACTTGTAGAGAGACAAAAGGCACTGAGGGTGTCACAGTGACACATGACAGATCAGCAGGACTCATGAAGGTGCCAAAGTAGGCAGCAATGGTGTTGGCAGTGATAGGGGTAGCAGTAGCCACATGACAACAAGGAAACAAAGCAGGTGATGTGTTTACAGGCTGTCTCGTGATTGTAAGGGATGCATGATTGGGTGATTGGTGAAAGTAAGGATTGCTGCTGAAGGTGCTTTGCAGTCTCAGGGAGCCTAGACTCCCTACACCGACAGACCCTGACCTGGTGTCAGCCAACATTGCACCCCCTGAAAGTGGGTCAGCTCCCCCTGAAAGTGGCTTGGCTGACCAGGCTGGGGGGATGCCACCCCCCCTGAAAGTGGGGTTGGCCAGCCTTGCTGGGGGATGGCCCACCCCCCCGAAAGCAGCTTGGCTGACCAGGCCAGGGGATGCCACCCCCCCTGAAAGTGGGGTTGGCCAGCCTGGCTGGGGGATGGCCCACCCCCCCAAAAGCAGCTTGGCCAACCAGGCTGGGGGATGCCACCCCCCCTGAAAGTGGGGTCAGCTGGCCTTGCTGGGGGATGGCCCACCCCCTGAAAGTGGCTTGGCTGGCCAGGCAGGGGGTTGCCACCCCCCCCTGAAAGAGGGGTTGGCCAGCCTTGCTGGGGAATGGCCCACCCCCCTGAAAGTGGCTTGGCTGGCCAGGCTGGGGGATGCCACCCCCCCTGAAAGTGGGGTTGGCCAGCCTTGCTGGGGGATGGCCCACCCCCCTGAAAGTGGGGTCAGCTGGTCTTGCTGGGGGATGGCCCACCCCCCTCAAAGCAGCCTGGTGGGGGATGCCACCCCCCTGAAAATGGGGTCAGCTGGCCCCATCCCCCACTGAAAGTGGGTTGGCTGACCAGGCTGGGGGATGCCACCCCCCCCTGAAAATGGTCTTGGCTGGATGGGGGATGGCATCCCCCCCTGACAGTGGGGTTGGCTGACCTGGCCAGGGGCTACCCCCCCTGAAAGTGGGGTTGGCTGGCCTGGCTGGGGGATGCCATCCCCCCTTGAAAGTGGGCCATCCAACGAGGCTGGGGGATGCTGCCCCCCCCCCCTGAAAATGGGGTTGGCCAGCCTGGCTGGGGGATGCCATCCCCCCAGAAAGGTGGGGTTGGCTGCCATGGCTGGGGGATACCACCCTTGAGATTGGGGTCAGCTGACCTGGCTTGGGGGGGGGGGGCATCCCCCCCATCCACTCCCTTGCTGACACTGGTCCTCTTATTCAGAGTTGCATGCACCCTTGACATTCATAATTCTATTTAATCTATTACCTTTTCCCCCCACATATCTACCCATTCATCTACATTGCTCTCTTGGTCTGATTCTGAGTTCTCACTCCCCTCCTTTGATTTTCCTCCACCTTCTTCCCCTTTCCCTCATCCTTCTTTGCCATCTTCTGTCCTCTGGTCACAATCCCACTCCCTGCCCTTTTCCTTTTCCTTGGAGGAGCTTCCTCCTCCTCCTCCTCCTCCTCCTCCTCCTCCTCCTCCTTCTCCTCATCCCCTCTATCACTATCATCCAACCCAGCACCCCCCTCTCCCCCTAGTGGTCCCTTGGTGCCTGCTGGACATTGCTCCAACCTTGAAACTACCACCCCCACTACATCCACACATCATCCCCCCTCTGCACACCAAGCTTGGAGTTCAACAAAAAATTCAGCTCACTGACCATAGGATCATCCTCCTCCACTTCTTGGGCATGACTACACTCCCTTAACAGAAGCCCAAGTCCCAGAACCACCTCCAGACCCCTTGAAGAGGAACTGAACCTTGCACTTTGCAACTCTCCAATTGCCTTTTGGAAAGTCCCCAAATCCAAGTGAATTTCCTCTGGCAAGTACTTGCCACTCCATGTTGGATCTGCCAGGGTGCTTCCTTAGATGTGTATCACTATTGGAGGACACCAATGTTCTGCTGACTAATCTACATTCATGCTCTACACCCCAGTTCTCCCACCTAGACCCCAGACACCCTGCCCCTACTCCTTGCTACCCTTCCTCTGGCACTCACCCTGCACCTCCCCAGTACATGTGCCCCCTCTCACAAGTGCAACCCTCCAGGGTTGCCCTCTTGCAGCTGATGACCTGACCCCTCTTCTTTGCCCTTGCTTCCAACATCATCTTCCAACCTGAGCTCGAAACCCATCACTGCTTCTTCGTCCTCTGCCTCCAGCGCCCCTTGTATCTCTGCCAATGCTGCATCATCCTTCAGAACAAACAAGCACAGCCTTTGAGCATGAGTTAACCCATTTAAGGGGAACCCTTTGAGTGTGACCAGTTTGTATGAGTTGCCCACATGACCCACAACCCATCTGGGTGCTGACCATCATGGCTGGAGTTTTCTTGTCATTGAAAAGGACATGTCTGGGATGGTATCATACACCTGTACTAGTTGCCCTTCCTTGAAGACCACTTCACCTGTAACCAAGTGTAACACCCATTTGTCAAATGTAGCTTTTCTTCTCACCACATGCAACACTGCTTGGTTTGCCCCACCCAGGCACTGCTGCTCCATGTAGGTCAACTGTGTGCCTACTGCCTTTATGTCTGGCTCCTGTACTGTGTTGCTGACTGGTGTCCAACTTGTGTTCATGACCAGTCCAAGCAGCAACTCCTTTGGCAAAAGTTGAAATGCAGGTATGATCCACTCATTCATTCGTCATATGGCCTCCTTGAAGTGATCAGGCCAGTGCTTTGTTACATCCCCAGCACCACTGCCCTGCTCTTCGTCCTCTCTGACCTTTGGCACCCCCATCCTTTTTAACCTGCCCAGCAGCTTGCCATTCACATTCTCCACCAGCCCATTGATCCACAGTGCATATGCTGCCACCACATGGTGAGTGGTTCCATGTGCCTTGCACCAAGCCTTTACCTCACCATTCTTGAAGTGCAACCCTCCATCTGTCATGAAGGTTTCTGGTGCTCTGAATAAGTGGGTCACCACTTTTAGCCCATCTAACATTGTCTTTGCCATGCTGTGCACCTTGAGTTTGAAGCCCCAAACATACTGCAAGTGCCTGTCTAAAATCAGCAGTATAGAGTGGTAACCTCCCTTTCCCTTTGGCATGGACAGATAGTCAGCCACCACTAGTTCAAATGGATGTCATCTTGTGATTGGGTACAGCAGTGCATGGAGGTGTGTTGAGCCAAAACCTTTGCACTGTGCACACCTTGTTAATGCCTGCTGTATGGAATGGTCCAGCCATGGACTCCAGAACCTGTCCATTAATTTTAGTTTTACCAGGTCACATCCCCAGTGCCCATTTGTTTTGTGTTCTTCCTCTGCTAGGGCTATTGCCTCCTCTTGCATGACACACTTGATGCATGGTTTTGCTCGAAGCAACCTTGTCATTTGTATTTGCCACAAATGCCTGCCTTCCACCTGATATCCCTCCACCTGGTGCCATGCTCTCTGGCAGTCTCTTTTGTTTGTGGTCATTTTGAGGTTGAAGATCATGTCTATGACCTCTGAGAAAAGTGGTTCATTAGCAAACCTTTCTTTCAGTGCTATGAACTCTGGATTCATCTCAACCATGAACAGATCATTTACTATCCCCTTTGATGCCTCCCAGTCCTTGCTCACTGTCCACTCACTGCTGTTGTTTCCTGTCCTTGGCTTTTCTGCATGTACTCAGCTTAGTGCATCTGCTGCTACATTTGTTCTTCCCAGCCTGTGCCTGACATCCACTATTTGGTATGCTGATATGCCATCCCACCACTGTGTGTGCACCAGCAACAACCTGTCATTGCACAGTGTGTCTCTGAGTGCTGTACAGTCCATTTCCAGTTCTACTGGGAAACCCCATATGGTGTTGCTGAAGTGGTCAACCCCAAACTTCAACATTGCAAACTCAAGGATGTACAGCTTATATCACTCTTCGACACTCGACATGTGTTTGGAAGCAAATCCAATTGGATGCACTGCCATTACCTTCTCTCTGTTTGCCAATGTTGTTTCAAACCTCTGTGAGAGAACTGCTCTGAATCCATCTTTGCATCTGTCTGTGGTCAGTATGAATGGTGTGCTGTTGAACCTGGGTGCCCTCAACACAGGCTCAGATGTTAGTACCTGTTTTAACCATATGAATGCTTTGGTTTGCCTAGTCATCCAGTACTGTTCTAACAGTCTATCCTGTAGGTACTGTTTGTACTTTCTTTTGCTTGCCTTTGCTTCTGTTGCCAGTAGGTCCAGGTTTCATTGCAAGTCTGTTAGTGGGGCCACTAGTCTTGCATAGTCCTTAACCAATGAACGGAAGTAGCCTGTTAGTCCTAGAAACCTCATCAACTCTAGCAATGATTTAGGTGTGGGCCACTTAGCAACTGCCTCCAGCTTGGCAACATCTGGTCTGATTCCTTCCCTTCCTACCCTGGCCCCTCCAAACACTACCTCCTGCATGAACAGTAGCATTTTCTGCAGTGACAGTGATATGCCCATCTCCTGGCACCTGGTGAGGAATATGTGCAGGCATCTTAGTATGTTGTGGAACTCATCTCCTCCCAGACCATTGTTGTCCACAAATGTTTCTAGGCCTATTTGCATCGCCAAACCTTTGAACACAATCACTGTCATATCTGCAAAGCATGAAGGTGAGCCTAATAACCCCATTGGCATGCATTGGTAGCATTGGTAGCCTCTTCCCTCTGTGTAGATGCACAAGTATGGCTGACACTCTTCCTCCACCTTGATCATGTAGAACCCCAAAGCTAGGTCCATGATACATACATACCAGTGCCCCACTAGATGCTGTTGCTTCGCTCTGATGTCTCCCTGTGGCATTGGTGCGACCACTGTGACCTTGTTGAGCTTGTGGAAGTTCTGGCACACATGCCACTTCAGTTTCCTTTCTTGGCTGGTTACCTTGGCTTGCTCATGACTTGGCTCCCATTCCCTTGCCACTTTTGGCTCGCACTGCAAGCATTTCACAATTTTTTGGCTAAAAAAATGCTAAAAAAAGAGAAGAAACTGATACTCTTTAATTTGGCATATTTTTACCAAAGTCATTGTACAAAAACACAGGATTTTTATTGTCAACTATGTCTTGAAAAATGATATAGATGCATTTTAAATCACTGCAAATGAAATAATTATGAGTTTTTTTTCAATATGAATTTGGGTACAACATGTGTTAAACATTGTAAATAGATTTCCAACATGTTTTTTAACTCAATAATCTTCTTTTTTCTTAGAGAAAAGCATAGAAAATAGACATCATTTTCATGGACAAAGCACTGAATCATAAATGATGAGTTGTGTGCTACCACCCATGTGAAAAATATTGTGACTTTTTTATGGTTGAACATGTAGTATGCAGTAAAATATATTTGGACAAAAAAGTTAAACCAAAGATAATGTATATTCACACCAAATTTACTGATTAAAAAAATCCAAAGTTATTCTAGATGAAATATTCAGAATATCATTACATTAAGTAGTTCACAAGGGTCACTGATTGAGGACCTTGACACATCCAGCACTGTGGTCCCAACAATACATGGTATCTAGCCTGAAGTGCATTTTTAATTCACAAGGTTTCCTGCATTCAATTTGTACCAGCTGGCAGGATGCAGTTGTCTCTTTGTCTTGCCAACTCCAATTCCTTAGATGTAACTATGCACAGAACCATGACAAAATAATCAGTTGACAAACAGTAGCATACAAATGGTGCACACCACAAGCACTGTGGAAAGGAGATTCTGTCAGTGTGATAATTAAAGTAGTTTGAGAAGGCTTGATGAACATCAGTGAATGGGATTTTAGTTGGAACTGGTCACAAACCAGTTGTGACCAGTCCTGACCAATTGCCAGTTCCCTGATGAAGGTTGCTTCCATCTTGGATTTGTATTGAAGCAGGAGACTCAGCAAGCCAAACCAGCATGCAATGGCCTTGATGGTGTCGGTGCAAGTGAATGACTTGCAAGAAAATATCATCACCATCCCCATGATGGTGGCAATACCAGTTTGTTCTTGTCAGCAATCCCTCCCAGCTCAGTCTCTGTCAGTGCTTACATCAGCAAGATGGCAAAAGTTCTGATGGTCTGAAAAAGTCTAAGAAGATCTGACAGCCTGAAATATTCTGGGAATTTCTGATTTCAGACCTTTTCAAACTTTTTCAGAACTTTCCAGAACTTTTCAGACTATCAGAACTTTTGCCATCTTGCTGATGTACTGTTACTATAACAGCCTTTTGTGATCATGTTCACAGTGTGTTGTGGGTCTCCTCTAATTGATGGGTGGACCTCAACTAGTGGCAGGTTTAGGGGTCAGCTGGCACCATACCCAAATGGTCAGCCCATGCCATGTGAAGGATGGCAGGTTGGTCTGACACCCAGGGAGGTCCACTCACAATGATGCCAAGTGAAAACCAGACATCAACATTTTGAGCTAATTTTCTATGAGTCCCCTACAATCATGCAAACTGTAAGCCCATATCTCATCAACAAGACATGCAATCCTCCCAATTCTGATGGTGAGCTCCTGTATGCATGGGTTTTCTCATATCTCCACCCATCACAATAACCTGAGTAGTGTTTCTGGTGTGTTTTGTATAGTTGAAATTGCCACCTTGTCTGAATCCATCTGGATTACTTCATCACTAATGTAGGGGATGCACCAGTGACTGTAGCACCTATTGTGTCTTTGCTGTTCCAACACTGGCACCAAACACCTTCTCCAGTCTACATGAAAAATAAGTGTGACTGCCTATGGCATCCTTAGCACAATGATGCCCACTTGCTGGGTGTGTGTATATGTGTAGGAAATCTCTGTGCTTTATGCCTCTCTATATACATTGTTACCAATGAAGCTCTTCCAAATCACATGGTAGGCATCATACTTACAAACCCTCAAAACAGTATTGCCACCTGAAAAAGTTGGATATCTCAGTGGTAACAGCACTTCAGTCAACCACCTATGGGGACCTATTAGGTCTATATATTCTTATAGATGTATTGGCCTAATAGGTGTCAACTGGTTGGGAATTCCCAACCTCTGGAGATTCTCCAGCTCATGGCTGGGGAATCTCCAGGCCTGCCATGCAATAGGTGCTGGAGAAAATGGGGGAAATCCATTTCTCCAGAATAAATACATTTTGGGTGTCAATATATTGGAGTGGCTGGGGTCCAAATATGATTTTTTCCGAGATATTACCTGCATTTTCTGGGTATTCCCCAGGCTGAATTGACCAACTTCCCAGTCCAATCCTGGGCATTCCCCATGCCAATTTGACCTACCAATGGTGGCAACTGGGATTTCTCCAGGCTAAATTAGCCTACTTTCCAGTTCAATTCTGGGCATTCCCCATGCCAATTTGACCTACCAATGGTGGCAACTGGGATTTCTCCAGGCTAAATTGGCCTACTTGCCAGTTCAATTCTGGGCATTCCCCATGCCAATTTGACCTACCAATGGTGGCAACTGGGATTTCTCCAGGCTAAATTGGCCTACCTGCCAGTTCAATTCTGGGCATTCCCCATGCCAATTTGACCTACCCATGGTAGCAACTGGGATTTCTCCAGGCTAAATTAACCTACTTTCCCACTTCAGTCAACCCCCTACAGGGACCTATTAGGTTCATATATTCTTACAGATGTTATGACCTAATAGGTGTCAAGTGGTTGGGAATACCTGACACCTGGGGATTCTCCAGAACATGCCTGGGGAATCTCCCATATGGCAGGAATGGCTGGGGTCCTGATATGATTTCCCCATGCCAAATTGGCCTGTCTCAAGTGGCAGCTGGATCTTCTCCAGCCTAAATTGACCAAGGTCCCAGTATGACCCTGGGCACTCCCCATGGAAAATTGACCTGGCCCAGATGGCAACTGGATCTTCTCCAGGCTAAATTGACCCACTTCCAGTCCAGTCCTGGCCATTTCCCATGCCAAATTGACCAGTCCTTGAAGGCAATGGGGTATTCTCCAGACTAAAATGGACCCCCCTACTTGGCTAAACCTGGGTATTCCCCATCCTCTTTTGACCTACCCTAGGGTAGCAGTTGGGACTTTCCCAGGGTAGGTTGACCCCTTCTCTAGTCTGTACCTGTACATTCCCCAGTAAAATTGACCTATTCCTAGTGATAACTGCACTTCTCCTGGGAATTCCCAGGCTGAATTGACCTATGCCTGGTGATAATTGGGTTGTACCCAGGCTCAATTGAACCTTGTTCCATTGCAAACATGGGCATGCCATATACTAAGTTGAGCTAGCCCAGGTGGCAGCTGGCCCTTGAACAGGCTACACCTGGATATTCCCCATGCACATTTGACTTACTGTATCCCTGGTGAAAGAATTGCTGGCAGCCCCATGCCAAATTGACATCACTATGACCATGCATAGCACCTTAGAAATTCTCCATGACCAATTGGAGATTCTCCAGGGGGGCATGGAGATTCTCCACAGTGACTTGGAGATTCTGCATGACTGGTTGGAGATTCCCCAAGGGGGGCATGGAGATTCTCCACAGTGACTTGGAGATTCTCCACATTGGGTTGGAGATTCTCCATGACAGGTTGGAGATTCCCCATGGGGGCATGGAGATTCTCCATGACTGGTTGGAGATTCCCCAGGGGGGCATGGAGATTCTCCATGGAAGGCTGGAGATTCTCCAGGAAGGCTGGAGATTCTCCAGGAAGGCTTGGGGAATCTCCATGACAGGTTGGAGATTCCCCAAGGGGTCATGGAGATTCCCCATGGCAGGTTGGAGATTCTCCACAGTGAGTTGGAGATTCTCCATGACAGGTTGGAGATTCCCCAAGGGGGCATGGAGATTCTCCATGACTGGTTGGAGATTCCCCAGGGGGGCATGGAGATTCTCCATGGAAGGTTGGAGATTCTCCAGGAAGGCTTGGGGAATCTCCATGACAGGTTGGAGATTCTCCACAGTGAGTTGGAGATTCTCCACATTGGGTTGGAGATTCTCCATGACAGGTTGGAGATTCTCCACAGTGAGTTGGAGATTCTCCACATTGGGTTGGAGATTCTCCATGACAGGTTGGAGATTCCCCATGGCAGGTTGGAGATTCCCCAAGGGGGCATGGAGATTCTCCATGACTGGTTGGAGATTCCCCAGGGGGGCATGGAGATTCTCCATGGAAGGTTGGAGATTCTCCAGGAAGGCTTGGGGAATCTCCATGACAGGTTGGAGATTCTCCACAGTGAGTTGGAGATTCTCCACATTGGGTTGGAGATTCTCCATGACAGGTTGGAGATTCTCCACAGTGAGTTGGAGATTCTCCACATTGGGTTGGAGATTCTCCATGACAGGTTGGAGATCCCCCATGGCAGGTTGGAGATTCCCCAAGGGGGCATGGAGATTCTCCATGACTGGTTGGAGATTCCCCAGGGGGGCATGGAGATTCTCCATGGAAGGTTGGAGATTCTCCAGGAAGGCTTGGGGAATCTCCATGACAGGTTGGAGATTCTCCACAGTGAGTTGGGGATTCTCCATGACAGGTTGGAGATTCCCCAAGGGGTCATGGAGATTCCCCATGGCAGGTTGGAGATTCTCCACAGTGAGTTGGAGATTCTCCATGACAGGTTGGAGATTCCCCAAGGGGGCATGGAGATTCTCCATGGCAGGTTGGAGATTCTCCAGGAGGGCTTGGGGAATCACCATGACAGGTTGGAGATTCTCCACAGTGGGTTGGAGATTCTCCATGACAGGTTGGAGATTCCCCATGGCAGGTTGGAGATTCTCCACAGTGAGTTGGGGATTCTCCATGACAGGTTGGAGATTCCCCATGGCAGGTTGGAGATTCTCCATGACAGGTTGGAGATTCTCCATGACAGGTTGGAGATTCCCCAAGGGGTCATGGAGATTCCCCATGGCAGGTTGGAGATTCTCCATGACAGGTTGGAGATTCCCCAAGGGGTCATGGAGATTCTCCACAGTCACTTGGGGTTCTCCATGACAGGTTGGAGATTCCCCAAGGGGACATGGAGATTCTCCATGGCTGGTTGGAGATTCTCCATGTCATTTTGGAGATTCTCCAGTGATTTGGGGATTCTCCATGACTGGTTGGTGATTCCCCAGGGGGGCATGGAGATTCTCCAGGGAGGTATGGAGATTCTCCATGGTAGGTATGGAGATTCTCCATGGTAGGTTGGAGATTCTCCAGGGGGGGCTTGGGGAATCTCCATGACAGGTTGGAGATTCTCCACAGTGATTTGGATATTCTCCATGACAGGTTGGGGGGTCATGGAGATTCTCCACAGTGACTTGGGGATTCTCCATAACATGTTGGAGATTCTCCAGGGAGCTATGGAGATTCTCCAGGGAGCTATGGAGATTCTCCATGGCAGGTTGGAGATTCTCCATGGCAGGCAAAAAGTGCCCTGTACATAGTACTTTCCCAGCCCAGCTTCTGAGGGCTTGGGGCCAGGGAAGCCTCAGGCCAGGCCATGAAGCCCTACAAGCCCAGTATGAGGGATTGGCCTCACCCAAAAGCTGGTGCTGTTGGCTTGGGCATGGCTTACCAGTACAAAAATGATATTTAATACAAAGTATTTCTACACCAATTGCACTCAGTGTGCACTGGGAAAAACTATAAGAAACTCTAGGGCATGATATAGAGCATCTAGGAGAGTTGGACTAATGAAGAATTAGAGAAAAAACACCACACCCAGTCCCAATATAATCCAAGTTTCATCATACAGGACCTTTCACCAGAAAAAGGGCAATACCTCTAGACATGCCAGTGCAATAGTGACAAAAATATATCAGCCAGAAGGTATATTCAAGTAGAATCACCTTGTAGAAAACCAGGAGGTTAGGTGCAATGGTGAAGAATCTGAAAATGAAATGCTGAGGATGGGTGAGACAACTGAAGGGGTGAGGTCTTCCAAAGGGGCCTTTATAGCCTGGAAGAGAGAACTGTCTGAGGAAGGACATCTGAGGCAGTCTGAGATCTGTCTGAACACAGCAGAAGGCAACTCAAGGCCTTCTCTAACTTGAACTCAAACTCATAACTCAGAACTTTGCTATTATTTTGTGTAAGTAGTTACAGTGGAGAGTAATTCTACATGGGCTTACTTAAGCCACATCATGTGTCTACTCTCGAAGCTAAGTAAAGTCTAAAGTAAATGAACAAAAATAAAGGTAAAAGAAAGTAAAAGCAGTAAAGTAGAAGTAAAAGTAAAAACTATAAAATAAAATAAATATCTTAGTGGGGAGTACTCACTCCCTACATCCCCGGGTCACTTGAGAATTCAACCATCCTCGGTTGCAAACTGAGAGTACGAGCTCGAAGGTGCCGTTGGGGAAAGGTAGCGGACGGGCTCGCCGAAGGACGATGACTGCGCGAAACTTCATGAGACTCGAGGAGATGGCAAAGGGGAGTGTGGGGAAGGTGTAGGAAAAGAAACTGAATGAATATGCGCACCCCATCCCGAGATATCAGCAAAACCGGCTCGAGACACCACTGCACATGACATTCCAGATTTCTCAACAAGGACTGCACGAACCGTGATGCGAGGTATACCATTCGAAAGCACTGGTCCAGTAGTACTATATCCCAAAAAAGCGAAAGGCAAGGCGAAGAACTGAGGGAGATACGATGTAGACAGTGTGTAGGCCAGCATAAGGGGTGGGAAGAGGAGGCTGCTGCGCAACAACCGCTGAGGCAATCGATACGAAACTGCAGGTAACAGTAGAGGACACCTAGGAAGAGATGGTGAAAAAGGAACCAGACCGATTGACCTGCCCAGTCCCGAGATATCCGCCAGGTCGCCTCATACCTCCTCCATACACAGAAACTCTCATATCTCCACAGCCGTCGAGTGCGTAGGAATGAGAAAGGTATCACCAGGTATCCATAAGCAATTAGTAGCACCATGCCAAAAAGCGAGAGGCGCGATGCCGAAATGAGTGAGATGTGCGATCCCAACCTCGTCACCCTGCTCAGACACGAAAACCCAAATAACACCGCAACAGCGAATGCGCGTGCTACGTCTCGAATATCTTCTGGTAGATGTCATCTAGGGAATCCACTTCTGAAAGAAGCGAACGATTCGGCGCGGAATTGCATGGGTTACAGCCTAAGCAAGGTAGGGGGCTAAGAGGGCAGCATGGCGTCTGTGAGGAACCGCTAGGTGGAAATCTATGAAACTCCGGGAGGTGATAGGAATGCTCAAGGAGAGTTGGGGGAATGAGGAATTGTAGGAAAAGGCGCACCCGTTCCCGAGATATTAGCAAAACTCTCTCATACCCCTCTGTACACTAGGAAAACCCATATCTCTACAACCGCTGAGCGCGAAGCCATGAGAAAGGCATCACCAGGTAGCCAGTAACAGGTAGAACCACCATGCGAGAAAGCGAGAGGCTTGACGCGAAAATGGCCGAGATACGCAAACCCGACCTCGCCACCCTGTCCAAATACAAAAACTTGAATAAGTTTTGAACCGCGAAAGCGCGCGTGATGTCTTATATATCTTCTGGTAGATACCGTCTAGTAGATTCGCTTCTGAGAAAAGCGAGCGATTCGGGCGAGAACTGCGCGAGTTAGGATCTAAATGGGGTAGGGGGTGGGAGGATGGCATCGCGTTGATGGGGAACCGCCAGGTGGAATTCTATGAAACTTCAGGAGGTGATAGCGACGTGCGAGGAGAGTTGGGAGAACGCGGAAACAAGGAAAACGGCGCACCCAATCAAGAGATATTCCAGATTTCGTCCTACAGTGCCTTTCTCCAAAGAATGGGAGATATCTCTGGATGCGCTGAGCCAATTATGACAAAATATATACCATTTGAAAGGTATCGTCGAGTACATCCAGAATCCCAGTTTGCGAGAGGGACGGATGAGTGGTTGTCGAGATATCGAGTCGGCGAGGTGGGGATGACAGAGGTGTGCAGCGGCCTAACACTCGGTAAGGGGAAGCTGGAACGGGTGCGCCTTTTCCTACAATTCCTCATTCCCCCAACTCTCCTTGAGCATTCCTATCACCTCCCGGAGTTTCATAGATTTCCACCTAGCGGTTCCTCACAGACGCCATGCTGCCCTCTTAGCCCCCTACCTTGCTTAGGCTGTAACCCATGCAATTCCGCGCCGAATCGTTCGCTTCTTTCAGAAGTGGATTCCCTAGATGACATCTACCAGAAGATATTCGAGACGTAGCACGCGCATTCGCTGTTGCGGTGTTATTTGGGTTTTCGTGTCTGAGCAGGGTGACGAGGTTGGGATCGCACATCTCACTCATTTCGGCATCGCGCCTCTCGCTTTTTGGCATGGTGCTACTAATTGCTTATGGATACCTGGTGATACCTTTCTCATTCCTACGCACTCGACGGCTGTGGAGATATGAGAGTTTCTGTGTATGGAGGAGGTATGAGGCGACCTGGCGGATATCTCGGGACTGGGCAGGTCAATCGGTCTGGTTCCTTTTTCACCATCTCTTCCTAGGTGTCCTCTACTGTTACCTGCAGTTTCGTATCGATTGCCTCAGCGGTTGTTGCGCAGCAGCCTCCTCTTCCCACCCCTTATGCTGGCCTACACACTGTCTACATCGTATCTCCCTCAGTTCTTCGCCTTGCCTTTCGCTTTTTTGGGATATAGTACTACTGGACCAGTGCTTTCGAATGGTATACCTCGCATCACGGTTCGTGCAGTCCTTGTTGAGAAATCTGGAATGTCATGTGCAGTGGTGTCTCGAGCCGGTTTTGCTGATATCTCGGGATGGGGTGCGCATATTCATTCAGTTTCTTTTCCTACACCTTCCCCACACTCCCCTTTGCCATCTCCTCGAGTCTCATGAAGTTTCGCGCAGTCATCGTCCTTCGGCGAGCCCGTCCGCTACCTTTCCCCAACGGCACCTTCGAGCTCGTACTCTCAGTTTGCAACCGAGGATGGTTGAATTCTCAAGTGACCCGGGGATGTAGGGAGTGAGTACTCCCCACTAAGATATTTATTTTATTTTATAGTTTTTACTTTTACTTCTACTTTACTGCTTTTACTTTCTTTTACCTTTATTTTTGTTCATTTACTTTAGACTTTACTTAGCTTCGAGAGTAGACACATGATGTGGCTTAAGTAAGCCCATGTAGAATTACTCTCCACTGTAACTACTTACACAAAATAATAGCAAAGTTCTGAGTTATGAGTTTGAGTTCAAGTTAGAGAAGGCCTTGAGTTGCCTTCTGCTGTGTTCAGACAGATCTCAGACTGCCTCAGATGTCCTTCCTCAGACAGTTCTCTCTTCCAGGCTATAAAGGCCCCTTTGGAAGACCTCACCCCTTCAGTTGTCTCACCCATCCTCAGCATTTCATTTTCAGATTCTTCACCATTGCACCTAACCTCCTGGTTTTCTACAAGGTGATTCTACTTGAATATACCTTCTGGCTGATATATTTTTGTCACTATTGCACTGGCATGTCTAGAGGTATTGCCCTTTTTCTGGTGAAAGGTCCTGTATGATGAAACTTGGATTATATTGGGACTGGGTGTGGTGTTTTTTCTCTAATTCTTCATTAGTCCAACTCTCCTAGATGCTCTATATCATGCCCTAGAGTTTCTTATAGTTTTTCCCAGTGCACACTGAGTGCAATTGGTGTAGAAATACTTTGTATTAAATATCATTTTTGTACTGGTAAGCCATGCCCAAGCCAACAGCACCAGCTTTTGGGTGAGGCCAATCCCTCATACTGGGCTTGTAGGGCTTCATGGCCTGGCCTGAGGCTTCCCTGGCCCCAAGCCCTCAGAAGCTGGGCTGGGAAAGTACTATGTACAGGGCACTTTTTGCCTGCCATGGAGAATCTCCAACCTGCCATGGAGAATCTCCATAGCTCCCTGGAGAATCTCCATAGCTCCCTGGAGAATCTCCAACATGTTATGGAGAATCCCCAAGTCACTGTGGAGAATCTCCATGACCCCCCAACCTGTCATGGAGAATATCCAAATCACTGTGGAGAATCTCCAACCTGTCATGGAGATTCCCCAAGCCCCCCCTGGAGAATCTCCAACCTACCATGGAGAATCTCCATACCTACCATGGAGAATCTCCATACCTCCCTGGAGAATCTCCATGCCCCCCTGGGGAATCACCAACCAGTCATGGAGAATCCCCAAATCACTGGAGAATCTCCAAAATGACATGGAGAATCTCCAACCAGCCATGGAGAATCTCCATGTCCCCTTGGGGAATCTCCAACCTGTCATGGAGAACCCCAAGTGACTGTGGAGAATCTCCATGACCCCTTGGGGAATCTCCAACCTGTCATGGAGAATCTCCAACCTGCCATGGGGAATCTCCATGACCCCTTGGGGAATCTCCAACCTGTCATGGAGAATCTCCAACCTGTCATGGAGAATCTCCAACCTGCCATGGGGAATCTCCAACCTGTCATGGAGAATCCCCAACTCACTGTGGAGAATCTCCAACCTGCCATGGGGAATCTCCAACCTGTCATGGAGAATCTCCAACCCACTGTGGAGAATCTCCAACCTGTCATGGTGATTCCCCAAGCCCTCCTGGAGAATCTCCAACCTGCCATGGAGAATCTCCATGCCCCCTTGGGGAATCTCCAACCTGTCATGGAGAATCTCCAACTCACTGTGGAGAATCTCCAACCTGCCATGGGGAATCTCCATGACCCCTTGGGGAATCTCCAACCTGTCATGGAGAATCCCCAACTCACTGTGGAGAATCTCCAACCTGTCATGGAGATTCCCCAAGCCTTCCTGGAGAATCTCCAACCTTCCATGGAGAATCTCCATGCCCCCCTGGGGAATCTCCAACCAGTCATGGAGAATCTCCATGCCCCCTTGGGGAATCTCCAACCTGCCATGGGGGATCTCCAACCTGTCATGGAGAATCTCCAACCCAATGTGGAGAATCTCCAACTCACTGTGGAGAATCTCCAACCTGTCATGGAGAATCTCCAACCCAATGTGGAGAATCTCCAACTCACTGTGGAGAATCTCCAACCTGTCATGGAGATTCCCCAAGCCTTCCTGGAGAATCTCCAACCTTCCATGGAGAATCTCCATGCCCCCCTGGGGAATCTCCAACCAGTCATGGAGAATCTCCATGCCCCCTTGGGGAATCTCCAACCTGCCATGGGGAATCTCCAACCTGTCATGGAGAATCTCCAACCCAATGTGGAGAATCTCCAACTCACTGTGGAGAATCTCCAACCTGTCATGGAGAATCTCCAACCCAATGTGGAGAATCTCCAACTCACTGTGGAGAATCTCCAACCTGTCATGGAGATTCCCCAAGCCTTCCTGGAGAATCTCCAACCTTCCATGGAGAATCTCCATGCCCCCCTGGGGAATCTCCAACCAGTCATGGAGAATCTCCATGCCCCCTTGGGGAATCTCCAACCTGTCATGGAGAATCTCCAACTCACTGTGGAGAATCTCCAACCTGCCATGGGGAATCTCCATGACCCCTTGGGGAATCTCCAACCTGTCATGGAGATTCCCCAAGCCTTCCTGGAGAATCTCCAGCCTTCCTGGAGAATCTCCAGCCTTCCATGGAGAATCTCCATGCCCCCCTGGGGAATCTCCAACCAGTCATGGAGAATCTCCATGCCCCCATGGGGAATCTCCAACCTGTCATGGAGAATCTCCAACCCAATGTGGAGAATCTCCAAGTCACTGTGGAGAATCTCCATGCCCCCCTTGGGGAATCTCCAACCAGTCATGCAGAATCTCCAAGTCACTGTGGAGAATCTCCATGCCCCCCTGGAGAATCTCCAATTGGTCATGGAGAATTTCTAAGGTGCTATGCATGGTCATAGTGATGTCAATTTGGCATGGGGCTGCCAGCAATTCTTTCACCAGGGATACAGTAAGTCAAATGTGCATGGGGAATATCCAGGTGTAGCCTGTTCAAGGGCCAGCTGCCACCTGGGCTAGCTCAACTTAGTATATGGCATGCCCATGTTTGCAATGGAACAAGGTTCAATTGAGCCTGGGTACAACCCAATTATCACCAGGCATAGGTCAATTCAGCCTGGGAATTCCCAGGAGAAGTGCAGTTATCACTAGGAATAGGTCAATTTTACTGGGGAATGTACAGGTACAGACTAGAGAAGGGGTCAACCTACCCTGGGAAAGTCCCAACTGCTACCCTAGGGTAGGTCAAAAGAGGATGGGGAATACCCAGGTTTAGCCAAGTAGGGGGGTCCATTTTAGTCTGGAGAATACCCCATTGCCTTCAAGGACTGGTCAATTTGGCATGGGAAATGGCCAGGACTGGACTGGAAGTGGGTCAATTTAGCCTGGAGAAGATCCAGTTGCCATCTGGGCCAGGTCAATTTTCCATGGGGAGTGCCCAGGGTCATACTGGGACCTTGGTCAATTTAGGCTGGAGAAGATCCAGCTGCCACTTGAGACAGGCCAATTTGGCATGGGGAAATCATATCAGGACCCCAGCCATTCCTGCCATATGGGAGATTCCCCAGGCATGTTCTGGAGAATCCCCAGGTGTCAGGTATTCCCAACCACTTGACACCTATTAGGTCATAACATCTGTAAGAATATATGAACCTAATAGGTCCCTGTAGGGGGTTGACTGAAGTGGGAAAGTAGGTTAATTTAGCCTGGAGAAATCCCAGTTGCTACCATGGGTAGGTCAAATTGGCATGGGGAATGCCCAGAATTGAACTGGCAGGTAGGCCAATTTAGCCTGGAGAAATCCCAGTTGCCACCATTGGTAGGTCAAATTGGCATGGGGAATGCCCAGAATTGAACTGGCAAGTAGGCCAATTTAGCCTGGAGAAATCCCAGTTGCCACCATTGGTAGGTCAAATTGGCATGGGGAATGCCCAGAATTGAACTGGCAAGTAGGCCAATTTAGCCTGGAGAAATCCCAGTTGCCACCATTGGTAGGTCAAATTGGCATGGGGAATGCCCAGAATTGAACTGGAAAGTAGGCTAATTTAGCCTGGAGAAATCCCAGTTGCCACCATTGGTAGGTCAAATTGGCATGGGGAATGCCCAGAATTGAACTGGCAAGTAGGCCAATTTAGCCTGGAGAAATCCCAGTTGCCACCATTGGTAGGTCAAATTGGCATGGGGAATGCCCAGAATTGAACTGGAAAGTAGGCTAATTTAGCCTGGAGAAATCCCAGTTGCCACCATTGGTAGGTCAAATTGGCATGGGGAATGCCCAGGATTGGACTGGGAAGTTGGTCAATTCAGCCTGGGGAATACCCAGAAAATGCAGGTAATATCTCGGAAAAAATCATATTTGGACCCCAGCCACTCCAATATATTGACACCCAAAATGTATTTATTCTGGAGAAATGGATTTCCCCCATTTTCTCCAGCACCTATTGCATGGCAGGCCTGGAGATTCCCCAGCCATGAGCTGGAGAATCTCCAGAGGTTGGGAATTCCCAACCAGTTGACACCTATTAGGCCAATACATCTATAAGAATATATAGACCTAATAGGTCCCCATAGGTGGTTGACTGAAGTGACCCTCTACCCGATGTCACCTGAGGAACTAAAGATACTCAACAAGTTTATCAATGAAAGCCTTCAATGTGGCAAAATCATGCCTTCGGACTCTCCAGTCTCAGCCCTGGTGTTTTTCATAGCCAAGAAGGATGGCAAGAAGCAATTAGTTCAAGACTACTGGTACCTGAACTCCCATATGATCCATGACTCTTATCCCTTACCCAACATACCACAAATGGTGGATGAGCTTTATGAGTCCAAGTATTTTGCAGAGTTCGAGATAAGGTGGGGTTTTACAAATGTCAGGGTAAAGCCAGAAGACCAGTGGAAGGCCATGTTTTTGACACTGCAAGGTCTCTTCGAGCCCACAGTTATGTTCTTTGGACAGTGCAATTCACCCCCAACCTTCCAACACTTCATGGATACTACATTTGCTGACCAGCTACATAAACGACAGCAATGTGGATACATGGACGATGTCATAGTCCATGCCAAGACCATCCCCAAGCTTTGAAAGTATGTAAGGGAGTTTTTAGAAATCTGTAAAAGGGAACAGCTACACCTGAAGATCTCAAAGTGTGTCTTTGAAGCCAAAGAAATCAAGTTCTTGGGGATGAAAATCTCCAAAGGAAATGTTCAAACCGTGTCAGTCAAGACTGACCCTGTCAAAAGCTGGCCAACTCCACATACCTTAAAGGATGTGTGTTCATTTTTAGGCTTTTGTAATTTCTATCACAGGTTTATCCTGTCTTTCTCCCAAATTGTGAGACTGTTGCACAACCTGTCGAAGAAAGACACCAAGTGGTGATGGAATAAAGAGGAGAATGATGCCTTCGAAAAGATCAAGTCGCTGTTATGTTTGGCACTGGTGTAGGGAGTGAGTACTCCCCACTATGATATCCTTTTGGTTTTATAGCTTTTACTTTTACTTTTTACTTTGCTCTTTATTTTCTTTCCTTTTTTTTTGTTCTTTTACCTTAGTCTTCACTTAGCTTCGAGTTTAGGCATGTGAGGTAGCTTACATAAGCCCACGCACACCTACACTCCTCTGTAACTACTTACAAAAATATAACAACAAGTACCAAGTTACAAGTTCAAGTTTGAGTTTGAGAAGGCCATTGTGAGTGCCTTCAGTGACCAGACAGACCTCAGACTGCCCTAGACATCCTCCCTCAGACAGCACTCATCTTACAGGCTATAGAAGCCCCTTAGGAAGATCTCCCCCTTCAGTATCCTCAGTCCACCCTCAGTGACACTTTATCAGTCTCGTCATCTGGAGCCCACCATGAGGGGATCCTGGTCTTGGGGAGGAGAACTATTCTACTGACAGTTTGGGTGCTTAGGAGTGAAGCTAAGTATCCTTTATTTCAGTTTAGGCATTAATCTACAGTTTTAGAAGTTTCAGGAATGAGTTTGGGTGATTTCGAGGCATGAGAGTAACCTTTGAGGCAAGACGAGAGAAGCTGTTGGCGAGAATAGATTTTCCGGACACAGCTACATGATTTTTCTTCTTCTAAATTACTTACTATGCTCTATTATAGGGATTACGAAGGCTATGAGAGTCAGTTGAGGCATGAAAATTCAGATCAAAGGTCAGGTTTGAGTGCTGAGGGTCAGCTGGTGGTAGAGTGGCTGCAAAGCGCCCCTCAACCCCTCGATGGAATGCCTCGAGGGAATGAAGAAGGTGTCCCAATGTTCTCAGGGCACCCAGATGACTTAATATGGTTCCTGGAGGATGTTCGAGACCTTTGCATGCAAGCTGGCTGCTTCGAAGATCATGAAGTTTGAGCAATGGAGACATTTACTTTGTGCTGAAACAGACTGGGCTGACTTTCTTAAGGATGCAACTTGACTTTTTTCTTTGTTTAGGTGCCCCACAGTTTGCTATTCAAAGTGCAACCTCTACGACCTAGTTGACAAGCAAAAGAAGGTCAAGATCAACTCATACAAAGCCTTACTCAACTACTGGCTATGTTTCACTGACATCGCAGCACAACTTCGAATTTCAAGCCAGCTTTCATGGATTGAGAAGGATGACTTATTCCTTGAAGGGTTCAATCGAGAGTTTCAGGGCAAGATCCTTCAAAGGCTCAAGTGGAACAATTGAAGGCAGTATGTGGATGACCCATGGCCCACATACCAGGTCGCTCGAGAGGCAGAAAGGTTGCTCAAAGAAGGGTACTGCTTCGAGTTGAGGGAAGCACACCTTGCAAGAGACCAGTGGAGCACTCGAGAGGCCCAGTATGAAGCTGAGATGCAAGAGTCAAGAGCTGTGCAGACCAAGGAGCAATGTCAAAGGCTGGAAAAATGCAGCGAGAGCAAGAGGCTAGGCTCAAAAGCCTCACAGTCCCCAAGTTCCACTTTGCTCGAAATTCAGTCACTCACTCGCAATTTACAGGACTCTTTGAAGCCCTCAAAAGCACCAGGAGTAGGCTTGAGAAGCCAGGTTGTCGAAGTAGATGGTATCAAGGTAGCTGTGGCAGAGCCAAGCAGCTTGGCCCTTGTTGAAGGTCAATGCAAGTCCAGCTTTGAGCACATAGAGGTCACTTCTTATATTGCCAGGGAGTCACTAACAGCTGGGCTACAGGGATAGTGTCTACAAGGAAGACTAGAAGAGCAAAGCAAAGGAAAAGTACTGGGAGTGAAGGCATCAGTTGAGCCTGAAACAACAGAAGCCTGGGGAGACTCACTGGTTTCCCAACTCAAGTATCTCCATCCTTCTTCATCACCCTGTACTGATATTCCCCCTCAGAACTCTTCCATTGAGCCCCAACATGCTGAAGATGAGCCAAGAGTGAATGAGCGACCCATCGAGGCAGTAGCATGTGTCCCTGAACTACCGAAGCCCACATTGGAGCCTAGAGGTGACCTATGCAAGGTCCCAGAACAAGTGAGAAGTATCAAAGTCGAAGAAATCAAGTTGGAAGTCGAAGCCGAGGGGCAGTTGAAGGTGGTGGCTCAGAGGAAGCCACCAGAAGCGAAAATCCAAAGAAAATCCCTAAAATCAGTTTCTCAGAGGATAAGGGAGATCTTACCAGAGTTTTGGACATCTCACAACAGTGGTAGGTCAAGTAGAAGGACAATTTTACTGATATATTTGCAGCAGGGATGGACTAGGAGTCTCAGAGTAGAGACTTGCACAATGAGCCTGAGTGCACTTAGTCAGCCCGCTAAGCGAAGTGGCACCACTGTGCTACATGTCAACAATGCACACTCACTTGCACCTCACACCTGCAGTGCTGCTGCTGTGGAAATCAATGCTGGTTTGTCCCAGAAGTCTGAAAACTATTTATTTAAAGGCTATGAATCACTAGAAGGAAAGGTACAGTGTCTTAGAGGAGTGGTACTGATGGTACAGGTCAAGGCTCCCCACTCTGGTGGGTGGAGCACTATTCTCAAGTCTACAGCAATTTCAAGCGCTCGAAAACCAACTGAGGAAGCTGCCTCAAGAGTCAGAACACCAAAGATACCATGCAAGAAGAAGTGGACACCTCCCTGTGTTGAAGGGGAGGCTCAACAGTTGCAAGAGGGCCCTCACTCATGTGATGGGCATGTTCACATGTATTCCCCTTCTTATCTGTGTTCAGTCAACTTATGGTTCCTCTACCCTAGGTTATATGGAGTGCTACATTGAGTTTTCAAGGCTACAAGGCTGGGGATTGAGCCAAAGCAAAGCCCAGGCCCCCACTGGCACTCAGGACAAGACCCAAGCCTTACCCTTCGTGTTTTTATGTTTTTCTTAGGTGTTTATACTCACAGCTATATTGTTTTAGAGTGCATGAAGGTTTTCTGAGGAGAGCAATGAGCATGAGACCCCCTCAAGGCTCATTTGTAGGCCTAGCAAGCAGTTGACTCTTGACATCAAGCACAGAGCTTGAAGGCTCAAGTATTTAGTTTCTTTTGTGAATATGTTACTTATGGTAGTCTGTTTACAGGTTTACTCTGGAGGGTGTTCTTGGTCTTCCTAGAAGACGCTCTCTGGAGTGGTGAGCCGCTTTTGAGACCTCTCCTTTGATCTGGCAACCCAGCCCTGTCCCATTGGACCCTTACTCTTGTTTGAGGGCTCATGCTCTCATGGTTAGTCATTGAACAGTGAGGGTGAGGATATGAGAAGGACTGGGGCACCCTACACCATGGTTGTGGGTTGAAGAAGGGTACCCAGGTATAGTCAAAGCCTCGAAGCAACCAGTCAAAGCCTTGAAGTGACAAGTTGAAGCCTCGAAGCATCTGCCTGAGGGCTCAAAGGCCCTCCCACCAGTTTTCTTCTGTTTTCCTTCTGTTTAAGTATCTATGAGTTTCTAGGACATCAAGCAAGAGTGAAGAGGTGGCAAAGCGAAGCCCCTTCTTAGTATATACTGATGTGAGCTCACCTTTCAAGCTCGAAGGCCCAAGTGTTCATTTCTATATTGCTTCATTTGACTTACTACTACTTAATACAAGGATATTCGAAGCTCAAAGAACCCCTTGAAGGTCAAGAGGCAAGAAGAGTAAATATGCGACTTTGAAGTAACCTTCAGTTGTACACAAGAAGCAAGAATCGAAGTAGAGGAATATAATCGGAGTTTGGTGTGCCTTTCCATGTTTATTTTTATTTAGTACATATATTAGTTCATATGAGCTAAGCTACGAGCCTTAAGGGCTTATGAGGATGAGAGCATGCTAGCCACAAATCATACATAAACTACTGACCAGTCTTATGATATTAGATTTGAAGCTTCGAAGTGCACTCGAAGGCAGTCAGGCCAAGTGCCACTGCCACTTCCGATACATACCTACCGCTTCATCCCCCTCTTCGAAGGAGGGGTATAGGTTTGCTTTCTTTTATGTCTTATATGTCACTCATAGTTGGCTGTCTGAAGGACACCATGGAGCAACCAAGGGCACTAATTTAAGTACACATATCTGATAGTTTTGTTTTCAGGTAAATATGATGACTTGAGACTGTCAACCACCTTGTGCAGGCTTCAAGCCTCCCTCGAGCCCCCTTTCGAGCACCTTGAATGCAGCCTGAGCCTTGATCATGACCCTTGACCCCTTCAAAAAGGCTTTGTGCCTTGATCATGACCTTTGGCCCCTTCGAAAAGGCTTCGTGCCTCGATCATGACCCTCGACCTCTTCAAAAAGGCTTTGTGCCTTGATCTGGACCCTCAACCCCTTCATAAAGGCTTTGTGCCTCGACCTGAACCCTCGACCCAAGCTGGGTAAGCTTCAAGACCATATCCTGCCCCCTTCCTTCCCCTCTACCTAAGTCCTGGGTATGGGAAGCAACTGAGGACAGTCGAGATTTGAAGACCCCCTCAGATGTAGGGAGTGGGAGCTCCCTGGTAAGGGAATAGATGGATATGAGAGGTTTGAGGTGTGGAGGATTTATTTACCTTTCTAAGGGACTTGATCCCCATTTTGTAAGTGGGATGGGGACTTAGTGGTGAGGCGAGAGGTTGCTTAGTAAGCATGCAGGGACTTGACTTCGAATTTGTACTAGCTACAAGAACAGGAAGCTTCCACTATAGAGGCTGGGGATCACAGACTGGTAGGACCAGTCTGTGGCAGTCTCTTACTGCTACAGCCCTTGAGAGTGAGGCCTGAGCAGCCTTAGGGAAGTCCTAAGGTGGTGGTACAGTGTTACAGGTTGAGTTTTTCAGGCTAAGTGTTCAGTTCATTTTCTGTTCTTTTCCTCTACTAGTTCTTCTCTTCAACAGGGTTCCCTACAGGGTCTAACTAGCCTTCAGAAGCTACCCCTGTGTCCTCTCACTTCTTTCTCTTCACCGGTCCTCCAAATTCTGGACCATTGCAAGTCTTTTGCCTTATTTACAGATGCCTCCAAGGTTGGCACTGGAGGGGTCCTGGCACAAAAGGGACCTGACAATGAGTGGCACCCTTGCCACTTCTTATCTGAATCCCTCAAAGGAGCTGAACAACGTTACCAAGTCTTTGACTTGGAAATGCTAGCCATTATTCAAGTGCTAGATGCCTTCTGGCATTACCTCATATTGCTGGTAGAACCTACAGTGATCTTCATGGATCACAAGAACCTTATGTACTGGTGTCACCCACAAAAGGTAACTCCTCAACAAGCACACTGGCTCAATACACTCCAAGGATACCCAGTCTTGTTCTCACATAAGCCAGGAAAGCTTATGGGCATCCCTGATGCCCTGTCCCACTGGCCCAACTACAGTGAAGAACCCGCTGTCACAGCTGCTGCTCTCCCCAATGCCATGTGGCTTGAAGGGGGGGTGAATTCTGAAAACTCCAAAAACTCTGATAGTTCTGGTTCTGATCACACACCAAATGCCAACATGGCCTCAGATCAATGCCACATGACAGAAGTAAAAAAGGTTGACTGTCACCAAAAGGGAATATATGTCATATCAAAGGAAGTGTACAACCGCACCACAAGCAAAATGCCAAAGGATAGTATGCTCTCTGACAAGAATCCCAAAGTACAAAAGGCATCAGATGGAACAAAAAGGTACAAGCAACGACTCTATATACCACTGAAGACACACAAACAGTGTCTACATGACTACCATGACCACCCTGCTGCCAGCCATCCCAGAGTAAAGGCAATGTCAAAGAAGATGGTAAAGGAGGTTTGGTGGCCCAGAATGTGGAAGTTGATTCGTGACTACATAAAAGGATGTCCAGTTTGTCAGGCCAATAAGGTTATAACTCACCCAATCACACCACCTGTAATGCCAAATGATATGCCCAAGAACCTGCTACCTTTCCAACAGATATCAATGGACCTCATTACCAACCTTCTGGAATCAGAAGGCTATGACTCAGTCCTGACAGTAGTGGATCAAGGCCTCACCAAGGCAGCAGTGTTCATGCCAACAAACAAAACCATTGACTCAGTGGGCCTCACCTGCTTGTTCCAACAATATATCTATCAACAGTATGGACTTCCAGAATCAGTTATATCTGATCATGGTCCACAGTTCACATCAGCATTTATGAAAGAGTTGTACAAGTCCCTCAGAATTAAGTCAAAGCTGTCCTCTGCATACCACCCTCAGACTAACAGAGAAAGTGAGCACATAAATCAAGAACTCGAAATGTACCTATGCTGTTATTGCACCAAGTTGCCCAATTCATGGGCCAGAAAACTTCCAGATGCAGAGTTCACCCATAACTCCCACATCCATTCAGTACATGGGCAGACACTGTTTTCCCTGTTATACAGATTCAATCCTTCCCCCTATCCAGTTGCTCGTACCACCGCCACTCCATCAGTTGATGATTGGCTCCAGTCTCTTGCGATCAATCATGACATCGCCCAGCTCAGCCATGAATGGGCACAGGACATGATGTGATCTCAATCAAAAGGAATGTACATGGAGCCCAAAGAAGGCAACCTGGTTTGGTTAGATTTGGGTAACCTGCGCACACAAGGCCAGTTGTCTAAAATAGAATCGAGACATTTGGGTCCATTTCCCATTGTTGAGGTGATTTCACCTGTGGCTGTCAAGTTGGGCCTTCCACCCACCTGGAAGGTGCACCCAGTATTTCATACCTCATGGATCTACCCATTCATGGAAACAGCCAAATATGGAAATGCACCCCTGCCTCCTCTTCCAGATTTAGTAGACGATGAAGTAGAATGGGAAGTGGAAATGATACTCAATCACCACAGCAAGGGGTGCAGAAAGGGTCACGAGTACCTTGTGAAGTGGGTCGGGTTCCTGCACTCATCTAACACATGGGAGCCCAAAGAGAATATAAAAGAGCATGCAGAAGAAGTGCTCGAACAGTACAAACTCGCCCATCGCCTGAATTAATGGCATCCCCCTGCTCCGTCAACACTGAAAACCCTGGCTCTGACTACTTTGACTATGACGACACTACCCTTACCTCCAACTTCACTGACAACTACATGGAGGTCTCTGCAACCTCTCCCCTGTACTCCCCCTCTGGTTCACTCCCCCTCCCATGTGAACTACTCAGCCATCTGCTCACCAGAAAGGCAGCATCTACTGACAATGAGACTTCCACCTCACTTGAACCCTTTTCTGACACCTCTGGCTTCTGCCCTCTTGGGAGCCTCACGCTATGCTGCACAAAGCCCAACAAGGGCAAAGCCTGACATCAACCCCCGACACCAATGCCCTCAGTCCCCCTCATTGATCGACTCTCAACCATGCCCTATGACGATGAGCCCTTCGGCAGACAAAGTCAAGAAAGCTCCTGACCGTTACCCACTTTACCCCTCTCTGAGCCCATTCCACACCAGCACATACCAACCGGTGCAGGGCCTTCTGTCTCTCCCCCAGAGCCAACACCCCCCATCGTCATCGTGGAACCCACAACAGCACAGTTCTTCGACTATTGTTGGCTGCTTATGAAGTACAACCCAGGGGACCCACTTGTTGGGGTCACACAAGAACAGGAGCAACATCTATGGTTGCTGTGTCAGATCTTCCAAGGATCAGATGTAGTCGCTTCCTACATTCCTAAGTTCCTTGATGTCACCATTAAGTCCCCTGACTCTACTGGCAATGCCACATTCCTGGAGAATACCCTCCACACTGCTATCTCCACAATGGGCAAAGTGCAATATGACCTTGTTCAGATCTTGCATCAAGATTTTGGCCCCCCCATTGCAAATTCCTTTCGTCACTCTACAGCTGATCAACCCAGAAGAACTGGTCTGGATGTGTTATGCCAAGTGGCTGCTGTGGCAGAGAGAGGAGGATCAGGGTTTCATAAGGTACAGTCAGTACCATCAGACAGTTGGAGGGAGTTCCAGGCATCACTGTGGAATGCTGACCCTGCAGGAGGACACTTGACTCTCAGAGTTGACCCATCAAGGCTATCCGTGCCTGAGGTTAAGGTCTTGTCACCTCCTCTGGCCTCGGAGTTGGAAGAACAAATGAAAGCTCAGGTCTTCCAGCAAGCAGCTGCCATCTTAGCCTGCCATTCAACCACCAGTGCCACCATTTTCGATTGGGAAGCCTTCCTTGATAAAGCATGCAAGAGCACCTGGGGAATTGCCAATCAAAAACCTTATAACACAGTTCATATGCTTAATCCTTTTCCCACTTCACTGTTCATCGTCCTCAAACTCGAGGATAAGTTGTGCTTTTATCTCAGTGGCTGAATTCAGGTCCCATCTGACCATCCTCTCCACGTTTACACCTGCTATGACTGTGGCTACATTGGCCACTGGTCTTGTGGTCATGGGGCAGGTTCTTGCTGGATGGATCCTGAACATGCAGCTGCTGTTTGCCTGTTCAGACCACCGGTCTCCCAACCCTCCTCCTCTTCCTCATCTCCCAACACATCCTCCTCCAGCTGCCATTTGACCTCACTGCATACCCTCTGCACTCGTCAACCAGGAGCTCACTGCCCTTGAGGGGGGGGTGATGTTATGCCTTGACCTGGCACCTTCCATTTCTGGGCTAGAGCTCTGGCTATGTGCCTTCAGTCCTGCCATCCTCATTGTTGTTGGCTGCAGTATTGTCACTATTCTTATCAGCATCCAGGTTATCCTCCCTAACCGGCCTGCCAGTCTCTACCTCTGGTGATCAATCTTTGATCAGCACCTGTAATTCCCCTTTCATTGGGCACAACCCCAACTCTGTTATCAGATATGTCTTCGGCCCTTCAACAGGCCTGTGTCTCATTTCATGCTTGCATCCTGCTTCTCCTTCTCTGACTCGTCCTTGTGTCTGGTGCTTACTGTACTATAGCTGCACATTGTTGCTGTTCTGTCATGAGCCCACTTCATGAGCTTGCTCCCATTGGTTCCAGGTTCCATACATACCTTATGACTTGTGCCTGATTACTTTAATCATGATGTGCCCATGTCCTGTTCTTACTGTACATGCTTACAGCCCATCTTTAGTGGGCCATGGACACATTTCTCTTATGGCTATATTGCCAATACAGCTACAGTATATAGAGGCACTGTACCACTGTATTTCCCTAACTTTTTGCTACCTTGCAACTCATCACATTTATTTCCATTCTTTGGGAATATGAGTGTGCTGACTAAGGGTGCTCAAAGTCTCTATGCACTGAGGTACCCCACTATTTCGCTCTTTCAGTTGCTACACTGTTCTTTGGTGCTTCGAGCAGCCAGCAATTTAGTTTTATTATACTGCTCTTAAGTTGCTACACCTTTCTTAGGTGCTTTGAGCAACCTGCAGCATAACAATGGGTACCACCAGGAGGCAAGGCATGGATGTTGATGACAAAGGTCCTGCCCCCATGTAGGGGCACAGTATTATATAAAATCCTGTCTCAACCATGTACTTCTGCATATCATTGCAGACTGGCTAATCTCTGCTCAGTCATCTCACTGTGGCTCTCTGATGTCTCACACTTGTGCACTGTACATGTGTGATCATAGAATAGAAATGTCAGTATATTTGTGATTGTGCTCAGTGTGGAAGAACCTGTTTGGGGTTCTTCAGGGGGAGGGTGTAAGGATGCCCTAGACTACTACACTTACACAGGTGTGGAGTTCATTAATGGTTGAACTCCAGTATTGTTTGTAGGTATATTACATAAACAAGGGTGCCCATATATAAACAGGCACCTGTTACATAAGTAGAGGGACTTCTTGTTTACCATACTTTATGCACTCCAATATAACACTGGTAATGTTTATATTTGAGTGACTAAGTATACAAGTGAACAAGAAGCTAGAAACTTTACAGACACCCCCCCTCACCACTCCTCTTCATACTCTCAGTCCCCATCCTGTCATTGCTCATGCTCATGCAACACCAAACATCATCATGAGCATCCTGTCTCCCCCCCTCATTGACACTGGCACACCAGTGAGTTTGGCATCATCATTCACAATGACTGTGGCCAGCCTGCTGGCTGCAGTACATGCTCAGCATATGCACTGCACATGGCCCAGGACTTGGTCCTTGGCTCCCCAGACCTCATACACACCTGCACATCCTGTGTGCATGTACTGTCTCACCTCCTCAGGCTGGATGACTCCTCCATGCTGCAACAAGAGGTTGACTGCCTTTGGGCAGATTGTGACTATTGGCAGTCATGTGCTCATCACTATCAAGACAAGTGTGACCACCTTGAAGATGATTATGACTTCAAATGTGCATGGCAGGCTTCCCTGGCTTCCCACCACCACCACCAGGACCCTCACACTCATCCATGCCAGGACTGTCCTCAAGCATGGCAGCTCACCTCTCAGGGGGAGGGAGTGGGGTACTCCCTGCTGAACTACAAGCTGGCTCCCCTCCTCACACAACCCCCCCCCCCCCCACCATCAATGTAGGCCCCATGTCTCATGAAGACTGCCATGAGATGCTAGGTAATACCCCCAACAAGCCTTTGGAGACATGGCCTCATCAGAAGCACCCCCTGCTGACTGACCTTCTCAAGGAGGCCAGCACAATGTTCCCAGTTAATCAGAGGGACCACCCCCACCAAACATCTGTCTTGCTGGATGGCAAGAAGTTCCTTCATGTCCAGGTTTGCCAGAGCCTATACCAATTTGAAGCTCCCCAGCAGTATGATGTCAAAAGGGCAATAACCACTGGGTATGCCCCACCCCTATGGGGGCAGTCTTCCCAGGTGCAGTGCACCTGTTAAATACACCTCCTGAGATAGATGACATCTATGCTCATGCCTCCCAAGAAAATGATGAGGGTAATGTGCCAAACACCAGGGCTGCCCAATGCTTCATCACTTGGATCAACTGGTACCTAGCTGATGTTGATGTGCATATGGGAAGGAAGCTGGCCAAAAACCCAGTTGCTGCCTATGTACTCTTGCAATGGCATCCCCCTACTTGGATGGCTGCCAAGGGCAAGATCAAGCAGGACAACTACAAACCATCTGTCACTGGGCTTGCCCCAAATCCACCTCTGGACTGCAAGGAACATCATGCAGGTCCCTCAGAGGCTCATGAAGAGCTCACTATCCCTTGCAATGCACATTTGCTGAGTGGTGTTGAGGTAGTTGGAGGGGTGATGGCTGCCTCTGACTTCGATGACTGGGAACCTGACATCCCAAGCATGAGTAACACTGTGAGGCAGGGCATAGATGTTGATGATGAGGGTCCTGCCCCTATGTAGGGGCCTAATATTATACATGATTCCATCTCAGCTGCACATTTCCATATACCCTTGCAGACTGGCTATTTGTTGTTCAGTCATCTCTCTCTCTCCGATACCTCACACTTGTGTAATATACATGAGTGTGATAATAGAATAAGAAGTACCAGTATGTTTGTGATAGCACTTATTTTGGAAGAACCCATTTTGGGGTTCTTCAGGGGGTGGGTGTAGGGATGAGATAAGATTCCTACACCAAATGGGCCTGCAGTTCATTAATGGTTGAACCCTGGTGCTGTTTATAGGTATACAGTGAGTGAAAAAACATGTGCAATGTTTGGCTGTTTTGTACTAAGTCCAGTGTAGCGCCATGAGGCGTGGGAATCATGCTTAGCCTTGGTGAGGTGGGTGGTAGTACTCGCTCTTGGCTACAAAATGGTCCCAGGGTCATGTGATTTGGTGCAGTAGTCATTGAGATATGTCCATTATAAAACAGCTACACCATTGCACATGTTTATTCACTTTTGGGCTGGAAGTAAAATCTGAGTCAAATGAAGAGATAATTGTGGTTGTTTGGTCCTACAAACAAAGATACACATATAAACATTGTGTCTGAGTTTGAACAAGTTCACATGCTTCTTTATTTCCAACCTTTACCACCATGAGATCCATCTCCTCCACCCAAAGGAATACTATCCTCACTATGCTTGATTCTGGTCATTCTCCTTCCTCTATTGCCTCCAGTACTGGCCTACATCGCTCTACCATCTCTAGACTTCGTTCCAAGGAGTGTTCCAGCCTGCAGAAGTCCACTGGAGGTCATCCATCCAAGCTTTCCCCTGCTAATGTCCACCATGCCATCCACCTCATCTCAACTCAGAAGGCAGACAATGCTGTGCAGGTGACCAAAACTCTCACCAATGTCATCAACCAGCCCCTCCACCCAAATACTGTTCGCCAGCACCTGAAGAAGACTGGTATGAAGGCTGTGGTAAAGCAAAAACGACCTATCCTCTCTGCCAAGCATCACAAGGCAAGGTTGGACTTTGCCTATGCCCATAAAGATTGGACTTTGGAGGACTGGAAGAGGGTGGTATGGTCTGATGAGACTAAAATTAATCACCTGGGGTCAGATGGGCACAAATGGGCATGGAAAAAGCCAGGGGAGAAGCTGAATGATAGGCTAGTAGAGGGGACACTGAAGTTTGGAGGAGGGTCTCTCATGATGTGGGGCTGTATGACCTGGGAGGGTGTTGGGTATGGCACCAAGATTGATGGTAGGATGGACGGAGACCTCTACCTCCAAATTTTGAAGGATGAACTACAAGATTCCCTTGAGTATTATGGTCTCCATCCTCCTGACATCATCTTCCAGCAGGACAATGACCCCAAGCACACCTGCAAACAGGTCAAGGAGTGGCTAGAGGAGCAGGATTTTAGGACTATGGTATGGCCTGCACAGTCCCCTGACCTCAACCCCATAGAACATGCCTGGGGTTACCTCAAGAGGAGGCTTGCAGAGTATGAGCATCCTCCCAAGGGAATACTGGAGTTGTGGGAGAGGACTCAGGTGGAGTGGAACAATATACCAGCTGAAGAGTGTCAGAAGTTGATTGAAAGCATGCCTAGGAGGGTGGAGGCAGTGATTAAAGCAAAAGGAGGCTATACCAAGTACTGATATTCCCCAAATACCCCTCACTTTTCAAAAGTGAATAAATGTGTGCAATGGTGTAGCTGTTTTATAATGGACATATCTCAATGACTACTGCACCACATCACGTGACCCTGGGACCATTTTGTAGCCAAGAGCGAGTACTACCACCCACCTCACCAAGGCTAAGCAGGATTCCCACGCCTCATGGCGCTACACCGGACTTAGTACAAAACAGCCAAACATTGCACATGTTTTTTCACTCACTGTAAGTAGAAATGCAATTTATCCTCCAGTTCCAATGTAATAAATGGAGTGGCGGGAAACGGATTTAAAGTGTGAATTGCATTATATGGCTTCTGATCGGCGATTCCCCAGGCACTTTCACACGCCTTATCAAGGAACGCTTCCCAGTCAAAGACAGTAGCAGCGGTGGTCAAATGCTTGGCTAAAACAACTGCGGCCTGCTGGAAGATCCTTTGTTTCGTTCGTTCTTCTGATTCCGGGGCTGGAGGAGGCATTTCGACCTTAACTGGAGGCACAGATAACCTTGTTGGGTCAACTCCACTAGTCGAATGGTTTCCTGTGGGGTCAGCAGAGCTCCATGGCGGTGTCTGGAAGGTCCTCCACTCATCTGGCAGTGGCAAGACCACTCTACGAAGGCTCTGTCCTCCTCTCTCTGCAGCAGCAGCCACTTGGCATAGCACATCCAAACTGGTTCTTCCGGGTCGATCGGCCGTGATGCAACAAAAGGAATTGGCAATGGTGGGTCCGAGATCTTGGTGAAGAAGCTGAACGAGATCATATTGAACCTCGCCCATAGCGGAGACTGTGGCGCGTAAAGTATTCTCCAGGAAGGTGGTGTTACCTGTGGAGTTGGGGGTTTTGACGGTGACATCAAGGAACTTTGGGACATAGGAGGCAACTACATCTGATCCTTGGAAGATCTGACACAGCAACCGTAGACATTGCTCCTGTTCTCGTGTGACCCCAACAAGTGGGTCCCCTGGGTTGTACTTCATAAGCAACCAACAATAGTCGAAGAACTGTGCCATCATGGGTTCCATGACGATGACGGGGGATGTTGGTTGATCAGGAGAGACGGCAGATCCGGTACCTTCTGGTAGGTGCTTGCGTGGTAAGGTTCCGGGGAGGGATAGAGTGGGTAATGGTCGGGAGGAAGACTCGGCTTTGGCGCCGAAAGGCTCATCGTCATAGGGCGTGGCTGAGAGTCGATCAATGAGGGGGATCGAGGGCATTGGCGTCGGGGGTCAGTGTTGGGCCTTGCCCTTGTTGGGTTTCGTACGACAGAGGGTGAGGCTGCCGAGTGGGCAGAAGCTGGAGGTGTCAGAAAAGGGTTCAAGTGAGGAGGTAGTCTCTGCGTCGGTGGATGGCAGTGCTCCAGAGAGCGGATGGCTGAGTAATTCATGTGGGAGGGGAAACAAACTGGAGGGGGAGTACGCGGGGGAGGTTGTGGAGATCTCCATGTCGCTGTCGGCGAAGTCAAAGTCGGCAGCAAGGGTAGATTCATCATAGTCAAAATAATCGGAACCAGGATTTTCAGTGTTGACGGAGCGAGGGCTAGCCATTTAGTTAAGGCGACAGGCGAGTTTGTATTGTTCGAGCACCTCGTCGGCATGCTCTTTTATATGTTCCTCTGGCTCCCACATGTTAGAAGAGTGAGGGAAACCAACCCACTTAACAAGGTACTCGTGTCCCTTTCTGCGCCCCTTGCTCCGGTGGTTGAGTATTGTCTCCACTTCCCATTCGACTTCATCATCTACCAAATCGGGAAGAGGGGGTGGGGGCGTGTTGCCATATTTGGTGGTTTCAGTAAACGGGTATATCCGTGAGGTATGGAAGACCGGGTGCACTTTCCAAGTGGGCAGGAGACCCAACTTGACGGCGACAGGCAATATTACCTCAACAATGGGGAACGGACCCAAACGTCTTGGTTCTATTTTTGACGACTGTCCCTGGGTGCGCAAGTTGCCTGAATCTAACCATACCTGGTCACCTTCTTTGGGCGTCGTGTACTTTCCTTTCGATCTTGATCGCATCACGTCCTGTGCCCTTTCATGGCTGAGCTGGGCGATGTCGCGATTGATCGCAAGGGATTGGAGCCAATCATTGACTGATGGCACAGTGGTGGTGCGGGTGACCGGATATGGAGAGGGGTCGAAACCATATAGCAAAGAGAATGGGGTTTGCCCATGTACCAAATGGACGCAAGAATTACAGTGAGTGAAAAAACATGTGCAATGTTTGGCTGTTTTGTACTAAGTCCGGTGTAGCGCCATGAGGCGTGGGAATCCTGCTTAGCCTTGGTGAGGTGGGTGGTAGTACTCGCTCTTGGCTACAAAATGGTCCCAGGGTCACGTGATGTGGTGCAGTAGTCATTGAGATATGTCCATTATAAAACAGCTACACCATTGCACACATTTATTCACTTTTGAAAAGTGAGGGGTATTTGGGGAATATCAGTACTTGGTATAGCCTCCTTTTGCTTTAATCACTGCCTCCACCCTCCTAGGCATGCTTTCAATCAACTTCTGACACTCTTCAGCTGGTATATTGTTCCACTCCACCTGAGTCCTCTCCCACAACTCCAGTATTCCCTTGGGAGGATGCTCATACTCTGCAAGCCTCCTCTTGAGGTAACCCCAGGCATGTTCTATGGGGTTGAGGTCAGGGGACTGTGCAGGCCATACCATAGTCCTAAAATCCTGCTCCTCTAGCCACTCCTTGACCTGTTTGCAGGTGTGCTTGGGGTCATTGTCCTGCTGGAAGATGATGTCAGGAGGATGGAGACCATAATACTCAAGGGAATCTTGTAGTTCATCCTTCAAAATTTGGAGGTAGAGGTCTCCGTCCATCCTACCATCAATCTTGGTGCCATACCCAACACCCTCCCAGGTCATACAGCCCCACATCATGAGAGACCCTCCTCCAAACTTCAGTGTCCCCTCTACTAGCCTATCATTCAGCTTCTCCCCTGGCTTTTTCCATGCCCATTTGTGCCCATCTGACCCCAGGTGATTAATTTTAGTCTCATCAGACCATACCACCCTCTTCCAGTCCTCCAAAGTCCAATCTTTATGGGCATAGGCAAAGTCCAACCTTGCCTTGTGATGCTTGGCAGAGAGGATAGGTCGTTTTTGCTTTACCACAGCCTTCATACCAGTCTTCTTCAGGTGCTGGCGAACAGTATTTGGGTGGAGGGGCTGGTTGATGACATTGGTGAGAGTTTTGGTCACCTGCACAGCATTGTCTGCCTTCTGAGTTGAGATGAGGTGGATGGCATGGTGGACATTAGCAGGGGAAAGCTTGGATGGATGACCTCCAGTGGACTTCTGCAGGCTGGAACACTCCTTGGAACGAAGTCTAGAGATGGTAGAGCGATGTAGGCCAGTACTGGAGGCAATAGAGGAAGGAGAATGACCAGAATCAAGCATAGTGAGGATAGTATTCCTTTGGGTGGAGGAGATGGATCTCATGGTGGTAAAGGTTGGAAATAAAGAAGCATGTGAACTTGTTCAAACTCAGACACAATGTTTATATGTGTATCTTTGTTTGTAGGACCAAACAACCACAATTATCTCTTCATTTGACTCAGATTTTACTTCCAGCCCAAAAGTGAATAAACATGTGCAATGGTGTAGCTGTTTTATAATGGACATATCTCAATGACTACTGCACCAAATCACATGACCCTGGGACCATTTTGTAGCCAAGAGCGAGTACTACCACCCACCTCACCAAGGCTAAGCATGATTCCCACGCCTCATGGCGCTACACTGGACTTAGTACAAAACAGCCAAACATTGCACATGTTTTTTCACTCACTGTATTACATAAACATGGGTGTCCATATATAAACAGGTGCCCATTACATAAGGAAGACACTTCTTTTTTACCATACTTTAAACACTCCAATATAACACTGGTCATGTTTATATTTGAGTGACTAAGTATACAAGTGAATGAGAAGCCTGAAACTTTACAATTCCTGTATCATGCAGGGCACTATGGAAATGTGTGCTTGTTGGAAGACATTGGGCAGTAGGCCAGCATAGCATTGAGACAGTAGTGAATTGTACTCATTGGGTGATGGCTGCAATTCTGGATCAGCACAATAGATTCATTCATATTCCTAATGCTAACTCTGAGGAAATGCAGAATGCACAATCATTCACTGAATCTCAAACTTGCCACACATGGAGGAATGGGGTCTTTGTGGCTGACAGCTCTGCAATTAACTTGTATGCATGGCCAGGGATATTTGGGGATGGGTTTTATGATCAAAAAGCATGTTTTTCATTGAACTGCCAGGTAAGTACAAATGACAGACAGCAGACAGAAACTTACCTGGAATTTGAGGCAATTATCATGCCTCACAACCTAACAATAGTTGATTATGCATTGGGCCAACCAGGTAGTGTGCACAATGCATATGCATTCTGAGGAACATGCATGTCACAAGACCCAGCCAATCTGATACCTGCTCACCACTGGATCTGGGCAGACTCAGTGTAGGGAGTGAGCACTCCCCACTATAATATTCCTTTTGTTTTATAGCTTTTACTTTTTTACTTTTACTTTACTCTTTTATTTTATTTTCTTTTGTTTTTGTTCTTTTACCTTAGACTTTACTTAGCTTCAAGTTTAGGCACATGAGGTAGCTTACATAAGCCCACATGCACCTACACTCATCTGTAACTACTTACAAAAAATAACAACAAAGTACTGAGTTACAAGTTCAAGTTTGAGTTAGAGAAGGCCATTGTGAGTTGCCTTCTGGGTTCAGACAGACTTCAGACAGCCCTAGATGTTCTCCTCAGACAGTTCTATCTTCCAGGCTATAGAAGCCCCTTTGGAAGACCTCACACCTTCAGCTCTCTTTGTTCATCCTCAGTCTCACTTCATCAGTCTCATCATTGGCCTATCCCACTGAGACCTGGTGTGCAGTCCCTTTCAAGAAGCTGCATGGTGGTCAGCTGACATGTAGGCAGAACACTTATAACTGGTATTTATCCAAGGTACACACCAGAGGAAATGTCTTTTGCTTGTCTTCTCAGCATCTGGAAGGTCCATGTTAGGGTTGAGCATGCATTTGCAGCCCTCAAAGGCCATTTCCAGTCACTGTGGGAACTTAGACTCAAGATGGACAAAGACAATGACCTACATGTGGCAGTCTATTGGATCATATCATGCATGATTCTTCACAACATGATTATTTGATTTGAGGCTAAGTCAGGTGAAGATACAGTGTGCTGGGCAATAAGCAAGGCTGAAGGTTGGGAGGATACTGGAGACATTGGTGGGGAAGAGCAGGATGGAACATGAGGACAGTGCTTTCAGGGGCACTTGATGGAGAGGCTATTCAAACAACATGGTATCCATGTGTAGCCAAGTCATGGGACTTATGTGCAGGGTGTGAAATATGATGGCATTTGATGGGTACAGACAACATGAAAATACAAAGGTGATGAGATACAAAATTCTTAGCTACCAGTGAACTAATCAAGACTAGCAGTAGAGGATGCAGATGTATCACCAGTTTGGCCAGCTTGCAGCTGTTCCAGCTGCAGCTTGAGCTGAAGTATCTTCCCCTCTTCCTTGAGCCTCTCAATATCCAGCCACTTCTGCTCAATTAATCAATTGTGGATTTTTGCAGCTTCTATATGGTCCTTTTCATTCTCCCCCTCCAGATGAGTGATTTCTTTGTTGTGCATATGTATATGCCTGCATTTTCATCAACTTGTGTTCATACTTGAGGGTGGCAATGTTGCTGTGCTGCTCTTGGGAGCTCTCATTCAACTCACTGAACTGGCCCTGAAGATCAGCTTCAATCTCAGTCAACATACTTTTCCCCTTGGTCAATTTCATTCAGGAAGTCTCAGAAGTCTTTGGAAGGTGCCAAAGACCACTGCTGGATGTGGTTGATGTAGATGTTGAGACAATGGAGAGTGGTGACTTTGGATATGGAGTCTTCCAGAAAGCAGAGCAACTATCCCATGATGGGGTCTGATGTTTGGCCAAGCTAATGGGCTTGTCCAAAGGTACAAAGGTATCAGTAGGATTGGCAGGCTAGAATGATTGTTAGTGATACAGAAAATAATTTATAAAGATGCACATAGTGGGAAGCAACATGATCATCAAAGATGCACAGTGGCTCATCAACTAACATCAGATTGGCAGGGAGCTCTGACATAGCCCAACCCCAACCCTGCCCCTCATCTGTTCTCTCCTCCTCCTCATCTTCTTGTTCAAGCTTGTCTCCAAAAGAACCACACTCTGTGACTGGGCCAACATCCATAGGTGGACAAGTATAGTTGAAATCCTTAGCCATTGTATCATCCTGACCTTGGACCTGGGAGCTACCAGATGCAGCAACTGACATGGGGCTATCATCAAGATGGGGACAGGGATAGTGGAAATCTTCAACCATTGTATTGTCTTGATCTTGAACCTGGGAGCTGCTGGATGTGGGAACTGACATGGTCCCCCCATGCTTGATGATAGAGAGGCAGTCAACAGTCCAGTTGGTGCCTGGAGTCACATTGAACACCCTAGCATTATAGGCAGGATTGCCATGCCAGAGCTGGTCACACTCATCCCAGAAGGGAAACTTTGCAAGGACCTTTTCTAGCATAAAAAGTGAGAGCAAGCATGAGCATGAGGAGAGATTGCACATACCATGGAGGTTCCAGTGATTAGGATCATCAGGGCTGATGCCCTTGCCAGTAGACTTAAATTTTGATGTGTGCTGATGATATTTGTTCTTCAATCTGTAGGGAAAGTGTGCATTATCATCATGAGGGGGAGGGGAGAAAAAACATACATTACGAGATGGCTGGCCACTGCTGTAACAAACCTTGCAGCATGGGTAGCATACAACTCCCCATACTGCCTGTCATGATGAAAGATAGTTTCAGCAATAACTGCATTGATGTCCTTCTTGTGCCAAGAATGAGGTTGTCCCTGAATTTCTTCATCTATCATCTCATTAAACAGGACAGCACAATCAGCCAGATGCTGCAAGATCCAAGTTAGTAGATCACATGTGAGCTGAGGGTATGGTTCCCAGTGGACAGCCTCATTCCCTGATGTCTCAACTGCCTCCTGAGTGTGCTTCTTCATGTAGTTCATCTGAGATTTAGCAGGAGAGACAGTGAGATAAGTTCCATATGTGGGGCTGCAGTGCACCTCACCTTGGACTTGGCTGATATCTGGGATCCAGGTTGGGGGATGAAGAAGTATTGGGGAGGTTCCCTACCACCCCCGGAGGGACCCATAGTAGATCCCATGATAGTCTTCGACCTGTGCTGTGGGCAAGCTGAGCATCATAGGCCAGGACGAAGGGGAGACATGATTTTAAACTCCGCTTGAATCTTGCCACATGACCCAAGGGCTTAGCTGGGTTTCGCACCGGATATTTGTTGGCTGCGCCCAAACTGAGCCAGCTTTGAATACCATTATTATGTGGCGCCCGTCCCGCTTTCCATATAAATGCATAGTTAACTCTTATGTTGAATTGCTCATAGCTTCTACTATTAATTCAGTTGTCTTCCCTCTACCATCCTTCAAATGTGCCAGTCAAGGCGATCAGCCCATTTCCCAGGCAGGAGCTCAGAAATCTGTTCTACATCCTTGTCACCTCTCCCAGAGAGGCACTGTATTTCGTAGCATCAACGAACGTAAGAGCTGCTGTAAACAAGGACGTACGATAACCAAATTGGTCTCTTTGGGAAGTGTCTTTGCTCGACGAACGCCCTCCCACAAAGCGTGTGAAGATTCCAATGCTAGAATGCGTCACAGAAGGTCCGCTCCAATGATGAGAGAAGACTAACCTGGAATGATACCCTCGAGCTGGGTGCACAGACGGAATCCTCTCAAAGCTTCTTCGTCCGTCGCAACGACGTACTCGGCTCGCCCGCTATCCTTCAACCAGGAATGTTCCGGCCCAACGCCAGGATAATCTAATCCGGCACTGATAGAGTGTGTCTCCACAATTTGACCAGCGGGATCCTGCAGGACATATGTTCGAACTCCATGCAACACACCTGGCTTACCTCTAGCTAGAGTGGCACTGTGGCGCTCGCCGTCGATACCTAACCGGGAGTCAGTACCCAGGGACGATACATTCATCCATATACCCACCTTCGCCTCCTGCCTCGACACCCACGAGATGTACAGACGTATCGGGGATGAATTCGTAGAAGGACCCAATAGCGTTGCTGCCGCCTCCAACGCATGCGACGACCACATCGGGAAGTTTCCCAATCGCCTCCTTCATTTGTGCCTTTATTTCACGTCCGATGACCTTTTGGTAGTCGCGGACGATAGTCGGGAAGGGGTGAGGACCGAAACAAGAGCCGATAAGGAAGTGCGTGGTAGCAAGATTCGTGACCCAATCTCTCATCGCCTCGTTAACGGCATCCTTTAGCGTCTTCGAACCGGACTCAACGGGAACGACCTAAATAAACTTCATTCAGCAGTCTGATTGATTTATATTTTAAGTCGAGTACCTTGGCACCCAGCATCTTCATGCGGAAAACATTGAGAGCTTGTCTCCGTGCATCCTCGGCACCCATATAGATAACGCACTCCATCCCGAAACGGGCACACACGGTCGCGGTGGCCACGCCATGCTGCCCGGCACCCGTTTCGGCGATGATACGAGTTTTACCGAGACGCTTAGCCAACAAGATCTAGGCCGACGTTCAGCCTAAAAAGTTTCAACAATAACGGGCATACGCGCACCTGACCAACTGCGTTGTTGATCTTATGTGACCCCGTGTGGTTGCTGTAAAAGTATGAGATCGGGCCGGTTGTACTGCGTGGTCTGCGGATACGTACAGATCCTCTCGTTTCAGCCAGATCTGTGCACCGTTAGCATACTTGGTCAAGCTCTCTGCAAAGTACAACTTAGAAGGGCGGTTCATGTAACCATAGTGGCCTTCGAACTCGGCCCAGAATGTCGGGTCAGTCCGCGTCGCGTTGTGAGCCTCCTCCAACTCGATGAGGCAGTCGAAAAGTGCTTCCGGTACGTACTGGCCGCCGAACTGACCAAAGCGCGGTGGAAGAAGTGTCATTCCAGTCGGTCGAGATATTCCGGCGACGACGGGGTAATGGTATTGCGAGCTTTGAACTCCGGCAGTAGAAGAGTCAGAAGATGACGATCCCTTGAGTCCTCTGCAGAAGTTCTCAACTACCTGCGGAACTTGATCTGCCGGCGCCTGCTTAATGAGGGAGACTATGCGACTGCCGACGACGACACCATCAGCACCAGCTTCGACGACGGCGTCGAAGTGAAGACGCGTGGCAACTCCAAAACCCACGGCGAGGGGCACGGAGGTGTGCTTGCGGATACGAGCGATGATATCGGGAAGTTCGCTGTTCACGAACCCCTTGACGGACGACCCAGTAGTTCCCATCTGAGAGAAGTAATATGTATCGCAGGAATTCCTATTTACACAAAAGAACTCACACGTGAGACAACATAGATGAAGGAATCCGCAATGGAGGTCAGGTAAGGAAGTCGATGCAGGGATGTCGACGGTGCTACGAGAGGGACATAGGATAGGCTATAAAATCGTCAGTGAGTCTTCCTTGGCTCAGATTCAATGTCATGTGCTCACCCGGCGCTCGTGCATTTCTCGCGGAATCCGGAAGCCTCTTCGGGTGGGAGATCTACCATGATGAATCCGTTAGCACCAGCTTCGCGAGCATCTTGTACGGCTTTGTCTTCTCCGTATGCAAGGACAGGATTGTAATAACCTGCATAAGCGAATGAGCACGAACGGCCTCATGATGTCGCACATAGACTCACCCATCAGAAGCACCGGCACAGTGAGACCCTTGCTTCGAGCCTCCTTGACTTGCCCGAGGATCGTTGCATAGTCGACTCCGTTTTGAAGAGCAATCTAATGTATTCCGCTTAGACTATGAAGGAGGCGTAGGACCAACGCACTCACGAGATTAGTTTCTTGAATGGCAGGACCGTCTGCGATAGGATCTGAGAATGGGACGCCAACTTCGATGATATCGGCTCCTCCAGCCTGCATTGCTAACAGGATGGGGACGGTGTCATCCTTCCTGGGATAACCTGCGGTGACGAATGTGACTAGAGCGTGGCTTCCCTATAGAGATCGTCGAACGGATGAGCGACAAGCCAGCGATTCGAATATCGCGAACCTCTGCTTTTCTAGCGTCAAACACTGCCTTGATAGCGTCCATGGGGATGTTGGGGGTGGTGGTGGGTGGTAAGTGCGCTCGTCGTGGAGCTTTTATTTCGTTGGACTAGGTTGTTTTGATTTGATCATCAGACTCATCGGCTTACATCTAATAAGCGATATTCGATCGAGAGCACAACTCTTTGTCCTGACTCTCCAACGTTCTCAAAACTGCCCCAATACCGCGAAAATGTTTTGTCGCGGTCGGCGTAATACCAGATGTGACTATGTAAACAATGGACCCAGCCGTGCTCGGCGGAGGTTCCCTTGGAGTGAATAAATTCCGGCGAATCCCAATGGAGTGGAGGTGGATCTGCGCCGGGGAGCATCGGCCCGTCCTGCGAGTGAGTCGGCTTTTCCTCATCTGGACATGCCAGCTTCAAGGGGGGACTGCGCATTTGATGCTGATCAAACGAGTACCAGTCAATCCTTTGTCAGGAACCGGGGTTTTTGGATTTTCCGCTCGCCATCGTCAAACAATCGAAACACCCGGATCACAAGGAATCCTGTGTTCCGCTACTTCAGTTCGGGCGACGCGTTTCAGGACTTGTGTGTATCACGCTCATCCACGCAGCTGGCAGTGGACTCCTCTCCCTTAGTTTCGATCTCAGTGTCATTGATTTGAACAGTCGCGACGTTGCTTTGGAATCTCGATTCGAATCAGGGAGTCCTCCCTGCAAGTTGGCAGATTGTCGCTATGATTTCGAGACACCTCATATAACTCTAGGACGCGGCGGCCGAAACCTTGCCTGTTGATCAGTGACACATGCTTTATTACGCTACACGCGAGAAATATATGCGTGCAAACTCGAGGAAATATAAGATACTTATGCATGTCTACAAGTTTTTTCATGGCTGTTGTCCGGGTAGATGCTGGCAATATCAACGTGTACACTTGAACGTCCCAAGGTAAAAGCGGAGTAAAAAGGTAGTGTCGGCATTTCCCGAAACGCCGGGGGCTGCAATTCTCACGATGTTTGCTCCGGATGAGATCGAATTCCTTGCGTGAATACTCACCGAGGTTGAGTTTCGACTCATTCAGGGCATGAAAATGGAACCCCAGGTCGGCTGAAATCAGGACCCTGTCACACAACCTGTGCCATTCACGTGCAAGCGAGTGTTTGGAGTGTGGATACGGTCGGAGGCCGCCAACTCTCGATGTGATTCCCATGTTTCACTACTGTAGGTAAACAGCGCCGCCGGGCGAGTTTTGATATTTGTCTGATGCTGAACAGTGAACGCTTCTAGGTCGTCGTTTCACAAACAGCACCATGACAGCACGTGTTGTAACCAACCGGACAACTCTCGTGCCAGCGAGGCAGAAGCATAGTGTCACCTCTGTCACTGGTACACCAGGGCACACCGTATGCCTCACCACCGAAAATCCGACCGAAAAATCCGCTCGCAGCGTGTAGCCGTCCGAATTCGTTGTAACGAGCACTGCATACCGCGAGACGGAGGTATACGGGGGATGCGGCCGATGCGTACGTATGCGGAAAATGGTTTCTCGACCAAGAATAAATCTCTTCATCACTACGTAGGTGGGGGAACTATCACGTACTACGCCTGTTCTGCCAAGGAGAACAGCCAAAATGCTGTGGTTGTTTTCGACAATTGCACTGTACAACGAGACACTCCAGGTGTCTGGGCTGCAGCAATAAGTTCTCGATGCGCGAACAATACAGTCCAAACCCATTCGGGAATCCTGTACCGTTAGTTAGGTTCGTGTCTTATTGTCATGCGATACAAGTACCCCACTGTTGTGGACCTAACCCACGTCAACCCGTGTCAGGCGTTCACTAGAAGCCTTCGGCCTAAATGGCTCGTCCCCTTAAGTAGATTCGGTCACTCAACAATACCCGGGATTAATGCTCAGCTGAACGCGGGCCACCGCTCTTCCCGAATCGTAGCTTGTTCATCCCACACTTATCCAACTCCCTAGTCTCGACCAGACATTTTGGATAACGCCAAGGCTTACAACTCCAAGCTCCGCTTCCCCAAATTGTCTGGTCGAGACTGCTGAACCACATTTGAACGTTTGCGATCTCACGACGGTGGGTCGAAAACGAACACGTGTTTTCATAACTACAGGCACAAGTCTCGGCTGCGCTATATACTACAGTGTACACCTTCGCTTCACTCTTATTGTGGTGTTGACTACGGAATTCCTACACTAGATCTCATGAGGACCAAGAGAGCATCGTCAACGTGTAATCTCCGCCTTGGGACCCCCACTCCTGAACAGGACAAGCCCCGGCGGCGGTCCACAACAGCTGCTTCTCGACTCGGTCGTACTTGTGGGAAAAGGCGAAACGGATGTATTCCCCTTCGTGGATGAGGATGGATGTTTCTGATGGGACCCTGACTTGCGTCTCTTTACGGCACCGGAAATAGGCCTCGTTCCGGCCCAGTATCTGCGAGGTATGCAGTTAGTGAAATGCTTCGGGTCAACTTGCAGTATTTACCTCGTTGTAATAGGGGTTGTAATCAAAGCACGAAACATCTACGACATCGGCATTGAACAGGTCGTTAAGGTTACTCAGCGCGTTGAGAGCGAAGCGACGAGTGACGCCTGTCCTATCGTTATACGCAGCACGGATGTTATCCACCTTGTGATATCTACTGTCGATGGCGATAATGAAGCGATCCCTGGGGCCCAGGACATCCCCAAAGGTGCGAACGAACTGACCAGCTTCCTCTGCCAACTTGTTTCAGTCGAAGAGTACATACGAAGAAGATATGGAAATATTACTCCGTGTCATGTTGCCAACAGAAGAGCCCAACCACAAGATGATTCTTGGGCGGTCATTGATCTGCTTTAGCCAAGTACAACCATCATCGTAGGTTCCCCACAAGCCGGCAAGGCTAACATGGGTGTAGCGACTGCTCAGCTCCGCAAGAGTCCGAAGCAATTCCGGCTTGTCCAAGTCAAGTGCGAAGTACGTCACATTCTTCTCTTGAGCTTCCAAAGCATCCAGGATTAGTGCCGTTTTGCGGAGGGCGCTGTGGAACGTGAGTGACAGGAATAACTCTACCGAACCATGAGAAAACTAACCCAGCGCCAAGTTCGAGGAGGATTGCACCATCCGGGACAGAATCGGCGATTTGATGTGCGTGGCGAGATAAGATATCGATTTCTAAGCCGGTGAGGTAGTAATCCGGTTGGTAAGTGATCTGTTCGAACAGACGCAGGCCCTCCTCGTTGTACAGCAACAAGTTTGGGAGCTCTTTCTCGTTATATGGCTTAGAGAGGCCAGCAAGCACATCAACGCGAATGCCGTCCTCCAGAGCTGCGACTGTGACGGAATGAGCGGTGGATCGTATGTCAATGATTGGAGTAGTTTCTGCGGGCTCTGGTGTGGCCCCGGGTTTGGGGCCTGAGTGGATATGTACAGGTGTGAGTGAGGGTATGGGACCAAGCATACTAGCGGTGAGGAAGTGTGACTAGTCCGAGGCAGCTCGTGGGTGGAAAGTAGGCACCGAGGACCGCTTTATAGCTTGACGGCTAGCTGCACTCCAGCGCTGGAGTGGCTTGATGGGACGTGATGGGAGCACCGCGGAAGACTTCATTAATAGTACACATCTGGAGTCGTAGGCAGAATCCTGCTGCTAAGTACTTACCGGACTGGCATAAGCTTGCTTGGGTAGGCTAGTGACAGCGACCGGTCCGGTTTTGGAAACCCCTTCTATCCCAGCAGAGGCTCACAATGTTGACCCGAGGTTTTCCCTGCAATAGAATCTGAGTGGAATCCCGGAGGAACATTATCTCCAGTGATCCGGCTTGTCAGCGCTAAATTAAAGCATCCGTCCGTTTGCATCGCTGATGGAGCCAGGCCTTACGACAAAATTATGCTATGCGAGCATGTAGTCAGTCCATCGTGGTCAGCCCTGTGCTCGACGATGCATGGCACAACCATGCTAACGGGGCCCGGGGTCATTGTTTTCCCATGTAATATACTTACAAGCCTGTGGTCTCCTTCACTTCTGTTCCTTCACTCTCTCTCATAGACTTTTTCTCCCCCTCTTTTTCGCCCTCTTCGCCCCTAGACTTGTACAGCATGCAAAAGGTTACCTTCAAGGACTCCACCGCCGTTTTCACGCTCGATGAGCCCCGTAGGCCGGAAGAAGCCCCGGGGGCGAATCTTTCGGTCGAAGAGCTCCCATACCTGTGGGCTTCGCCTCCGCTCGCCGTATCTTTCGAACCAGAGAAACCTGTTACAAGAGAGATACCTGATTTCCCTGATGGCGGTATGCGGGCGTGGTCAGTCGTGATTGGCGTAAGTCGACTTCCCGCGTCTGTTTAATCCGTTCAGCTCATCACCTACGTCCATCCAGGCGCTTCTCATGTCTTTTGGAACGCGAGTAATATCTTTACGGAGGTCATTATAATGATCGGCTGACGATCCGTCCACAGCTTTGGTTGGATCAATTCCTTTGGTGTGAGTCAACTTGTTGCACAAATGTCGAAAATGCGACTTACATCTAGTTCAGGTATTCCAGACATACTACGAGCAGTACACTTTCCCAGAGCAATCTGCATCCAACATTTCATGGATTGGATCTATCCAGTACGGTCTCATCTTCATCCCAGTATGTAATTTAATATAATATTACGTAATCAAACGCTCATGGGGTTCGCGCAAGGCACTGTTGACTGGTCGTTTGCTCGACCTTGGGTATTATAACGGTCCGCTTGCCATTAGCAGCGCATTCTATGTTGCAGCACTAGTAAGTAAGGACAAGCTATGAACGTCGCAGTTCTCACGTGGATGCCGTAGTTTCTTGTTGCGGAGTGCAAGACGTTCTTGCAAGTCATTTTATGTCAGGGAGTAGCAACCGGGGTCAGTGCCGGCCTTCAGAAACAGACGAGTAAGGTGCTAACTCTCTCTTTCAGTTCTTCGCTGGCATGCTCTTCGGGAGTACTCCTGCAATTGTGTCCCACTGGTGTATGTGATGCTTTTCTCCTCACTGTAACCTCCTTGAACGTTCCTGTAGTCTTGAAGAAACGCTCTCAAGCTTTCGGTGTCCTTGCAATAGGATCAAGTATCGGAGGTACCGTGCTCCCAATAATTACCCAGCAACTATTTGGGAAAGTCGGCTTCAAATGGAGCGTTCGTGCCGTAGCTTTTATTATCTCCTTCGTTATTATCGCCGCCAACCTGGTTCGTGTCCTTCAGTTCCTCGAAATTATATCTATTTAGTTGTTGGGTAGCTTCTTCGACCTCGCCTCCCTCCCTCCAATGTCAAGGGGGGCCTGTTTGATTGGCGTGCCTTTAAGAACCCTGCATATGCTTGCTGTGGTAAGGAAACCGTTTTGTCGTTCTCTCAGCTTAACCGACCCTTGCATCAGTCCTCGCTTACAACGTGTCGTTGTTGGGCCTTTATGTCCCTCTCATTTACCTTGATTTGTCCGGCCAAGCAGCTGGCTTCTCTCCGAACTTCACGTTTTACTTGATTTCTATTGCCAACGGTGCCTCCTTGATTGGTCGGCTTTCCTCAGGGATCCTTGCCGATAGATTCGGGGCACTCAATACCCTAATCCCGTTCACACTAATAGGAGCTGTCGCCTCTTTCGCCTGGCCGTATGCGACGTCTACCATTCCCTCCCTGGTCGTTGTATCAATAATATACGGTTGCGCCACAGGGGCGTTCGTCAGTTTGATTCCAAGTGCACCGGCACGACTTGGCGGCATGAGCGATGCAGGCAGAAGGTACGGTCTTGGCTTTCTCACGTCAACGGTGATCATTCTTCTCATCGCCTCTTCGACAGAATTGGCATGGCTATCACGTGCATGGTGAGTTACCGTCCATTCGGAGAGAGTTTCTAATCCGTTGATCTTGGTTGCGTCTCTCAGGCTTTCGGTGCGACTGGAGGACCGCCTCTTGCGGGTGTAATACGTACCAAGTCTGGCGGATTTGATGACGTTGGATTGTACTCCGGCGGAGTTATTCTCCTGGGATGTATACTCCTAGCTACTACCCGATACTTGGCATTAGGGAAATGGGTTGGGAAGTTTTAAACAGCATCTTTAGAGTTTCGATCAACCTTTGATTGCAACGGGGGCCTCTGAATCCTCGTGATCTTGCTGACTTGGAAAGGTCACTTATTTAATACGTGTACAGTTTCATCGTGTATCACAGCACTAGTCTTGCTTCCTCATTTCTACAATTGGTACTTGTCTAATGTATCCTAGCAATGCCCGGTGCATGGTCAGATATTCCTTCATAATATCAACACCCATGTATTGTCCGCGGTTAGCCTTCATATTTCCGGTTTCGAGTTGACGGGGTGAAGATGCACCGGAGGAATGCAGTACCTGTGGCGAAGAACATGTGGTCTATTCATTGCGCCAAGATTTGCCTCGCCCAGTCGGATCATACATTCTCAGGTCAAAAAGTGATGAAAGCTTCGAACAGCCTGCTGCGAAGTGATGGGCGTGATTGGCGAGACGAAAAAAAGTTTGCACGCGAATGTGGGTACCTCAGTCGGCGCATCGCTCTCACATAGGTGCGGACCACACTAGCTTCCGATCATTCATGACATGTTGTACGCCCGGTCGATGGTGAAACGACTGTCACCGATGTTCCCGCACTGCTCACTTGGTCTACGGCACTCACCGGTTTGCTGTGAGTCGGGTGCAAAGTTGTAGTAAAGGACATAGCCCAAATGTACCCCTCCATCGATTTAAAAGGCTGGAAAATGGTCCAGGAGAAATCATAAACCAGATACTTACCTCCCCATTCTTCAAGTCACGAAGCCTATAGTCTTCTGAACATCCACAATGCTCTTCAACACTCGCATCGCACTCGCTGAGGACTACGACCTCTCCCCCTCTCAGATTGATGAGTACCAGAATAATGTCAGTCGCGTAATTGCGCTGAACGGGGCATTCTTTGCTGACGGAAATCCCTTAGGGCCACATCCTGCTCAGGAACGTCATTCCTGAATCGGAGGTCCCCGAATTGCGTACCGCAGTCTTGCGAACGCACGAAGCTCTCAAAGATGAAGAGGAAGACTTCCAGAAGGCATTCCGCATCACCCAAAACCTGTGGGAGATCAATGACACCGTGCGCGCGCACGTCTTGTCCAAGCGTTACGCAGGTGGGTCCATGAGCATCGGGCACTAATCCGAATCTCAATCTTGAAAAAAAAGGAATCGCTGCAAAACTGTTAGGCTGCCGTGATGTGCGGATTTATCACGATCTTACCTTCTTCAAGGAGGGTCTTGGCAAGGGAAAGCCGACACCGTGGCACCAAGACGGACACTACTGGTGAGTAATCTCCTTCCAACTCTAGTTCCGAACGCGTACTGATGTATGCCTATATTGACAGGCCCCTCGACACGGAAAAATGCATTACGCTTTGGGTTCCGCTTATCGACTGTCCGGTAGACATGGGTCCCATGTCGTTCGTATCGGGTTCACACCTTAGTAGAGACGCCGAGCACCTGCCAATTTCCGATGAAAGTGACGAATATATCAGGAATTTAGTGGAGACGGAAAACCTTTCCGTGGCCCCCGCTCAACACATGAATGCAGGAGATGCGACATTGTAAGTATCTCACTTCCACCTGCCGGAAGTCGTGCTTAGCATGAAAAATATAGCCACTCGTGTTGGACATACCACGCTGCGGCGTCTAACACGACAGAACGCACTAGAATCGCTTTCGCCATCGCGTACTATGATGCAGATGCAACGATTCCCCTGCAGCCGCCAACCAATGAGCGACGTGCAGCCAACTTGGCCAGGTGGTTCCCTGGGGCCGTACCCGGCGGGCCTGCAGCGACTGAGAAGAACCCAGCCGTCCCTTCTCCCCGTGATTAATGGAGAATGCGATACGTAGTCCACAAAGCACGCGAGGAATCGAACCCTTGATCTCCTGGATCGAGTAGATCTTTTGCTCGTTTAGAATTGGTAAAACCGATGCGGTAGTGGTACTTCGGGACTAGACACATACTTTAATATAGTTCACAAGGTTCATCCAACTTGTATATAATGGCCTGCGCGTTGAATCCCATGTTGATTATTTATGCCCAAAGAGTAACACAACTTAACAAGTGACTGCCAGCCAGTCCAGTAGGTCGATGGACTTGCTACTCTCAGTGCCGAGGGAAAGTAGAAAACCAATATCGTTAGACGTCTCGTCGTGGCTGGAGTTCCAGGAAGCCCTTTGGCTGCGTAGCAGCCAGACATTCGCAAGAATAGGAACAGGCTGAACTTCCGTGGCTTTGTGACGTGCCTCGGAGCTTCAATCCAGTGGTCTCTTGCCAAATACGGTTGCTCCAGCTTTTCTCCCGACTGTCACGTGCACAGGAATACATTACTACACACGACATTGCCTTCACTTGACGATCATTTGACCCATCCGGACGAGGTGGGAAGGTAACGTCAAGCTCGGACCAGAAGTGATGGGGTCGGGTATTCGGTGGCGTTCAAACAGACAAAAAGGTAAGCTTCAATTACACGTTCGTCAGCAATTACGCGAGAACTGGACTTCGTTAGCTGATTACTGTAAGCAGTGCACATTAGTCGCTAATACCGCTTCACCAGTACGTTCCCATCAAGGAAATTTGCGAGGAGTCAAGTGCCAGCCATTCGTGTTACCGCCGAACGGCCAAGCAGGGGGGACACTGGGAACGGGGCACGTCAATGCGGAGGGCAGGAAGTATCCACGAACCTTAACGGTGCATGAAATTGATCTAACTAACACACAGTTTTTCAGGCCTGTGATTAACTTTTGCTACTATGGATCAGGGTTCCATGAAATCCGAGGTTACACACTGAAATGTACACCGGCAGTGGTGTCCCCGTAAGTACCACGAGGGGGATATGTCTGGACGCACTAGCATGTACTGCCTACGCAACGGCTGTTATTTCCGCCTGGGTTGTCTTACGCTTGGCAAGATTTAATCAAAGGCGGAACAGTTTCAAGCTAATGTGCGATTCCGATGTTTTATCACCATGCCGCTCGCGTGATTGATGGAGTTCCCGCCTTACCTATGTATTCTATAGTTCGACCCGCGGAGACTAGTTCAACGCGTTCGCCCTCCGTTCACCTCTTAGAAACGCGCGCTATTCACACCAACCGTGTACCTGCATTTCACGTGCAGACCCGCTATGACTTACCACCAATTCAGAGATCTCTAATAGCTCAGCACTCTGACGGTGATAGAAGCATTAGTGGATGGCCAAAAGGCTGGTATATCCACGTCCGAACTCATCTATAAGTTGGCATTAATGGCGGTACCGCAACTTGCTCTGCCATCCTCGAATCCAAGTCCCCAGGGTTTCGACGTGAGTGAGTACGATATAAATCTCAATGCACATTACACCGGTTTCTTTCTACGAAAAATGCGGTTGACTAGGGATGGCGCAACTATGTCGGAAATTTGGTAAATTTATTTAAACCCGTTGCAAGCGATTGTAATAGTTAAAATGAAATTGATATTTGTAATATAGCCGCAATGGTAAAGCTTTCATTAAAATAAAAATTGTGACGTTATCGCTGTGTGATTGCAATGGAAACTGCAACCGGGATTGCAGTAAGGCTGCGGGGGTCACTCCACCAATTTTGATTTAGTCACCCCTTTGTTACAGCATCATTGTGATACTATCGTGACGTACACGAGTCCGTTTCCATCACGGGAAAGGCAGTGCCACCACGGCGTTGTAACTTTATTTCGATACCATTGCAATGGCATTGCGATGACATATGGGGGTGATGATAACAAAAATGTAACCGTCTAATCTTATTCTAATCTTTACCCTCATTTAATTACATGTTTGATGTTATCTTATCTACTTCACTCTACTGTATCTCAATCCTTATCTTCTCAATCCTTATCTTATCATTTTGACTTGATGCCCGTACTTATTTATAGTAATTTTTTTTCATTGACATGCAGTATTCGAACTCGCGACCTATTTACTCTAATTAGGGCTATTACTTAACTAATACTTCACTAGCTAATGAGTAGTTAAAACTAGTAGCACAGTTACGACGGGCATAGTTTACCACTGGTCCATAGGACCACAATTACATTTGAAACTCAGTTATTCTTATGCAGCTACTTAGGGACTTGGGCCAAATTTGACTACTATTGCAACACCACTGTAGCCAAAGTAGCAATGACACGGCACATACAAAACGACAAAACTAAGAGCTACTAACGACATTTACTCTTCGTAGTCTTCCTGCCCCTGGTAGACTTTGATACACTACTAGTCTTCCTACTGTTAGTCTTTTGGCTAGCGGGATCGACGACAGCAGCAACTTCATTGAATGACATGGGTGCTGCAGTAGCTTCCGAGCCAGATGAATCGCCTTCGCCAACGACAGCTGGGGCCGACTGAGTACCACCAGAAGATGACACAGCTGCAGGACCAGTCTCATCAATGGAGTCGTCCACATCGCCCTCCAAGGCCAGCGCGGCAGCATCCATTGCAGCCATCACCGCATCAATTTCTGCCACCAAATCCTCCATTGGGCCGGTGGAGCCAGATTTCGCAGATGTCGTGCCAGACTTGCCGAAAACGAAGCTGTTCACCTCACTGACTATTTTTTGAATGTGTGGGTCGGCCCACTTCGTAACGAGAACACACTTGTAGCCACGGAATACTTCGTAGTAGTTGATTTTGGACAGTTGTCCAACGCCGTTACCGGGGAACTCACTGTCTGGAGAAAGCATAAACATACACTAATAGGTATGATTAGCCCCGTATATCCAATACACTGCGTGGCAGTCTACTTACAATGGTCGCTGCCCAAGCGAAAGCTCTGGGCGTGACTGCAGAGACTTGCCACTTACATCCATTCGTTTTCGGTCCACCGCGCCGCATGAAGCCTTCTGCAAGAGACGCTTTGCCCCACAGTGCTGTCTTCAGAATCTGCAAAACATGTTTGCAACGGGTTATGAGAATAGTGTTACCTTACCAGTCCCAACGGCTCCCAGTTTGTAAACGGTTTTCGCATGTCAACCTTCATATTCTTGAAGAGAAATGGGAACCACATGGTAAATTTTTGACTGGGCATGCCTACATCCTTGACACCGAGCATCTTGATAACCTCCGCAATTGTGAGTCAGGCGAAGTTTGGAATGAAGTAGGCTTTGGGGAGGCCGAAAATTACTTCTACATTATCTCGTAACTTGTATAGGATGTCAGACCGGCCACTCTGCATGGCTTGCGCAAACTACATGAACATTAATTGTGTAACGTGCAAAAAGATTGGGCAAATTAGACTAACGCACCATGTCATGAAAGGAATTCAGATTCCTGATTCTGCGCAGGTGGTCAGGAAGGGATGCGTCCAGTTCCACAACAAGGGACAGTTCTTCCGTCAATACGGTAGCATAACGATCGGCAGTTGTGAACGACGGGGCATCCACCGGGTATGGCTGAGATATAGCGTCCGTCGTAGGAGTTCGTGGAAAGAATAGCTCAGTAATCACTCCATATTTCTTCGCCAGTATCCTAATCTCTCCCTCGTATGCGAGCAATTCGGGAGGAACGTTTTTCTTTGCCCGCTTTGGTTTGTTCGCTTCTAATATCGCGTTCTGTTCTTTCAGTTCGCGATTGCGGGTTCGTTCGACATCGAGTTGAAGCTGAGTAGTTCTGAGTACCTGTTGGGTAATCAGGTTAGAGCTATAAGGCGGTAAGTACATGTCATTGCGACGCACCTCTGTAAGCCCAATTGGTTGAGAACTGAGGGATGATACCGTGGAATGAGATGTGATCAGATCGCTGGAGTCATCCTCAACATCCGAATTGAGGCCAGAAAGGGCCAATTGGGAGCGGCCGCTCAAGGACATCGGAAGTCGATCAGTGGGAGAGAGGGACGTGGGAGGGGCTCGTTGTGTCGTTGGACCGCGATTTAAATGCTTGAAGTCAACACGTGGGTGGCCGGATATGGGGCCATGGAGCCAAGGATGCTTTCCTGCCACGAGGGCAGGCACATGGTATTGGACGTCAGTAAATCTGTATATATCGGTCAAATCAGTGAAAATGCACACCACTTAACAAATAATGGGCCATGTGCAGATGCATGCTGCTGTAATCGATGCGTAAGTAGTGCGTTCCAGACTGTTAGCATCATGGACCTCGTAGCCGCAAGTTTCCGGCTCTGGTACCGAAGTTGATCGAAGGCAACAATGGAATAATAATGGCGGTTCAGTCCATGGACCAGCGCCTGGATCGAAGGTTTATTGATGTGTCCGATGTTGGATGTTGTTTGTCGAGGTTCACGCCCAGCGAGAACAACCTGGGGATTGATAAGACGGAAGGCATCAATCACCACCTTTCCTTTCAGACTGAATTGGATCGATGACAACGGTGACGCAGCGACTTTGCATTTGTTCGAATGACTGAGGCGACAGGTGTTGGGTATGCACAATCGCAGCGTGGTCACAGGACACACTTGCTGCGTATTGATATCAACACTTGATAGCCAACACCCAAACCCCAGGTGTGAATGATACCACCCCACGACCATCTCAGGGCTACGGTATGTAAGTGGTGAGCTGTGCCTAGAAGTGAATAAGACTGACTGGCCTGTCTGTTTCAGCATGTCAACCATCTTCATTTGGAAGACATGGTCTACGGACTCCACGGTGACCGTTGTACTGGACTGTGGCATAGCAAATACGTCGACTACTTGGACGGTGTATTCATCGACGAATTCCCCCAGCATGAGGCCCATGACTTCCATCAGGACGCCTGCGTGGCCATGCTTCAACATCTGCGGCAAAACGGTGAGAAATGACACAAGGCTACACGCTTCATACATGCCTTCAAGAGAGCCAGCGAAGCAGGAATGTTTGGTCAGACTCACTTGTTTGTGTGGTGGGAGGAGCTACTAAGGGGTTGACGCTTGAATGAAGCGATATCCGACGTGGCTGGGTTGGCGTCGTCCGATCGCAACCGTACAGCGTTGCGGTTGATATGCCGCACAGATGACTGGTAGAACCCACCAGGAGGAGGGATATCCTCATGCCTGTACACCGTAGCATCTTGACGACCACCTTGTTGTGTCAGCGTTGTTGAAGGCAAGGTAAAAGAACGTTCTTTAAGTCGAGAAACCGGAGTATTGAAAGTGGAAGGCGATTTAGCGCGAGTGTTGGTCTTAAGAATATCAGTTCCTGACATGCTAACTTCCATATATTGATCTTACAATCTTGGCCAAGTAACTGGGTGAGAGGTGGGCAGACGTATTGGACCCGAGGCAGGTGAGCCTGGTCCGGTTGAGGGCTAGGAAAGTGTCCTGGGAGCTGCAGCACATGTGGGTGAGGGTGGGGATCTTTGTGCAGATCGTCATGGTGTGCATTGAGGTGAAGCAATGAAAGGAGATGAGATTGGCCAATGGCGGTCCAGGGTCAAGTGAGAGATGAGAGGGAGACAACGGTTTCGTCTTGAAGTGCCTTAAGACGGTGGAATAAGCTTACCCCCCACCTGTGCAACCCTCCAAGCTGCCGAGTACGAAGCGTTTGAGAAGTTTTTGGTACGACAAGCGGACTTTGACGGGTTGGCTGAGAGGGCAATGCGCAAGATACTAATTCTAGATGGGGGGGACGTCCTGAGCACACTCCGTCCATCTAGAATGACGGATGTACAGATTGAGCACCCACCGTATTTCCAATAACTAAATCATTCTGCAGAGGCTTCTCGACCCAGAAGAAGATCACTGGCAGTACGACTGGGTTCATAACGCTTTGGGTGAAAAGAAGACCGGAGTAACGTGAGGGTGGGCTGTTGTAAAGTCGGATCTGGATAGTGAAAACCAACACGTCACGTCGCTTGACATCCTCAGGAGGCTGGAAATCGTCGTCATTCGAGATACCAATTCCTGACGAGAGGGGTGTCCTGAGCACGCCGCTGTCCATCTGAAAGACTGGAGTAACGTGAAGGTGGGCTGTTGTAAAGTCGGATCTGGATAGTGAAAACTGACACGTCGTGTTGCTCAACGTCCTCAGGAGGTTCGAAATCGCTGTCGCTCGAGATACCGATTCTTGACGAGAGGGATGTCCTGAGCATGCCCTTGTCTGTCTGAAATTAAATGACAGTCTATGGATTAGGCGACACCTACCATAGTTTGATAAGGGGCCACGCTCGTCGTGGAGCAGATGGATTTCATCTACGATCATGAGGCGCACGAGATTTGTGCACGACATATCGGTGCTTGAGTAATGACGTCCCACTTCTCTGGCGTCGTGACTATAATTTGCGTCTTGGCAATTTGTTGCTTCGTCATCTGAGTCACCCGTAAGTTCGCCAACCTTGATGCTGAATGGAAGTAGTCGCGAGCTAAAACTGCTGACCATCTCTTGAATAAGCACCTTCGTGGGAGCAACGTAGACGACTTTGAAGGTGTCGAGGGCAAATTCACCAGTTTGATCATTCCGGCGTTTAGCGAGCTCGTGAAGAATGGTGAGCATCGCAACATTGGTCTTGCCCGCACCGGTTGGCGCACAGAGAAAAAAGGGCTCGTTGAATCAGTACCAAATGCAATCAGGAACAATTTGCTCTGCACCCTGTTCAACTTCGATACCGTAAATGCAGCCCTTGCCCATTCGAGTAGCTTCTCGATAGAAATGAACTCGTCATCGCAAGCAGGTTTTTTGGGTGGAGCGGGAACATGAATCTCTTCATGCCCTTATGCGAGCATTTGAACGACCCATCCTAAATCATTCTCCAGAGGCTTCCCTGCCGGCTTGCGAGTGGTTGAGGGCTTCCTCGAGAATCATGGCCGTTAACTGTCAGCACCAGATCAGGAGGATGCGAGTCAGTGGTGGAGGAAACATCACCAACTTCGAGAGCCTCCTCCGGTAGGCCGGGTTGATCCTGAATTACGCTCCGTATCGGGTCCAAAGCATCTGCCGCAAGTGCTTCGTCATGCTGCTCTTGCATCCAGGAGAATTACCTAGAAGAGGATCACTGACAGTACGACTGGGTTCATAATGCTTTGGGTGAAATGGACCTGAGCTCAAAGATTGGAGCAACGTGAAGGTGGGCTGTTGTAAAGTCGGATCCGAATAGTGAAAGCTGACACATTGTGTCGCTCAATGTCCTCAGGAAACTCGAAATCGTCGTCGCCTGTGCCATTAGGCCCGGAAGTCACATCTTCATGCGAAACCGGGGGCATCTTCTCGGGATCATACTGCGGAGAGAGATGGGGTTGATGGGTAGGTCAAAGGGGGGGAGTGGCAGGGAGGTCAGGGCCGTCGGTACAGACAGATAGGTTCTCGGGGTACCGATAGGGCGACAGGTGAGCCGAATGGGGTAGGAAACTGTAAAGATGAGGGAAAGTGACCTTGCACTCGATACAAACCTGCTGCTGGATGGTGGCCTTATTAATGTCGTTGAACGCATTTCAGTCCTCATCAAATATGTGGCCATAAAAATGCTCAAACCTTGGTCCTCTGGGAACGACTTTTCTTGAAAAGGTAAGAAGCATTGTTGTTGGCTTGAATCTGATTGACAGACGAGAAAGCACAGACGGCCGTACGGGTGTATGATGAATATCGTATGGCGACCAGTGTATAGTGAATATTGACGGCGACCAACGTATGATGAGGAGTATCGTACAGCGACCGGTGTATGATGAATATCATACGGCAGCCAGTGTAGGACAAATATCGTATGGCGACCGGTGTATGACAAATATTGTACGACAGGCGGTGGATGATGAATATCGTACGGCGGCCGGTGTGGGACGAATATTGTACAGCACCTGGTGTATGTCGGCAGGATGGATTGCACTGATTTTAAGGATTATGAGACAAGAAAGGCAAGCTTGAAGTGGCAATAACAGAAGGGGGTTTTCAAGTCCCACCAACGAAGATGGCGCACCAGGTATGAACAAAGGATCTGCGTGATTAAGCAATGGCAGGGAGACGGATGGGGAGCCGACCCTGCAGAGTTTTTTTTTGTATCATTCACGTGGTCAGAATACATTCATGAAAGAGATCCAGAGGCACAAAATAACTTACCAATGTTCAGTGATGTCCAGCGGCTTTGTGCATCATCTGCACACGAAGGAACATGTCAGTATCAATCGTGTCAATTACCAAGTGCTCGCCAAGTCTTGTATGATCTGGATAAAGTAGCACACCATGGATAATCGAACGCACAGAAAATATTTCAGCTGATTCACGAGGTTGCTCACACACCCTCCATAAGTTCAGATGCATGTCCTTTGCAAGTCGAGGGCCGGTTGGGGCATCGTATGGCTGCACAAGAGCTAAAGGGAAAGTTTCGTCACCAACTGTGCACTGAAACAAAAACACTAGTCGGCCGAAGATGTCTTGCTGCGCCATCTTGAGAAGAACACAGTCATAGCGGCTATGTCCATGGAAACTTGGGTTACACCGTAAATGATCCGTGTACTGACACCAATCAGTCGTAGACTCAAAATTGACTTTGATGTATTGGTATTCTGTAATCTTCGTCAATACTTAGAAACCTGATCATTAATAAAGATGGGGCTGAAGTCACATACCTCGCTATCCACTTGGAATTGGATGCGCTTGCCGCCCGGGAGAGGTTTCCCTGTAATCTCAAAATGCCTGTTGAGTAATTCATTTAGCTTTGCCCGGAATCGCGTGAATGCCTTGTCAGTCGTGCTCCTCTGCTCGATGGCTCCCAAAGCTAAAGGCTGTTTTACCCTACTGCCTAACCTGACGTGGAAGAAGTCTTCCTGCTCGACATCATCATCATTACCTCCAGAGCTTCGCATAATGGTTTCCATGCTTGACAAGTATACATCGTAGTCGGTAATCCTGCAGCGAATAAGTTCCGAAACCGCTTTGAGGTGATCGACATCAAGAATCTACGGTGTAAGAGATTACTGTATGCCAACAACCTAGCGATTGTTAACGGCCCACCTGCTGAGCAACGTTCTTAAAGTTGGTACGCTTTTGGTATTTCTCCTTCAAGGGGCCATGCATCTTCTCATTTGGCTTAGTATTGAAATTGCGAGTAACACCCTTGGCTTCAATGTCGTCGAATGCATGCATACACGTATGGTTCTTCGGGAAGTTCCAATTCTTCTTCGTGTTATCAGTTTTTTGAGCATATTTCTGGTATGATAGTGATTAGAATATGTTAACTCGTAGCTATTTAGCTATGAACTAACCTGCATCAATGCGTTGAAAGTTGACAGTGCCTCCCACCCTGCGGCAATCGTATGCATCATATGTAGTTCAAGTGCTGTGTATAAGTCAAATTCGATGTATGCTCGCAAACAACGGAGTAAGAGGTAGCCCTCCTTCTCCGTATTCTGTGGCAACACGTTGTGACATGCGAACACTACTATCTGATTGGGATATATCATAGTTTATAAACCCTACACTGTATGTGTACCTTTGATAAGTCTTCGAACTTCTGGCCGTCAGTGTAGGAGATTGATAAGGCTTCATCAAAATGGTTCAATGTATGCCAGCGTGGCATCATACTAAAACTAGTAAATTATCAGTGGACCAGCACTGCATAATAGGACAACACCTACTTCTTCTCCACCGTAGCCATAGTTTGACATCCGGCCTTGTCAAGGATCCTAAGAAGTTCAGTCCACAAGTGATCGCCGAACTTCCCCGAAAAGTTGGCATGCAGTCGGTCCCAACTTAGGGCGCGATAGACATCTGTGTTTGCGACAACCGTGAATGCACTCTACAAATATTAGAAGGTCTAAGCGAAAGTGATAGAACGGGCACTTACATCAACATCACGCAGACCTTGTTGTATCAAGATCTGTTCCTTTTTCTCTTGAGTATCTTGTGAGCGAGCGTCCTCCAGTACCTTCAGAACGTTCTCAGTGGTTCGTAGTTCGCATTGAGCAGGAAAATCCGATATATGGTCGCGGGGGATGAGACAGATGGGACAGGGAAAGTTGGATTTGACACCACGTATGAGTGCCATGACCGCCCTAGATGTGCACAATATTAATGCGGTATGTGACGATACAAGCATGCCAACGTACTGTTCTTCATAATCAGCAGACAAGATGAGGACAATGGGGAAAAAGCGATGAGGGATGCCATCCCAGCAGTTTACCCAGCAACCCATTTGTGACTCTTTCTCTATCATCTGTAGAAGTTTTCTAAAAGACTCGTGCCAGACAGCGTTCTTGAAATTTGCGAACCGCGTTTTGCCAGAGTGCTCCTTTGTCTCCTTTACCTATTATATTAGCGCACATGATAGTCATTGTTAATGCTAGAAGAGAGCGATGAACAAATGAACACATACGATCGGCAGCCAACCAACGACCTGACCACCTCTGATACCTTCACCATTCCGAATTGACATGGGGAGGTTAGCGAGGCGAGCAACGACGGGATAACCTTTTTGCCGCCCAAAGGACGATAGCTTCGCCTTGTCAGCATACAGAATGAACGGGAGAACTTTTCCGTCAGGAGGCAGTTGGCTCTGAAAGAACGAGGTGATGATTTGGAATAGTCTACTCATACAAACATACTTGTATGTTCCAGAACTTGTTAGCCGTCCACGGCTCGTCGATGAAACGAATAAAAGACGAGCCGTCGAACTTGAAAAGACGCTGTGCGTCAAAAACGAAGTGCGGTCCGATGGAGGGATGTTTAAGTAGGCCGCACGCCCAATCCCACAGTGAACGATAATACATTGTAAACTCTTGCGGCTCGCCATCCATGCTATTTATACACACTACTTCCTTCGTAAACTAGACTAGGCGTGATCAATAGATGCCACTCAACGATTGTTTAAGTTAACTTACTGCTGTCATGTGGTGCGAGGCAGCCCGCCAGGTGCTTTGAAGATCGTTGTACTCGTTCAGAGTGAAGACCTCGCCCGCACTGCGAATAGATTTCATCAAACGGAGAAGCCGATTCACCTGCTCTTTGTTAAGAGCCGCCTCGAGAGCTAGTTCAGCAAATTCGAAGTCGAGACGTGACCGGAACGGGTACCATGGGTCGGTGGACACATCGGGCTTGTATGCTCTCGGCCAGTGGCCTCGAGCGAACTCAGCGAATGGTATCTCTTGAGGAGGTATACCGGCGTTTGGATGGTACTTGACACGAATGTCATCGATGTTGTTGGCAGCGACCCCGTCAGCAACTGGATCGCCAATCAGAAACCTATCACTAGTAGAAACGAGTACTTACTGTTCGCTTCCGAATTGTCAGCTATATTCATAGTGGTCGGATCCGGGTCGGTGTGTATGGGCCAAATCTCACCAGTATCTGCAAAAGAGGCAAATCGACTCAATGTTACAGCTAAAATAATAATCAAACTTACCATCGTGGTGCGCATCAGCACCCAGCAAGGTGCTTGATCCTACCACTGAGCCACCGACTTCGGACGGCCCATGTGAGCCGCTCGTTGACGAAACGGCTGTGAATAAAATTAATGAAAAAAGAAACAATCACGAACTCGATAGTAACAGCGTGCTACCTTCACGAATTGAACCCAAATATGTAAGGTCTTCCTGCTCCCTGTGGTGTTTTTTGATGCACGATTTGCGATGAGGTCCGATTCCAGTCAATTTGAAGGGCTTTCCACAGGATTCGCATGCTACAGTTGGTTTTTGGGGAGGCATAATAGAGGGCGAGAACGGAGCCCGTGTAAAATAATACAGATGGTGAGTATTACAGAGAGGAAAGATGACGGCGGTAGGCAGGTGGTTGATTTTCGAAGTCGAAGGCATAGCAATTGTGCTTGCGACGAATTTGCAACTCCGCTATCTTGTGATAATCTCATTGCAATCTCACTATCATCGCGTAAAAATAATACGTCATTGCAATGGACGTAATTTTTTTCCGACATACCATATGATTCACTGAGTAGTTCCCTGTCCCGCCTCCAGCAACTCTGATGCGTATCTCACCATATCCTCGAAATTACGTGGCAGCGTGCCCCGACCGCTCGCTTGTTCCATGATGAAGTCTCCTGTCTTTGCAAACAAGACGTCGAGTAAGTCTGGTTCATTCTCCAGGTTCTTCTTTAAGTACGCCACTGCAACCACAGTGGCCCACAGCTTTCCGTCAGCACCAAGCTCACTTGCCTTCTCCAATATCCCAGATCCGACGACCCGAGCCAACTCGGCGGTGGGAGAAAACGAGCCATCAAGTCCGAGAAGTTGGAAAACTTCATACGCTTCCTTGGAGACAGTCGGCGGGATTGTAGAAGTCGTTCCTGGAGGACGGGAAATCTGAGGAAGGGTTGGATGGATCGCGGGCTGGGCCTCTGCATCCCGGATAAGTTCGGGTGAAGGGGAACGCACTATAGGATCATCAGGACTCGGTGAGCGAGAAGGCGTCCAGCAAGCCGAGCATGATCCTTCCAGTGAACTCATCGTCGAAACCGTGTCTGTGCTGTAGCGACGGGGGGTACCTTCTCCCCTGCGCCGAGCAGCGCGGTCACGTAAACCTCCATTATCTGCGTCCAAACTTAATTCAGAGTCTGTGTACGATCCAGGAACGTTTTGAGGTTCATCCGAACTTGAATTCGTGGCGGGTACAGATCCACTGAGCATACTCAAAACAAGTGAAAATGCCGCAGTGAGACTGTTGAGTGCAGTACTCAAAAAGCTATTGTCCGCTTCTTCTCCAGCACCCTCGCTTTCTCCGGTCTGTTGCATTGCTGTCAGCGAGCGCAGTCGTCGCCTCGTTCTCGTCCACCCCGTGTCTGGCCTGCTTTGGCTCCTTCTAGCGCCCCTCGGCTGCTCGTCTCCTACATGCACTGCCACAAAAGATGTATACTGGCTGGCGAGCTGATACCACAGTCCGAGCCTCACGATTGCCGCTTTCTTGATCTCGTCGTCAGGCGCAACTACAGAGCCGACTACGGCTGGTAACGGTGCTCTGCCCTCACTGAGTTCAGTGATCAACTTGCGCGCTGCAAGTGTATGGATGAGGGGTATCTCGCATTCCGCGTCTTTGAACGGCTTGACTTCCGTAACTGGGACGACCCATTCCGCGGGTTCGTCGATTCCCTCGAACTTCGTGAAGAGCTTGATCGAGGGCGGGATCCTGCCTGCGGAGATAATTGCAAAGACAGTAAAGCGCACGCCGGCGAAGATCCTAGTCAGGGTGTGCGGAACTTGCTGCAAAGCTGGTGGGGGTTCCAGTTCCAGCATTTCGCCGTGCCCAGCGAGACGCGGTGAAGTCGCATTTCTTGCCCGAGGCACCGTAGACATAGGTGTCATGCCCCAATCCACCACTATACTCTCGATTTTCTTTGTGCGCCCTGCATTCAATAGACGAGCACATTTGCCGAGTATATACTCATGTGAAACCGCGAAAAGGCACTCTCCATTACCAGCGCGGGCTATGCCTTCGCACGCGCTAGATGTCGCGTCTGCGATGCCGAGGACAAATACACGCAATGGTGCTTGGGGGCTGCTTCTACGAACGGCCTCAGCTACGATATCCGTAGAATGACGGGAGACCTCGTCCTGTAGCACTAACTCAATCCATATCAAGACAGGACCCTAGGGTGTACCCACGTGAACTTCACCATCTGTCAAAAGAAATATTGCAGTAGGCCGGTCGTTCCGCCGACTGCCTATTGCAGCTTCTAAAGCTTTGGCGATCTCTGTGCCTCCCACGTCGATGGTAAGCGACTTTACGTGAGTAATCTAAAGGAACCCTTCAGCTGGTACTCAGGCGCGTGCAATAACTTGTTAATCTTACTGTTTCATCCATCGATTCTTGATTGAAATCATGGGACATCGTCCATAAGGACCTTACATTGCGGTCAAAACGGAAGACATTGAAAATGGTCTGGGTGCATGGAAGGAGACGTAGTAGCATCAGTAATGTATGTTTTGCAGTTTCGATTCGGGCACCAGTCATGCTCCGCGATATGTCAATAACGAATAGGTATTCTTGCGATGGATTACGAGGCACCTTGAATGACGGGACAAGAGTGAGTTGCATTCCGATTGCTCCGGAGCTGGCTTCCGTATCGATTTCTGCAAAGCATCTTGGTTTGTCAAGACCATCGGCATACACGGTCAGCACAAAATCACGATTCTCGAAGGTTGGTGACGACCAGGATGCAGACATGCGTCGCTGGGACTTGCGCCCACTGCGCGTCTTATACCGCAACACCTTGATGGAGTGGGTGGGACTCCGTATCGCATGTATGGTATCACTTGTTTGAACATCGACTTTAATGTCAATGCGGGTAGTACTTGTTGCGGAGGCAGCGCCCGCCATCGAGTCGGGGGGAGGGCCATACCGCTCGAAGATGGCCATAGGAAGTTGGAGACGTACGTGATCCCGCAGGCCCTCATTGAGAAGATCCATGATAAACTTCAGGTGTGCAAGATATGGTTCAGGGTGAGCCCGACAACCCAAAAGTGACAAGGAACTTACTGTGATTCGGGTAGTTACATGTCTCCCTGCGGGAATGGAACCCACCGATATGGCGAAGACTACAGAGAAGAGTTGAGAGTGACATGCCGATGAATAATATACCGACTGACTATCGTCTGTTACCCGCTCGACTAGTGCAGTTGTTTGCCCAGCCGCAATAGCGGCTTCAAAAGCCCGCGCCGCAGCTTCGCTTTCCTTTACCGTACCAACGATCACCCGTCCATCGGCATGTTCAAGTTCGAAGGCACAGACAGCCGATCGTTCAGGAAGCGGGAAGACGTACTTGGCTCTAGCGGTAGGCTGATCTGATTCGTTCTCGAATACTTGGGTTAGGACTATCCGCGCAGATACTGTCATCGCCACCACGCATCAGTTCAGTTGTTGTAAAGATGAACCCAAAGGGATGCACCATCGACCACCCATGCATTAATGGCGACTTTTTGTAGGGGAAGGTACGCCAAAGTTGATTGTCCTGGAGGTTGATGGACTATGCCAGCGTGGGTGGGGGGCATGATAGATAGGACGATACGAGGCGCCCGGAAGTTACGGTGGTTTATAAGTAATACGGCTCAGCCGCCCAGGAAGTCACACTTCAGCCTCGTGTGGAGATCAAAGCCGAAATAGGTGCAACTACACCCAGACATCCAGAATGTGTTCAGGAAGTACGCTGGATTTGAGCATTATCATCGGGGAAGTGCGTAAGGTGAAGGCGCATTAGTTGCCACATTCTAGTGAGATGACATTGACTCGTATGGCGAGTTCGCTGGAGAGCACGAGCGGGGCAATGGTGAAATATCTTCACCCGATATTTTTTGTTATCGTCTCTTGTGGATTGGAGTCACGTTGGCCTCAGGGTCGAAATTTTGAAATTCAACCCTTGGTGTCCAAATCGGATGGGTTGGGTGTGCAGCGTTGATAAGAAAGAGAAGCACGAGATTCGGCCAACCGCGTTCAAGTGAGTACAACCAGCAGGTAACTACAGCCTGCACACTACGAAAACACTATGAACCTCGGGTGTCACGCTTTTGATCAACATCAAGTGCGACGACTATTCAGTTGCATCAATGACCCTCTCGGCTTCCGCAACGACTCCGCAATCCCTAGGAACGTCTCGGCGAGTTGCACCTAGTTTATGGTCACGAGTTCGGGTAGATCAATAAAACGCGAAATCAGCAATAAGCAAGCAGCGTACAGTATCTAATGCATCGGTATATGATGACAAGACTGTTACAGCGGCCGGCGCGAGTGGATCCCTGGGTGCATTATTCTGAGCATCTTGAGCGATTTCTACCATCCTACGCAGGGAAGTCGAGGACACATTCTGTCGATGGTTACTTGAACCTGCATTTTGAGAATCTCGGCCGAACGAAACTGCATGAAAGGAAAGGGCTTTCCTACAAGTATCCATCAAGAAGACGAAAACAGACAACAAAGCATATTCCCGCACCCAAGCCGACCAGAAGTGCAACACAGATCTTGCATCGTCTGGTCTGCAATCTGGCATTCGCCGTCCGAGAGAAAGACGATGACAGGGGATCTGACGAGTCAATTCATAAGCGAGTCTATAAAGACCCTGGAATTTCGCGCTCACCTCTCTGTGCTCCAGTGTCTCTCCATGACACCGGCTGCATTAGTAATCGCTGCAGTGAAGTTGGTCCCACCATTCGCCGCGTGAGGTAAGACGGCATCGAGTAACTGATCGGGATTACTGGTGAAGTCGTTTTCGATAACAGGCACCACATGACTATTGAACAGAATGACGCTATACGCGTCTCTGCGAGCTGCATTGGCACTTGATCCGATCGCAGCTGCACGAGCAGACCAGAAACCATAAAGCGAGGACAACACTGCACCGAATCTGTTATTTGAGCGGGAAGAAATCCTTCCAGAAGCTGGGGTGTTCGGTAATGGCTTTTTATCTTTCGAGGACATAGAGCCAGAGCTACATGGGGGTCAGCATACGATGACGGCGCGCGAGTTTTATCTCTTACCGGTCTGCAACAAATATGCTGAGAAACCGGTTAGTTGAGCCCAGCCCGCTAAACAGAATCATACACATACACATGGTATGCTTGCTGCATTACAACAGGATTCCGACAAGTAAAGTGATGGCCGTCATTAGATATATGTCCAATAGCAGGTGCAGCCCCGTGCGGATCCGAGGGTCGATGGAACATGGGAAGTGTACAGTATGATGGTTGAGGAAGCGTCCCAGCGTCGCCTGCATGTTCCGGGCCTGCTTCGTGGTCACGAGAAATGGCCCAAAGTCCTAGAAGCGATACAACCCACCACTACACATAGCATCACTGTCAAAGTTCAAGTCACTTCACTTGACATATGCAGTACAAATAGGAAACCTACCACTTGGCGAAATTGGCTTGTTCTTCCTTCGAATAGGGGTCTTTGAAACCTGGTAAAATGCATTAAATTGCCGATCCTCTTCAATTACTTACAGAGGTTATACATACCGCTCTTTTTCCAGAATAAATTGTGAGTGATGTAATCCTTGGGGCGGTCAGGATCAGGCAGTAGACGCTTCGCAACGTGCTGAACCTCCTCCCGTCCAGTACAAGCGACTGGGTCATCAGCACGACAGTAATCAATATGCACGTGGCGACCCATTGCCTGACAAACAAGGTTACACATCATCGGAGCACCCTCGTCATTGGTGGAGAACTTTCGACCCTCGACTTCGAGGGCAGCAGCGTCATCAGGTTCGTCCACTACCCACCGCGTGCGAGACATAGAACCGTGGCGGGTCTCATGTTCTTGCTGAGGATGACCTTATTTCATTCAACTCAGTTGTCGAATCCGCACGCCAAAATTAACACATACCAAGTGGTAGTACGCAGAAGTAACCGCAATTCTCACATCTGGGAGGTTGTTCATATCAACTACACCCCCTTTCATCGAGATTTTTTTTTAAAAAAAAACTGACCTATTTTGGCAGAAATGGACAACTTTCTTATCAAGACTATGATTGTGTTGACCATCATGCTTTGTTTGCCCAGGTGGAATAGACTTGGCGCATTTGAGCCGTTTGGCAACTACACCACTGCTCAGTTACGCAACGCTGTGCAAGGAGACTAAATGAACCTTGAGAGTACTAGGGGATTGGTCCATCAGCGGTAGTACCCCGGTATACCAGATGAACAGTAACGGCTACCTTTGTATATTGAAATGTTTCATGTCTGCCTGTGAAAGTAGCCTCGATGGAATATGGAGCTGTCTCGATCTCGCATATTCCGGGAACAGAACAGTCGACAGAGCAAAGATGTTCCTCACTAGACTACGATCAGAAAGAATCAATACAGAACTTTTGCCAACCCACCCGCAGAGATGAGTTGCTCCTTCCTCCAATCCGTGCATATGGTCCTGATCAGAACAGAGCCGCTTGCATAACTGACATGTAATAGAGCAGAGACGAGCTTCGCAACGATGACGAAAATGAGCAACATCGCTGGGAGCACATAAGCCTCCATATACGACCCCCCAGCGCTGGTCGCCATACCTTGGTATGCGACAGGTTCCAGGGCATGCATATATCGATCCGTCGGCGAGCTTGATCCCACACAAATCACAAGGCTAGATGGTGACTCGGAAGTAAGAAAAGAGGAATAGCGCATAGTTTCGGAAACGTTACCTCTCCGCATCCGTGTACTTGGGCAGCACATAAATGTTCGTCCGGGTGATCGGTAACCTGCTGTGGGTGAATAATGAGATTGAAATGTGATAGAGGACTCTTACTTTGGTGCACTGATTGAGACAGCCAAATTTACCCGCGAACTTGCAAGGCTTCCCACACAGGTGAGCATTCACAACGCAACTATAGTCTAATAGTGAGATAATAACTGTGGAAGAAGGTTAATGTCAACTCACATATGCTTTCCTGCATGACCGCCGCTACCACCGACGAAAACGGTAAGCACGAAGTCAGTTTAACACGAAGGACTCACATCATAGAGCATGCCCTGCTCTCGCCAGTGCTCTCCTTGCAGAAATCACATTGATGGATGCATACGTGATCAGTTCGGCAGTGGTGCGGGCCATCGTGAAAGCGACTCTGGATACACAGCAATTGGCAACTGGCGCATTGCAGTCTGCAAAATTGGACGTTGCTCCTCAAATCAACCGTGGCATTCTCAAATGTTCTACGGAGCTCCTCGATGCTAGCATGTCCCGTCTGGAAACGGGACAAGTTTTGTGTCAGCCATTCGCGCACATGGTCGATGCGCAGGTTGATGATCTGTTCAAGATACTCAGACAGGCTATCTGCCCATTCAAGATCCGGAAGGTGTTGTCGTGTTTCATGTTGATCCCAGGAGTTCCGTAAGGCCGTGAGTGCTTGCTCGCGAGTCTCTGATTGCGAAAACCCTCCAACAGCAAGGAAGAACTGCAGTGATGTGTCGGGAAATTGGATGGGTATATCTGTGTCAATATTCTACGATGGTTGGTCAATCACGAGTTCCGGGCATTCCAAATAGATTGATTACCCTCAGAGGTTCTGGTTCAGGCTCGATTTCTTGCAGACCATACATCAATGCATTCGGCAGCATTGACAGCAAAAGCTGGGCTCGATGCGATGCCATCGTTTCTGTGAAGAGCTTATAGGGATCCCACACAAATATCAATGGCAAGACATACGAGACATAGCCCCCCAATCGTTGGCCTGATACCGTTTTAAACAGGGGGATGACGTCCAGTATCGGGATGCATACCTTAAGTTTCGCCATCAGCGTTTTCATCTCGTGCAGAAATTCGCCTGCAGTAGGATGCGTGACCGGTTGCTGATCCAAACATCTTTTCACCTTCGTGAACAACTTATAGAATTCTTTAGATTCAATGACAGGCCTATTGAGGAGTGAGCTCGCTCCCGCAACGTAATCCAAGTGTCGGCGCACCAAGGAATGATGTTCAATTTACCAGCATGCAGACGAGTGATGAAGTTCGCCTCTTGTTCATCCTGCACGATCTTCTCGAATTTAAGAGAAAACCTGTTCATTCATTTTGTGAATCAGTTAACGGAAAGCTTGCGTAGAGCGTACTCACTCTCTGCCTATTTCTACCTTGTCTGCCTCGACGACATCCTAACCATGAATTTCAATTTCTGACTAGTCTACTTGACCAGAAAGCGTACGTACCTTGATGATGATCACTAAAGTTGACTGGAACAGCGAAGGGTTTTCTTTTGGATCTAGAACAGTTGCACTAGACTGGAACGATTGGAACAACCCCGTAATATCACGACTGAGCGCAAAGTTGTTGCGAAACAAGACCTGCGGGCATTTCAGCCATGTTCCGATTTTTGTAGTAACGAGCTCACTAAATTTGAGATAGCAGTGTTGAATAATACAAGTAGCGTGTCTTCTTGTGCTGACCGTTCGATACTATGAACACCTACGCGAGAGCAGTCTGCGCAGTCCCAGGAAGATCTTATTTCAAGCGACGAACCTTCAAAGTCCAGAGCTACGATTAGCTCCTTCTCTGTGGGGGTGACCGACATCCAAACCCCCTCCGTCGTACGCATTGCGGAGCCAGCAAATGAAGTATCCACAAGATGGTTCAGAGCATAACTCTTCCCAACAGATTGTTCTCCCATGGATGACACCACTCTGACGGGCTGCTCTACGTTAGCTTAGAAACACTGTACGACACAAGGGAAGTACCTTTGTCGCCATATAGGACTGAAAGAGCGACTCATACCATCCGAAGGAGATACTGTCCACAATGCGGTTAATGCCCGCTCCCAGCAATTCCCTCTCCAAGCTTGGCGAATATACACCGTCCTTCAGGGGGATGAAGCGATTGTCCTTGGTCACCGCAATGTGGATCGGAATCAAACACAAGAAATTAACAACCCATTCGCCGGCCCGATACTGTGAGACGCTCCATGAGGTAGCGCCGCATAGCTCCTGTGCAAAGGGGTCGAATGAAGTAGCTGAGACTTTCACAGACTTGAGGACATTTCCAGTAGGTTTCCTCGTCGTCCGTTCAAAGGAGTGGATCATCTGAGAAAAATGGGGAGCAAACATGTCAAAGTCACGATCCGTAACAAACATGAGACTACTCTGGCTTCTGAGACTAGCCGAAGATATAGTCTCTCGTTGCACTGCTGCCCACACAGGGAAGCGAGTCCACACCTCTGAGTGACAGTCAATAAGGCAGTTGTGAGCGGTGTCATGCGCTCTCTTTGATGTAGAACTGCGGTTGACACGTTCACGGAACATAAACTCGGTGTGCCGTCGGGTAATGTCGAGCGCGTACGACTGGCAACGGCGAGCGGGTAAATCGAGCTTCAGTAAATGAACCGCTGTCCTTCTGATAAGCGAAGTGACTACGAGGGGTTCACCAACAGAAAGATCAGGAATGTTGAGTGTTATGCCCTCCGTCGAACCAAAAGAACTCCAGTGGTATGCAGTTATTGCTAGCTCGGGCTCTCGGGAATGAACAGCTAATATACACGACCCGTCAGGTGTACAATGCACGGCGATTGGTATTTGAGGTAGGTTAAGAACCGCAGGTCTATTGAAATTCAGTATGGTGATGAAACTTGGTGAATGAGTTTGGCTCACCGGAATTGCATGGTAACCATCGAGAATATCCTCGCCTGGGCTTGGGAATCCACCAGCAGCATTTCTTCACTGCCACATATAAAGCAAGCATGATGGATGAGCACTCCTTCGCCGTACCAAGTACTTAAGTTAACGGCGCTTCCCTGGGCTTGGAATCCTCGCGCATCATCGTATACAAAGACATGCAAAAGCTGCAATATATGAATCCACCGATCACCCTTGCTTCTGATCGTGAAAAGTACAAACCTTGTCTGATGAAACGACACCCAGCATCCGCTTTGACTCGTCGAAAGCGAGGTGGAAATCCTGACCAATCTTTTCCCGTTTCAAGAGTTTACAACGCTCACGTTGTATGGCGCCTCGCATGGCAGTAAGAGTTTCAAGATACACGGATATGTTCCCAACTCGGTCCGCGACGATTAACAGCAGCTTCTCTCCTTCGAGAAGTTGCGCACGCCTGCACAGAGCGTACATCAGACAGGGATGAGCAAGAAATCTGGAGAGTAGATCCTACAAGATGATATGCCCAAGAGGCAACTGGAATGGATGCCGGAACCTGACGCGAGGCGAAGGGATGCTGGAGGGATCTAATTGCAAGTTGTGTTTATCCTCTTCCGTAACGTTCATAGGATAGACCGTGTAACACGTTGTTGGATCTTCCTCAGATTCCCGCAGGCCCCAGAGCTTGTATGTCCTAGATCTCGCCCAAGATTTCTTCTCTTCTTCAACGGCATTGACTCGTAAAGTGTGCCTTCAAGCAATTGATAACCACAAAAATTGTAATAATTTTCTGGCCTTACCTGGACTGGACCAGAGTTGACGAGTTATTGACGTGCTGGATCAATTGTAATCTATGTTTGTGTCGCTCCTGGTCTTCTTGGCTAGAGCACTCGGCCTTGATTTTCGCGTGGCAGCCTACCTCCTGGATTGCTTTGATCGACGAAACAATCTTCATGGCAACACGGGGGATAGTGTATTCCAAGTATAACTTCAATTTCCGTTTTCCACTTTCAACAAGTTGCACTAAGTGTGGTTTCGTCTGAAAATTCTTCTTTTCCGCGACAATCCGAAATATCTCGCTGTCTGTGATCTTTAGAGCGGCCTTCTGGGCTTCCTGGAGGACACCTTCTATGGAATAGGTGTCGGTCTGCGGGGCAGTACCACTATACAAGAATTTTTCCCATAGTTCACGGAACCACTTGAATCCGCTAGGTGAATCGACAAACAAGGATTTAGCCACCTTCTCTGCCTCTCGGAGTCCACCATTGAGCGTCGCAAGCAAGATCGGGTCACGTATCCTGCTGTCTAGACCTCTCGTTCGGGATATAAGCTCTACAAGCAGACACAACCGGGCCTTCGTATCTTTGAACTCGGAATCCGAAATTACAGAACAGTCCTGAATGTTGAGTCGAAAAACGTTGCTTGCATCCGGATAGGCGTCAATGATTTGCGAGAACGAGGCTACTACAAGTACATAGTGAATATTTTCCAACAAATAGAAGTATACTATGAAGCACACCTGGTTGATCCTCAGTACCCGTGCTCGCACACTGGAAGGCTTGTTTGTCGATAAACCTTGACACAGCGGGAATCAACCATGATGCCGCTGAGACAAAGGCCATTACTTACGGGTACGATGCCACAACATAGTCAACAACAGCATTGTGTACAGCACTACTCAGGCTCTCAGCTGCTTTAGCCAACTGGTCTTTAGCTTTCCGCAGCTTCTCATCAAGGATCTTCTTATAGCGCTCTTGAATTGCTGTAGACTCGTGTTTCCAATTGGCACTTTCCTGAGGAAAGCGCTTTTCAAGGCCGACATGAACCAGTGTTAGAAGTCCTTGTTCATCGAGGGATTCGCTGAGGTCTAAGCTATCGGATGTCCTGCATAGCGGACAGGCACGTGAGATGAGACACTTAAAAGAGTAAATACACGTACAAGTAGTCTTGTAATTGAATGTCACTGAAAGAGCAACCCTCGAACGTTTCGTGGACACGTCTAGGTGGTTGATGCTCCACTGTCACAAAGCCTTGTGCTGTCTCTCCCGAAAGCAGAAAAGGGTTTATAGGACACTTCTCTCTACATTCGGATGGCTCCATTTGGGATATATGCTCCGAAGCCATCTACGAAACTTCAACTCAAGGGCTGGGCTGAAAACTTGATACTCACCTTGAATCCATCACGAACTTGCACCGATTCTTCCTGCTCGGTTGTCCTTTGCACGACACACCTAATGATTCGATCACCTTCGTCATCTTCGTCGATACAATCTTCGTCATCTTCGTCGCCATCACCGACGTCGCTCCACACCATTCTTCGAGCATGTTCTGAAGACACCAATGCGACAATCTGATCGCACATTCGTGTGAGGTACCTGCGCGAAATGTCAGGTACTTCAGAGTATGGAGGAACGTATGGCTACCTCATAAATGCTACCCGATTACGGCGAACTTGCGATGATGCTGAGTCATCCCATGTATTTTGCTCAGGCCAGTAGATGACATATACTTGTTCCGACCCATTAGGTTCGGCAGGGGTTGTACGAAGAAGGTACAACCCCGGGCGAAGTGTCAGAGAGGTTTCGGTAGCACTCGGTTCGGATAATAGATGAATAGCTCTACGAAATCGAACCTGTCATAAAGTACAACTGGAACAATCAAGATCAAATACGACTTACATAGTTTCATCGACGATGCGAAGCCTCAGGAGGAAACGGACTATCTCTTCCTTACTGCCGTAAATGCCTACAGGCTTGATAGTCGATTGGTCCAACATTTTAAAATTGACCTTCGTCATGGATGCGTAGGCACCCGGACTAATAGCATTCACAAATGCTTTCAGCGAGTTTTGAGAAATAATGATCTTATCCACTTGGAAAGATGTCAACGCGAGCCTCATCACAGACAAAACCGTACCGAGCCCACCGCTGCCCTGTTCGGTAACTAGATCCAGGATCCTGTAGAATCCTGGAAGAGATCGTGCCAGATCTTGGTTGTCCAGTGAATCGACAGGCGGGTCGTCGGCGCCCATCTGGTGGACAATTCAACCACAATACGACGATACAAAGGGCTGACACACCTTATAAGTCCTCGCTGGGCTAGCGTGAGTATCCGAGTGCACCGACTCGTACAAGCTTTCTTCGCTGGAGGCACCTTCCGCATCATCCAGGGTGCTCTGATTACTCTGATTGGTAGTTGCTGTTGTATGCATTGGCGTCTGCAGCTGAAGGTTACCATCGCCTAATGAGTCAGATAGATCGTTATCCAGTTCAGTCGAAGTGCGGCGATAGTAGTTGGGCAGAGGTGTATCGGTTTCTGAACTGGAATCAGACCAGTCGCCGTCCAACTCGATTTCTAGGGGCAGGTCAGCCACGCCCAGCAGCTTGACTAGGACCACAATACCATCGACTCTTCCTTTTTCTTCGTCCGCAGCTTCTTGAACGTCGTATCGCTCATCATCAGTATTGTTGAATAGATTCAATGGCTTGAATGAGCCGTCCATGGTGGAAGCGAGGTGGGGAAAGATGAAAGAGTGAAAGTTCAAGGCTCCCTCAGTTTAAAGGGGAAGAAGAAGATAAGGTTCGATATGATCGAACAACATGCGGTAGAGAATAAGACCTAATTCAGCGACGCAGATCCATTGTACGGAGTCCCGTGAGCGTGCAGTGCCGCAAGCACAGCTTCGAAACTAGAAAGAGAGAATAAACAAGAAACCGAGGAAGCAGGTAGTGGAGGGAGACGCTCAGAGTCCGCGTTAAGATACCTGACGCATCTCCTTGCAAATGCCAATTTATAATCCATCCGTTGCATTATAACGGTTTATTTTGAGAAACCAACGATGGTATCTGGAACTTCGCTATCGCACATCCCAACAGGACGAAGAATGGCATCACTTGATGAGGGCGGGCAAGTCAGTGCACTTGAAGGGTACCATACTAGTAACTGCGAACAGCAGATCTCTTTTATCCCATCAGGCACTCACCTCGTGCAGAGACAAGACCGGGGTACAGAAACGATCCATGTTGCAGTTGAAGGCAATCAAATTATCGTGAAGAACTGTTGGAAGTCGAAAAAGGCCGGGTTACGTAGCTGAGGTACGAAGCGTACGTGTACACGGAGTTCCCTCGCAGTTGAACAACCCACTGTTGTGCCACAACATAGGTCATTAACAACGAGACGATACGGTATTTCCCTATGTTTACCGCCCAACCACCATACTTATCAACGTATGGACCATGGGTTGCCCTGGATACCATTCTTTTCGAAAGTGGTTAGTTTAGTTGCCAACCGCCTTCGACACCGCGTCCTTGCGTGTGGTTGCAGGCAGAGCAACAGTGGTTAATTCGTGGTAGTGATGGCATGTCTTGTACGCGGCTGCCGGGAGCTGTGTGCTTTTCTCTATCAGGCGCTGGACTATTCAGAATGGATCACCTGTCAAATTTTCGCTCGTATATGTCGTACCGGGAATCCCGAGCACGGAGCATGGTGACTCAAGTGTAATATGTTCAATGTCCTCCCACCATCATTCACTGCGTGCGTAGAAATTTTCGCTCGTTAATGTCGTACCGAATCATGAGCACGGAACATCGCAGACTCAAATATAAAAAATATATTCAACGCCCTCTCCCTCCTTTCACGTGCGTACACCGGATTGCTGTCATGTCATCCTCAGACTTGACTCAAGGTTTCCACAGGCAACTTTCTTTCAACTTCGCAGCCCGCAGTATCACAATCTCAACGAGTGTTTACACTGCTGGTGTCCCCCGTCCCCTTAACTCCGTTATATATTGCCCTGTTCACGGTGTGTTATCGCTTTTCGGTGCTTATTGTGTTAGCATCTCTACAGCATGTAATTCTGATTACGTGCCTTATGAAGTATTTAAATAGAGTAATAGAGCGAGGGGCGCCAAGGTGTTAACCCCACTTTCTTTGCACAGCACCATGGGCAGCTCACGCTCATTCATGCCAGTCACCCCTCATGACAGTGACAACGAAGTGATACACGTGTATACCCCTCGAGACAGAGGAAAGCGAAAGGCTGATGGTTTGTAAATTCTGGCAAGTGACCTCCGCGCTGCTCACTCCTTCGATAGGTTCTTTCTACGACAACATGTCTGTTGGGGAAATTGGCAGCTCTGATAGTCCTGAAATCGATCGCGGTGGTTACAGTCTTTCCTCTAAAACTCCCTCTATGGACGTGGATCGTGCAAGCACGAATATGAGCGACACAGCCGCACAGATGCACATCATGCCCAGTGCCTTATCGAGTGACGACGAGTCACTGTACGAGAGCTTGTACGAGTCAGCAGTTGATCTAGACATAAAGTCCAAAGCATCGGTGGATGACGATGTGAGTGGGTTCTTTTTGTTGACGAGTGAGTACTAACAAGTTCTTACTAAGAAGGATGTCGATGTTCCTCCCCATGCCCTTGACCGCCTTGATCTGGCCTCCTCTATCAAAGGATTGTACAGAGTTCTCGATTTGATTTCCGAACAGGGCAGCGGGGGACTAGGTAACGATTTTACCTCCTATCAGCGAGCCAAGCGCTTATACTTCCCTCAGTCGACAAGATCGTTATCTCTCAGAATACGCTGGAAACTTTTCTCAACATCGTTTGTCCCGGCGCATATGCCTCCGTGACAAAGGTTAATTTCAAAGCATTGGATCAGTATATCGTGAAGCCTATAGGCGTGTATGGAAGCAAAGAAGAGATCGTACGGCTCCTTTCAGAACTTCGGGTTGTTGACGATGCTTTGTATGTTGTTTGTGCAATGTCAACTATCCACCCATTCTCAGGGCTCTTGTCTTTTTCAGGGCTGCACAGCTACTTGCGGATCCGAGTACTATTGGGCCAGCGAAGTCTACTCTTCGATCAGGCCTATACCTTCTTCGACCAGCGGAACCGTATGGCCACACAGAACAGATCTTTGTCATATACTGGCCTCAAGAGAGTACGTGGGATGACTCCGCACCCTCCCAAGTCCGCCGAAATCGTGTGACCTTCATGAGGTTCGCTCAGATCGCGGGAATGTTACTTTAGCCGTATGCTTATGATTCTCAGATACCTCATCAAGATGTGTGATCAGGTTGTTGCGTTAATTTCTTCTGCGCACGCACAGACTATTGTCTGGAATGAAGGTGGGGACGACGATGCCAGAGACGATGATGACGATGGAGACGCAATTATCAATTGTATCGTGGACAGGACAACCGAGCAGGAGGAATCGGTGCAAGTACGGGAAGGTTTCAAGGTATTCGTTATCATCCACCTTCACTTTCTGAGACTCAAGAGTTTATCGTGAAGGTTAAATCTGGGCATATCACCCATGCAGGCTCAACGTCAGCCGCATCCGTTGAGTTGGGGCCACCGAGACCCTTCTTGCTCTTTGGGGAGACTGCACAAGGTTTTATGACCACACAGCAACAAGCGGCAGAGTGTGTGTCTGACAATTTCAGGGCACGGTCTCTCACGACCCTACAACTAGAAAGTCATCTGTACGTATCGGTTCCACTGTACAACAGCGACGTCGATGTCATTAATCCTATTTAGCGCGTCCGATCGTCTTTGTCTCAGCCAGTCCTTGGATGGTGAAGCATTGAATATCCTGGTCCATAATGGCTTGAGAAAGCGTTTCCCTGATGAATGTGCCAAGTGGGAACGCGGCTGCGTTGACGTTGAGGCTCAATACAAGAGAGTGCGAACGGATGGATTCAATCAAGTCAAGGTTAATCTCGACAAAGGCGAGGAAAATTTAACCTCAGCGATTCACGAGGCTGTCATAGATGCAGCTTTAGACTTATATCCGTACGTTATACGACTTTCTGGTGTCGCCACACCCATTCGTTACCGGTTTATTATAGCTTTCTCGAACGCGAATCGTTCCGCTCTCCCAAAGTGAATCAAACAACCGCACCGAGTGAGATTCACTACCCGAAAACATGAAAATCATTATCTTACCGTATCTCACAGCTTCCTTCCGCGGGCTTGTTGAGCTCTATCCCCAAATGAATGAAACCTATCGGCAAAATATTAAAGCAGTGGAAACAATCTCTAACGACAAGTTTCGGGACATTAAGGAACGATTGTGCCTTTTTGCTGGAGCTGTTTCCCTTGCGGGCTCAACCAGTGAAAATCAGCGCCGTGAGATTGCTAAAGCTGTCCTGAAGGAGGGACTTATGGCAGCTCGAAATGCCGTCAAGGAAACTTTAACTAAAATCTCAAGTACTACCCATACTACCAAGCTCACCGATGGTCACTCCCCACTACTCATCTATGATTCAAGCGAAGACAAGATTCCCCTCGTGGAACGCGCTGTGAACTACGTTACCTCTTGGATGAGAGGCGACAAAGCCTCCTTTGCAAACCGTGCTTTCCGGGAGGCTCTTCCCAAAGCGAATGACATCTCGGACAGCCAGTTTTTAAAGGAGATTGTCAACGCAGAGGTGGTCCAGGAGGATCCGGAGTTAAGACGTTTGGCCCACGAAGCAAACATGGAGGTGCAGCGGTTCTTGGCCACTACGATACCACGTGTGGTGAAGAAACTCGTCAAGTTAGTCAGGCACACGCAGGAGGATACGTTAATGCAAAGAATCAAAGCCGAAACTGCAAGCCGAGAGGAGGAAGAAAAGCGTAAACTTAGATTGGAATTGATTCGTCATGTCAATGACTCGACGAGCCGAACCAAGCAGCCGTAAGTTCCAAAGATTTCGAGTGGCTACTCAACTGATTATCAATTAGACACAGCCTCTTCATTGACTCGGTCGAGGAGAATAAATCCCATCGTCGCTTGCATCATTCCTCGTCGCAATGGAGACTCTCGGGTATGCGAGAGACCCAAGAGGATCCCGCGACATGCTTCACTGTTCATATCATGAGCCTCACGGAGCAAGACAAACATAACTTACGGTTGGATGCGTCCACCGTTCTTACCCCCCATTTCCGTTTCGAACATAAATTCCGTTTAACTGAGGGGCATACCGTTTTGTAAGCATCCTTCCGCCTCTTAGAAGTGTCATAAGACTTATCCGTTGCTAGGCGTGCACAGTTGCTCGAGGGAGAAAAGTTACTGCTTGTTGTTTCAGACCGTATTGGCAACTTGATAGTTTATCTTGATCACTTAACCGCCATCAATGCAGCGATTGCACGCGGGCGCGGAAAAAGCTTGAACCGCGAGAAGATCGGACAAGACTTCGTCCTAGCGTTCGACGAGTCCAAACGAATGCTGGGTATCGTCTCCTCCGACAAGGTGTGTTGGCTGTCAAACTTGGAGTTTGAGAATGTAGCTCAGGCATGGTCACCGACTTGTAGCTATTACTGCACATCTTCGTGCACGACGACGCACGAGGTTTCCGAGCGCAGGGAAGCTCAATCAACTTGAACCCATGGTACAACGAAGGAACATTCATCTGTCACTCTTGCTTTGTCGGTGGCAGTGAAGAGCTCCTACTCGTAGACTCTCAAGCTCAGGCTAGGATATACTCGCTGGTTACGATGCAATTTCGGTGAGTTGATTATGGCCCTCTGCGGGCTAGCGTCCATTTATCTGTACAGACCCGCGACTCTCAACCTCCCCCACGTCCCGTCGAACATACATTCTACACCAGATGGGTCGTGTCTGCTAGTTTCTTATCGGCATGGAGATGGCCATTCACTAACTGCGTATCACTGGAGCTCCTTTGGATCAACAGAAGGCATTCAGCTTAACGTCCCAGGCTTTCCTGTGGACGAGCCCTTCGTGGTCACGTCGCTAGTCTCCAGAACAGCCGTTCACCTTTTGTGGCTCGATTTTCCTTCTCGGCGATGTCAATCCTATGCTTTGGATATCACCCGTCGTGTTACCGAGTTCATGTTCCGAGAGACGGTTAGCCGCGGCGAATCTAAACGTGCACAAATTACAACGGCGCACAATTGCCTGGTCGATTGTCACTCGGAAGTCTGGATTCGTTTCCCAGCCCTTGCTGCGGTGCAACGGGAGACTATTTCGTCTGCTAGCCTTAGGAGCCAGAAAAGTCTTGTCTTTGTTACTGACCGTGACTTCCAAATGTTTGCGCAGCATTTCTCCGACATGATCTGCACTTTCGAGCGCACGAGTAAGAAACCTACTGGCGATGTCCTCAAATCCATTAAGGTCTCTGCTGCGGCGTTTTCGGCTTTCGTGCATGACCTTTGCGGCACCACACCCTGGAACGTTTCGCAATACAGGGCTGGGGAATGGATTGTCGATTTCCTTTGCTTGATACCAATTCACATTGCGTTGACGAGAGAAAATCGTTTTATCCCGCTCAAGGATGGGGTGTATTCCACAGAGTTAGAAAGGTTACTTTTGGGTGCCGAGGTGAATCGCATCGTGGACAGTATCTCATTTGGATGGTACGAGTCGCTCTTTCAGTCCTACATGGCGACCAAGGTAATCTATAATTGACGATGCTGAATCGTGCTTACAAACCGACAGCCCGTTCGAGTGGTGTCGTCCATGGGAGAACAATCTGTTGGAAAGAGTTACGCTCTCAATCATCTAGTGGACACCTCATTCGCGGGATCGGCGATGCGTACGACTGAGGGTGTCTGGATGTCTGTGACGCCAACAGAGAAGGAACTCATTGTAGCTTTAGATTTCGAAGGTTTGTCGAGTGACATGCATTATTCTGTTGTTCTGGATACCCACCTCTTTTCAGGTGTCCATAGCATAGAGCGGTCGGCTCAAGAGGATACGCTACTTGTGCTTTTCAACACTGCAATCTCAAATTTGGTGAGCGTGTGCCCATTCCAAAAACAAAGTATATCAGTATGACGCGTCGCCAGGTGCTGTTCCGCAACAACTTCGCACTCAGTCGCGATATCGCAGGGCTATTTCAGTCCTTCCAGTCTAGTGCTACAGTTCTGGATCCTGCGGCGAATCCGTCGTTATTCCAGTCGACTTTGGTTATCATTATCAAGGTATGGCAAGCCAGCGATATTTGAATCTCAGTCACTGATGATCCGTACCAGGATGTTGTTGAGGCGGATAGGTCAGAAATAGCGAGAGAGTCAGTCCACTCCATTAGTTATGGGGCTGCTTCGACTGACGAGGTTGCAGGTTCACTTTGAAGTTCCAACAAATCGTGCAAGACGAACAAGAAACAAACTTTATCACTCGACTTCATGCAGGAAAACTAGCGATCATTCCCTGGTACGCATCGTAAATGGACTTTTGTTGGATGCGCTTTTATTCTCTACAGGCCTGTTATCGAATCTCAGGAGTTTTACAAACGATTTCCAAAGTTAAAACGGCATTTGGACCAACAAGTCATCACGCATCATACTGCAGGCGAATTCCTTCACACAGTGAAAACGTTGATGGCGAAACTCAAGGTTCGTACAAGTAGTTGCGGCGTGACTATTTTTAACCGACACTCCATTAGGCCAATGATTGGGGAGCAATGTCGCGTGCGTTGATATGTGTGCCGTTGCTTAGCATAACTCACCTTCTTCCAGAGACGATGGCATCTCATCGTGCGCAACTCTTGTCGTCGTTGTTGCCAAATGCACTTGCTTTCGGTTTCCAAGAGGTCGACCCTGAACGAGAGCCGCTGAAGGTAGTCCTTCCTCCCCTCTGTCTTGAGAAATCTAATTGTCCTCAGAACCTTGACACCGATAAGCCTGTGGAACTACCTGACACTGAGTCACGTTTATTCCTCACGGTCGGAACGACGCCACAATCAGAGGATCGTGAGCAAACATTGGAGATCCTTCGGAGCTCCTGGGAACGCTATCATGAACGCCAAAACGTTCCCGACTCAGCGTGGGTGGAGGCCCTGTCCCAATATCTGGACGGTATCGTCAATTTACGAATTGATCGCGTGCAAGAGTGGCTTTCCCAGAATTTGGCGCGTTTCCAGACAGGGCATGCAAGCACTGAGGAACTTCGACGGGATTTCGAAGGCGTCACTGTCGATCTAAGGACCAACGTGCAGCTTTGTAAATTGCAATGTGCGGACTGCCAGCTGTTGTGCATTCAGAGTCGCTTCCACGACGGTCCTCATGCCTGTCAAACTAATCACCTTTGCATTCACGAATGCGATTTTTGCCGAGAGACTATTGACGAGTTCCGAGAATGCGGCATGTCCGCTGGACACGCAGGAAAACACATGTAAGTGTTTACTTTTACCTGTTCGTTGCAGTGGCATATTCAGCACGTACATAGATGTGTCGTCAATGCCCACCTATGTGGCAAACCTTGCAAGTTCGAAGGCAGGCTGGGATGCCTTTACGATTGTGTTAAAGTCGGGTCCTTCCATTGTGGGACGACCGTAGCTTACGGCTCGATATCGTAGGTTGCCGACCACAGCGACGAACATCTGTGCGCTGCTTCCGTGCATGCTTGCGGAAAGGTGAGTCCCTAGCTTTGATCGTATGCCCATTTGTTGATCTTGAGTCTCACAGCCGTGTAGCTTATCTGGTTTACAACTTGCCGACGAATCTCGTTATTCGTGCCCCGGTTTCTGCCGAATCCCAATGTAAATATACTCAGGTCTCAGATTCTGGAAGCTGACGGACCAACAGCGATGTCGATCATATCCGTCATGAATGCGAAACTCGCCTCTGCTCGATCACATGTCAACTCTGCAAGCGGCTATGTTCCGATCAGAACCACATGCATGGTTTGGAAGTGGATGCGGTACACCTTTGTGGGTGGGTTGACACGTTTATACATATCAAGAATTTGCGTAGGGCTGACATTAACCCTATCGTTGAATAGGCAAGAGCATCCCTGCGCGGCCATGTGTTCTGCGCCGGGTATATGTGAGATCGCAACAGCACCACATTCGATTGAAGCAACTTTTACGGGCAGACACGAAACCTTCCAATATACAAAGGTAGGTCACTCAACAGTAGAGCTGAAACTTCGGTAACCTACCCACGACACACTTATGCCAGTACTCGCAAGGTCAGTTGCGTACTCCACCGTAATACACTCAACTCATGCGGTGCAGTGGCGAAACGTCTGAAGTGTGTCAAGCCAGTCCCACCCGGTGCAACGGAACACGAGGGTTCTCATAATCATAGTCTCGATAAGAAAGTAATCCACTTTTGCGAAACCAGGTCAGTCTCGTCATGTTCATTACGGCTTCTTGTTCTACTTCATCTTCTTCAACTCGACAGGTGCGAAAGTTGCGGGTATTTCTGTACATTACCCCTTGGTATGATCAGTTTAAGTTTACATTCTTTGCAACTCCCAATGAGAGGTGTATAGGTCATCCACAGCAAGAACATGAAACACGCCACGGCTCGATGTCTCGCACGCGATGGACTATAGATGGCCCTGATGATGGGGCAGCTCTCGAAATTGAAGGGAAAAGGTTCTCCACTAATGATGAGGGCGCTCCAATGATGTGCAACCTTGTGTGCCAAGCAATGGGTCGTCACGTGCACATTGATTATTGTCGCTCTGGCCAAGAAGCAGCATGCGTTGGCAACGACGAGATCCAACACATCACCAGGAACCTGCGACCTGACCCTGACCGCCCGAAGGATTTTGTTACCCATAACTTGTTCTGGAAAAGGAGCGGTAAGCAAGCAGCGGAAACTCACCATAACCAATGTGATGGAATGCTTCGAAGGTTTCAAGGATCCGTACTCCAAGGAAGAACAAGCAGTATTTGCAAAATGGTAGGTTGCTCAGGTATTCGAGTAGCATCATATGTTAAATTTCCACAGCGATGCTATGTGCAGCGGTAAGCTCACCGGCATAGATCTTAGGATCATTTTCATGACTAGAAGACAGGACCAGAACACGCTGGTGATGCTGGAAATCTCGCCCAACCGTCCCATTGCACGTTGCCGATGTTCCATCCACTGGCAGTTGCGAACGCTGTTGTGCCAACTGTGGGGTACATATCCAACGACGGTCATCATTTTACCTGTCGCAATCCTGTAATAATGCAACAAGCGTTTCACGTGTAGGTGCCTGCCTGGCCTCGCGTGACCTGAGCTGATTGGCTTCCTAGGATATTTGTCGCGGACCGGTGGGAATGCTACTCGCGAGTCAACATGCCCTCGTGCTGATTCTTGTTTCAGGTCTCGTTCTATGAGGGGTAAGGATCGACGGCCACTGCAAAACACTCCTGCCTCCTCCAGAATTTGCGCTCGTTTCCAAAACCGATTTGGCGCCGTTCTCTCCTCTCTCTTTAGTTTCTGGTCAGCTCGTGCAGCGGCCATTACGTCAAGTGGCGGTGCGGGCCGCAGGGACGCCTATAGTGTTATCTTGTTCCATCACGAACCCTTAACTGTGATCGAAAATGATTTCACAAGCAATCCGGACCAACTACTTGATATGCTCTTGCCTCATCAGTTGGACTTTGGGACTAACTTCACAGCAGCGATTACCGCCGCTCGCACTGTTATGATGCGAAATTGGAGCGCGGAGAGGTAAAGGAACAGCTTCGGCCGAACTATAACTAACTTTAGACTACTATTACTTCTTAGGTCTCCTGTCATCATCTTTCTTTCGGATGGGGAGTCTAGCATTGCGGACCAGACTATGCAAGGTTTATGCCGGTCATCAGTTCGACTTGGGTACGAGTCAATGTCTTTCAAGTTCTTCCCCTCGTCATTTCTGATAAACCTTGCAGAAAGGCTGTATCCTTCCATGCGGTATCGTTTGGCCCAGATGCTTCGTCAAGATCCCTACGTAGGATGACAGAAATAGCGATAGACGCTCAAAACAACGCCCCAAGGGACCCACTGGCACCGGCTGCTGCAACAGTCATGTCGTCGTACAACCAAGCTCTGGACTCGGTAATTGATTTCATATTTGCCGGGTACCTTTCGCTATTGAACGTTGAACTCTATTAGGTTCAGCTCGCAGAGACCTTCCTCGGCATTGCAGAGTCACTAAGGAAGCCTAGAGGTGCACTGATGCACTGAGCTATTCCGAAACCAAGTTTCTGTTCCGTGTTGCATTTGGAAGGAGGGAAGAAATGGAGTATGAAATCATGTTTTATGAAGCTGTTTGCGCAGAAAATCGATGTGTGTGCTGAAGAGAGGGCAGGCAGAGGGGAATCGCTTGGGCATGGGCTTCTCCGAGCCTGAAGCCTGGCTCGTGTGCTTCGGTTGGGTGTCAGCCTGCACGGGGCGCCCATCAGGGAAATGGACTGTATTATGCCCCAGAGTTCCGGACCACTTGTTCCCTGTACTTGAAATGGTATCTATTTGTGCTATATCAAATTAAATGTATTGGTATACTACATTCATGATGCACTTGCGACCACCGTTCGACTTCAAAACAATCGTGCCCTTGGAAACTTAATTTAGCGTTCGAGTTGCAGACTTGCACGCAAGCGTTGTACAACTTGCCGACCCACGATATCTACGGCCCCTTCGTGATAGAGGAGACGACGTAGTTATCACTGGGAAACGTGGGCAGACACAAGAGTGTTGAGGTCGCAGCTTTGAACACCGCGCGGGTTGGGATTGGAATGGCTGACTACGCTACGGGGTAGCTCAGTATGTACGAGCGTGTGCAAATACCTCGTCAGCCTGGAGACATGAAGACACCACGAGGAAGAAAATCAAACACGTAAGCAAGTAACAAATCGGCCCCTATGGGCCTCATGAACGACGAAGAAAGAGACGCAAAGCGAGTGCCAGAGCAGATGACCACCATCGGCCATGGCAGAATACACAGACGAGATAATCTTAAGACGGACACCTCTACTCGTCACTCCGGACACTCGTCTAAACCCCAAGTTCTCTGTTCGAGGCGTAGAACTCTGCCATCCATCACATCGTCAGGGTCTCTACGATAAACCAGATATCTAAAGAGGCAGCGGTACTGGTGCGGAAAGACATTTCAAACAGACGACGTATGATTGAAACAACTACCTCCTGAATATCCATGAGCGTCCACGGTCCATGCTGCTTTCCTCTCGTCTTCGCCACTGAGCTCTCGGAGTGCCTCATCCCCGCCTTCCCTTTAGTACTCTACAACGCGGGCTCCACAACGGCTTCGGTACGCGTCGACCTGTTCAGCTCCCTGCTTCCTTCGGCTTGCGATCTCATGCTCACGAACTGGTCTGAGACTTGAGTTCGGACCAAGCCCACGCCTCCCTCACCTAATCCTTTCTCTTCGAGGTGCCTTCTCAGGTACACACTCTTCATGTACAATCACCTTCATTGCACCCAACCCCATTCTCCTTCATTCTGAATTCCGTAAACTATAATACATAAAGCAGAAACGTCGTCGCGGACGGATCCGTCAGCCGCAGAATAACTTAATGCATCAATGCCCCTCTGGGCTTCCTTAGCGACTCCGCAATTCCGAGGAAGGTCTCTGCGAGTTGAACCTAGCAGAGTTTGTCAGCGAAACGCGCCCAGCAAATATGAAATCAATTACCGAGTCCAGAGCTTGGTTGTACGACGACATGACTGTTGCAGCAGCCGGTGCCAGTGGGTCCCTCGGAGCGTTGTTCTGAGCGTCTATCGCTATTTCCGCCATTCTGCGCAGGTATGTCGAGGATGCATCTGGGCCAAACGATACTGCGTGAAACGACACGGCCTTCCTGCAATGTTTCATCAGATACGACGAAAGAACTGAGGAGACACGGCCTCGCACCCAAGCCGAACAGATGACCGGCATAAATCTTGCATAGTCTGGTCTGCAATGTGGCACTCTCCATCCGAAAGAAAGATGATAACGGGAGATCTGAATGGTGGCACATTCACAGGTTAGTTGAAGTTGACCCGAAGACTGTTCCCTACCTCTCCGTACTCCAATGTCGCTCCATGACACCTTGAGCAGCGATGATCGCTGCTGCGAAGTTGGTCCCACCATCCGCCTGATGAGGTAAAAGCATATCAAGTAGCTGGTCTGGACTGCTTGTCAAATCGTTTTCGATGACATTTAAGGTCTCATGATGGAATAGGATAACACTGTAGGCGTCTCTGCGACCCGCATTACCGCCTGATCCGATGGCCGCTGCCCGGGCTGACCAGAAACTAAAGAGCGAAGAAACGACCGCGCCAATTCTGTTGTCTGAACGAGCACAAATTCTGGCCGAGGCCGGAGTATTTGGCAGTGGTCGTCGGTCATTGTACGACATAGAACCAGACCTGAAACGGGGGTCAGCGCGAGGGCACGTCAACTCGTGGGTACTCGTTCCCACCGGTCCGCGACAAATATCCTGGCAAGCCGGTCAGTTCGGGTCATTAGAGGTTATGTGGGCACCTACACGTGAAAGGCTTGCTGCATCACTACAGGATTGCGACATGCGAAATGGTGACCATCGTTGGATATGTATCCCACAGCTGGTGCACCAGCATTCAGGTTTGCCGGTGGATGGAACAACGGCAATGTGCAGTAGGATGGTTGGGCAAGATTTCCAGCATCGCCAGCGTGTTCTGGTCCTATTTCCTGGTCATGAGAATAATCCTGAGGTCTATCCCGCTAAGCTTACCGCTGCACATAGCATCACTGCAGAAGATTAGCATTTGGTGTTACTCGACTACCTGAGCAACCTACCATTTTGCGAACACTGCTTGCTCTTCCTTGGAGTACGGATCCTTAAAACCTTCAGGTGGGAGCATTCCATCAGTGCTTAAGGTGAGTCTCCAACGCAGGCTTACCACTCCTTTTCCAGAACAGGTTATGGGTAACATAATCCTTTGCGCGGTCAGGGTGAGGTCGCAGGTTCTTGGTGATGTGCTGAATCTCGTCGTTGCCAACGCATGCTCCCTCTTCATCAGAGCGACAATAATCAATGTGCACGTGACGACCCATTGCCTGGCACACAAGGTTGCACATCATTGGAGCGCCTTCGTCGTTGGTGGAGAACCTTCTCCCTTCAATTTCGAGAGCTGCCCCGTCGTCAGGGCCATCTATAGTCCATCGCGTGCGAGACATCGAGCCATGGCGCGTTTCATGTTCTTGCTGAGGGTGACCTATACACTGCCTGTCAGGGGCTGCAAGGAATATAAACATCTACTGATCATACCAAGCGGTAATGTACAAAAATACCCGCAATTCTCGCACCTGTTGAATCGGGCAGAGTTAAATAATCGAAGCTTGAAGTCGTAGGTCGAGCATCACGTGACTGACCTGGCTTCACAGAAGTGAATGACTTTCTTATCCAAGCTATGATTATGAGAGCCCTTGTGTTTCGTCGCACCGGGGGGAACTAGTTTGACACACTTCAATCGCTTGGCCACTGTACCATGTAAGTTGAGTTACTTTGGTATCACTGCATAACTGACCTTGCGAGTACTGCGTAGTAGGTAGGTCGTCGGCGGGTTAGCGAAGTGCCGACTCTACGTCTCGAGTTACATACCTTCGTATATTGGAATGTTTCGTGTCTACCCGTAAAAGTTGCTTCGATTGAATGTGGTGCTGTTTCGATCTCACAGATTCCCTGCGCCGAACACATAGCTGTGCAGAGATGCTCTTGCCTGTCCAACAATGGGGTAGTATCAGCCATGCACCAATTAATGTAAACGTGTCAACTCGCCCACAAAGGTGAACTGCACCGTCTTCTAAACCATGCATATGATCCTGATCAGAACACAACCGCTTGCAGAGCTGACATGTGACCGAACAGAGGCGGGCTTCACATTCGTGACGGAAATGATCAACATCACTATCGGTCTCTCAACTTGTGGAATCCGAGTGCTTTTGAATCGACTTACCTCGGGATGCGGCAAAAGCCGGGGCAAGAATAATCAGATCCGTCGGCAAGTTTAAAACCGGATAGACTACATGGCTGTGAGACAGTAGGTGGGGATATGTACGCATGACCAAAGCGGGGAGCTTGCCTTTCCACACGCGTGCACTGAGGCAGCGCACAAATGTTCGTCGTCGTGACCGATAACCTAAGGTGTCTGAGCTGCAAGGTACAGTGGCATGACAGCCAAAACACCTCACTTTAGTGCACTCGTGAACACATCCAAATCTGCCGTCAAACTTGCAAGGTTTTCCGCACAGGTGAGCATTAACGACACAGCTATGCACGCATTAGATATGCGCGGCTGTGACCATCGGTTAAAAGTAAACGCTCACATATGTTTTCCTGCATGTCCTGCGGTCATGCTGCACTCTCGAAGTTCGCCTGTAGTCTCTCGGCAGAAATCACATTCATAGATGCACTGGTGGTTGGTTTGACAAGCATGACGACCGTCGTGGAAGCGGCTCTGAATGCATAACAGCTGGCAATCTCCGCATTGCAACTTGCAAAGCTGTACGTTGCTCTTCAGGTCGACGGTGGCTCCTTCGAAGTTCCGTCGAAGTTCTTCAATGCTTGCATGGCCTGTCTGGAAACGCGTCAAATTCTGGGAAAGCCATTCTTGGACATGGTCGATCCGTAAATTGACGATACCCTCCAGATACTGGGAGAGGGCCTCTACCCACTCCGCATCAGAGATGTGTTGTCGGTCGCGATAACCTTCCCAGGCACTTTGAAGCGTTGCTAACACTTGCTCACGAACCTCGGACTGTGGGGCCATTCCAACTGTGAGGAACAGATGTGACTCAGTGTCAGGCAGTTCCACAGGCATATCATTGTCAAGGTTCTAAGGGCAATTAGATCTTTCAAGAGGGAGGTGGATAGAGGCTACCTTCAGTGGCTCTCGTTCAGGATTGATCTCCTGGAAACCAAAAGCCAACGCATTTGGCAGCAACGACGACAAAACTTGGGCTCGATGAGATGCCATTGTCTCTGGAGAAAGGTGAATGGTACTAAGCGAGCAGCACACACAACAACGCACGCGACATCGCCCCCCAATCATTGGCCTGATGTAGTTTTGGTTAAAAGCAGTCATGTTGCAAGTAGTTGTACAGACCTTGAGTTTTGCCATCAACGTTTTCACTTTGTGAAGGAATTCGCCTGCAGCATGATGCGTGATGACTTGCTGGTCCAAGCGCCGCTTCAAAGTTGGAAATAATTTGTAGAATTCCTTAGATTCAATGACAGGCCTGCGAAAGATAAGACCGAATCCCTTAAAATACCATTCGCAATGCGCACCAGGGAATGATCGCCAATTTTCCTGCATGAAGACGACTTATAAAGTTCGCCTCTTGCTCCTCTTGCACAATTCGTTGGAACTTCAAAGTGAATCTGTAACTTGTTAGGCAAGAAATTCTCATAACTGCGAAATGAACCGACTCTCTAGCTATTTCTGTCCTATCTGCCTCAACAACATCCTAAAGACATCATCATCAGGTATTGCAATCCAAAGATTACAAGCAAGCCGTACCTTGATAATGATGACCAAAGTCGATTGGAATAGCGACGGATTCGCCGCTGGATCCAAAACAGTAGCACTAGACTGGAAGGATTGGAATAATCCGGCGATATCGCGGCTGAGTGCGAAGTTGTTACGGAACAGCACCTAGCGACATGTCACCCACGTTTGTCTTTTTCCTCACAGTAAGCAAAAGCTTACCAGATTTGAGATTGCAGTGTTGAAAAGTACGAGTAAGGTATCCTCCTGGGCTGACCGCTCGATACTGTGAACACCTGACAAAAGATAAATACTGAAAAGGGTACGACGGGTGACTGTCAGTCAACACACCTTCAAAATCTAGAGCTACGATGAGCTCTTTCTCTGTTGGTGTCACAGACATCCAGACACCTTCAGTCGTACGCATCGCCGATCCCGCAAATGAAGTGTCCACAAGATGATTGAGAGCATAACTCTTTCCAACAGATTGTTCTCCCATGGACGATACCACTCGAACGGGCTGTCAGGTTGTGAGCGGGATCCGGCATCGTCAAGTATAATAGATTACCTTGGTGGCCATGTAGGACTGAAAGAGCGACTCGTACCATCCAAAAGAGATACTGTCTACGATACGGTTCACCTCGGCACCCAGAAGTGACCTTTCCAATTCTGTGGAATATACACCATCCTTGAGCGGGATAAAACGATTCTCCTTCGTCACCGCGATATGAATCGGAATTAAACACAAGAAATCGACAATCCATTCGCCAGCCCTATATTGCGAAACGTTCCAAGGCGTAGTGCCGCATAACTCTCGCACGAAGACAGAAAACGGCGCAGCAGAGACCTTGATAGATTTGAGGACATCGCCAGTAGGCTTTTTGCTGCTGCGTTCGAAAGTGTAGATCATGTCGGAGAAATGTTGTGCGAACATTTGGAAGTCACGGTCAGTAACAAAGACCAGACTCTTCTGGCTCCTAAGGCTGGCAGAGGATATGGTCTCCCGTTGCACTGCAGCAAGGACTGGGAAACGAATCCAGACTTCCGAGTGGCAATCTACCAGGCAGTTGTGCGCTGTCGTGTCTTCCGCTCGTTTAGACCCGCCACGACCAACTTTCTCCCGGAACATGAACTCAGTAACCCGCCGGGTGATATCCAAAGCATAGGATTGGCATCGATTAGTGGAAAAGTCAAGCCACAGGAGGTGGACAGCTGTTCGAGAGATTAGGGATGTGATCACAAACGGTTCACCAACCGGAAGCGCGGGCGTGTTGAGTTCAATGCCCTCCGTCGATCCAAAGGAATCCCAGTGATATGCAGTCAGTGTACGGCCAGCCTCATGGTCATAGGAAACCAGTAGACACGACCCGTCTGGTGTGGAATGTACGCTTGACGGGACGTGGTGAAGGGTCAGCGTCGCTGGTCTTCACAGATAAATTAGCGTCAATCTGCACGGAACTACGTTCAACTGACCGAAACTGCGTTGTAACTAAGGAATATATCCTAGCCTGGGCTTGAGAGTCTACGAGGAGGAGCTCTTCACTGCCACTGACAAAGCATGCGTGACGAATAGATGTCCCTTCATTGTACCATTGGGTCAAATTGATAGAACTTCCCACGGCCTGGAAGCCTCGCGTATCATCGTGCACGAAGATATGCAGTAACAACTGCAGGTCAACGATCACGCATGAGTCACTGTTGAACCCGGAGTTGCCAGTCTACACACCTTGTCGGAAGAGACAATACTCAGCATCCGTTTGGACTCATCGAACGCAAGGACGAAATCTTGTCCAATCTTCTCGCGATTCAGAGTCTTTCCGCGCCCCCGTGTGATCGCTGCTTCGATGGCGGTTAAGTGATCGAGATAAACCGTCAAGTTGCCAATACGATCTGTAACAATTAGCAGTAACTTCTCGCCCTGTAGCAACTGTGCACGTCTAACAATGGGTAAGTCATATGGCACCACGAAAAGACGCAACAATGCGTACAAAACGGTGTAGCCCTGAGTTAACCGGAATTTATGCTCGGAATGGAAACGAGGGGAAGGAATGATGGATGCGTCGAGTTGCAAGTTATGTTTGTCTTGCTCTGTGAGGTTCATGGTACGGATTGTAAAGCATGTCATGGGGACCTCTTGGGTCTCTCGAGCACCAGAGACTTTGCAATGTGACGAGGGATAGTATGAGTAGTACGACTTATTCTCCGCCACCGATTCAATGAAGAACGTGTGTCTGGATGGATGGTCAACTAATCGGCCACTTGAAAGCCTCAAAACTTACGGTTGCTGGGTTTGGCTCGTCGAACCATTTATGTGATGAATCAATTGCAACCTAAGCGTGCGCTTCTCATGTTGCTCTCGGCTTTCGCTCTCGGCCTTGATTCTTTCCTTGATCGTGTCTTCCTGGATGTTTCTGATCGACCCAACAAGTTTCTTCATAATCTGGGGTATCGTGGTGACCAGGTACGGCTGTACCGCTGTGTTGGCTTCTTGGACAAGAGGTGTCAACTCCGGATGTTCCTGGATAATTTCTGCATTGACAGTTTCCTTCAAAAACTGACTGTCCGAGATGACATTCGCTTGGTCGCGAGCTTCCATGAGAATACGTTCTGCGTAGACGGCGTTCGGGTCTTCTCTTGAGTTGGAGAAGACCGGTGCAACGTAGTGGATTGCGTCATAGAGCCGGGCAGTGTGCGAGACGTTGAAAGCATCCCGTAGAGCACTTTGAGCTGCTTTAAACCCTTCCTTCACAGCAGCTTTCGCGATTTCGCGACGCTTCTTTTTATTAATTTGGCCAGCACGAGAAGTAAACTCAACCAAAAGACACAATCGATCCTTAATGTCTCGGAACCTGCGGTCAGAGATTTTCTCCACCGCTTTAATGTGTCGCTGGAACACTTCGTCCACTTTGGGATAGAGTTCAACGAGTTCCTGGAAGGACACTGAACTGCCGTGAGATAACACTTCTCATGTTGCCAGTACCGAACCTCACCTGTCGCGGTTGTTTGATGCACCTTGGGGTAGGGCAACGCTTCCCGTTCGAGGAAACTACGAAAAAACAATAATAAATGAAAGCAGTTATATACGAAATCTGTGTAACGTACGGATATAAGTTCAAGGCCGTATCCACGATGGCCTCATAGATTGCTAAGGTCAATTTTTCCTCTTCTTTGTCGAGAGTAGCCCTCATTTTTTCAAGTTCATCGAATCTCCTTCTCTTGCACTGGGCTTCAACAGCGTTCGAATCGTGCGCCCACCTAGCACACTCGTCGGGAAAACGCCTCTTTAAGCCGTTGCGGGCTAGAATGTTCAGTGCTTCATCATCCAAAGATTCACTGAGGCGTAAACGATCGGACATGCTACAGAATGATGTTATCAAGGCCACAGCAACACAGTGGAGCCGACACATACAGGTCACTTTCCAGCTGCAGAGATGTGAAAGATCGCGCCTTGAAAATATCAGATACGCGCCTAGCCGCCTGGTGTTGTATGGTCATAAAACCTTGTGCAGTCTCTCCAAAGAGTAAAAAGGGTTTCGTTGAACCCAGTTCCGCGGATGCCTCTGGTGCTGGTTCTGCATAGGTGATGTGCCGGGATGGAACCTTCATGACAAATAATTGAGTCTTGAAGCGTGAAGGTGCATGACAACCAATACCTTGAAACCCTCTCGTACTTGCACAGATTCTTCCTGCTCGGTTGTTCGGTCAACGATACAGTTAATAATTCTACCTCCTTCGTCATCTTCGTCTCTGACTTCGTTATCGTCTTCATCTCCATCACTCCAGACAATAGTCTGCGCGTGCGCAGAAGAAATCAACGCAACAACCTGGTCACACATCTTTGTGAGATATCTGTGAATCGTAAGCATACAGAGGAAATGAACATTTTCATACTCTGAACGAACCTCATGAAGGTCACACGATTTCGGCGGACTTGAGATGGTGCAGAGTCATCCCACGTGTTTTCCTGGGGCCAATACACGACAAAGATCTGTTCCGTTTGTCCATGGGGTTCCGTTGGCCGAAGAAGGTATAGGCCCGATCGAAGAGTAGGCTTCGTTGGTCCGGTGGTGCTCGGGTCTGCAAGTAGCTGCGCAGCCCTAAGATAAGAATCTCAAGAACAGTCAAAAGTTAACACTGAACAAGCAACATACAGAGTGTCGTCAATGACCTGAAGCTCTGCCAGGAATCGCACGATCTCTTCTTTACTTCCATACACACCTACGGGCTTCATGATATACTGATCCAATGCTTTGAAGTTCACCTTCGTCAAGGACGCATACGCGCCAGGACAAACGATATTGATGAAAGCTTGCAAGTAGCTCTGAGAGATAATGATCTTATCAACTGAAGGAAGTATAAGCGCCGGAGTCGGCAATAAGAAGCAAAATCATTACCCAGCCCACCGCTACCTTGTTCGGTGATCAGATCAAGGATCCTGTACAATCCTTTGACAGAGGAAGCCAGATCAGGGTGTTCAAGTGTATGGGGAGGAGCATCGACTTCCATCTTAGTATGGACTCCTTAATACTCGCTCATCCAATAGGGGGAACCCACTCACGTTGTCGTCCGTCGCCACTTTAGACTTAGCATCTGTATCGACTGCTGACTCGTACAAACTCTCATACAGCGACTCGTCATCACTCGAAGAGGCATTGGCCATAATGCGCTTGTACGCGGCCGAGATGGCCATCGATACGGTTGACCCAGAGTCGCTCTCATCCGTAGTCCGCGTACTCGGACGATCCAGGTTCACAGAGGTGTGAGAAGAGAAGTTGTAACCACCGCGGTTGGTTACGGGACTAGAACTACCAGAGTCCCAAGCAGACGCACTGTAGCCAGCGTAGGTAGACTCTATGGAACGAGCTGTGAGCGACGACAAGTCAACACAGGGCATTCACATACCGTCCGCCTTTCGCTTTCCTTTGTCCCGAGGGCTATACACGTGTAATTCTTCGCTGTCACTGTCATGAGAGGCATCCATGGTGCTGTACATGCAAAGAGTGAGGTTGAAACCTTTGACGTCCCTCACTCTGCCCTATTTAAACGTGCCAGGAGATAAGAATCCACACATTGTTAAACACGAGGCACGTAATCACAATACATGCTGTAGAGAAGCTAATTCGATAGAGCGTGGCAGAGGGGATGTGAATTGGGGTTCAGGGCATTGGGGAAAACCAACGGCAGACGCTCGTTGGGGATTGGCTGTAACTGTGAAGGGCAATACTCCGCGCTGCTGGTGATTCCGCCTAACAATGAGGAATTCATTGTGATTCGTGAACCGCCCGCACTTCGATAGTGGAGAGCGCACAGCAAGATGCCTTTTCTGGTCACCCACTGTCCCAGAGCCACGCATGTAGCACAGGCCATGGCTACCAGGAAGGCTACGACACTACCGTTTCCCTGCCCGCAACCACACGCAGAAACGTGGTGTCGAGAGCAGTCGACGCGGGTAACTAAACTAACCGCTCCCAAGAACAAGAAGACGTAGTCTCCTTGTTATTAGCAGTCGTCCCCATTCCCAGTGTACTTTCAGTGTGCGGTTTTGCATCCCTTAGTAGCGGTACGAATGCAGCCCACATCGAAAAGAACATTGGAAACGGGCACGAAGCTGAACACGACGACGCCTGCAAGCCACAAGATGAAGGAGAAAAAGCTCTCAGCTGTTTGGATCGTGTTGGGGACGCGGCCACATCATCTGGAGTTCCCACGAATATTGGACAAAAGACCGATAAACTGACTCGCTCGCCGGAACAACTTCTGACCTTGTATGAATGTTGTAACAAAGGCCAAGGACTCTGTGGTGCACTTATGCAACGGCGGAGGCGATTCTGTTCACGCATTCACATACTCTCAGGGATGGTAAGATTCGTCATCCAAGAGTTCACCTACATACCCATGAATTCATTGGGCGTAAGTATCTTGTGTTTGTTTGCAACTCGGGCCTGCGGTTCAAACCCTGGCCTACCTAGAAATGAGGGATGCAGCTCCATAATGTTTAGGTGGTTCAAGATGCCCAATGGCGGAGGTGGCTGTCAATCAATTAATCACTAGCGGAGGCATCGCTGCACCACGTCATGAGCGGCCAGACGTTGTCTTTACACTCTAAATGATAACGCAAAGTACCTATATGACTAAGCTTGGCAACGTTCTTCTCATCCGTTGTGACTAAAGTTCCCGCGTCAGAAGCAAAACCATGGATCCAACTCCATCTTTTAATATGTCTTCCCTGCCCGTGAATCTTTGCGAGAGCCGCGACTTTCCCTAAACTCGAAGTCGAAGATTTGTAGGTTTAGCTGTCACTCTCACGCAGCTCGTAACAATTTCTCGTGTTCAGCGACGATAGAAGTCCAGAGGAGGTCGAGTGACGGTGGATCTTCGCACTCAACAGTAAGGCTACTAGCTGCAGGACACTTATCTCTCATAGACTTGACCGATAGTAACGAGGATTGATGGCTCGTCCCGTCCTCAATGATAATACGGCTCTTACAATCATTTCCACCGCCTCCGTATGCAGCCAGCAAGTGAGCTTTGTTCTCCCCGCAGCTGACTACGTAACGTACTAAGGTGTCAGGTGTCTATTCCCTTCCAATTGGTCTAACAATGGAATGGGCCAGTGCACCGGCTTTGATTTCATCCAGCTGCGGCCAGTAGGCGGGGCCGACCTCTGCAGAAGCCGTTTGTTGGGTGGGTGTTGCACATTTAGTTAGTCCGTGATCTAACAGTGAAAAGCGCTCACTTTTCAACTCCAACTTGCCTGCAACCTATTTTATGTCAACGGCGGTGCAAGATAAACTCTGCTTTGCACCGTTGCAGACTTTCTCTACTCAGTAAATGAATGGGATTGATTCACCTGGTTCAATCGTAGGACACGTTCTGACATTATCACTGAGTATGGTAAGACTTGACGAAGTTTGATATGGGCGCAACTTGCTTATCGAATCTTGACCTTCGTATCACTGCAGGAGCCGAGGAACCGCAGCTTGCTACGACATTATCGGCAGACTAGCCCAGACACGGACTCGAATCTCAACAAACAGACGCAACCTTCAACAGTATTTAAGGGCAATAATGGCACCCATTCTAACCCCAGACTGTCACAACCGCAATGAGCTGCTCACACTGTGTCATAGGCAAGTTCGCGAGTAGCTTTCCCTAAATCTCTCGACGCACTCACCATGCTTTGCCGCTCTAGGAAAGGAGTACCTGGGTTCTCCCGAGGGTCAGTGTCACGGATAAATGTACCACTCCTATTTTCTGATTGACATACAGGTAAAATCCACTCCATCGGTGGCGTCCCTTGCTATGTAGGCACTCCTACGATCGAATATGACCGGAAGAAGGCCTTGATTCTGTTGACGGACATATTTGGCGTGACGTTTTCGAACAACAAGGTACTCAGTCCATCCCAGCACATGGTTTGGTATACGTTAAAGGGACGCTATAGTTGCTCGTCGACGACTTCGCAAGGAAGGGATACTTGGTGACCATTTAACTACTAGTCGTTATCCAGTTCCGCCCACTCATCGACATTGAACCTCTAGACAATTGCCCCGGATTATTTGCTTGGTGATCCTGTACCTCCATATGCTTGGAACGTAAGTGCATGACCATTTTGCGGCTGAACGATTTATTCAATGAAACTGGCCAGAATACCAAGTTCGATGTCCGCGCGTGGACCCAGAATCATCCTTCAGAGGTGTCACGGCCCCCAATCGACAAGGTCATACAGGCTCTAAGGGATGGGGGTGTAAATTCTTTCGCGGTGACTGGATACTGTTTCGGCGGTGGGTCCGGCCTACTCAACGTCTACCCCTTGATCACCAAAAAACGCATGTTGTATAGGTTGTTACGCGATCGACCTCGCAATTGATCAGGTCGTAGATGTCCTCATTGTCGCTCATCCTTCACAGGTCCAAGTTCCGGCCACCTTCCAGGTACGTTCATAAATTCATGTTGTTCTTGTCTGGAGTCTCCTTACTCTCCCATCTGCTCTTCTGGGACCCTACCTAGACCTTGGCGGAGAAGGGAAAGGCGGCGTTTCTCCTTGAATTGGGCAGTGAGGACACTGAACTATCGGCATCCGACCAAGAAGAAATAGATAACATCTTTGGTGATGGCAAGTACGCTCCCGGATATAAATGCAAGGTCTGGGATGGGTGTCCCCACGGATTTGCTGTTAGAGGAGATATGCTGGATGAACAACAATTCGCTGGCAAAGCGGGGTCATTTGAGGACAGTATTGCGTGGCTGAAGCAGTACTTCTGAGCGCCGGGTTCTCCGCTTCCTTAAACCACCAGCCTCTTGGAATGTAAGAAGTGAAGTATGAAGTGTACTTGTACCTGCAGAACAAGTAGCTCGCTTATATGTCTTGTGGATTTACGCAGCTACCGTATTGTTTGATTTCACTCCTCGCACGGAAGTTTGGCGACCTGTCGGCAGGAATGCAAGGCATTGAGTACTTGCCCAGCACACCCGGGTATATGGAATGTAAGAAGGGTTTATTATTTTCGAACTCTTGCATGGTTCCCCCCGCCCCTAACGCGTTGTTATTTGTGTGGTCCTAATTCCCACCGAACGGGCTGGAATCTTCGTTGAGCTTGCTCACACGCAACCGAAGCGCGGGTAGATAACAGGTGGCCGCAGCCTTAAGGCCGTTCCCGGAGGACAAGACTACCTTCATAGCGCTCCGTGCGGATGGTCAACCTCATGGTTGTCCACTCGAAATCAAAAGTCCAGTCAAATTGATGGCCCTGCTTAGTACTTCGCACCTACTTTGCACTGCACACGGAGGGATGGCAGTACTGTTACTCGCTAACCCCTTCCCCAAAGCCAGACAAAGGCAATCAAGAATCGAGATACCCTTCACGGAAGACTAGCATGTACCAGGAAGTAATTATGAGTACGGAATGCCTATAACATCCAAAAAAAAGGACATGCCATCAATGAACAGGATTTTAGTCAGAGCCGGTGTACAGACACCTACGACACCCCCCTTCCTCGCTTCCTCCACATACCCCTTCATGGACAAGACTACCCTCGTCAAATTCTATCCATACTTCGCCGATACCGGTATGACATCCATCGTCCACCTGCCCCCATGCTTCCCTACACCCACACCACCGGTCGTCTCCGTCTTCATGAACTCCTCCAGCCACTTTAGTTTCGATTGCGCTTGTTCAACTGCCTCGTTATCGTGACCACCTTCTGGAACGAGCAAATCCGCCTTATTCGCAACCACCAACCAAGCTTTATCGCTCATCCCAGGGAGATAGGTGTCGAGCTCGTCCCGCAACACTCTTGGCTCATCCCATGGCGCCTCCCCAGCTAAATCCACGACATACACCAACGCATGAGGGCGTTCGAACGAGCGGAGGAAGGAGTGGCCTAGCCCGATGTTGGAAGATGCGCCAGCGATGAGACCTGGATTGTCGGAGATGGTGAGGCAGAACGATTCAAGGACGTCGGAGGGGTAACCTGGGTGCTGATCCGCGTTATTGTCACCGATGGCGAGCTCTGAGTCAGAGGATGATGAGCGTTCTCCATCATCCGAAACGAAGTTAGAGTGATCAACGTGTTCGGCCAGCTGTCTCTCCAACTCCCGTTCCTCTTCGATCGCCGTCTCCTCGAACACCTTCAAACCTCTCAGCCTCCTTCGGATGTCCCATCATCTGCAACGCGTATAACGCCCACGACAGGGTTCAGCGTCGTAAACGCATAATTTGCCACCTCCATCTTCGCACGTCCACCTGTCAAAGCTCTCAACAGTGTGTTCTTCTCAGCATTTGGCATCCCGATGAGCCCCATATCCGCCTGGATCTCGAGTTCTAGAGAAGGCGTGATACATTCGCCTTCTTGCCCTTTCGTAACGAACTTGAGTGACCGCGATGTCTGAGATACGAAATTGGGATTACCCAAACCACCAGTACGACCTCTTCCAACCATATGCCCGAGAAATTCCATCTTCCCAAATCCCAGAGGTGCATCCACGTCCCGTTCGCTCATTGCATCAGCTTCATTCTCCACCACCGTATCCAAATCCAGCCGGATCGGATCGAGATATTGCCGTCTGCGCATCCACCTCCTTTCCCGCTCTTCCCTCCACACGGCCCACTCTGCCTGCTTGAGCATGCCTCGCTCGACATTCTCGTTTGCCCAGTGAGGATAATGTACCCACCGTCTCTCTCTGCACGCCACTTTTCTTCGCTCTTCGTCGTTTGACTCTTGGAAGGCTTCATCCTCCGCTTCCAACTCGTCTGGCGCACGCCTCGGATCGTCGTATCCTAGCTCCTTGACCACGGTGTCAACAGGTACCCTTACCAGTCGGCCCGGCGTTCCTCCCGTGCTGCCACATCCCCTGACCAGCTCCCCCGGGCGACCCGTGCACACATCAAAGTACGGATGACAAGGTAGTAGGCGCAGGAATGGGGAGAATATACACTTCCGAACCGCGTCCTCCGTTCTCGCCTGAGGGAGGTCCAAGGGACTTAAATCTTTCGCGGTGGAAGACAATGCAGCCGTTCCCGCCTGAAGTGGCCCGTTTGAAAGGAGGCACTCGACGTGCGTTTCGTTGAGTGAGTTTACGTAGACGTTGGTGACGTGTCCTCAGGTAAGAAAGCAAAAAGAAAAAGTTTGGCATAAAGTGCTACGCACCACCTGGAACAGTAACGATCAGATGGTCCAGAAACGTTTGACCCAGTGAAAAATAGATCCGCGCCCTATGAGCAACCGATTAGAGCAGAAGGCATTACTAGCTCCCTGACGTCCGTTCCACTCGCTCTGCCTGTTGAATCCGCCTCGCCATCTTCAAAAAAGTAATAGCAGTGATCTTACTACCGGCACTCGTGACCCACGTATCGGTAGCACGGGTATAAACGCTTGCCAACGTATCATGAACCAAGGCCTCTCGTTTGTTCAAGCGAACCCCATCGCCGCTCCTCGATCCCACTCCTCCGCGCTTTTGTATCGCAGTAGACGAGATACATTTCCAACTCACGGATATCAAGGCTAGCTGATGACACTGCCAACACGAAAGCAAGGAAGGTGATATTGCCAACGCCTGCTGCCCAAGCGTCAACAGCGTCGACCGTCGAGCACGTACGGACTCCTCGTCGCGGTCTCATATGTTTTTCCTTTGGAGTCGGGGGGGGGGGGGGGTCAGATATCCTAAAGAAGGTTGTCTTCCGTGATCTCAGAAGACGCTGCTCTGATTTGTGAACGGAATAAATGAAGACAAGAAAACCTACAGTAACTAACATATGCCGGCCCTCCAGGCAGCCCAGGACTGTAGTGTGATTACAGTTCGTGGACTTCACAGGCTGAATACTTGCAATCTACTCTTGTGATTAATCTCTGATGTGATGTTGGTCACTGAGTCGGGGTTCCGATCAGTGATTCAACAATTGTACCTGCAGTTGGAACAGTAACAACAAGATGGCGCATAGGACTACAATCTTCAAACCTTCATCCGCAAAGAGCCTGACCGCAATTCTTACACCGCGTACTCGATATGAAGTTGTCACAGAGCCAAACTACCCATCCCTACACGTGAATGGCTTGCTGCATCACTAAAGCATTTTGACAAGTGAAATGGTGACCGTCGTTGGATATGTATCCCACAGCCGGTGCACCGGCATTCAGGTTTGCCGGTGGATGGAATAGCGGCAATGTGCAGTAGGACGGTTGGGCAAGACTCCCAGCATCGCTAGAGTGTTCCGGCCCTGTATCCTGGTCATGAGAATGATCCTAAGATCTATCCCGCTCAGCTTACCGCTGCACATAGCATCGCTGCAGAGAATTAGCATCTGATGCTGCACGACTAGCCGAGCAACCTACCATTTTGCAAATACTGCTTGCTCTTCTCTGGAGTACGGATCCTTAAAGCCTTCCAAGTGGGAAGCATTCCATCAGTGGTCATGGTGCGTTTCCAATGCATGCTTACCACTCCTTTTCCAGAACAAGTTATGAGTGATGTAGTCCTTTGGGCGGTCAGGGTGAGGTCGCAGGCTCTTGGTGATGTGCTGAATCTCGTCGTTGCCAACGCAAGCTGCCTCCTCGTAAGAGCGACAATAATCAATATGCACGTGACGACCCATTGCCCGGCACACAAGGTTGCACATCATCGGAGCGCCTTCATCGTTGGTGAAGAGCCTTCTCCCTTCAATTTCGAGAGCTGTACCATCGTCAGGTCCGTCTATGGTCCACCGTGTGCGAGACATCGAGCCGTGGAGCGTTTCATGTTCCTGCTGAGGGTGACCTATACACTGCCTGTCAGGGGCTTCAAGGAATGTAAACATATACTGATCATACCACGCGGTAATGTACAAAAATACCCGCAACTCTCGCACCTGTCGAATCAAGTAGAGTTAAATAATTGAACCCTGAAGTCGTAGGTCGAGCATCACGTGACTGACCTGGCTTCACAAAAGTGAATAACTTTCTTATCAAGGCTATGATTATGAGAACCCGTGTGTTTCGTTGCGCCAGGGGGAAGTACTCTGACACACTTCAGTCGCTTGGCCACTGTACCACGTAAGCTGAATTACTTTGGGTCTCCTGCATAACTGACCTTGCAAGTACTGCGTAAGTAGGTCGTCGGCGTATTAGCAAAGTGTCAGCTCTGCGTCTCGAGTCACCTACCTTCACATATTGGAATGTTTGGTTTCTACTCGTAAAAGTTTCTTCGATTGAATGCGGTGCTGTTTCGATCTCACAGATCCCCTGCGCCGAACACATAGCACTGCAGAGATGCTCTTGCCTGTCCAACGATGGGGTAGTATCAGACATGTACCAATTAATGTAAACGTGTTAACTCGCCCACAAAGGTGAACTGCGCCGTCTTCTAAACCATGCATATGATCCTGATCAGAACACAACCGCTTGCAGAGCTGACATGTGACCGAACAGAGGCGGGCTTCACATTCATGACGGAAATGATCAACATCACTATCGGTCTCTCAGCTTGTGGAATCCGAGTGCTTTTGAATCGGCTTACTTCGGGATTCGGCAAAAGCCGGGGCAAGAATAATCAGATCCGTCTGCAAGTTTGAAACCAGATAGGCTACATGGCTGTGAGACAGTAAGTAAAGATATGTACGCATGATTAAAGCAGGGAGCTTGCCTTTCCACACGCGTGTACTGAGGCAGCGCACAAATGTTCGTCGTCGTGACCAATAACCTAAGGTATCTGAGCTGCAAGGTATACTGGCATGACAGCGAAAACACCTCACTTTAGTGCACTGGTGAACACATCCAAACCTGCCATCAAACTTGCAAGGCTTGCCGCACAGGTGAGCATTAACGACACAACTATGCACAAATTAAGTATGCGCGGCAGTGGGCATCAGGTAAAAGTAGTTGCTTACATATGTTTTCCTGCATGTCCAGCGGCCATGCTGCACTCTCGAAGTTCGTCAGTAGTCTCTCGGCAGAAATCACACTCATAGATGCACTGGTGGTTAGTTTGACAAGCATGACGACCGTCGTGGAAGCGGCTCTGAATGCATAACAGTTGGCAGTCTCCGCATTGCAACTTGCAAAGCTGCACGTTGCTCTTCAGGTCAACGGTGGCTCCTTCGAAGTTCCGTCGAAGTTCTTCAACGCTTGTGTGGCCTGTCTGGAAACGCGCCAAATTCTGAGAAAGCCACTCTTGCACGTGATCGATTCGTAAATTGGCGATACCCTGCAGATATTCGGACAGGGCCTCCACCCACTCTGAGTCGGAAATGGTTTGACGTTCGTGATAGCGTTCCCAGGAGCTCTGAAGGGTTTCCAATGCTTTCTCACGAACCTCTGGTTGCGGCGCCATTCCAGCTGTGAGGAAGAAACGTGACTCAGTGTCATGTAGCTCCACCGGTATGTTGGTGTCAAGGTTCTAAGGACGATCAGATCTCTCGAGACGGAGGTAGGGAGGGACCACCTTCAGCGGCTCTCGTTCAGGATTGACCTCCTGGAATCCAAAGGCAAGTGCATTTGGCAGCAACGACGATAAGAGTTGTGATCGATAAGATGCCATCGATTCTGGAAGAGAGTGAGTGGTGCTAAGGCAGCGACACACAATAACGCACGCGACATCGCCCCCCAATCATTGGCCTGATGTATTATTAATTGACAAGGCTAACATAGCAGGTAGATGTACGAACCTTGAGCTTCGCCATCAACATTTTCACCTTGTGGAGGAATTCGCTTGCAGCACGATGCGTGGTGACTTGCTGGTCCAAGCGTCGTTTTAATGTTGGAAACAGTTCGTAGAACTCCTTTGTTTCGATGACAGGCCTGGAAAAGATAAGACCGAGTCCCTTAGAAGGCCATTTACGGGGCACACCAAGGAATAATTGCCAGTTTTCCTGCATGGAGTCGGGTGATAAAGTTCGCTTCCTGTTCATCTTGCACAAGTCGTTGCAACTTCGCAGTGAATCTGGTGACATGTTAGGCAAGGAAAATCCCATGACTACGAAGTGAACAAACTCTCTAGCTATTTCCGTCCTATCTGCCGCAACGACATCCTAAAAGGTTGGTCATCAGGTATTCTAACCCGAGTGTCGGAGGTGTGCCGTACCTTGATAATGATGGCCAAAGTCGATTGGAATAGCGACGGATTTTCCGCAGGATCTAGGACAGTAGCACTAGACTGGAAGGACTGGAATAACTCTGCGATATCGCGATTGAGCGCGAAGTTGCTACGAAACAGCACCTAGCGACATGTCACTGTTGTTTGCTTGTTTTTTCTTTCCTTTACAGTAGGCAAAAGCTTACCAGATTGGAGATTGCAGTGTTAAAAAGTACGAGTAGCGTATCCTCCTGGGCAAACCGTTCGATACTGTGAATGCCTGGAGAGAAATGAATACTGGGGAAAGTGCGAGTGAATGTCGGTCAACAAACCCTCGAAATCTAGAGCTATGATGAGCTCCTTCTCTGTTGGCGTGGTGGACATCCAGACACCCTCAGTTGTACGCATCGCCGATCCCGCAAAAGAAGTGTCCACGAGATGATTGAGAGCATAACTCTTCCCAACAGATTGTTCTCCCATGGACGATACCACTCGAACTGGCTGTCAAGCTGTAAGCGGGATTCGGCATCGTTGAATATGGATTACCTTGGTAGCCATGTAGGACCGAAAGAGCGACTCGTACCATCCAAAGGAGATGCTGTCTACGATACGGTTCACCTCGGCACCCGAAAGTGAGCTTTCTAACTCCGGGGAATATACCCCATCTTTGAGTGGAATAAAACGATTGTCCCTCATCACCGCGATGTGAATTGGGATCAAACACAGGAAATCAACAATCCATTCGCCAGCCCTATATTGCGAAACGTTCCAGGGCGTGGTGCCGCATAACTCTTGCACGAAGACGGAAAACATCACAGCAGAGACCTTGATGGATCTAAGGGCATCGCCAGTAGGCTTCTTACTCGTGCGCTCGAGAGTGTAGATCATGTCGGAGAAATGCTGTACAAACATTTGGAAGTCACGGTCAGTAACAAAGATCAGCCTCTTCTGGCTCCTAAGGCTGGCAGGGGATATGGTCTCCCGTTGCACTGCAGCAAGGACTGGGAAACGAATCCAGACTTCTGAGTGGCAATCTACCAGGCAATTGTGTGCTGTCGCATCTTCCGCTCGTTTAGACCCTCTGCGACCAACCTTCTCCCGGAACATGAGCTCAGTAACCCGCCGGGTGATGTCCAAAGCATAGGATTGGCATCGAGTGGCGGAAAAGTCAAGCCACAGAAGGTGGACAGTTGTTCCGGAGATTAGGGATGTGACCACAAACGGTTCACCAACCGGCAACGCGGGTGTATCAAGCTCAATGCCCTCTGTCGATCCGAAGGAATCCCAGTGGTACGCGGTCAATGCACGGCCAGCTTCATGATCATAGGAAACCAGTAGACACGACCCATCTGGTGTGGGATGTACGCCCGACGGGACGTGGTGGAGGTTGAGCGTCGCGGGTCTGCACAGGTAAATGAGCGTCATTCTGCAGGGAACCACGTTCAACTGACCGAAACTGTGATGTAACCAAGGAATATATCCTAGCCTGGGCTTGAGAGTCTACGAGGAGGAGCTCTTCACTGCCGCTGACAAAGCATGCGTGACGAATGGATGTCCCTTCTTTGTACCATTGGGTCAAGTTGATAGAACTTCCCACGGCTTGGAAGCCTCGCGTATCATCGTGCACGAAGATATGTAGTAATAGCTACAAGTCAACGATCACGCATGAGACACGCCGTCGAACCCGGGACTGCCAGTCTACACACCTTGTCGGAAGAGGCGATACTCAGCATCCGCTTGGACTCATCGAACGCAAGGACGAAATCTTGCCCAATCTTCTCGCGATTCAGGGTTTCTCCGCGCCCCCGTGTGATCGCTGCTTCGATGGCGGTTAAGTGATCGAGATAGACCATCAAATTGCCAATACGATCTGTAACAATTAGCAGTAACTTCTCGTCCTCCAGCAACTGTGCACGTCTAACAATGGGTAAGTCATATGGCACTCCGAAAAGACGGAACAATGCGTACAAAACGGTGCAACCCTGAGTTAACCGGAATTTATGCTCGGAACGGAAACGAGGGGAAGGAATGAAGGATGCGTCGAGTTGCAAGTTATGCCTGTCTTGCTCTGTGAGGTTCATGGCATGGATTGTAAAGCATGTCATGGGGTCTTCTTGAGTCTCTCGAGCACCAGAGACTTTGCAATGTGACAAGGGATAGTAGGAGTAGTACGATTTATTCTCCGCCACCGATTCAATGAAGAACGTGTGCCTGATAGACGGTTAACCGATCGACTACTTGAAAGGCTCGAATCTTACCGTTGCTGGGTTTGGTTCGTCAATTCATTAATGTGACGAATGAACTGCAAGCTAAGTGTGCGCTTCTCTTGTTGCTCCCGGCTTTCGGTATCGGCTGTAATTCTTTCCTTCATCGTATCTTCCTGGATGTTTCTGATCAACCCAAGAAGTTTCTTCGTAACTTGGGGTATCATGGTAATCAACGACGGTTGCACGGTTGCGTTGGCTTCTTGGAAGCTCAGAGCTGTGTCCACGATGGCCTCGTGGATTGCTAAGGTCCACTTTTCTTCTTCCTTGTCGAGAGTAGCCCTCATTTTTCCAAGTTCATCAGCTCTCATTCTCTTGCATTGGGCTTCAACGGCATCGGAGTCATGCGCCCACTTGGCACACCCGTCAGGAAAACGCCTCTTCAAGCCGTTGCGGGATAGAATATTTAATGCTTCATCATCCAGGGATTCACTGAGGCATAAACGATCGGACATGCTAAAGAAACATGATATTATTGAAGTCGCTGCTGCACAGTGGAGCCGACACATACAGGTCATTTTCCAGCTGCAGATATGTAAAGGATCGCGCCTTGAAAACGTCAGATATTCTCCTGGCCGCCTGGTGCTGCATGGTCATAAAACCTTGCGAAGCCTCCCCAAAGAGCAAGGAGGGTTTCGTTGGACCCAGCTCCGCGGATGCCTCTGGTGCTGGTTCTGCATAGGTGATGTGCCGAGATGTAACCTTCGCAACAAGCCCTTGAGTCTCGTGGCGTGAAGGTGTAAGACAACGAATACCTTAAAACCTTCTCGTACTTGCACAGATTCTTCTTGTATGGTCGTTCGGTTGACGACACAGTTAATGATTCTGCCACCTTCATCATCTTTGTCCCTGGCTTCGTCCTCGTCCACGTCACTCCAGACAATAGTCTTCGCATGCGTGGAAGAAATTAACGCAGCAACTTGATCACACATTTTTGTGAGGTATCTTTGCCTTGTAAGCATACAAAGAAACATTTCCACAATCTGAACAAACCTCATGAAGGTCACACGATTCCAGCAGACTTGGGGGGGCGCGGAGTCATCCCACGTGTTCTCTTGAGGCCAGTATATGACAAAGATCTGTTCCGTTTGGCCAAACGGTTCCGTTGGTCGGAGAAGGTAAAGACCTGATCGAAGAGTAGGCGTCATTGGTCCGGCAGTACTTGGATCCGTAAGTAGCCACGCAGCCCTAACGAAGGCAAGAATCTCAAGAAACAGGTGGTAGTTAACATTGAACAAGCAACATACAGAGCATCGTCAACGACCCGAAGTTCTGCAAGGAATCGCACAATCTCTTCCTTGCTCCCGTACACACCTACGGGCTTCACGATATACTGATCCAATGCTTTGAAGTCCACCTTTGTCAAGGACGCATATGCGCCAGGGCAAACGATATCGATGAAAGCTTTCAGGGAATTTTGAGAGATAATGATCTTGTCGACTGAAGGAAGCATAAGCGCTGGAGCCAGTAATATGAAGCAAGATCGTTACCCAGCCCGCCGCTGCCTTGTTCGGTGACCAGATCAAGAATCCTGTACAATCCTTTGACAGAGGAGGCCAGGTCATGCTGTTCAAGTGTATGGAGAGGAGCATCGACGTCCACCTTAGTACGGAACCGTTGATACTCGCTTAACTGATAAAGGGAAACCCACTCACGTTGAAATCCGTCGCCACTTTGGACTTGACATCTGTATCGACTGCTGACCCGTACAAGAAGTTCTCATACAGCGACTCGTCACCACTCGATGAGCAATCGGCCATAATGCGCTTGTACGCAGCCGAGATGGCCATCGATACAGTTGACGCACAGTCGCTCTCATCCATAGCCCGCGTACTTGGACGATCTAGGTCAATGAAGGTGGTACGAGAAGAGAAGTTGTAACCGCCGCAATTGGTTACAGGATTAGAACTGCCAGAGTCCAAAGCGGACACACTGTTGCCAGCGTAGGTAGATTCTATGGAACAAACTATGAGCGATGATGAGGTCACTTGTTAGCACATGGCGTTCACGCACCATCCACCTTTCGTTTTCCTTTGTCCCGAGGACTATACATGTGTAATTCTTCGCTATCGCTGTTATGAGCGGCGTCCATGGTGCCGTACATGCAGACTCGCAGAGAGGGTGTTGAAACCTTTGACGTCCCTCAACCTACCCTATTTAAACATCCCAAAGATAAGGATGGACACAAGGTTAGACATGAGGCACGAAACCAGAATACATGCTAATTCAATACAGGCAGTTGAGGGGATATGAACCGGGGCTTAGGGCATTGGGGAAACCAACGACATAGACACGCTCGTTAGGGACTCGCTGCAGAATTAGAGGAGAGTGCTCTGGTCAAGGCCACAATCTGAATGAGGGGAGGCCGCAGACACAGCAGCTTTACGATGCTCCGTCCTGCTGGTGATTCCACACAACAATGCAAGAGCGGAAACAAGATATCAATGAGTGGTTCATTGTGATTCGTGAATCGCCTGATAGTGAAGGGAACACAACAAAATGCCACTCCCGGCCACTCCTGCAAGAGCCACACGTAGGACAAGCCATGGTGACCAGGAAGGCTATGATACCGCAATTTCTCTGCCCATAACCACACGCAGAGACGTGGTGTCGAGGGCAGTCAACGTTGGCAGCTAAACTAATCGCTCCCAACAACAAGGACATGTAGGAACACGTCTGCTTGTTATTAGCAGTCGGCCCCATTACCAGTGTACTTCCTGTGTGCAGTTTTGCGTCCCCAAGTAATGGTAAGAACGCAGCCCACATCGAAAGAACATTGGAAACGGGGACGAGGCTGGGCGGAAAGATGCATGTCAACTACACCACGATGAAGGGAAAAAGCTAATCATTGTTTGGATCGTGTTGGAAATGTGGCCATATGTAGGTACCATAGTTCCCACAAATATTAGCTAATTACTAAGGGCGAGCCTTGAAGCTTGAAGCTTGAAGCTCGAAGGGTGCTGCGGCCATCAAAAGATGCGGAGGACATCATGAGGGACTTTATCAGATGACGCTCACTGAGACAAAGATGACTGACCAGTTTAATTGTCTGGATACCTCGCTAACCTTCTTTCGCCTTAACCTTTATATTGGGGTCTAGTAGAGTACGGTACATCTACTTAGTAGCGTATTCAGCTGACTCGGTTCGATCCAAACCCTTTTTGGCACCAGTAGCGTCTACGTATGCTCGTAGTGACGTTATATGCAATACCTTCGAATATAAATTGCCGAATTTTGTACCATGGAGGCAATCAAGAGCGCGAAATGCTAATAACATCCACAGAAAGGACATGTACATAGACTGTACAGACATCTACGACACCCCCTTCCTCGCTTCCTCCACATACCCCTTCATGGACAAGACCACCTTCTTCAAATTCTGTCCATACTTGGCCGATACCGGTATGACATCCATCGTCCTCCTGCCTCCATGCTTCCTTGCCCCCACATCACCGGTCGTCTCCCCATGCTCGATGATCACCATCTCCGTCTTCACGAACTCCTCCAGCTGCTTCAGTTTGGCTTTTGCTTTTCGACCGCCTCCTTGTCGTTGTGACTACCTTCTGGAACGAGCAAATCCGCCTTATTTGCAACCACCAACTGAGCTTTATCGCTCATCCCAGGGAGATAGACCTCGACCTCATCCCGTAACGCTCTCAACTCATCCCATGGCGCCTCACCTGCTAAATCCACGGCGTACACCAACGCATGGGAACGTTCGAGCGAGCGGAGGAAAGAGTGGCCTAGTCCAACATTGGAAGATGTGCCGGCAATGAGACCTGGATTGTCGGAGATGGTGAAGCGGAATGATTCAAGGATGTCGAAGGGGTAACCTGGATGTTGGTCCGCATTATTGTAATCAATGACGAGCTCTGACTCAGAGGGAGATGAACATTCGTCGTCGTCCGAAACGAAGCCAGAGTAATCAGCGTGTAAAGTTTGCTTCTTGTTCATCTTGCACAAGTCATTGCAACTTCAGAATGAATCCGGTGACATGTTAGGAAAGGAAACCCCATAACTACAAAGTGAACAAACTCTCTAGCTATTTCCGTCCTATCTGCCTCAAGAACATCCTAAAAGGTTGGTCATCAGGTATTCTAACCCAGGTGTCGGAGGTGCGCTGTACTTTGATAATGATGACCAAAGTCGATTGTAATAGCGACGGATTTGCCGCAGGATCTAGGACAGTAGCACTAGACTGGAAGGACTGGAATAACCCTGCGATATCACGACTGAGCACGAAGTTGCTGCAGAACAGCAACTAGTGACATGTCATTGTTGTTTGCTTGTCTTTTCTTTCCTTTACACTGGTAGGCAGAAGCTTACCAGATTGGAGATTGCAGTGTTAAAAAGTATCCTCCTGGGCAAACCGTTCAATACTGTGAATGCCTGGAAAGAAATGAATACTGGGGAAAGTGCGAGTGAATGTCAGTCAACAAACCCTCAAAATCTAGAGCTATGATGAGCTCCTTCTCTGTTGGCATGGTGGACATCCAGACACCCTCAGTTGTACGCATCGCCGATCCCACAAAAGAAGTGTCCACGAGATGATTGAGAGCATAACTCTTCCCAACAGATTGTTCTCCCATGGACGATACCACTCGAACTGGCTATCAAGCTGTAAGCGAGATTCGGCATCGTTGAATATGGATTACCTTGGTAGCCATGTAGGACCGAAAGAGCGACTCGTACCATCCAAAGGAGATGCTGTCTATGATACGGTTCACCTTGGCACCCGAAAGTGAGCTTTCTAACTCCGGGGAATATACCCCATCTTTGAGTGGAATAAAACGATTGTCCCTCATCACTGCGATGTGAATTGGGATCAAACACAGGAAATCAACAATCCATTCGCCAGCCCTATATTGCGAAACGTTCCAGGGCATGGTGCCGCATAGCTCTTGCACGAAGACGGAAAGCATTACAGTGGAGACCTTGATGGATCTGAGAACATCGCCAGTAGGCTTCTTACTCGTGCGCTCGAAAGCGTAGATCATGTCGGAGAAATGCTGTGCAAACATTTGAAAGTCACGGTCCATAACAAAGATCAGCCTCTTTTGGCTCCTGAGGCTGGCAGGGGATATGGTCTCCCGTTGCACTGCAGCAAGGACTGGGAAACAGGTCCAGACTTCCGAGCAGCAATCTACCAGGCAATTGTGTGCTGCCGCAACTTCCGCTCGTTTAGACCAGCTGTGACCAACCTTCTCCTGGAACATGAGCTCAGTAACCCGCCGGATGATGTCTAAGGCAGAGGATTGGCTTAGATTGGTGGAAAAGTCAAGCCACATAAAGTAGGCAGCTGCTCGGGAGATTGGGGATGTGACCACAAAAGGTTCACCAACTGGCAATGCGGGCATATTAAGCTCAATGCCCTCTGTCAATCCTAAGGAATGCCAGTGGTAAGCAGTAAGTGCACGGCCAGCTTCATGATCATAGGAAACCAGTAGACACGACTCGCAGGCACGAAGCTGAGCACGAAGGTGCATTCAAACCGCACAATGAAGAGAATAAAGCTAACCAGTGTTTGGATCATGTTGGAGATGCGGCCACAACTGGAGTTCCCACGATGACTTATTCGGAACAAACTGACCTTGTGCAAATATTGCAACAAGGACCAAGGATATGGTCCATTTAAAAGCGGAGGCAATTCTTTTCTCAAGCTCACATACTTACTGTCAGTAATGGCAGGATTCGTCATCCAAGAATTCATTTACTTACCCATGGATTCACTGGGTGCTGTTTGGCTGTTTTACGGAGCCCCCTTCCTGTAAGTACAGAAGTATCTTGCATTAATTTGTGTTCAAATTCTGACCTACCTAAAATTAAGGGCTACGTCTCCACAATATTCAGGTGATTCAGCATGCCCAATGGCGGAGGCAACCGTTAATCAATTGATAATCACTAGCAGAGGCAATGCTGCTCCACGTCGCGAGCAGCTAGATGTTATTGTTATACTCTAACTTATAATGCAAATTACTCATAAGACTAAGCTTAGCAACTATTGCAGGTTTCCCGCCTCAGAATCAATATCATGGATCCAGCTCCCCCTTTTAATATATAAGTCTGTGAGTCTTTGTCAGAGTCGCGACTTTCTCTGAGCTTGGAGCACAAGGGTTGTATATTAAGGAGTCACTCTCACGCAGCTTGTAGCAATTTCTCGTGTCCAGTGATGCTAGAAGTCCAAAGCAGGCCGGGTGTCAGTGGATCTTCTCACTTTAACGTAAGGCTAGCTACAGGGCACTTATCTCTCTCAGACTTGACTGGCGGTAGTAACAAGGATCGATGGCTCGTTCTGTTCTCAATCATGCTATGGCTCTTACGATCATTTCTACTATGCATCAGGGAACTGGCAATTGGTCAGGACTGGTCACAACTGGTTTGTGACTGGTTCTGACTAAAATCCCATTCACTGATGTGCCTCTTACGATCATTTCCACTGCCTCAGTATGTGGCCATCAAGTGAACTTTGTTCTCCACACACCTGGCTACGTAGTGCACTAAGGTATTAGGTGTCCATTCCCTTCAGATTGGTCCAACAATGGTATGGACCATTTCATGGGTTATGATTTTATCCAGCTGCGGCCGGTAGGCGGGGCCGACCTCCCCAGAAGCCGTTTGTTGGGTGGGCATTGCACATTCTGGTTAGTCCACGATCTGATGCTGAATAGCACCCTCGTTTCAACTCCAACTCGCCTGCAACCTATTTTATGCCTACAGCAGTGCAAGATAAACTCTACCTCTGCGCCATTGCAGGCATCCTCTACTCAGTAAAGGGATGGGATCCATTTGTTTGGTCCAACCGTAGGATACATTCAGACATTATCACTGAGTATGGTAAGACTTGACGTAGTTTGATATGGGTGCAACTTAATTATCAAATCCTGGTATTCATCTGACCGTAGGAGCCAAGGAACAGAAACTTACTACGATGTTCTCAGTGGACTAGCTCAGACACAGATTCGGATCTCAATAAATAGATGCAGCTTCCAACAGTATTTAAGGGTGCAGATGGCTTCCATTCTAACTCCCAAACTACCATGGAACTGAAATGAGCTGCTCACACTGTGTCATAGGCAAGCTCGCGAGCAACCTTCCCCATATCCCTCGATATACTCACCACCCTTTACTCCAGGAAAGCAATACTTGGGTTCTCCCCAGGGTCAGTTTGACCAATTAACATTTCATTCTTATTTTCTGATTTGACATACAGGTAAGATCCAGTCAATCGGTGATGTCCCTTGCTATGTGGGCACTCCTACGGTCAAGTACGACCCGAAGAAGGTCTTGATTCTGTTGACGGATATATTTGGTGTCACTTTTTCGAATAACAAGGTACTCGTTCCATCCCAACGCACAGGCTGGCATATACTAATGGGACATCATAGCTGCTCGTCGATGACTTCGCAAGGAGGGGCTACTTGGTGATCACTTTTCATGTCATTATCCTATTCCGACCACTCACCAGCAGTGAACCTTTAGACGATTGCCCCGGACTATTTGTTTGGCAATCCTGCACCTCCGTATGCTTGGAACGTATGCATATGACCATCTTGCGTGGCTGAATGATTCATTCAATGGAGCTTTCCAGAATACCAAGTTCGATGTCAAAGCTTGGACTGAGAATCATCCTCCAGAGGTGACCTGGCCCCTCATCTACAAGGTCATACGGGCTCTAAGGGATGGGGGTGTGACCTCCTTCGCGGTGATGGGATACTGTTTCGGTGGTAAGTCCGATCCACTCTACCTCTCGGTGTCTACCTTTGATCACCCAAAAATAAAAATAAATACCGTGCTGTTTAGGTCGTTACGCGATTGACCTCGCAATTGGTCAGGTCGTAGACGTCCTCATTGTTGCTCACCCTTCACAGGTCATTGTTCCAGATACCTTCCAGGTCCGTTCATAAATCTATCTGGTTCTTTTCTGGAATCCCCCTTACTGTTACTAGACCTTGGCGGAAAGGGGGAAAGCACTGTTTCTCCTTGAAATGGGCAGTGACGACACTGCGATACCATTACTCCAGCAGAAAGAAATAGATTACATCCTCGGCAACGGCAAGTATGCTCCCAGATATAAATGCGACTGCTGGGATGGGTGTCCCCATGGATTTGCTGTTAGAGGGGACATGCTGGATGAACAGCAGCTCACTGGCAAGACGGGGTCATTTGTGAACAGCATTGAGTGGCTGAAACAGTACTTCTGAGTGCTAGGTTTTCCGCCCCCTGAAATTGCCAGCTTGGTGGAATGTAGTGAAGCATGAAGTGTACTTGTACCAGCAGAGCAAGTAGCTCGCTTATATGTCTTGTGAATTGACGCAGCTGCCGTATTGATCGATTTATCCCTACAAGGAAGCTTCATGACCTGTATGCAGGAGCACAGGGTATTGAGTACTCTTGTCTGCCACTGAGCACATGGAGTGTAAAAACAAAGGGTCTGTATTATTTTCGTACTATTGCCGATGCTGGTCCTCACTGAACCTGGTGTTGAGCCCTACTCTCTGAGATGCAATCAACATGCAGGACAGTAATAGGTGACCGCAGTCTTAAGAACCACTCCCAGACAGGAAGGACGAACAGTCCGCGGAAAGTCGATCTTACAGTTGTTCACTTGAACTCAAAAGGTCAGCCAAATCAATGGCCCTGCCCAGTACTTCGCACCTCTTGTTTATCGCTGGCACACGGATGAACCCCCTCCCCCAGAGCTAGACACAGGCACGATGAACCAATCTATGGCAACTAACTTTACTACAGTGGGCTCAGGGGCTTTCTGAGACAGTGTCCCATCAACGGGTTCTGCTAGGGAAGTCAGTGACCGGTTCCAAATAAGGAGGACCCTGAGAAAGAATTAAACCAGTGGTGGCACCAAGGGAATTGTTCGATGGCCGTGAGACCGAGCAAAAGCGTAGAGGAAGTGTTTGTGACCATGGGGTACGTTTACCAACTCGGCTCATGGAATGCAGTGTATTGATTTTGTTTTCGTGGTTCTCCAAGGTAAGCTTCACCCCAGGAGTTTCTTCCCTTGTAGTTATGGTCTGACTTCCCACTCCTACTCGGTAGTGTACTCAGCCAATCCAGTCTAATCCCATCTGCAAACATAGCCGAACACAGGCCACTTGCTAGCCACTCTATTTGGACTAGTGCTGACGAAACCCTACCCGCTATTCAAAAACTGTAGGAAACATATGCTGTAATTTGGCCGTCTCGAGGATGGCCCGTCAATGAGCATCTCGTAATGCTGTATGCAGTAACTTTCGATTATAAATTGCTGAGTTTTGTACCATGGAGGTCATCGTGAGCACAGAATGCCAATACCATCCAAAAAAGGACATGTACATACGCCTACTAAGTGTTTATACATGTCCTTTTTCGACACCCCTGAGTTGTCACTTACTCCACATACCCCCTCATGGACAAGACCACCTTCTCCAAGTTGTGTCTGTACTTGGCCTTATCTAATCTTGGTCTTTATATGACTGCAGGAGCCAAGGAGCAGCATCTAGCTGCAGAGTTTTCGGCGGACCAGCTCAGAAATGGATTTGGATCTCAACAAACAACTGCAACCTCCAACAGTATTTAAAGGCAAAAATGGCACCCATTCTAACCTCCAGACTATCACAGAACTGAAATGAGCTGCCCACACTGTGTTATAGGCAAGTTTGCAGGCAGCTTTCTGTCAGATAGTTACTTCCTCAGTAACACCAAGCTACTATATTAATATGTACCTGTCAGATAGTTACTCTACAGGTTGTCAGTAAATGTGAAGCTAAATAGAAAGAGTGACTTACTCCTCAGTAACACCAAGCTACTGAGGAGACTAGAGGAAAATTTACTCTACTGTAGTCCGCTTTTCTGCTTATGTAAGCAACTAATCTTCGCACCTAAAGAATGTACTACCTAGGGGGCAGTTTATATTCCAACACTTTCCTCATACCTCTCGATATACTCACCACACTCTGCTGCTGTAGGAAAGAGGTACCTGGGTTCTCCCAAGGGTTATTTTCATGGATCAACGTTCCATTCCTATTTTTTGATCGACATCCAGGTAAAATCCAGCCAATCAGTGGTGTCCCTTGTTATGTAGGCACTCCTACGATCGAATATGATCGGAAGAAGGCCTTGATCCTACTGATGGACATATTTGGCATGACGTTTTCGAACAACAAGGTACTTATAGACGCTAGACACAGAAAGAGGTCTCAGCCGTTCGATAATGTGCTACTACATGTACAGGAATGCCAACATAGACACAGAAAGAGGTCTAGTATGAACTGTCAGTTCCAAGCCCTAACGTATGCTGTATAGTGAACATACCTCAGCTGTTTGATAATGTGCTGAGGAAGAAAGAAAAGACGAGTCTGTATCATATCTATGTACGCATCCATCACGTGACGCTGACAAGTGTCGGCGCTGAACCAGAGTGAAAACATCTGAAACGAAAGTGTACCGTACGAATCTCCAACACACCCCCTCAGCGCGACACTAGTGAGAGACCTACCCGATGACCTTGGAACAAGACCCGAGAGAGAGGCTTTGTGAGAATGTCGGCGATGTTTTGGCATGTGGGGATCCACCTGAGTGTGAATGTGCCACTGGTGACGTGTTCACGAAGAAAGTGATACTGGACGTCTATGTGTTTGGTATGAGAGTGATTAACTGGACTGGAGGAGAGTGAAACGGCCCCCATGTTGTCGGCATGAACAATGAAAGGAAGAGTGAATGCCTGACGCAAGGACTTTAGTGCCGAATGTAGCCACAGACCCTCCTGTATGCACACAGCGAGCGCCATATACTCCACCTTGGTGGAAGAAAGAGCTAACGTCTGCTGTTTTTTAGAAACGTGCACAACCGGACCCCCATAAAAATACCAGACATAACCTGTGACTGAAATACGATCCACTGGACACGTTGCCCAGTCCAAATCACTGAATGCGTGAGGCAGATGATTGACATTTGGGTTACTGTAATGAATGCGAAGCGACCTCATTCCTTTCAGATAACGAAGCAAACGTTTAGCTGCGGCAAAGTGGCGTAGTTCCACACGAGTGCACTGCTGAGCGAGGCGCTGAACTGCCTGTGCTATGTCTGGACGACTGCAGGTAGCAAGATAGGTGAGCTCTCCAACGATCTTCCTGTAGGTGTGGTCCAGGTCCAGTATGTCTGGATGAACGTCTGTATCCTGTCCAAATGGATGATTTGGGTCCATCGGAAGCGATATGGGGTTCGCGTCCCCCAATCCATACTCCTCGCAAATGTGATTGATGTACGACTCTTGGTGGATCCACACTTCTCGCGTCTCTCGTTTCCTCTCGATCTCAATCCCAAGGTACAACGAGATGGGTCCTAGATCGCTAATGCCAAAGCGCTCACCGATTCTACCTTTCACCCAGTTAAGAAAATATCTGTTGTTGCAGCTGCCAAGGCCATCATCGACATGCCAGATGATAATGCACAGCACCCTTCATCCGTCCTCCCCAGCCTTATCGAGGATGAAAACCGCTAGGTCGATGTCTGACCTGGAAAAACCGAGTTCCCTGAGAAGATTGCTGAGTGTGATGTACCAATCGAACATGGCTTGTTTGAGTCCATAGAGAGAACATAACAGCAGACAAACGAGAAGCGCCCCACTCTTATCATACTGTTCGAACCCTCGTGGCTGTTTCATGTAAATTTCTTCTGTGAGCTTGCCGTGAAGGAAGGCTCTCTTGGCGTCAAAGCAGTCCAACTCCCAGTTGTTTTGTGCCACCAGTGCTATGAGAAGCTTTACCGAAGCCTGTCGTGCAACGGGAGCATACGTCTGATGAAAGTCGACACCTGGCACCTGAGAAAAACCCTGTGCAATGAGGCGTGCCTTGTATTTCGAACCCCCCTTTAGGTCGACCGGTTTGAACTCGAACACCCATCGATTTCCCACGAGCTTTCGGCCTGGTGGCGACTCCACCAGCCTCCACACGCCCATCTCCCTCATCATTCTCAACTCTTTCTCCATCGCTTCTTTCCAACCAACATGATCTGAGCGCTTCATCGCCTCTTCATACGTCGCTGGAGGAATCGTCATGTCGTACCCCAGCTGACTGGGATCCCACTGCTTATCGCTTCTGACTGAAAGGTGAGACTGTTCCATGATTATGAGATTGACCTGATGTTCTGGAAAAAGCCCGCCTCCATCCTCATCCACTTCGTTCACCCCCTCACTATTGCCACTACCCGACACCCCCTCACTTGTGCCCAGAACTCCCAACCGTGGAAGTTCCTCAGCCAGCGCCCTGCCTTTCTCCATTAAGACTCTGAGGCACGTTGACCTTCGAGGTTCATCTGGTGCATCTTCCTGAGGAGTGGAGGGTGCGAGTGGCATGGAGTCAGCTGGAGATGGAGGAGGTGAGGGGTTAGACAGTAAGTGCCATGCAACCGATGAGTCCCTTGACTGCATAACCGACTCCTCGTCAAAGACGACATCCCAACTGTTGAGAAACGCCCCCGTGGTGCAGTCTCATATCCTCCAGCCCTTCACTCCATCTGGATACCCCATGAAAAGAGCTTCAGCAGAGTGAGGACCATTCTTCAAGCGACGCTCGGGAGGCACGCAGTAGAAGCATCGAGATCCAAAAACCCAAAGATGCGATATGTCGGGCTTGTATCCATGGAGCATTTCGAACGGACTCTTGCTTCCAGGAAGTGTACACATCCCTGTTAAGTTCCAGAGATAGCCAACCGTCAACACTGCCTTGCCGTAGTACCCGACAGAAAGATTGGCCTGAGAAAGGGCTGCTAGTGCCCGCCCCTCGATGGTACGTATACTTCGCTCAGCCTTGCCATTTTGTTGATGTGCATAAGTGACAGACTTTCGATGTTCTATCCTGGCCTCCGGCAGACTACCCGTGAAGCCGGCTCCCATGTACTCTCCGCCATTGTCGGTTTGAACTGCCTTGACTGTGGTGCTGAACTTATTCTCCCAGCGTGCCTTAACAATTAACCAGGCGTCAAGAGCCTGGTCCTTTGTTGCTAACAGATGAACATTGATGATGTTTGTGTAGTCGTCTAGGAAAACTATGAAGTACTGCTTTCCATGCAACGTTGAAACTGGAAATGGCCCGCAAATATCCATGTGGACAAGCTCGAGAAAGGCCCGAGTAGGTGGTGATACAGAGGTTGGGTATGGCCGATGTGGGTGTTTGGCGACAATACAAGACTTGCATCGTGTCTGAGTAGACGAAGCGACCTGAACTCCCTTCACTGCAGAGAGAAGTTTGGTAATGTCCCCACCCACGTGCCCTAGTCGAGCATGCCAAAGATCCCACGTGAGGCAGCTTGGTGTGAAGGCGGTGAAGTTTGACGTTCCGGTCGACTCATTTACCGGTGGGCAAATGAACTCGATGTCGAGAAAACACAACTGACCCTTCATACCGATGCATCCAAGAGACTCCTCCCTGTGAAGCAACTCACATCGACTTGGATCTCCCTTAAACTGCAGCTCCCACCCATGTTCGACCATCTGGCCGACTGAGAGCAGATTCACCACAGCATTTGGTGCGTACAAACAGCATTGTAACCTGAGACAAACCCACTGACTTCCCAGTTTCAATATCGCCACACAATCACCATAGCCCTCAGTCTCTAGGCTTCCGTGATTGGCAGTCTTCATGGATACTGTGGTGTCACGAGTGAACGTCCAGAAGAATGATGGGTCCTTAATGAGATGTGTCATCGTCCCAGAGTCGAGGATGGTGGAAGACAGCGCCATTGCCAGAGACACAAGGTTTGGAGTGTTGCTCGCTGATAGTTCCCCCTGTTCCAGCGCTTCCTCTACTACTGCACAAGAAAGATCTCGAAAGTAATCACCGGAAGGAGGACATGGAACTGCGATTGCTGCCAGTGGTGCCGTGTTGGTCTGAGATGGGGTAGGTTGTGAAACGATGGGCATAGGACTTGCCACTGCAGCTACTTGACCACCCAGTGTAGTCGTCTTCTTCCTCTGCCATGGTGCCTGTCCTGCCTTTCCACCCCCTGCCTGATAGCAGTTGTTCCAGTCGTGATCAACTCTTTTTCTGCCCTGGCAGATGGGTGTAGTGCACGCAGTCCCGCTGGGGTTGTTCCTTGTCTTCCTTAGACCGGTCACAGGGTTAACCTCTCCATGCTTTCCCGGCACCGCTGCATTCGCGTACTCTGACCCCGGTCCAAGCACAGGTGACTCGTTTACCATCTGCAAAGCCTCTTTAATGATTGTCTGAGCTGCATGCCTGAACGTGTAGGCTCCCCCTGAAGATATTGGAACATACGGTGCCATCTGATGCTGATAGGTTGGCACTGGAGTGAGAAATGGGTTTGTGTTACATTGTGCCGCGAAGGTATTAGGATTGACAGGTGTTGTAGGGACAGGTGTTACCGGAGCTCCCCAGGCCGCCTGCAAAGCTGAACCAACACCTCCAAAGGGTGGTAAACCTGACATCTGCGTGAACTGCTTGCTGCATTCAAGTTCCATCTCCACGTTCTTTCGAACAACTGGCCATATCCCGGTCTTCGGCAAGCCACGAAGTAGCGCATATATGGCATCAGCTTCGGAAGGTTTCGCTCCCATTCGAGCCAGTTTATCGTTAGCATGCACATGAGATGCAACATATTTCTCCGCATCTGCGGCCCCCTTCATCTGTAAAGATGCAATCTGGGCACGCAGAGAAAACTGCAAGGACACATCCGATCTGTCATAGAGGTCGGCAAGTGTGCTCCACACCTCCCGTGCTGTGATGCCGACATCATTGGGGATTAACGTTAGAACTGAGGAATTTATCTTTCGTAGGACGATGGACTTCGCCAGGCTGTCATCCTTTAACCATGTCTGAATTGCTTCTCGTTCGGTGACAGTCGGTGCTGCCAGGAATAAGGGACGTGGGCACATTGACCCATACCTCACATAGTCAAATGGATTCGTTCCGTTACTGACGTGGTTGTACACCCCTTGTCCAAGTAGCAGCTGTTCAGTTTGCCGTTGCCATTCGTAATAATTCTCTGTTCCTCAGAGTTCAGGGATATTCTCGAACTTCCCCATGTCGCAGTTCGTGTGTGCACCTATATGTGTCCCACTTCTCGTGCGTGGAGTTCTAACTTTTCTTGTCTTGTCTGGTCTGAGCGTCTACGAGTTGAGCTTGCCTTTTACTGGGCCAGCTCGGGGCTCATAACCTATAGACACTAGACACAGAAAGAGGTCTCAGCCGTTCGATAACGTGCTACTACATGTACAGGAATGCCAACCTAGACACAGAAAGAGGTCTAGTATGAACTGTCAGTTCCGAGCCCTAACATATGCTGTATAGTGAACATACCTCAGCCGTTTGATAACGTGCTGAGGAAGAAAGAGAAGACGAGTCTGTATCATATCTATGTACGCGTCCGTCACGTGACGCTGACAAGTGTCGGCACTGAACCAGAGTGAAAACATGCTGCACAAGTCTGAAATGAAAGTGTACCATACGAATCTCCAACAGTACTCATTCCATCCCAGCACACAGTTTGGTGTATGTTAATGTTACGCTGCGGGTTCCTCGAAGCACCTAATAAAGGTGTAGGAATGTAAAGAGCAGAGTAATCAAAGAGTCGCTCGAAGCACCAAAGAAATGGTGTAGCGACCTAAGGTTTACCTTGGTGTGTGGTTACTTTGAGCACCCTTGGGCGACCCACTCGTATTCCCAAAGAATGGAAATAAATGAGCCGTGTTGCAAGGTAGCGAAAAGTTAGGGAAGTACAGCAATACAGTACCTCTATATATACTGTAGCCGTACTGGGTGTAGGGCCCAAATGAAAGAGTGTCCATGGCCCAGGAACTTGGAGCCAATGAGAGCAAGCACACGAAGTGGGCTCAAGGTGGAAAGGCAACTATGCGCAGCAGGGGTGCAGCTATAGTACAAACGGGCGGCGAGCACAAGAATGAGTCAGAGAAGGAAACGGGCACTGAACACAAGATGGAGACAAAGCCCTGTTGGAGGGCATGTAATGCAAGACGAACTTGGAGTTGGGGTTACGCCCAATGGAACAAGAGAAGTTCCGACGTTGATCGGAACAAGGATCGGTTACCACGCGGTTACCAAAGGTAAAGGCCAGTGGGCCAGTTAGGAAGGATAACGTGTATCCCGATAAGGATAGCGACGAGGGAACAGCCGAGTATGATTAGGATGGCAGGGCAGAAGGTGCGTAGCCAGAGCTCCAGCCCAGAAATGGAAGGTGCTGGGTTGAGGCGTAACAGTTAAAGGTTCGCTATAGCTGCTGGTCAACAACTTCGCAAGGAAGGGCTACTTGGTGACCATATAACTAGTCATTATTCAATTCTGCCCACTCACCGGGGGTGAACATCTAGACAATTGCCCCGGATTATTTGCATGGTGATCCTACACCTCCATATGCTCGGAACGTATGTACATGATCATCTTGCGGCTGAACGACTGATTCAACGGAACTATCCAGAATCCCAAGTTCAATGTCAGGGCTTGGACCGAGAATCACACTGAAGAGGTGACATGGCCCCTCATCCACAAAGTCATACGGGCTCTAAGGGAGGACGGTGTGACCTCTTTCGTGGTGACTGGATACTGTTTTGGCGGTAAGTCTGATGCATTCGGTGTTTACCCATTGATCACCCAAAAAAACCCGTGTTGTTTAGGTCCTTATGCGATTAACCTCGCAATCTGTCAGACAGTAGATGTCCTCATTGTCACTCATCCTTCACGTATCGAAGGTATGACCATCTTCCAGGTACGTTCATAAATCCATCCAGTACTTTTCCGGAATCACCTTAGTCTCCCACCCACTCTGCCGGCTCTCTACTTAGACCTTGGCGGACGAGGGAAAAGCACCATTTCTTCTCGAATTGGGCAGCGAGGACACTGAACTATCGCCATGCGACCAACAGGAAATAGATAGCATCTTTGGCAAGTACTGTCACGGATATAAACGCAAGGTCTGGGATGGGTGTCCCCACGGATTTGCTGTTAGAGGGGATATGCTGGACGAACAGCAGTGCGCTGGCAAAGTAGGTCATTTGAGGACAGTATTGCGTGGCTGAAGCAGTACTTCTGAGTGCTGGGTTCTCCGCCTCCTGAAACTGCTAACCTTGTAGAATGTAGTGAAGTATGAAGTGTACTTGTACGAGCAGAGCGAGTAGCCCGCTCTTATGTCTTGTGAATTGACGCAGTTGCCGTATTGATTGATTTATCCCTACAAGGAAGCTTCACGACCTGTAGGCAGGAGCACAGGGTATTGAGTACTCTCGTTCGCCGCTGAGCACATGGAATGTAAAATAAAGAGTCTATGTACTATTTTCGTACTCTTGCCGGTGCTAGTCCTCACTAAACCTGATGTTGAGCCTACCCCCCTGAGACGCAGTCAACGCCCAGGGGAGTAATGGGTGGCCGCAGTCTTGGGAAGCACTCCCGGACAAGAACCATCTCTACAGACGCTCCATGCGGAAGGTCAATCTTGCAGTTGTTCACTCGAACTCAAAAGCTCAACCAACTCAGTCATTGACCCTGCCCAGTACTTCACACTTGTTGTGTACCGCCAGTGCACAGATGAACCCCAGAGCCAGACACAGGTTATCGAGGATCGAGATATTCTCCACGGAAGACTGACACGGTGAACCGATCTACAGCAACCAACCTTACTACAGTGGGTTCGGGGGCTTTCCAAGAGTGTCCCATCGACATGTGGTTCTGATTGAACTCAATGACAGGTTCCAAATAAAGGAAGACACTAAAAAAGATTAAACTTGTATTTTCTGGTGGCATAAAGGGAATCATTCTATGGCTGTGGAGACCAAGCGAAAAACGTAGAGGAAGCGTTCGTGGCCGTGGGGTAGGTTTACCAACTCGGCTCATGGGATGTAGTCTGTTGATTATGTGTTCGTGGGTCCCCAAGGTAAGCTTCACCTCAGGAGTTTCTTTCCTTGTTGCTATGGTCTGACTTTCCACTCCTACTCGGCAGCGTACTCAGCCAATCCAGTCTAATCCCTGTCGATGAGCATCTCGTAACATTGTATGCAGTACATACTTTCAACTATAAATGGCCGATTTTGTACCATGGAGGTAATCGTGAGCATAGAAATCAATGCCATCCAAAAAAAGGACATATACATACATCTACGACACCCCCTTCCTCGCTTCCTCCACATACCCCTTCATGGACAAGACCACCCTCTTCAAATTCTGTCCATACTTGGCCGATACCGGTATGACATCCATCGTCCTCCTGCCCTCATGCTTCCCCACACCCACATCGCCGGTCGTCTCCCCACGTTCGAGGATCACCATCTCTGTCTTCACGAACTCCTCCAGCCGCTTCAGTTTGGCTTTCGCTTTTTTGACCGCCTCCTTGTCGTCGTAATCACCTTCTGGAACGAGTAAATCCGCCTTATTCGCAACCACCAACCGAGCTTTATCGCTCATCCCAGGGAGATAGGCCTCAAGTTCGTCCCGTAATGCTCTCAACTCGTCCCATGGCGCCTCACCCGCTAAATCCACGACATACACCAACGCATGGGAACGTTCGAGCGAGCGGAGGAAAGAGTGGCCTAGTCCGACGTTGGAAGATGCGCCGGCAATGAGACCTGGATTGTCGGAGATGGTGAAGCGGAACGATTCGAGGATGTCGAAGGGGTAACCCGGGTGTTGATCCGCATTATTGTCACCGATGACAAGCTCTGAGTCAGAGGATGATGAGCGTTCTCCATCGTCCAGAACGAAGTTAGAGTGATCAGCGTGTTCGACCAGCTGTCTCTCCAACTCCAGTTCCTCTTCGATCGCCGTCTCTTCGAACACCTTCAAACCTCTCAGCTCCCCCTCGAACGTCCCATCATCTGCAACGCGTATAACGCCCACGACAGGGTTGAGCGTCGTAAACGCATAGCTCGCCACCTCCGTCTTCGCACGCCCACCTGTCAAAGCTCTCAACAGCGTGCTCTTCCCGGCATTCGGCATCCCAACGAGCCCCACATCCGCCAAGATCTTGAGTTCCAAAGATAGAGTGATACGTTCGCCTTCCTGACCTTTGGTAGCGAACTTGGGCGATCTGGATGTTTGAGACACGAAATTCGGATTACCCAACCCACCAGCGCCGCCTCTTGCAACTAAATGCCCAAGGAATTCCTTCTTCCCCAATCCCAGAGGTGCATTCACGTCCCGTTCAGCCGCATCTGCTTCACTCTCCACCGCCGTACTCAGATCCAACCAGAGCGGGTCGAGATACCGCCGTCTGCGCATCCACCTCCTCTCCCGCTCTTCCCTCCACACGGCCCGCTCCGCCTGCTTGAACGCGTCTCGCTCGACATTCTCGTCTGCCCAACGGGGATAATGAACCCACCGTCTCTCTCTCCATGCTGCTTTTCTCTGGTCTTCGTCTTTTAGCTCTTGGAAGGCTTCATCCTCCGCCTCCCACTCGTCCGGCGCACGCCTCGGATCGTCGTATCCCAGCTCCTTGACCACGGTGCCAACAGGTACCCTTATCACAGTCGGCTCGGCGTTCCTCCCGTGCTGCCATGTCCCCTGACCAGCCCCCCCGGGCAATCCGTGCACGCGCCGTGGCACGGATGACAAGGTGGTAAGTGCAGGAGTGGGGAGTATGTATACGTCCGAACCGCGTCCTCCGTTCCCGCCTGAGGGAGGTCCGAGGGGTTTGAATTTTTCGCGGTGGAAGGCGACGCAGCCGTTCCCGCCTTTGCCTGTTTTTTTTTTTGTCGTGTGAGTTCGGGTAGAGAAGACGTGTTCTCAAGAAAGTGAGAAAAAAAGAAGTGATACGCACCACCTCGAACGGTGACGATCAAATGGTCAAGGAACGTCTGGCCCTGTGTAAAGAAAATAGAGATCCCCGCCCTATGAGAGACCAATGCCGAGGAGGGAGAGAAAGTACTGACTCCCTGACGTCGTTTCCACTCGCTCTTCCTGTTCCGCCTTGCGGTCTCTAAATCAGCCAGAGTAGCACTACTAGCGCGTGTGTCGGTGGTACGGGTATAAACCTCTGCCAACGTATCATGATCCTCGTTCATGCGAACTCCATCGTCGCTCCTCGATCCCGCCCCATCGCGTTCTCGTGTCGCAGTAGACGAGATACACTTCCAACTCGCGCGTAGGAAGACCGAGCGATGACAACGCCAACATGACGGCGAGGAAGGTGATACTGCCAACGCCCGCTGCCCAAACGTGAACAGCGTCGACGTCAAGCACATACGGGCTCTGCTCGCTGCGTGTTTCTCATATTCTTTTCTTCTGAATCGGGGGGTCAGATATCCTAAAGAAGGATGTCTTACATAATCCAGTAGACGCCGTTTTTGGGATTTCGAAGTGGTGTTGGTACAAAACAACAAGTACAAGGGCGGAATAAATAAAGACAAGAGAACTTCCAGTAAATATACATATATCACCCAGGATACCCGCAGTACAACCGATACATACACACACACACTTACAGTCTAGCAGTGTACACATGTCAGAACCCCCAGCATGAGCAGCCGCTCAAGCGCTCACCTCCCATCGGTAGGAGATCTCCTCGTTAATCCTAACAGTCTACTGGGTGTCAACACAGACCGAATGTCTGGCCTCCGAGTCGACTCGAAATCTGGGCTCAGCCCATCGGCTGCCGTTGCAGTGACAGACGCGGGCTCGAAAGCAGAGGGAAGGGGCCATAATGGCGTAACGCCAGTAGGGGAGGAAGAAGAAGAGGACCGCAGACGCCCAAGGGCAGACTGCTGCTGCGGGGATGTCGAGATGGTGGGAGAGCTAGAAGTGCTCATACGGAGCAACGAAGAGGCAGCAGTCTCGTCCTCAGGGGTGTAGGTGGGGGAAGCGCCAGGCGAACCCTTCTTATTCCCACCCACCGTCACGGGTTTGTTGGCGCCACTGGCTGCAGCAGCTCCACTCACGTTCGTAGAAGAAGTCGCACGAGCAAACCCAGAAGGGAAAGGTCTTACGGGGCCAAGAGCAGTGGAAGGGAGGAACGTGCCTGGGGAAGGCAGCGTGAGAGCAGGGGGAAGTGCACCTGCACTAATGGCTGACGAAGGGGGGAAAGTGGCAGACGTGGGAGGGGTGGGCAGGTGAGTGGTCGCAGGAAGGCTAATGCCACCGACATCTGCACTTGAGTGGTCACATGACGGTGACTGGGATGGTGCCAGGGTGGGAAGCCAGGTGGAAATGGACGGGAGACGCGAGGGTTGAGAGGTGGGGTTTTGGGGTTTTGATGGGCGTGGTTCGTCAGCGACAGACATGTGGGTGGATTTGACGGGGCTGTCGTCAATGAGGCCGGAGATGGGCCGTTGACAGTGGGGACAACCGTCGCGCTCGAGTGCCTTGACCTTGTCGGTCAAGACCTGGAGGTATGCGACGGTACGGACGAGGATTTCGAGCTTGAACTCTTTTTCTCCCGAAGATGGGCCTCTCTGTTTCTGTCGTTTTGATTTGTTTGCAGTGGTGGTGGTGGGATCGAGGTCGCCTTCATCGGAGTCGTCCTGGTCTTCGAACGAAGCCGCACGTTTGTGATCTGCAGGGACGAGCTGGCGGAGGGTTGCAAGTGCGTCGTTGATCTTTGTCCTGCGTGCTTTTTCGATGAGGGAGTGGTTTATTTTGCGCTGAGCCTCACGGGCGGCGCGAGACATGGTGCCTGGTTTTCTGCCGCGACGTTTGGGCGGGGGTGGCTGGGGAAGGGCGTCCTTGTCGTCATCGTCGTCGTCCGGGTTTGATGGAGTGGGCGACGACACAGACTCGGGTGCGAGTGGGTGCGGGTGTGCGCCTGAGTCTGCGCGAAGACGTTTTGCACGGCGAGGTGGATTGCAGGAAGCAGCGTAGATGTCCATCACGACGTCGGCAGCGGGTGCGATGGGACGGAAGGGCAGCATCGAGTGAGGAGGAGGACAAGTCACATCCTCAGTCTCGTCTCGTCTTTAAAGACTTGTCGCGTGCGCACGTCGACCACCCAGACGACCCCATACGCGCACGCTGATTGGCTGGCCACGCACGTGTGTCTGTGCTCCCACTCACGCAATATCATCCAATGACCTGGCAAAAAAACACAGAAACAACTCAGACTGCGCTGCTCGCTTCCAGGCCAACGGAGACCACCCACCTCAGTCAGCAAATGCCATTTCGTTATCAGCCCCACAGGCCCGCCCCCCTGGCACGCGACCGTAGACACCATGCGACATTCCACTCGCATTATCGCATTCCCGACCAGTGCAGAGGCACTCGCAATTATGCTTCCACGCCGGTGAGAGCCATATATAAATACTGTAAGAACATCTCGATTCTCCCTATCGACTCGATTCGCCCACGCATGTGTGCATGCAATCATCGAGTCGACGCCTGCTCCGGCTACCACTTGCACGCCGTGGCGTGGATATCGGGCCGAGTCGTGCGGGCCACGGCAACGCACCTTCGCGCTTCTATAAGATAACCTCACCACCGACGTGGGGGACACAATGTATGTATGTATTTACGTCGTACATGTAACGACCCCAGTTCTCTCATGCTTACGAATAGTTGCTATTTTTGAAACAGGCGCCTAGAGTCCGCGATCGCACCTTTATCTCCCTCAGATACAACCCCACGTACGAGTGTGATCGTATCCGCTGCTATATACACCAGTGCTGGAATGGCCCGCAAGCGTATGGTGGCCCGGAGATGGGAATGTTGGTGCTACACAGACAAATGTGGATTAGCATCGCGGCGTGAACGTTTACTATGGATGGTTTACCTTTACAGTTCATCTGACATAGGCGGCGGTGGCTGTATGCCGGGAGTTGGATGGATGTGGAAAGGGGCGCGCAGGTCTCGTTATGCATGGCTGGGGGCAACACTAGTAAGTTACATTAGGCGTTGTGTACTTGGTAATCACGACAGCATGGTCTTGAACTGATCGCCCAGACTTATGGACACCTCATATTCACCGATCACATGTCAATTCTAGCTTTTGTGATAAAGTCATTGACAACTCGTGCATGCATAGCTTGACGTGTGACAGTCGCATGTGCATGGTCAAGACTCAGTAGTCGATGTAAGAGGTTGATATTCATTAAGAGCACATCCGACGTGTGAAACGTCCTTTCCTAGTGACATCCATCCGGGAGAATCATATGAGAGGCCTGTCGCTAACCACCACGAAACGGTCTATTCGCTGGCTCGTCTCTACAGTCGGTATTCAGCTAATGTATCTTCCGACGCCAGGTGCACGCTTAGATATCGTTCATGATAACGGTATCGGCGTATTCAGTGTCTACGGTTGACCTTCGTTCCCCTATTCTAAGTTGAGGGAAGGGGCTGTACCAGGGGCCGGAGCACCTGTGGCAGTGAGCAGGCGGTCCATGCCATTGCGCCGGGATCTACTCTTCCAGCCGGATCATATATTCTCGGGTCAATCTAGGATGCGAAAGCCTCGAACAGCCTGTTGCGAACTGATGGACGTGATCGGTGAGACGTAAAAGAAAAAGTTTGCACGCGCGAGTCCAGGTGTCTTAGTTCGCGCACTGGTCGGACCTGCGGCAGGACCGCGCCAGTGTCCGATCATTCGTGACACATTCACTCCCAGTCTACAGTGAAACGGTCGTCACCGAGGTTTCCACACTAGGAACTAAGTCTATGTCACCCACCGGTTTGCTGTGAGTCGGGTGCAAAGTTGTAGTAAAGGGCATAGCTCGAATGCATCCCTCCGCCGACTTAAAAAGCTACCAAGTTGGCAGAGGAGAAACCAGAACCCAGATACTTACCTCCCAATTCCTCGAGTCACCAAGTCTACACTCCTCTGAATATCAACAATGGTCTTCAATACTCGCTTCGCACTTGCCGAAGACTACGACCTCTGCCAGTCTCAGGTTGACGAGTACCAAAACAATGTCTGTAGTGTACCTATGTTGAATGGGGGGCTGTATTTGCTGATGGAAGTCTCTTAGGGTCACATCCTACTTAGGAACGTCATTCCCGAGTCGGAGATTGCTGAATTGCGCACCGCAGTCCTGCGAGCCCATGAAGCTCTCAAAGCCGAAGAGGAAGACTTCCAGAAGGCCTTCCGCATCACCCAGAACCTGTGGGAGATCAACGACACCGTGCGCGCGCACGTCTTGTCTAAGCGTTATGCAGGTAGATTCGTGACTGTCGGGTACCCAATCCATACTGACCCTTGGAAAATTAGGAATTGCTGCAAAACTGTTAGGCTGCCGTGACGTGCGGATTTACCATGATCTCACCTTCTTCAAGGAGGGTCTTGGAAAGGGTAAGGCAACGCCGTGGCACCAGGATGGGCACTACTGGTGAGTGACGCCTCTTTCTACCTTTAAATCCCGGACGTATACTGAACTGCGACCGTAATGGTAGGCCTCTTGACACGGGGTGCATAACCCTTTGGGTCCCGCTCATCGATTGCCCAGTAGACATGGGTCCTATGTCGTTCGTGTCTGGTTCCCACCTCAACAAAAATGCGGAGCATCTGCCAATTTCCGATGAGAGCGACGAATATATCAGGAATTTGGTCGAGAAGGAAAACCTTACCGTGGCTCCTGCACAACACATGAACGCAGGAGATGCGACGTTGTAGGTGTTTGCTTCCCATCTGCCGCGAAAAAACAAGCTTAGCCCGAACGTCATAGCCACTCGTGCTGGACATACCATGCTGCGGCGTCAAATACGACAGAACATACCAGAATTGCTTTCGCCATCGCATACTATGATGCCGATGCAACGGTTCCCATACAACCGCCAACCAACGAGCGACGTGCCGCTAATTTGGCCAGATGGTTCCCCGGAGCCGTACCCGGCGGACCTGCGGCCACTGAGAAGAACCCTGCTGTTCTTTTTCCCCATGATTGATGGAGAAATTGATGCATGCTCCACAAAGCGCGCAAGGAATCAGACTCCCTGGCAGAGTAGCTCTCCCGCTTAATTAGAAATCGGTAAACCCACTATAATAAAGACCCACTTCGGGGTTAGATACATACTTTAACATAGTCCGCAAGGCTGGTCTACCTTGTATATAATGGTTTGCGTGTTGAATTTCATGGTGGTCATGTATCTCATATCTAACAAAACCCAACGAGCGGCCACCAACATGAGCCCGGCAGGTTAGTAGACTGTTACCTCTAGTGGCGCGCGTAAAACAACAGGTCGATATCGCTGGGCGTCCTTGTTGTGACAAAAATTCCGTGTGTAAGAGTAGCAACTAAAAAACTGCAGAAGTGGAGCGAACGCTCGTAGCCTCGTTCTGATCTCTTGCCAAATATGGTTGCTTCACTGCTTTGCTCTCGACTGTGTACACTGGAATAACAACGCATGGCATCGCATTCACTCGATGAACGATCGATCGTTCAGCCTCGTCCGCACGAGGAAAAAGTATCTCCGGAGTGGAGATGAGAGTTGTGCCGAACGTTCCATGACTTCTCAATAAACCAGATGGTAGGCCTCAACTATGCACTTGTCAGTCCTGACTCGGACGTGGGAACTGCTCTCCGCTAGCTAAATATCGATCACAAGAGTGCGTCTTGGGCAGTAACCACTTTATTATCACCTTTCCTTCAAGCAGATACAAGGAGGATCAAGCATCCCCGCCGACCGATCAAGGGCATCCGTGCCAAGACCAGGCACCTCAAAGTGGGGGGGGGGGGGGGGGGGGGGGGGCGAGCTGTGTTCCGAGTCTCATCGCCTTGATGGCAGGAAAGTTGATCCGATTTCATTTTCCGTGCATGTGATTGACTTCGGACATCAATTAGAATTCCATGAAACTCCCCTAGTTGCAGATTGAGATACCTACTGGCACTGGTGTCCTCGTATGTAAGTGCTGCCGTGGTGAAGTCCATGGACGCACTAATCAGTACTACCTATGCAACGGCTTGTTACTATCACCGGGCTAATCTGTCGCTTGGAAAAACCAATCAACAGACGAATGATTTCAAGCCAATGTACGGTTCTAATGTCACGTCGCCATGTTTACTCACGTAATCGATGTGATTTTCCGTTTACTTGCGTAGCATTCATCAGACGGACGGGTTGTCATCAGGACCAGTCAGAACCGTTCGGGTACCGTCGGTTACCACTTGGTACCACTGGTCGTTTCGCTGATGTGACTTCCTTGGTTCGAAACACCATCCTACGGTCCTGGAGGCTCCGAATCGTTCGCCGTTCATTACACCAGTGAAACATGCGCTGTTTATAGTGATTACGCTTCGCTTGAGGGTGCGGGATTACTATCACTTGCCGGACCCCAGATGTCCCCAACAGCCGTATTGCGTGAGTAGGTGGCAATCGGACATATGTATCTGCGTCTAAAGCCTGGCGTCCAAAAGTTAGCATCAATAGTAGTAACATCCGTAGCCCAAGCCTTCTCAGGGTTCCAAATGTGAACAGATAATCCACTCTAGGGTCCCGTTTGTTTCGTCTCTGGCAACTTTGATGCGTTATCCAGTCATCATATCCTCAAAACTACGCGGTAATGCGAGCCTTCTCCTTACTTGGACCTCCAATGGTTATTTTTGCAACAGGAGCATTTGAGTAAGTCTGGTCGGTTACCTAAGTACCTCAAACGGCGGAACAGGGGTAAGATGCCCGGCGGATGGCTTTGGTATCACATGCAAGGTAGGTACAAATCTGGATGCTCAAAAAAAGATTGATGATGTTTGGTGATGCGCCGTGGAGACTTGCGCCCATTGCACGCCTTACATGTATGGCAGCTGTTTGATGGTATGAGTTGGGCTGGGGGTCGTATGTATGACGTCACTCATTTGACCGTCGGCTCTGATATCGATGTAAGTAGTGAATGTCGGAGAGGTAGCGCTCACCATCAGGCCGAGGAGGGAGGACCGTACCACACGAATATAGTGAAAGGAAGCCGGAAACAGATCGGAGGCCTTCGTCGGCAAGATTCAAGCTAAACCTCACGGATGCGGGAAATGGCGCGTGGGGAGCTCGGATATCAAGAGTGTCAAGGAACGTACTGTGATTCGGGTAGAATGCAGGAATCGAACCAACCGATATGGCAAAGACCAGAGAGAAAGGGGCTGGAGAGTGGGACAACAGTGAGCAATATACTCGCCGGTTATCGTCTGTCACCAGCTTTACTATTCGGTGATGTCCGGTGCACGGTTACATGTCTTCTATGATAATAGTATGCGCATGTTCAGTGTTTTCGGGTGGCCTCTCTGGTCTCCATTTTAAGTTGAAGGCGGAGGGTGTACCAGGGATCGGAGTACCTGTGACGGTGAACACTCGATCCATTCCACTGTGCCAAGATTAACTCCCCTAGTCGGGTCATACAGACTCGGGTTGATCTGTGATAAGAAGCCTCAAACAGCCTAGTGAAAAGTGAAGGACCTGGGCAGTGAGACGGAAAAGAAAGTTTGGGCACGAATTTGGGTATCTCAGTTTGCGCATCGCTCGGATCCGTGGAAGGACCACAATAGCGCCCGATCATTCATGACACACCATACTACCGATCTATGGGTGAAACGGACGTCACCGAGGTTTCCGCACAGTGAACTAAGTCTATGTAACCCGCTGGTTTACTGAGACTCGGGTGCAAAGTCGTAGTAAAGGGCGTAGCTCGGATGCATCCCTCCACCGACTTAAAAGGCTGGAAAGTTCGCAAAGGAGAAGCAAGATCCCAGATAGTTACCTCCCAATCTCCCGAAGTTACAAAGCCTACACTCTTCTGAATATCAACAATGGTCTTCAATACCCGCATCGCTCTTGCTGAGGACTACGACCTTTGCCAGTCACAAGTCGACGAGTACCAGAACAATGTATGTCGCGTACTTGTGTTAAACTGGGGGCTGCCTTTACTGACGGAAATCGCTTAGGGTCACATCCTGCTCAGGAACGTCATTCCCAAGTCGGAGATTGCTGAGTTGCGCACTGCAGTCTTGCGAACACATGAAGCTCTCAAAGCCGAAGAGGAGGACTTCCAAAAGGCATTCCGCATCACCCAGAACCTGTGGGAGATCAACGACACTGTGCGCGCACACGTCTTGTCTAAGCGTTATGCAGGTACGTTCGTGGCTGTCGGGCACCCAGTTTCATGCTCACCATTGGGAAATAAGGAATCGCTGCGAAGCTGTTAGGCTGCCGTGACGTGCGCATTTACCACGATCTCACATTCTTCAAGGAGGGTCTTGGTAAGGGTAAGGCGACGCCATGGCACCAGGACGGGCACTATTGGTCAGTGACCGATCTTTCTACATTCAAATTCCCAACGTGAACTAAACTGTGCCTTTGGTGGTAGGCCCCTCGACACGGAGGGGTGTATAACCCTTTGGGTCCCGCTCATCGACTGCCCGGTAGACATGGGTCCCATGTCGTTCGTGTCTGGTTCCCACCTCAACAAAAATGCGGAGCATCTGCCAATTTCCGACGAGAGCGACGAATATATTAGGGATTTGGTCGAGAAGGAAAACCTTACTGTGGCCCCCGCACAACACATGAACGCAGGAGATGCGACATTGTAAGTACCTCCTCCCCGGCTGTCTCGAAAAAACACGCTTAGTACGAACGTTATAGCCACTCGTGCTGGACATACCATGCTGCGGCGTCAAACACGACAGAACGTACCAGAATTGCTTTCGCCATCGCGTACTATGATGCCGATGCGGCGGTTCCCATACAACCCCCGACCAACGAGCGGCGTGCCGCTAACCTGGCTAGGTGGTTCCCTGGGGCCGTACCCGGCGGTCCTGCGGCCACTGAGAAAAATCCTGCTGTTCTTTTTCCCCGTGATTGATGGAGTAATTGATACTTGCTCGAGAAGGCGCGCCTGTAATCAAACTCTGGATTAGATGGATCTCCTCATTGTTTAGCACGGTAAACCTGTTATAATAATGATCCACTTCGGAGTTAGACACATACTTTAACATAGTCTACAAGGTTGGTCCACCTTGTATATAATAACCTGCGTGTTGAATTCCGTGGTGATTATCTATGCCCAATGTAACACAACTCAACGAGTAGCCGCCAACATCACGGAGCCTGGTATGTCGAAAGACTGTTACCACTAGTGACGCGCACGTAAAACAACAAGTTGATATCGTTGGGCGCCCTGTCGTTGCTATAATTCCGTGTGTAGGAGTGTTGTAGCTATAGTTCCGTGTGTAAGAGTATGTAGCAGCTAAAAAATTGCAGAAGTGGAGCGAACGCTCTAGCTTTGTTCTGTTCTCTTGCCAAATATGGTTGCTCTGGTGGTTTCCTCTTGACTGCGTACACCGGAATAACGACGCACGGCATCGCTTTCGCTTGATAGTCGGTTGATCGTTCAGCCTCGTTCACATGAGGTCGAAAAGCATCCTCGGAGTGGAGATGAGATTTGGGGCGAATGTCTCAATAAACCAAATGGTAAGTCTCATCTACATATACACCCGTCGGTCTTCGCGTGGGAACTGGACTCAGGCCGTTTACTGATTATCGGTCGTAAGGGTGCGCCTTGGGCGGTAACCACACTTTGAACATTATTCCTTCAGGCAGGCACAGGGAGAGTCAAGCATTTCTCGTGCACCCCCACCGACCGATCACAGGTATCCGTACTAAGATCAGGCACCTCAAGAACCGCGGGCGAGCGTGTCCCGAGCTTCATCACCTTGGCGGGAGTGGGATTGATCCGGTTGTATTCTCCATGCGTGTGGTTTACTTCGGTCATCAATCAGGATTCCATGAAACGCCCTAGCCGCAGATTGAAATACGTACCCCACTGGTGTCCTCGTAAGTATCGTCAATGCAATGTTATCTACGCACTAATAAGTACTGCCTATGCGACAGCTTGTTACCATCACCTAGGTTGTCTTACGCCGGGAAAAGCCATTCCACAAACAGACGGGAGTTCCAAGCCAGGGTGCGGCCCCCATGTCCCGTCACCGTGTTACTCGCGTAATTGATGTGTTTTTTCCTTTACGTATGTAACATTCCATAAGATCCCGAGGAGGCTCCGAGACGTTCACCGTCCGCTTACCGTCGTGAAACGTGCGCTATCTATAGTGATTACGCCGTTGTGTCTTACTTGCGGAACTACTGCTACTTACCGGGCCAGATGTCTCTAACGGCCGTATTGTGCGGACTGTGATACAAGCGTGAGTGGTGTTCAAACAGAGTAGTGAATCCGCGTCTAAACTCCGTCCAGAAGTTGGCGACAACTTGCATAGCCCAAGCCTTCAAGGTTCCAAATGTGAGCAGGTGATTCACCAAGTACTTTTCGTCCCGTCTCCGGTAACCTTGACGCATTATCCGGTCGTCGTATCATCAAAACTACTTGGTAACGTGGCCGTCTCCTCTCCTACATGTCGAAGAATTTTTTCCGCAACCAAGGCATCCGAGTAGATCTGGTTGATTAAATATGTTCTTCAAGTGGCGGAACAAGTGGCGAGCTCATGCCAATCGCTCCGGAGGCTGGCTTCGATATCACATGCACGGTAAGTGCGGAATCTCGCTTCTCAAATTTGATTATGTTTGGTGATGCACCGCGGAGACTTGCGCTCACTGCATGTCCTACATGTATAGTAGAACCTTGATGGCACGAGTTGGGCTGTGTGTCGCATGTATATCATCACTCGTTCGACCGTCAGCACTTCAGCCTTGACATCGATGCGAGGGGGTGCATGTCGCAGCGGTGGCGCCCACCATCAGGTCCGAGGAGGGAGGGTCGTACAACGCGAAGGTAGTAAAAGGAGGCCGGAGACGCATGTGACCACTGGCCTCAAGATGCAGGGTAGACAACTTCAAGTGTGCGGGAAATGGCGCGGAAGGAGCCCCGATATCAACAGTGTCAAGGAACTTAGCGTAATAAATGCATGTTTCCTTGCTGGAATCGAACTCACCGATACGGTGAAGACCACGGAAAGGGGCTGGGGAGTGAAATATCAGTGAGTAATGTGTTCGCTGGCCACAAGTTTTAGCTACTTAGTAATCACAAGTGCACAGTTGGATGTCTTTTATGATAATAGTATACATACATATGTTCAGTGTTTGCGGTTGGTATTCGTAGTCTTTGTTCTAAGTTGAAGGGGCTGTACAGCGATTCGGCGTACCTGTGGCAGTGGGCACGTGGTCCACCCCACTGCGCCAAGATTTACTTGGATCATCTAGTCTCAGGTCAATCTGCGACGAAAAGCCTCGAACAGCGTGTAGCTCGTGATGGATGTGATCGGTGAGACGCAAAAAACAAAGTTTGGACACGATTTTGGGTATCTCAGCTTACACATCGCTCGGACCTGCAGAAGGACCGCGCTAGCGTCCGATCACTCATGATAACATTATACTACCCGTCAATAGTGAAACGGCCGTTACCGAGGTTTCCGCACTGTGAACCAAGTCTGTGTCACCCGCCCGTTTGCTGTGAGTCGGGTGCAAAGTTGTAGTAAAGGGCATAGCTGAAATGTACACCACCGACATAAAAAGCTGGAAAGTTGGTGGAGGAGAAAACAGAATTCGGATACTTGCCTCCCAGTTCCTCAGTTCACAAAGCCTGCACTCTTCTGAATACCCACAATGGTCTTCAACACCCGCTTCGCACTTGCTGAAGACTACGACCTCTGCCAGTCTCAGGTCGACGAGTACCAAAACAATGTCTGTCGCGTACTCGCCTTGAACGAGGGCTGGCTTTGCTGACGGAGATCCCTTAGGGTCACATCCTGCTTAGGAACGTCATTCCTGAGTCGGAGATTGCTGAATTGCGCACCGCAGTCCTGCGAGCCCATGAAGCTCTCAAAGCCGAAGAGGAGGATTTCCAGAAGGCTTTCCGCATCACCCAGAACCTGTGGGAGATCAACGACACCGTGCGCGCGCACGTCTTGTCCAAGCGTTATACAGGTAGATTCGTGACTGTCAGGCACCCAATCCATACTGACCCTTGGAAAATTAGGAATTGCTGCAAAACTGTTAGGCTGCCGTGACGTGCGGATTTACCATGATCTCACCTTCTTCAAGGAGGGTCTTGGAAAGGGTAAGGCAACGCCGTGGCACCAGGATGGGCACTACTGGTCAGTGACTCCTCTTTCTACCTTTAAATCCCGGACGTATACTGAACTGCGACCGTAATGGTAGGCCTCTTGACACGGAGGGGTGCATAACCCTTTGGGTCCCGCTCATCGATTGCCCAGTAGACATGGGTCCCATGTCGTTCGTATCTGGTTCACACCTCAACAAAAATGCTGAGCATCTGCCAATTTCTGATGAGAGCGACGAATATATCAGGAATTTGGTCGAGAAGGAAAACCTTACTATGGCCCCTGCACAACACATGAACGCAGGAGACGCGACATTGTAAGTATCTCTCTTCCGTTTTTCGCGAAAACACAAGCTTAGCGCGAACTTTGTTATATCCACTCGTGTTGGACATACCATGCTGCGGCGTCAAACACGACAGAACGTACCAGAATTGCTTTTGCCATCGCATACTATGACGCCGATGCAACGGTTCCCATACAACCGCCAACCAATGAGCGACGTGCCGCTAACTTGGCTAGGTGGTTCCCTGGTGCCATACCCGGCGGTCCTGCAGCCACTGAGAAGAACCCAGCTATTCTTTTTCCCTGTGATTGATGGACAAACAGATACGTGCTCCACAAAGAGTACGAAGAATCAGACTCCTGGGTCGAGTAGATCTCCTGCTTAATTAGAATCGGTAAACCCACTATAATAGTGACTCACTTCGGGTTAGATACACGCTTTAACATAGTCTACAAGGCTGGTCCACCTTGTATATAGTGGCCTACGCATTGAATTTCATAGTGATACTTGCCCTATATATCAGGACACAGCCCACCGAGCGACCGCCAACGCAGGAAAAACATCAAGTGGATCTTGCTAGATGTCCAATTGTGGTCGGAATTCTAGAAACCTTTGACCATGTAGCAGCCAAAACTCGTAGAAGTGGAGTGAGTGACTCGAGCTCCGAGCCTCAGCACTGCGTAGTGCAGGTGGCAACTTCCGCTCCCCTGCCAAATATGGTTGTTCCAACTTTCTTCCCGTGACCACTGAAATAACAGCGCACAACATCGCTTTTGACTGATATTCGATTGATCGTTCGGCCCCGTCAGCACGAGGTGAAAAAAAAAGCATCTTCATGTTGGAATTCACAGACTGAGGATCACCAGGGGAGGCAGGGGTGAACTTGTTGTAAATGCAATGTAGCTACAGAGTATGACTATGGGTTTTTATAGCTGGGACAATATATCACATGAAATAACAGCTCTCATATGTCAAATATATGTCTTGTGAGTTTGACTGCTCATGACAGCTCATATTCTGACACTTCAGAGTAAAGGTGATGGTGCAGCCAAGTACTGTTCAATAATGTTGCAAACCTGCAATGGTAGGCCTCAGCTGTACTACACCTGACAGTCTTTGCACAGCAATTGGACTGGCCACTGAGTTGACAATCAATTGTAAGAGTGTAGGAAGTACTAGTAACCGCTTTGTTAACATCTTTCTTTCAGGCCAAAACAAGGAGAGTCAAGGATTACTCATGCACCCCCACTGACTGATCAAGGACATCTGTGCCAAGATCAGCACCTCAAAGTGGGGAGTGAGCAGTGTTCTGAGACTCATAGCATGCTACTGTTGGTATCACTGAGTAGATACTGGCACTTAGTACTAAGTACCCAAGGGTGGTCAATAGAACTACCTCACAATAGATTATTCTAGAACTTAATGTTCACATGTAGTATAAAAGCCCAAGCTGATAGGGTGATGGAGAATAACAATAATTTAATCTCTACCATATGATTGAGCCTCATTCCCAACAGGTTATGAGCCCTGGCTCAATGCTATAGTTACAACATCAGCAAAACAACCCTCCTCTTTACTCTCTGTAGGCTCTGTAATTCTCACCATTTTTCTGTACAGTATGCTGTACAGAGGTTACAGAGCAGGGTTGTTTCACTGATGAAAGGGAAACTCTATTAAAAACATCACTATCTAAAACAAGACTTCACATCATGATGACAGGAAACACCAAAGACTTTGTCAATGTCACAATGCACACAAACAACACTAGTGGAGCCAGCAGTAGGGTATGAAACCTTGGTGCTATCTCATCCTACAAAGTAGATACACTTAAAAGACAATAATTGGCATGCATGGCAAATTTGGATGCAGAAATTCCTATGCCTGCACAAGGTCTTTAAGTATGCCAAGAGAAATTACCTGAAGCCAAAAGAAGACTCTGCCAGTAGTGCTGAAATAGTGGCATGGGAAGAACAAGATCTAATTGTGCAAACCCTCATATTGACAAATATAGATGATCAACAAATAGACCATGTCATGCATGCTGAAACAGTGGTACAGATGTGGGAAAATTTGAAAATGGCTCATCAGACATGCATTGTTCAGACTGCTCTTATTGTGGAGAGGGAATTACTGAATGCTAAGTGTCCTGAGGGAGGTAATATTGCAGTGCATGTCAATAAACTCAAGCCATCAGCAAACTAGCCATCACCTGGCCAGAACTGGCCAACTCCCAGTTCTCCCAGAATGGTCCCCCTCTGGCCAGGTTTGGCCAGACAGGGTTCCAGAGTTCCCAGAATCCCAGCCCACCACCTCTGTCCATACTTTTACTACACTTTTTTGCTAATACAACTACTACACTTGTTTCCTAATGCCACTACCATTTTTTGCTAATACAGCTACTATGCTTTTTTCCTAATGTCACTACCATTTTTTCCTAATACAACTATGCTACTATGCTTTTTTGCTAATAACACTACCATTTTTTCCTAATACAACTACTACACTTCCTTCACTAATGTCACTACACTTTGAAGCCAGCACTTACTATCACTCCATCACACAGAAATTAAGTCAAAAGCAATAATATATTCAAATTCAAGTACCACCACATATTAGCCTAATAGTACTACACTTTTTTGCTAATACTAGCTACTACACTTTCCTAATACTACCATCTACTACCCTTTCTCCTAACAGTACTACACTTTTTCACTAATACTACTATGCTTTTTGCTAATACAGCTACCAACTACCCAATTTTCCTAATACTGCTACTGACTACCACAAATTAAGTAAGTGGTAGTAGTGGACTAATAGCACACACTACCCCATAGTAGGAATTGAACTTTGTTTGGTTGGCTTTGGCCACTTGTGCAAAAGGCATGAGTTTTGGTGTCCACTATATTGCATTTTGGGGTATTTTTGTGACTTGGCAAAATTTCAAGCTATTAGTGGCTGTGCCCACTACACAACAAACCTAATGGTCACTATGCTTTTTTGCTAATCACTGTTACTACAATTTTGGTAATCAAAAGTGTACACAACATTTCACTAATCAAATCCTAATAAACACTACACTTGCTTAGTAGTCAAAAAAGCAGAGTTTACTACATTTTTGCTAATCAAAAGTGTACACAACATTTAACTAATCAAATCCTAATAAACACTACACATATTTGGTAGTCAAAAAAGCAGGGTTTACTACACTTTTGGTAATCAACAATGTATGCAACACATCACTAATCAAACCCTAATAAACACTACACTTATTTGGTAGTCAAAAAAGCGAAATTTACTACACTTTTGCTAATCAAAAGTGTACACAACAGTTGACTAGTCAAATACTAATACACACTACACTTATTTGGTAGTCAAAAAAGTGAAATTTATTTTGTCTGTATCTCAACCATCTTTGTATAGATGGATGAGGTAAACATACCTCTGTGGCCCTCTTGTCAGGTACTGCAACTTGCATTAGGACATCTTTGAAAAAAAAATTTGGAGACTTCAATTTTTTTTTTGGTATTTTGCAATTTTCTCGCCCATTTTTGGGTATATCCACAAGATAAGCATATTCCCATGCTCCTATGATCATGGACTATGACTTTTGTTATGACATCATAGTCATTCAACCACTGTTATGTAGAATGGAGTTGTGTACATAACAGAAGCCCACAGGGCTAGAGTGATGCTAGAGATGGCTGGACTACAGTCTGGACCTTATGTGTGTGTCACAGGTGTGGCATCTGGCCACTTCTAGCCTCAATCTAGTCCTATGGGACTCCATTGTGAAATTCTGTTCTGTCTCTGCCTTGTTTTGATTTGGTTCCATTCCTGTTTCTGCATTTATAATATATTTCTCCTGCCTCTAAGTAATTCATTGAACTAGTACCTATGACTAATCTTCATACTTCCAGCTACCTAGCAACTACTGGTGAAGAAACCAAAAAAAAGGCATCAGGGAGAGAGATGAGTGATCTGAAGGGGAGAGATCTTCCAAGGGGCTCCTATAGCCTGGAAGAAATTACTATCTGAGGATGTCCAAAGCTGTCTTGAGGCTGTCTGAACACAGAAGAAGACCACATGCAACCTTCTCAAACTTGAATTCAACCTTGCAACTCTCAGAAATTTTTATTCTTTTTTGTAAGTGGGTACAGTGAAGTGTAAGTGCATCTGGGCTTACACAAGCCACATCACATGTCTAAATTTGAAATACTAAGTCTAGGGTAAATGAAATGAAACAAAAGAAGGTAAAAACACAAACAATAAATGAAATATCCTCCTAGGGGGAACACTCTCCCTACGCTGGTTTACCTTACTGATACCTTACTAATACTCTAAATCATCCATACTGCCTTCTGGTAGTTGATATGCCCTGGACATTGGTTTTGAGTGTTCTCCATAGTATAAAAGCCATTGTACATACATACTGTACATTGTAGCACCTCACTTTGAATATCAACAAAGATACTCTTCAATCTCACTCAGCTCCAGACCTCCCTGGATAGATCTGACCTCTGGAACTCAGCAAGAAAATATGTACCAGAGTTGTGTGCTGAACTCTGACCCTCTGGCTTTGATATAACACTACTTGTGCCCTTGGACCTCCCAGGGACCTTTGAGAACCAGTCTTCACACATTACATAACTCATCAATGAGTTATGCCAGAGCACTGACCAATATTCATGCTCACCCAGATATACAAATATGTATTCTGTGCATGTCATGATACATTCCTGGGCATGAACAACTACATAGAACTTGCCAAGAAAGCCACTGAATTGCAAGATCTCCACCAATTGTCAGTTGGCACATTTGAAGGTGCCATCAACTCATATACTGTATCAAAGATTCCTGGACCCAACAACTCAAGTCTGGGCTAAGGTCAGCAGAGGCATCAAGCATGCTTCATCTCTCTGAACTAGCTTCCATGGAGGCCATCAATTCTGAGCTAGAGACAGTGCAAAGGAAGCACATACATGGAGTACCTCTCACAAATTCTGTGCAATGCATCCTTCCATTGGCTGGAAGCTTCCAAAGTCAAGAGGAGTGAAACTCTAGTGAAGAAACTCATTCCTCTCTTTGAGAGCTACAAGGCACATAATAAGCTCCTGGGGAGAGATGCTGCCCAGAAAACCAGAGAAGATTTGATTAAGATTTTGTCTGTCCTTGAAATGAAGGGTGGGAGAGGCAAATGGTTATGGTATGATATGCTGGTGGAGAAACCTTTCAAAGAAGGCAAGGATCAACTGGGCAAGACTTGGAGGCCTCTGCCCCTGAATGAGGATGAAAGTGAGGGCAACCTGAATGCACATACCCAACAACCCTTCCAGTTTCATCAACATAACCACAACAAGATCAAGCAAATTATACAGATTGCACTCCCAGATGAGCTGGGGTTAGGATTTGGTGGCAAGGCATTGCCAGAAGTGAGGAAAGCAACAGAGGGGTTTATCAAAATAAGCATGCTTGCACAACTTGTCAATGAGTTATGCTGACATTGGTGGCAGGTGCTGCAGGAGTATTCAGAGATGGAAATTCTTTGCCTCAAGGCACCAGCAGAACCTTTCAAGGCTGAGAGTGAACAGGACTTGGGTGGATTGTACCCAGTTGACCTGCCAGATGCCATGACAGAAAAGGAGACTGCCATGTACAGTGACAAGCAGGAAGAATCTGGGTTGGCTTCACTTAGCTCCTTCACTACCTTCAAAAACAATGCCAATAGCCTGTGGGTCATGGACAAGAATGAAGGACAGGCTGGGAAGGGCAGGGCCACAGCATTGCAAAATGAGTACTAAGATGTCAAGGTGCTCCAATCAGCCAAAATTCAGAGGACCTATATTGTAGCTGAGAGAATGAGAAAATGTAAGTGAATCAGAGTAATGGCTGGCTGGAACATCATTTAACCCTACATTTCACCAATGTAGGACATCTGAAGTTAAGTAAAATTGTCCTTGAAGTGATGAGGAGGAATTACTGGATGGTGTGACAAGCACTGGCAATGCACAACAGGCTGGTATGCCAATCATCACTGTGCATAACTTGTCAACAAGTTATGTTGACCATCATCAACCCTCCATGTACATAGGGCCTTCTACCACCCAGGGACCCTCAAGCATACCCTTGTCCAAGCTGGTCATGACACTGAGACCTCTGGGAGGAGACCTGTGAGACCAAGGCTGGACATTGGTGCTACTGACATGTCATAACCACCACAACCTACACTTGGGAGGCTTTCAAGGGGGTCAATCTCCCCAGCCAAGTCAGACACCCAGTTTCAAACACTTCCAGCAGTCATCTTCTTGTTGGTGGTGGTATTGGAACTTGCACAGGATATTCCAGAGGCCAGGATTGGGTTGGATAGGGTGGTCAAGGAATTGGGACAATCAACAGAGTCACCCAGTGCCCAGGTGATACTGTACTTGGCCACATACTGCCCTTGAGTGGTGTGGTGGGGTGCCAAGGAGTCAAGTACATGAGAAAGGCCCAGAACCTTGTAGGAGCAGGCACAGCCACAGAGATGGTGGATATTAAAGTGGCCACCCAGAGGTTTGAATGAGAAGTGTACTGTATAACATAGCTGGATACCATGATGTCACTCTATACATGAATTTCTGCAACTTGGCAATCAAAACAAGGCATGGGAAATTATTACCTAAGCAACCTCCATGTATATAATGGGTGAGAATGGTTGCTCAAATAATCAAATACATCTTGAACCTCAACCACTACTTTCCAGCTTACATGAGGAATCAAACTAGCATAAACAAGGTTCACTTGTAATTGATTGAGAGGTTTATTTGTCTTTCTTTCTTTCTTTGCTTCCTTCAACACTTGGCTAGTTGACATAACTCTTTGACAAATTGTACAAATGGAAAGCCCCAGCAAGATGGTGGTCACTCCCTGTCAGGTATGAAGAGACAATACATGTGGGTCAAAATATGGTTCAAATTGAACATGGTCCCATGGAGTTCCTTCAAAGAAGCTACCAAAGTTGAGGTGAGCAGTACTGCAGGACATTGTAAAGCTGAATGTCTCCATGTATAACATGGGTTTTCAAGGATGCCAAGAAGATGTTTTCAGAACACATCAGTTCTATCAGCAAGTTAGTGGATGGCATCATGACTGAAGATCTAGGACTTACCAAATGTCAAAAAACAACCCCTGAACTAAAACCTGCCCCAGATACCCTTCCCTTGTACATATCTGTGGATGATGTTTTTGGTCCAGTGTCATCCACCATGGACATAGAACCAATTGAGACCTTGAGCCTGATGATGTATCAGGCACCAGCCAAACCAAAGGGGATATAGAGGTAGCAAAAGAATACTGGGCCCAGAGTGGTTCATGAAAGTCATTGCCAATGCACTTGGCATGAAATACAGATCAAGGGACCTCTTCTGAAGGCAAGCTGACATCATTGCATGCATGCCAGGACACCCTTTGCAGATAATGGTTAGTATATTTGACTCAGGGCCCTGATGACCAAGGCTCAGAAGATGATGCCATCTCTGGATGGACTGCAACCCCCAGTCCCCAACCTGATGGCAAGTAACGGCCTTTTGGTATTATCCAATATTCTAAACCATGAATCCAGACCAAGAACCACCTGCAGAAGACAGCAACAAGACTTGCATAGATTATCAGAAGACACAATCTGGTGAGTATGCCCAAGGTGATGGACCCACCTTGACAGCATTTTAAATGAGTTTGACTCATCAGAGGAATGCAAAACATACACATGACACCATGAAAACTTACATTCTCAGCCCCAAGATCAATTAACCAGAGTTCATCAGCATGCCAGGGGTCTTGTGGCCCTTGTGAAACATGTCCTGGGTGGCAATGGACAATGAGCATGCCATTGCAGCAATGGAAAATACAAGGCAGCTGTTTACAAATTCCGACAGAGCCCCCTCTACCCATCTGCTCCAGGAAGGATGCCCCATCCTTCAAGATTATTTCATAGTGAGCAGCTTTTCTTTGAGGACCAATGGTGTGACACCAAGCAAGGATGCTTGAGAGCAAACTTGAATTTGAGACAGGAACTTGTCTTACTACTGTACCTACTTTATCTACTAGTACTTCCCATCTCAATTGAGGCAACAATATCACACCTTAGCCAAATCACCTCATCCTTTCAGGTCAAGCCACCTTGCCTACCTTGGGTGTGTACCTCACATTACCTCAGAATCCAGAAGTACAACTCCAACAATACCTTGAGCTCACCTTGCTGCAGTACTACACACTGCATGTTTCCAGGAGCTATGATCATCCTGTCTCCAATGATTTAGATCAGGAGGGTTGTCAGTGTTTAAAAAGCTCTACAGGTTTCTTGAAGTGCCACTTCAAGTTTTGTGCCATCTGAATTTCTACTGTAGGCTCTCCTCAGGGCTGTTGTCCTCCATAGGTCTCCCTATCTCTTTGGGTAGGTGGGCTGGATCTCTGAATGAGCTAGCAGATGGTTTTTGACTGTCCTTGCATATACACACAAGCATTTGAGTACAGAGTCTCCTTTCAAAGTCTTCAGTGTGGTTGTTGATTACAGGGATCAGACATACTCCTGTGGGTGATTAATTGCACATGTTTCCCCCTTGTTCAGTGTGACATCTTGTGGTTTGAACCATTTAGACTTCCTGGTGAGCAAACTGGCCACTCTCAGCCAAATCTTTTTTCCATGTGCTCTCCACAGATTTGTGTCAAATGCATCAGCAGTTATCAAATGAAGGCCTTCCCCTCTCCCCTTTCCCCTGCTGTGTCATTACGTTGCATCTGCTATATCACCCTTGGTTCAGGACCAAACCTCTCATTTTTTGAGGACATGATACTACTCAATTAAGGCTCTCCAGTGAAGTATGTTAGGTGGTGACCATCAGTACAGGTGTGGAGATATTTCCAATTTCATGGATAAGTGCATTTCTGACAGTTTCATGAATTCCACATGACCAAGTGTGCATATTTCTTCAGTTTCTTTTTCTACATCGCCCATACTTCCCTTCATCATCACCCTGACTTTCATGATAGTTCACACAGCCATTGTCCTTCAGCACATTTGAGGTTGTGCCATCAGTTCACAACCAAGGACAGTTGAATTCTCAAGTGACCCTTGTATGTAGGGAGATACTCCCTAGTAGGATATTTTCTTTACTTTATTGTTTTTGATTTCATTTTTGATTTTGTTCATTCACCTTAGGTTTTAGTGGTTTGAGCTCAGATGGATCATGTGGCTTAAGTAAGCCACTTTCACACTCACAGTACAGTGTACCTACTTACAAAATCAATAGACAAGTATGACTACAAGGTCAAAGTTTGGAAAGTCAAGGATGGCCTTCCCCTGTGTTCAAAGTTCAGACAGACAGCCTCAGACATTCTCAGACAGCATTTCTCTTCCAGGCTATATGTAGGAGCCCCTTGGAAGATCTTCTCAGATCACCCTACATCCATCTCAGCATCTGCTCTTTACATTCCTTCACCACTCACTGCATTCTCATGGTCCAGTAGATGACCCCCTGAATGCACAGGTTGGCCACCCCCACCCAGGAGTTGCAAGAAGGCTGCAACAAGGATGGTAGAGGAAGAAGCTGCACTGCTGGGTTGCTTGTACTCACATCTTGAACAGGTGGCTGATGGAGAACTTCAAGAATGTTATGTAGAATGCAACCACAATTCATATGGCAAGAATTCCCCCCCCCACAAAGAGATGCTGGTGGTAACACAGCAGAAGCCTGTGAACAGAAGTTCAAGATGGTAAGTAATCTGGTTGTTATTCTTCATGCTGCTGATGACACTACAGCTCACAAAATACTACTACAATGACTCAAACAACCCTTTCAATGTTCTCCCTTGCTCAATATCTCATGAACCTTCAGTGAACCTTTTCTGGAACACCAAACCTTTGATGAACCACTTACAATGCTTTAATAAATCTTTGATGAAACATTAATGAACTGTTAGTGAGCCATAATATGAGTGTCACACAAAGCACTTTTCATTACATAATCACTGATACTTCTTCATATGAATTCATGTAATATTACAGTATGAGAGCACCAGTGACAGTAGGTATTTCAATCTGCCACTGTGGGCAACTCTTCTTGTGAGAGTGCTAAGAGGGGAAAAGATGGGAAGGCTGTAGGCAATTCCTAGGCTTGTCCCAAGGGGTCTAGAGTCGGAAGGAGACTATAGTGTGGGATTCTAAGCAGTAAAGCAGGAAATATATGAAGGGGAGACTTGAGAGCTCGCTGGAACTCAGTAGGTGGCAATAGTAAGCTAGGAGGATGGTTTCAGGATGTATGGGACTCAATGGCAGTGAAATAGCAGCAAAGGGGATTCTGGGTCTTGGGGCACTCTTGGAAACTCGAAGACAGCTTGGGAAAGCTCTCTAGACTTGAAAGGGGACTCTCAGACACATGTAGACTGATGCCAAAAGGTGCATGGTATATTTTTCTAAGTACCTCAGCTTTTGTATCATAAGGACAGTGGTATCTAAGGTAAAATTCAGCATATTTCAGATCTGTCATATGTCAAAAGTAATGACAAACAAAGCAAAGTCTGACACTGGTACAGGCATGTGTGTGGTGGTGACAGTGGTGAAGGAAAAGCAAACAAAAGGGGAGAAGATAAACATGAACAAAGATGAGGTGGCATAACTACATGTCTGAGCAATGGGGTCAGGCAAAGGGAGTGGCATAGCTAGTGGGGGGGGGCTGCAGGGAGGTGTAGTGACACATGACAGGGGACAATGTTGCTGGCAGTAATAGGCACATGACTGAGGGGAATTGGTGACACAATCCAAGGCTGTGCCAGAGTAGGGATTGCTGCCAAGTGTGCCCTGTAACCTCAGGGAGTCTAGGCTCCCTACACCACTACATCAGTAAATTCACACATCACTTTTTTCCTCTTTTGGAGGTTTTCTGACCCTTTACACTTCACAAACTATGACAAGTAAATAAAGTAAATAAAGCAATCTCATTATACTTTTCCAGTTTTTTTATTGCCCACTCCAAGACAGGATGTACTACAGTTATTATAAGCAATATTATAAAGCTCCACAGTAGTTGTAATTATTACCAAACTTTTTTCCCATCTGCCTGTGATTGTGGTGGCTTGGATTGCTACCAATGGATTGTAACAGAGGAAGATGAGCTTGGGAGATGGTCAACCACCATCATCAACATTACAAGGGCTGTACATGTAGAATTGTTCAGAAATAGGGTGCACACACTTAGAAGAAATTTTGTGCATGTGCTTATGTCAGCAATGTTGAGCCACAAAATCCATTCCTATATAAGTGTTACATGATTCAAAAATGAGCCTGAGTTCTCATGCCAGTCTCCCTTCAAAGGACCCTGCAAGAATTTGTTCAGTTTCACCTGATGGTTGTTATGGTGCTCACTCTGCCATTTTTCAACCATACATCTCACCATTTTCTTTACAGGAACAGACTACTTGATGACAGCTCCAAAGTGACAATATTTCATGTGATGTTACTTCCAGAATCAGGTACATCATATATCTCTACTGTTTTTCAATGGTGAAGTGTTTGACATACTGATCAGGTCTTTCAGGAAACAAAAATTACAGTATGTGAGGTTTTGATAGATCTTGTGTGGGCATCATAGAAGCAGACAGGGCATGGGCCATCTGTGAACTCAACAAAGGTAAGTTGGGTGGACTTGGCATCAAGTTTGTTAATGCTGATGCTCTCATTCATAATCAATACAGGGCATCCAAACTCCTCAAAATGTGACACATCAGGATGGCATCCCATCCATCATTCATAGGGTGTCAAGTCATTAAGTGCATGAGTGTGTGAACAGTTTCAAACATATGCTGCATGGGTGATCACTTCAGGCCAGAGGAATGGAGGTGCATTGCTTGTGATCCTCATGGCTCAGGCCAACTCCCCCAGCATGCAGTTGAAACATTCTGTGATGCCATTCTGTGCTGGTGAGTATGGCACAGTGACTTGTAAGTCAACACCAGTATCATGACACCAGGTGAGTAGTTCAGTATCAACATATTTTTTTCCATTACCAGCACAAATAATCTTTGTCTGGCATCCCAACTGGCATTCAAGGTATGTAATGTATTCTTTTAGTTTATTTGGTGCCTCTCCTTTACTAACCATAAACTGGACTTCATAGTACTGACTTGCATCATTGGCAAAGGATATGTACCAGCATGCACACCCACTTCAGGCTTCTGTCCAAGCTGGGCCCCATGCATTGGTATGTATCATTTTGCCCAGTTCTGTTGTTCTCAGCACTGATTTACTTGGAAATGATAATCTAGATTGTTTAGCCTCAATACATGCCAGACAATCAATGATGGGAGATGGCCCTATGGTAAGTCCATCAACCAACTGGCCACCTTGGAGGTGTTGGAGTCCTTTGACTCCAACATGTCTGAAAGGGTGGTGCCACTTGTCCCAGGGTGTGCCTGGTATGCACACTCTGTAGGTACACATCTATGCATTTGTATTTCATAGCCTCCATTGTGTATATTAGCTATTGCAAATAGATTCCTTTTCTGATCATATAATTCCATTTGTCCTCCCCCAGAGGTGAAGGAGCTGCCTTCTTTGTCAAGGTGCATTAATGAAATTAAATTGTGTACAGCATTGGGGGTATACAGTATGTTCTATAAGGTGACAACAGAAGTCCTATTACCCACTTGTGCTTGTAGTATGACTGTCCTGATTTCTTGCACTGTAAGTTTGTGGTCTCTGATGCCTTGGATCTCTTTTTGTATAGGGTTTATATCACCAAACATAGATTTTTCTTTGGCAATATGTGTTGTGCTTCCTGAGTCAGCCACCCATGTGTACCATTCAATGCATTTGTCTATTCCTTTGTAAGATACAGAGAATGCATTATTATATGTACTAGTACTACTACAGTCAGATGCCCTTTTCCATCAGCATGTAGCACCTGTTCATCATCATGTATGTCATGTGTAGATAATTCCATGATTGAGGCAACATTAGCTTGCCTGGGTTTAGCCTTTTTAGGTGGCCTGCCATTCTTTTTCCAGTAGTCATCTGTGATGTGACCTAACTTCTGACAGTGTCTGCATTTGTGCTTTTCCCTATGGCAACACTTATCAGTAGTATGGTTATCACATCCACTGATGTCACAGGATTTTGTGGGCTCTTTTCATTTATTATTTACTTTCTTTTGAGTAAATAATATTTGTTCTTGCAGAGTGCCCTGTCTGCATTTGTATTTGTCCACTAATACTGTGGTAAGTTCTTCAACCATAACTGAATCAACTCCTTTCCCAGCTATCTGGCCTGCCATAAATGACATGATAAACATAGTCCAAGATTCCAGCATATGTAATAATAGAATATCTTCAAACTTGTTACCTGGGACCAGCTTCCTGTCAAGACCAGTTCTCAACAGTCTCCAAGAGGGTCTGAGGGTGTAGAGGGAATATAATGAAAATCTGGGAAGTCAGAGTTTAGCATACAACTTCTGTACACTAGTCTTGCCAAGTTCCAGAGTTGGAGCTATCCAGAGAAGTCTGGAGTTGAGTGAGATTGAAAGGTGTCTTACAGTATTCAATATTTGAACTGAGGTACTACAATGTATGTACAAAGGCTTTTATACTACAGAGAAAGTCCAAAACCAATGTCTGGGGTGTGTTGACTACTGGAGTGCAGTACAGATGATTAAGAGTATTAGTGAAATATTAGTAAGGTAAGCCAGTAGTTGCTGGACAGCCAGATGTATGGGTACATAATAGTCAGATATATGAGTATGGTGAGTTACTTAGAGGCATGAGAGTCTTATACTAAATATAGAAACAGAAACAGAAGCAGATCAAAAGCTAAGTTAGAGATGGATCAGGGTTACACAACAGAAGCCCATAGGGCTAGAACAACACTGGAGATGTCAGACTATGGTCTGGACCTTACACATGTGTCATGGATGTGACACTTCCCCATAGCTGACAGGTTGTTCTACATGTGTGTTGGAGATTGAATCACCCCTGTGTGATATCTATTTTGGTACACTTTTCTATTGATTACATAAGCACTTAGAGCATACACTACAGAGTACATTCTGGTACTATTCCCTCAGTAGTTGAGTCACTACTGAGGCTGCCTACAGCCATTTTCTGCAATGTGCTCATCAGCAAACTAGTCATTCCTTCCCCAACTCAATTCTGGGCATTCCCCATGCCAATTTGACCTACCCATGGTAGCAACTGGGATCTCTCCATGCTAAATTAACCTGCTTTCCAGTCCAATTCTGGGAATTCCCCATGCCAATTTGACCTACCCATGGTGGCAACTGGGGTTTCTCCAGGCTAAATTAGCCTACTTTCCAGTCCAACTCTGGGCATTCCCCATGCCAATTTGACCTACCCATGGTGGCAACTGGGGTTTCCCAGGCTAAATTAACCTACTTTCCAGACTGATTCTGGGCATTCCCCATGGTAATTTGACCCACCCAAAGTGGCAGTTGGGAGCTCTCCAGACTCACTTCAGTCAACCCCCTATGGGGACCTATTAGGTTCATATATTCTTATAGATGTTATGACCTAATATGTATGGAGATTCTCCATGGCAGGTTGGAGATTCTCCATGCCATGTTGGAGATTCTCCACAGTGACTTGGGGATTCTCCATGACTGGTTGGAGATTCCCCAAGGGGGCATGGAGATTCTCCATGGCAGGTTGGAGATTCCCCAAGGGGGCATGAAGATTCTCCATGGCAGGTTGGAGATTCCCCAAGGGGGCATGAAGATTCTCCATGGCAGGTTGGAGATTCCCCAAGGGGGCATGAAGATTCTCCATGGCAAGTTGGAGATTCTCCACAGTGACTTGGGGATTCTCCATGACAGGTTGGGGATTCTCCATGGCAGGTTGGGGATTCTCCATGGCAGGTTGGAGATTGTCCATGGGGATTTGGAGATTCTCCACAACAGGTTGGAGATTCCCCAAGGGGTCATGGAGATTCTCCACAGTGACTTGGAGATTCTCCAGGGAGGTATGGAGATTCTCCATGACATGCTGGAGATTCTCCATGACATGTTGGAGATTCTCCATGACATGTTGGAGATTCTCCATGACAGGTTGGAGATTCCCCAAGGGGGCATGGAGATTCTCCACAGTGACTTGGGGATTCTCCATGGCAGGTTGGAGATTCCCCAAGGGGGCATGGAAATTCTCCATGGCAGGTTGGAGATTCCCCAAGGGGGCATGGAAATTCTCCATGGCAGGTTGGAGATTCCCCAAGGGGCATGGAGATTCTCCATGACTGGTTGGAGATTCCCCATAGGGGCATGGAGATTCTCCATGCCATGTTGGAGAGTCTCCACAGTGACTTGGGGATTCTCCATGACATGTTGGAGATTCCCCAAGGGGGCATGGAGATTCTCCATAGCCAGTTGGAGATTCTCCATAGTGACTTGGGGATTCTCCATGACATGTTGGAGATTCCCCAAGGGGGCATGGAGATTCTCCATAGTGGCTTGGGGATTCTCCATCACAGGTTGGAGATTCCCCAAGGGGACATGGAGATTCTCCATAGCCAGTTGGAGATTCTCCACAGTGACTTGGGGATTCTCCGTCACAAGTTGGAAATTCCCCAAGGGGGCATGGAGATTCACCATAGCCAGTTGGAGATTCTCCACAGTGACTTGGGGATTCTCCATGGCTGGTTGGAGATTCTCCATGGCTGGTTGGAGATTCTCCATGGTTGGTTGGAGATTCTCCATGACAGTTTGGAGATTCTCCACAGTGATTTGGAGATTCTCCACAGTGATTTGGAGGTTCTCCACAGTGACTTGGAGATTCTCCATGGTGACTTGGGGATTCTCCATGGCAAGTTGGAGATTCTCAACAGTGACTTGGGGATTCTCCATGACAGGTTGGAGATTCCCCATAGGGGGCATGGAGATTCTTCATGACTGTTTGGAGATTTCCCATAGGGGCATGGAGATTCTCCACAGTGACTTGTGGATTCTCCATGACATGTTGGAGATTCTCCAGGGAGCTATGGAGATTCTCCACAGTGACTTGGGGATTCTCCATGTCAGGTTGGAGATTCCCCAAGCACTTCAGGTAACCCTTTTCTGCAGGCATTCAGGCTGAATAGTTTCTCCAAACCATTCCAGCTAATTGCCTCCCAGACCATGGTCCTCCCAAGGACATCTGCTCATGTCCCAGGGGAACACATGACTACAGGCCTGGGATTTCCTATCTTCCCTGCCCTGGGATTTGCTTTTAAATGAAATGATGTGAGAGGCTACTGTGGGAAATCTCATCTGCATCTCTGAAGGCAAGTGGGATGCCCCATAGCAGCCTCAGAGGTCAGCATTGCTTAGAGACTGGAGTGGAGAAAAAACCTTCTTTATACTAGGTGTCATTGGAAGGATAGACTACAGAGCAGCCAGGGTGCCAATTCATTATTGCACCCATCACAATGTCAGCAACATAGTCACTGCAATTCATAGGCCTTAGGAATCAACCCATAGTACCATCAGATCTACTACACAGAAAGACCACCAGAAGAGAGCCAGGTCCAAGGACTATAAAATTCCCCAATGTGTTGATTGGTTTAATTGTATCCCCCCCTCCTCACCCCATCATGTAGCCATAACCCTCATCAACTCCCACTCCCACTGAGCCATGGGCTCACTTTTTCTGCCTCATGTTTCATCCTCCCCTGCCCTTCATCCTCACTCATAACATATTATCACTTCAGTCACCCCAAATTGAGACCTATTAGGTCTATATATTTTTATAGATGTATGTACCTAAATGGTCTGTTGGGGCTGGGAACTCCCAGCTGGTGTTTCAGCACAATAGAATGGTCAACTTCATTCATTTCAGCTGAGTTGGTCATGATGAAGGGCTAGGGTGAGTGACAGTAACAGAGACCCAATCAGGAGAGGTATTAAAAAAATATGGACTGAGTGTGAAGAGCTGTCAGTGTCTCAACATGAACTCAGAGGGAACTTAGATGCATGACTTTGAAAGTGACAACTCCAAAGAAAATTGTATTGCCCCAAATGAACTGTGGCCAGTTATATCCATTTCATACATCTAAAGTATGATGGGTAAATGAGCCAAGAGTAGAGAGGAGACTGAGAATGGGATATGATGCACAAATGAGCATTGCACATGAAAAAAGAGATATTTCACAAATGGTGGGGAATACTGGGATGCAGTGGATATCATCAGTAAGGTGCCTGGAGGTAGGATGGATATGCAAAAAAGTGAAACATATGGCATGAAAATGAACCACATACAGGGCAAAAACCAATGCTCTATGGGTTGGCCTGCATCTTCAGCATTGTCTGATAGGCAATGTGGAGTCATGTCTGAAAAAATAGAAAGATTTGGGAGGAAAATGAGGGGCATACATGGCAAACACAGTGGGGTGAAGGCTGACTGCATGCCAATGAACAATCACTGGGGAAAATGCTATAAGATGTGAGGACACAGTCAGGGGACATGTGGAGAACATGAAGAACAAAAAACTGGGTGAATATGCACACCTAATCCCAAGATATCTGTTAGATAGTCCCCCAATACCTTTGTGTGCAAAATTGGCTACATCTCCTGAATAGTTAAATGCAGCAGTGACATAGGATGGACCAATAGAAAGCCCTCAGCAAGTTGAAGAATCCCAATTTGCAAGAGATTCAGTGGAGAAGAACAGAGGTGGAATGTGGCATATAAAATGGGGGGGAGGGACAGGGAGTCAAACCAAATGACCAATACCCCTCATGGTGGGCTCCAGTCATAGAACACGAAGAAAATATCCCAAAGTCAGATAAACAATTTTCTAGCTTGTTTCATCTGAACATCAGTGTATATTTAACCTGTAATCACAGTCTTTATTACCATAGTGAGTAAGTATACTAAGGGAGACAAAAAGTGACCTGCACATAGTGTTTTCCCAGCCTGGCTTCTGAGGGCTTGGGGCCAGGGAAACCTCAGGCCAGGGCATGAAGCCCCACAAGCCCAGTATGAGGGCTTGGCTTACCAGTGCAAAAATGACATTTAATACAAAGTATTTCTACACAAGTTGTACTCAGTGTGCACTGGGAGAAACTATAAGAAACTCTAGGACATGATATAGAGCATCTAGGAGGGTTGTACTAATGAAGAATTAGAGAAAAAACAGCACACCCAGTCCCAATATCTTCCAAATTTCAGCATACAGGGCCTTTCTCCATAAAAAGGGCAATATCTCTGGACATGCCAGTGCAACAGTGACAAAAAATATATCAACTGGAAAGTCTATTCGAGTAGAATCACCTTGTAGAAAACCAAAAGGTTCAGTGAAACAGTTCAGGAGAAAATGTGGTGCAAGTTCAGAGGCAGGGGGAGAGGTAGTATGTCGAGGCACAGCTGCTCAGTGGAAATCTACGAGACCTCTGGACATGGTAGAGGGAATCAAGGGGAAATGGAAGAATGCTGAAATAAGAAAAACGGCGCACCCGATGACAAGTTATGTCAAAATTTGTTGTACAGTACCTTCCACTGGAAAATGGGCAATATCTCAGGAAGTGCTGAAGCAAATGTGACAAAAAACATACCACTGGAAAGGTCTCCTCTAGTAGTCCTAGGCCTGAAATTTGCGAGAGATTTGGCTCAATCCCCAAGTCACTGTGGAGAATCTCCAACATGGCATGGAGAATCTCCAACCTGCCATGGAGAATCTCCAACATGTCATGGAGAATCTCCAACATGTCATGGAGAATCTCCATACATATTAGGTCATAACATCTATAAGAATATATGAACCTAATAGGTCCCCATAGGGGGTTGACTGAAGTGAGTCTGGAGAGCTCCCAACTGCCACTTTGGGTGGGTCAAATTACCATGGTGAATGCCCAGAATTGGTCTGGAAAGTAGGCTAATTTAGCCTGGAGAAACCCCAGTTGCCACCATGGGTAGGTCAAATTGGCATGGGGAATTCCCAGAATTGGACTGGAAAGCAGGTTAATTTAGCATGGAGAGATCCCAGTTGCTACCATGGGTAGGTCAAATTGGCATGGGGAATGCCCAGAATTGAGTTGGGAAGCAGGCTAATTTAGCCTGGAGAAATCCCAGTTGCTACCATGGGTAGGTCAAATTGGCATGGGGACTGCCCAGAATTGAACTGGCAAGCAGGCTAATTTAGCCTGGAGAAATCCCAGTTGCCACCATGGGTAGGTCATATCAGCATGGGGAATGCCCAGGATTGGATTGGGAAGTTGGTCAATTCAGCCTGGGGAATACCCAGGATGCAGGTAATATCTGGGAAAAATCATATTTGGACCCCAGCCACTCCGATATATTGACACCCAAAATGTATTTATTTTGGAGAAATGGATTTCTCCCACTTTCTCCAGCATCTATTGGATGGCAGGTCTGGAGATTCCCCAGCCATGAGTTGGAGAATCTCCAGAGGTTGGGAATTCCCAAGCAGTTGACACCTATTAGGCCAATACATCTATAAGAATATATAGACCTAATAGGTCCCCATAGGTGGTTGACTGAAGTGGCTAGCATCAGAAAATGCTTGCAGGTTGATGTGGGAAGGGGGTGGTGTTAGTGGGTGGCACACCCTGCCATCCTGCAGGACAGTCATCCACCAGTCCAGGTCTGTTTGGCAGTGTTTGTCTGGTCAGTGTGGCATGAAAGGCTTATCCAAGGATGTTGTGAGCATGCATTTGAGGCTGGTGAGGTACACTCAACCCTGAGGGAGTAAGGCAGATGCATGGAGGAGTTTACTGTGGAGCTCTTGAATGTCCTTGAGGGTGTCTGTCTGTCTCTTCCTCCAAGAGTGGACTGCATTGAGGTATTTCTCTGTTTTTGCTGTGCTCAGGGACACAACTTCCTCTCTGGGGTCCCACAGGAAGCCAATATATATTGTCAAATGGTGGAAGGGCTGGTCTTTGTCTGATTCCCATAGGATTCCCAGTCTTCATGAGATGTTATTGATATTGTGCATATTGTAGGTGAAGGCAGCATCATGATCAGATCTGTGAGAGTCAGCAGAGTGGTCAGATATAGGGAACAAACAGTCTTCATTGTACTCCTTGAACAAGCCATCATCATGCATTGCTCCCTTGTACCAGATCCAACCACCTGATTGTTGTGGACCATGGGGGGTGATCTGGGCATGCCATAGCTTTCTGCTAGCATTGTAGTTGGTGAGGTGTTGCCTGGAAATTCTGAAGAAAATATGGTCATTGACCCACTTGTTGAGGGGGCATATGCCCTCACTTCTGAGTATCTTGACTGCTGCATTGGCAAGATGGCCATACACACCTGCTGATGGGGAGGTGCCAAAAGCTAGGCAGGTGTCAATGCACATGAGCAAATCAGATATGCATACTACTGCTGCAGGCCATTGAGAGGGGTGGAGCAGGACAGTTCTGTAGGCTTCAGCTACATCTCAGGTAGCTACCTCTGATCCCAGGGGGAGGTGGGAGGCTAGGAGGGAAATTATAGAGAATTTTTCCCACATGCAAGGGAAGTTGTCAGTGCATATGAATGAGTTGATAGTGGGACTGGTGTGTGGGGGTTGCAGCATTAAGGGGTAAGAGAAGTTCTGGATGAGCCTGAATTTGCCTGGCCTGCCAGGCTTGGGAATTAGTGATAGCAGCAAGGATTGGAAGTGTCCTATCAGGGACTAAATCATTTGGACATCAAAGGGTCCCAGGAATCTCCCCTTACTGATTTCTTTATTAATGATTTCCTTAAACTTATTGATGTATGTATCAACAGAGGTTTTATTAGGAGGGAATTGGGTATGTGAGATTTGGGGAAAATCTATTATGAAACTGGAACATAGGCTTTCAGGTATTGATGTGAAATGGGGGGATAGGCTGGCCACCTGGAGTGTTCACTCCCAGGCATCCAGATTATAGGGAGTGAGGGGGTGCCAGCATCTGAGCTTGAGGGCAGCTGCTGGCTCCATGCATGGTGAGCCTGCAGCCAGAGCAGAGGTGCTTGGTGTCATGTTTGTCTGAGCAGCCTTCCTCATGCTGCCACCTGGGGCAGAGTTGGGTGCCTCCCTTGGAGTATAGGATTCTGTGGACACACTCTGAGAAGGTTTTGAACTTGCCATCCCATGTCTTGGGTGCTCTGCACTCAATGACTAGGATGGTGTGGCATTCCCAGCTGAGACAGATGGTGCAGACAAGGAGTGGGCCTGATTCCATGGGGGAGTGGGGTGTGCAAAAGGGTTTGTTCCTCCTGGCCGATTCAGACAAGGGGTGGGGGGGTGAATGAGGGCATTTGGTTGCCATGTGGGATCTGGGGGGGGGGGGGGGGGGGGGGGCTGGGAGCCATAGCTGTGGTATCTGCTCATCAGCTGTCAGTTGTGTGATGGGGTAGTGGGATCAGTGTCACATTGATCAGAAGCAATGTGTGTGGGGGGGGGCATCCTGAGGAGTGATCAGGGCCAGTGAACATGTATCCTGTGTTCCCAGAGTGTGGTGGGGGGGGCATCAGTTGATCACATAGCATAGCTGTTGGGGGCATGGTCAGATGCATATCCAGGCCCAGGTGAGTTTGGGGGGGTTGGATGAGGGGGGGGCAGTTCAGTAAGATATACAGTGGCAGCAGAGACAAGGGAAGAAGGGGGGGACTAACCTGCTTAAGTGACTCTAGCTGCACAACTTGGGCTGAGTGTACAAGTTTGTCTCTAATCTGTAGGAGGAGCATAGGGTTAATGAGGGCAATGTTGAAGGAGTGGGGGGTGGTGAATGTGTCATGCCACTTGTGTTGCACACAGGCCTGGTAAGTTAGCAGGGCCCACTTACTGATCTCACAATTACTGTGCCTCCAGGGGTGGCCCTCAAATGCAAGCCAGAATTTGATATGGTTGTCGATCCTGTCCTCCAGCCATTTGTTTTCTCTCATGGCAGTGGCAAGACAGTGGGCTGCCTCTGTGAATTCCTCCCAAGAGAGGTCCTCATCTGCAGTGACTGCTCCCTTGGCCTGTGCTGCTGCCAGCAGGATGAATGAGTGGAGGCCATCTCCCATTTGCAGGAGGGCTAGGGCATCATCATTGGTTGAGTGCATGGACAGTTCCACATTGTGGAGGCCCTTGTTAGTGAAGTAGTAGAGTTTGACAAAGTCACCTTTGTGAAGTTTGCAAATGGCAATGGGTGAGGGGATGATGATGGGGTCAGAGGAGATGATGGCATCTTGGGGGATGGGTGCATGCTTGTGCCAGTATTTCTTCCTCTCCTCCTGGAGGGCAGCCTCTCATTCGCTCTCTCTCTCTCCAATTGTAGTCTCTCTTGCTCCTCTTCTTCCTGCCTTTCATGCTCAGCAGCTGCCTGCTGCCATTGTTGTATCTGGCAGTCCCATTCCTGCTTCTCAAGGTCATTGTTGAGGGTCCATATGAGAGCTAGATGGTTGGCAGCAGTGGCATGATCATCCCCATTGGCAATGATTTGTTCTCTGGCCTGGCTGAACCTTTCAGATGTGAAGTCCAGATGCATTGTCAGGTGCAGATTACTGGTTGGCATGGGGAGTGTAACAAATGACAAAATATAATGAGTGGCAAGATGCAAAGAATGACAGGGTGCAAAGTGTGATGAGGTGCAAAGAATGACAAGGAACAGGTGAGCAACTCAGCTGAGCCTTGAGGTGCTAGAGAGTGGTTCAAGGAAAAGAGCAGCAAAGCTAACCTATTCATATGTGAAGACTAAATTCTCTGTATGCTATATTCCTTCACTACTGAGAATTCCCAACTATGGTTAATTTGCATAAACCTTCTTATATGTATCCTACAACCCTGCTACTGTATGTCCACCATTGTTGTAAGTCATGTGTCTCAAACCATGTTGACTGCATATTAACCTTCTGCTGTCGTGCGGCAACGACTGATAACGCGCTGTTCCAAGGCGTGGGTCGACGTGCGCTTATTGATTGCCTTGTGGCTAACCAGAACCTGAGGGCGGTGATAGGCGAGCTAGTAGCAGCGGGCCTCTTGCAGATATAACGAGCCTTGATGCGAAGTTAATCGAAGCAAGACTTGTCAGGGACACCCTTTCCAATCCAAGTCAGTTGAGGACCGAAGACTTGTATGCGACGGCGGAATTATGTATCAGAGATACAACCGGAATGTCGCCAAGAGTTTCGGTCGATCAAGCAGCGGTAGAGGAGATTTACAGGGATAGTATTCCCAACCTTTACCAGGTGGATGGTAGGTAGAGTAAAGTACAAGGGAATTTGGCTGAACCTGCATGGGTTTTTATACCCTGCAGTCAGTTGGCTCATGTAAGTACAATACCACTAAGTATAGTAAAGGCGGAGAACATTTGTTGTGTGAGACATGTAAACAAAGGATCCCGGATGTCATGGACACGTCGAGTCACGATGACTGAGCGTGTATGAAAGATGGAGTCCATCTTACATCCGTGAGGCGCGATGCGACGTGTTAAGTCACGTGCAGGAGAAGTAAAACGGGTAAAGTAAAGAAGGCGACGATCCCGATTGGGATCTTGCTTCGCGAAGGTAAATGGAACAAAGGTAAAAGTATAAAAGGAAAAGTGACATAAGCGTACTGGCACAGTCGTAAAGTAAAGGTCCACAGACTTGCCCAAGGGGGCAGAGGTCTGTATGCGAGGCGCTATCAAAGCGCAGGAAGGGGAACGACGATGCGGTCGCAATGACACAGGCGAGTGGCGGGCGACAGATAAGGCAAAAAGGCAGTAGCGGCACGACATCACCCCCCCCTTGAAAAGAGGGTTGGTGGCCTCACCAACTACTACCAAGATCACGGAAGATGAGTTGCTCAAGGTCGTCTAGCTCCGGTACCGGCTTTGGAGGGTCCAATAGGATGTCCATGAGGGTCAGTCCAGCGAGAACCTTTTCCATTGCAACAGGACCAATGACCGAGTCATCTGCAGTCGAGACAAGTGTGCTTGTAGAAGGGGTGGAGAGGGTCAAGTTGGACCCTTCCTCCCAGCTCGAGGCGGAGTTGGTCATTTGTTTCAAGGGGGTAGAACGGTTTGGCGGGAACTGCCTGCGTGGCGAACGTCGAGTTGAATAGATCGTAGTGCCAATATCTTCGGTTGTCATAGACATTGAGCAGGAATTCCCTCCATTTGTCCACTCTTTCCTCTTCTTCAGTCCACGGGTCGTCACATCTTTCTCCAAGTACCTGGGCGGCAAGCTGCAGAAACTTTCTACAGGCATTCTCCTCTTCTTCTCTTCGGCGATCGATGGCAAGCCAACGAACTCCAGGGAGAACAAGTTCTTCTTCGACCGGTACGATCCTTTCTGGAGTCGATTGACCGCTCTTCTCTTCCCTATCGTTGCCAGATATTGAAGGCATTGCCATTCGGACGGATGGTACCTCGGGTTTTGGTATTTCCTCCTGTCGTCTGTTATCAAGCCCTCTTCGGTCTCTCTGAACTTGATCACTTCCAGAGGACGGCGCATTGTCCCGTCCAGGAACTCCCTCTCCTTCCGTAGTGTCTGGACCAAATTCATTGGTCCTTCCATCGGTAGAGTCGCAGGAGACCTGAGGAGGTGGCAAGCGTTCGGGCAGTGTGTTGCGAGGGTCCGAAATGTACATGAACGATGTTGACAAGGGAAACGAGAAGATTTTGAGTTTCTTCAACGACCTTCATCCCTTCTGATTCCATAAATGCGGTGCCTTTTGAGTCTTCATCAATCACCATGTCTCCTGTCTTCAGGACGTTGGCGGCGTGGTGGACTGTAAGTTCGATACTTCCGTAGACCTGGGACAGCAACCTGAGATAGTCACAGTCGTCGCCGACATCCCATCCGTGGATGATCCATTCGTCGAATTTTTCAAGGATCCAAATGTAGCTTTCATAGTCCTCTGGTTTGCAGAGGAGGGTGGCTGGAGCGTGCCTCTTTGTAAGCGCATGGGGGATCTGGGGCGCGGCTGGCGGGTCTCGGTCTGTCTGGTCATGGGATGAAGAGGCGTGAGCGGTTGGAGTTGTTTCAGGGGGTGGCGTGTTGCAGCTCTGTCTGTACACCGGCTCTGGGTATGGGCATGTTCTGGGAGTCTTGGGAGGTGCTCGGCACTTTCCCTTGGAGATGGTGCGTACTGTAACGCTGGAGTGGGGGTTCTGTGGCGTTTCGACATTGGGGTCGAAAAGGGATTGGATGGAAGCGGCGACAGAGTCGATGGGCGGGGCAGATACCTGGGAGACGGGTGATGAAAACGGGGTAAAGTCGTAGTCGGAGTCGTCGTAGGAGATGTATGAGTCCAGGAGGTATTGACGTGACTCGGAGTTACGTTCATCGTCAGAGTAGGACATTTAGTTTTTAGAGTTGGGTTTTCTGTGATGAGAGGACCTTCGAGTGGGCTGTTGGATCTCTGGTGGTTTTCGACGACTTCTTTTATACTCTTCGAGTATCTCTTCCACGTTGATCAAGTTACTCTCCGGTTCCCAAGTATTGCTTGCATGTCCGTATCCGCTCCATTTGACCAAATAACGCGTATGTGTGCCATGACATGTCTTCACTTCCTTGTGATTGAGAACTGCTTCGACTTCCCATTCTGGGATGTCATCAACTAATTCTGGAAGTGGAGGTGGTGGTGTAGGTCCGTATTCAGGAGTTTCGTGATACGGGAAGATCCTTGACGTATGAAATACCGGATGGACCCGCCAATGATCGGGCAGATCTAGGCGGACGGTGATTTCCAAAAGGACTTCTTTGATCCTGAATGGTCCTACGCGTCTCGGGGCAAGCTTTGTTGACTGTAAGTCGCGTTTTAGGTCACGTGCGTCCAACCAAACAAGTTGTCCTTTGATCGGTGGTTGATACAACAGCGGGTCTGGACCGGAGCTGGCCATCTTTTCCGCGGTTTTCTTGTGAGCGATAAGGGTGGCATCTCTAGCGAGGGCTAGAGCTTTGAGGCGTTCCTCGACTTGTGGTGCCTTTGATGTGTGAACAGACGGATAGGGGTCAGGATCATAGCCATAGAGGAGGTAATACGGGGTCTGGCCATGAGTCAAATGCACCCTGGAGTTGTGGGCAAACTCGGCGAGGGCCAAGTACTTGCTCCAGTCATTCGGCTTCTCGGCACAATACATCCGTAAGTATCCTTCAACCTCCTGGTTGACGCGTTCGGCTTCTCCGTTGGTTTGCGGGTGATATCCGGACGAGTAGCAAGGCTTGATTCGTAGCGCTTTGTAAAGGTTTTGTGTGAACGCGCTGATGAACTGAGGGCCTCGGTCAGATATGATTGACTTGGGGATGCCATAATGTGGATAGACGTGTTGCAACCAGAGGTCGGCTAGACCTTCTGAATCTATTGTCTTGCTGCACGGGAGTAGTTTCACAGCCTTTGTAAGACCATGGTCGACAATGGTGAGGATAGAGTCGTATCCACAGGACTGTGGAAGGTTGGTAACAAAGTCCATAGAGACTTGTTTAAACGGTAGCGGCGTGTTTGATTCGATCGGTTGAAGCGGCGGAGGGTGGTCTCGGCATATGACCTTCGAAGCCTGGCACGTCGGACAACCTTTGACATACTCTCAGATACTCCTCCACATTCCTGGCCAGAAACACTGTTTATTCATGGCGGAGCACATGGCTCGTATGCCTGGGTGGCTGGCAGAAGGGTGGTCGTGGAAATCCGATAGAGTTTTCTTCCGAGCCTTCGGTGGAACGTAGATCCTTCCATTTCTAGTCTTGATATTAGTCGCCGGATCTTTGACGACTTCTTCTTGTGATCCGTCATTCATAATGATGTAACTTGTGTCTTCTTTCGACGAGCTCTTGATTTCCTCGAAGACTTCCTGTGAGACACGGCAGATTCCTGGCTTCTTCAGCTGCTTGGGAGTGGCAGTTCTTTTTACTTGTGGGACTTTCACAGTCGAAGGCTTATTTTCATGGAGGTCGACATTCAGTTTTGAGGATGTTTCGACTGGAGCGGGGATGTTTTCTGAGGTTTCACCCCCCCCCTTGAGCCAAATCGACGGTGGAAGTACTGTAGTTTCCACTGGTGTAGCCTGAGTGAAGGCCGGATTTCGTGACAGCGTGTCGGGGACAATCATTCGTCGACCTGGGTTGTGCTTGAACTTGAGCAGGAAGCCTTGGATGTAGGCTAGCCAGCGGGCTTGCCTGCCAGTAAGGTTTTGAGGCTCTCGATGATACGTGAGGTTTTCATGGTCGGTGTGAATGATTGTGTCTTCGGGAGGTGACAGCAGGTAGTGCTTCCAGGCCTTGAGGGCACGAACGACAGCTAACATCTCCAAATCGTATACTTGATAGTTTTGTTCGGCTCCTTGGAGCGATTGGGAAAGATATGCGATTGGGTGTAGCTCGTCATCAAATTTCTGACACAGGACTGCGCCAGTGCCGAGCTTGGAGGCGTCTGTGTACACCTCGAATGGTTTATCGAAGTCGGGTAGACGAAGTACCGGGGCCTGGCACATATACGTTTTGAGTTTTTGGAAGGCTTCTTCCTGTGCCGATCCCCACTTCCACGGGAAGTCTTTCTTCGTCAACTCGTGTAGCGGTTTTGAGATCATTGCAAATGAGGGAATGAACTGGCGGTAGAAATTGCAAAAGCCAAGAAACTGGCAAACATCGTGTATGTTTGCTGGAGTCTTCCAGTTTTTGACGGCTTCAACCTTGACGGGAGCTGTTTCATATTGGCCGTGTCGAATTGTGTATCCGAGGAATTCTATTTCTTTGGCTTCGAACACGCATTTTGACAACTTCAGGCATAGATTTTCCTTCTTTGCGATCTCCAAAAACTCTTTAATGTTCTTCTTCAAGTCTTCGCGCGTCTTGGCATGGATGGTAACGTCATCTAGGTATATGACGCCTTTTCTGTCGGTCCATAACCGACCAAACTTCCCATCCATATAGCGTTGGAATGTTGGGGGCGCGTTATTTTGACCGAAGAACATAACTGTGGGTTTGAAAACACCTTGGGGTGTTACGAACGATCCGAGCAACACGTCTTCTTCTTTCTCGACTCGAATATTTGTGAAGCCCCAGCGAACATCGAACTTAGCGAAAAATTTGGACTCCACCAACTCGTCTAGAATTGGTTTGACGAGTGGCAACAGATACTGGTCGGGAACTGTAAATGAATTGAGTTGCCGGTAGTCTTGTATGAGTCTCTTTTTGCCATCCTTCTTTCCGACGAAAAAGACAGGGGCCGGCGGTACACGCAGGACATCTGCGTTTTGAACCTTTTTGATTTTTCCCATTTGCAGGTTTTCTTCGAGGAACTCGTCGAGCAACTGCATTTCTTCTCGAGACAGGGGATAGATCTTTGCTGGCTTGAAGGTCTTTAAGTCCTTGGAAGGGTCGAGTTTAATCGTGTGGTCGTAGCCAGGTCGATGAGGAGGCAAGGGGCAATTTTCAGAGAAAACTTCTCGATAGGTATTATATTCTCTGGGGAGAACAACCTCTTCGTGTTTTAACTGGGCTTCTAGTTGCGTCGAAATCGAGGTTCGGTTTATCGATAAAGTCGCAACTTCTGGAGTTCCCCATCCTACTATTTTTCTGGCTGTCCAATCAATTATGGGCTGAGCTTGTTGGAGCCAAGGCATGCCTAGAAGCACGCTTTTGTTTTTAAGGTCCATGATATATGCGGATAGCTTGAAGTGTCTTCCATGGACTCTTCCGGTGAACAGGGCAATGGAGTCGATAACTTGTTTGGAAGATCCTTCAAAGCTTCGTGGGGACCATGGTTGCTCGATTTTCTTAGTCTCCAGGCGGTATCTTCCAACCGCCTCTCGACTGATAGCATTGCACTCTGCACCGCTGTTGATAACTGCTCTTATTCCCCCTTCATTCCATTTGGTTAAAAAGAGTGTGCCAGTGATCGCCCTCACAGAGGGGAATTCATTGATATGAACTACAGACATTAATTCTGGGGCACTGAACGAACGGAACGTACTTCTACTCTCCTCGGTCGGGGACGAACCAGGAGAGGCTTCTAAAAATCCTCCTTTCCTTTCAATGCCTCCCTGAGTTTCTCGAACTCCTTGGTGCTATAGGTGGACTTGATTTCACGGACGAGTTTTTGTCCATCTGATAACTTGCAATCTTTCTTGTAGTGTCCTTCTTTTCCGCACTGGAAACATTTTCCTCGGCTTTCCATACGCACTTCCTGAAAACGACCTGGATAGGTGTTTCTTTTCTGGGGTGGTCGATAGATGGGTTTCTTTGACTGTCGATCGACGTCCATTGCATAGGGATCCTGTGTATGATGTTTTCCTTGCGAAGAACCTTCGTTTTGGTACATGTGGAGAACCTCCTTGTCATCTTTGGTCAAGCATTCGTTGTACACGCCTAAGCTTGCTTTGGCGGTTTGTGCATCGATGGCAGCATCGATCCACTCCTGAACGGTTTGAGGGATTTTGCTGGACCAGAGAATCCATTCGGTGGTTCGGTTATTTAACCCTTTCCCGAAGTAGACTCCAGCCTGTCGATCATCATGAGATATCGAAGCTCGAGTGATGAGATCCAGGAACTCGCCGATATATTTGGCTAGAGGTGCGTCGCCTTGTCTGATCTCGGCCATTTTTAGAAACGCTAGGGCTTCAGTGTCTCCGACCTTGAATATCTTGTGGAGCTTAATGAGGAAGGTTGTCCAGCTGTCGTACAGACAAACTTCGCCTGCTGTAGTTGTGTGTTCTTTGAGATAATTTTCTGCGAAGTGCACAGTGGATCCTTGACTCATGAAAGATAGGGCGAACCCAATCTTCCACTCGTCAGTGTCGTAGACATGGCGGTTAAGGTTGAGATAGTTGTTGATGGACACGATCCATGCTTCGAATTTGCCACTAGTTCCATCGAAAGGAAGCGGCTTTCCAAGGCCTAGCTCTTTTCGATCGACTCCTCTTCCTTCAGGTTGTTTCCCTTCGGCCGTACTAGGATTGGGGATGGTATAGGCTGGGAAAGCTAGTCCGGCATGACCGGTCAAGCTTTCATACCATTGTACCAATTCCTTGACATTGCCTATGGCTTTCCCTGCGAAAGGGTTGGTGACTTTGGCGAACTGTTGTAGCTGTTCGGCTAGATTGGCGACTTGTTCTTGTTCTCCAGTTCCTGCCATAGCGAGGTTGAATGAGGTCGACGAAGAGTTTTCTGGTGCTGTGTGTGTTTCTTCTTCGTCAATTCTTTTTCCTGCTAGTGGCTCTGGTTCTCTTATTTGGAAGAACTGTTGTGGAGTTTGCGTGATTGCTTCTTGTGAGGTCTGGGCCTGAGTACCCTCTCCTCCTTCTGATTTAGTAGGACTCGTTACCGGATACAGCTGGAAACGTTGAGCAGACGATGTGCGCTCAAGTTTTTCTGGGGCTGCGGTAGTGTTTGACGAACACGGGGGAACTTTGGGTGGTTGTCCTCTGACAGGACGGAATTTACTTGATCCTGCTTCGGAAGACATGACTGCAGATTACTTGTTTAACTTCCAGGCTTCTTTAATATGAGTCACAAATCTTCGAACTCAAGGGTTGCGAGGCCTTCGAGTAAGATTTGCTTTTTAGACTTTGAGGCTCTTGATCTTGAAGTTATCCCGACTGGTTATGGGTCTTGCTATCGAGAGCTACCACTGAGAGGCCTTCACAGGGATTCACTTTGTCTCTAGGCACAGGTGGCAGACCTGTCCGCAATGCAAGTTACTCTTCTGCTGTTAGGACTTATACTTCTAAGTGGCTGACGCTTGCAAAAGGGGAATGATGATTTGGGGATTATCTCGTGTTGGAACAATATCAGGAGCGACGGATTTTCAGCTACTACCACAAGGGGAGCTGTATCTCGTTTCGCTGATATGGAATGAGATGATTGAGTGGCTCTTCAGGTATGTCGACTTGCACTTGTGCCACCCGCCGGTACTACAAGCGAATAGCTACCCAGGCACAAGGGTCAGACAGGGAACGAAGAGGGGTACTTTACTCTTTTGTCGTGCGGCGACGACTGATAACGCGCTGTTCCAAGGCGTGGGTCGACGTGCGCTTATTGATCGCCTTGCAGCTAACCAGAACCTGAGGGCGGCGATAGGCGAGCTAGTAGCAGCGGGCCTCTTGCAGATATAATGAGCCTTGACGCGAAGTTAATCGAAGCAAGACTTGTCAGGGACACCCTTTCCAACCAAGTCAGTTGAAGGTCGAAGACTTGTACGCGACGGCGGGATTATGTATCAAGGGATACAACCGGAATGTCGCCAAGAGCTTCGGTCGATCAAGCAGCAGTAGAGGAGAATTTACAGGGATGGAATTCCCAACCTTTACCAGGTGGATGGTAGGTAGAGTAAAGTACAAGGAGCACGATCAGAATCTGCTCGGGTTTTTATACCCTGCAGCTGATCGACTCATGTAAGTACTATACTGCTATATGTGGTAGAGGTAGGGAAAGTCTGTTGTACCAGACACGTAAACAAAGGATCCCGGATGTTACAGACACGTCGAGTCATGATGACTGAGCGTGTATGAAAGATGGAGTCCATCTTACATCCGTACGGCGCGATGCAACGTGTTAGGTCACGTGCGGGAGAAGTAAAAACGGTAAGGTGAAGAAGGCGATGATCCTGATTGGGATCTCGCTTCGTGAAGGTAAACGGAACAAAGGTAAAAGTATAAAAGGAAAAGTGACGTAAGCGTACCAGCACAGTCATAAAGTAAAGGTCCACAGACTTGCCCAAGGGGGCAGAGGTCTGTATGCGAGGCGCTATCAAAGCGTGGGAAGGGGAACAACGATGCAGTCGCAATGACACAGGCGAGCGGTGGGCAACAGATAAGGCAAAAAGGCGGTAGCGGCACGACATCTGCTGTGTGCTGGGTCACTTCCACAGCATGTTTGATCCTAAGCTCACCACTGCACTGTGTACTGTGACACTAGTGTTCATGAGCATTTAAGGTAAGACACTCCCCCTCCCTCCCATCCCTGTCTTTTGTCATGATACTCACTTGAATGCCTGCCAGACCCTTATTCAACCATGGCAAGGACCAAGCAATCAGCCAACAAGGTGACTTGGGGGAAGGCCCCAAGAGTCACCTTGCAGGCTTCTCAGAAGAAAAAGGGTAAAGCATTAACTGCTTCTAGCAGGCCAACCCCCAAGCAGAAGCCCATCATCAACAATGTAAGCTTCTCATCATATCTGATACTCTTGTTTATGACTTCCATAGTTCTGTGTTATGTATGTGCAGAGATGGGGGAAACTTCTTATGGCTCTGTGATGAAAAATACTGCAGAAGGGTAGTTTGTAGTAAATGCCTAGTGATTCCTGAGGGAGCACAGGACAAGCTGGAGCAAGGTGATGTCACTTTCAAGTGTGTGACTTACCACTGGAAGGAGAATCAAGCCAACCCTCAGCCCTACTTTGTAAGTCCACCATCTCCCCACTTTCACTTATATTCACAACATACAAGGTATTCTACTCTCAAGGAACCCCTGTCCTTGCCCAACCCCCCCTTGTCCTGGGTGCCTGCCAGCATGCTACCTCTGCCCAAGTGGCCTCCTTCCCCACTGCCCTTGTCCACCTCCACTTGGACAACCTAGAGGTTGGTCATGCCCAGGCCAACATGATGGACTGCTACTTCTGGCCATATTTTGATAAAGACCACTGTAGTAGGGGAGAGGGGAGGAGTGAGGAGTTGAGAGAGCTTAGTCAGCAGTGTGTTTGGGGTGACAGACAGATGTATTGTAGTTAGCAGAACACAGTCAGGTGCAAGGAGGTCAAGTTGAGCAGTCCCTCCCACTCCAACATGGTGATGAGAGTGAGCTCGAACCCACAGCACCAAAGTCACACAGCAAGGTAGAACCATTGAACCACACTGAGTTAATGCCAAATGAACATGCACACCAGAGGCACTCAGCACTAAACTATACAATGCTGGGTTAACCACAAACCCACCACTGACCAACCTGCCATCCAGATGAAACCAACCCAGAGACAGGTGGGGATGCTTCACAGCACGAGCAACTCCTGCAAATATGTCTCTAACACCATCACCACTCAGTACACCACTCACTGACAGCGACCTGGGACTAGTCACTGACAGAGACTTGATGCTGGACTCACCACCAGAATACATGTCAACGAGACCAGCTCCCCCATCCAGACCACAGAGCCCTGACACAGATGACCATCTCTACTTAGGAATCTTCAGGACTGTAAGGCCAGCAGCCTCGACAGTATACTGTACAACCCCATTACACCAACACCATAATGACTTCTACCCACAGTACCTGGCACACCAGCACCACAGTACATGTCAGCACCACCCCTAACACTGGCAGTAATACCAACACTGGCACAAAGCATACCATGACCCAGAGCACTACATCCCACAATGGAAACCCTGAAACCATTCAAGGGAGATGAGGACAAAGCACAAGACCCACAAACCTTCTTGTGAACATTCAACCACATTATGAGACTAGTGGGTGTAACAGACGAAGGAGAAAAGATCAAAGCACTACTGGACTACATAGTACCATGGTCAGAAGCACAGCAGTGGTACAACAACCTAACATTGACACAGCTAGCATCCTGGGCAGAACTCAACAAGGCATTCAATGAACATTGGGAACTGCTGCCACATGCAGAGAAAATGCCAGAAAAATACCAGGAGGAACTAATGGCACTAAAATTGGAAGAGGGAGATGTCAGAATGACAAAGGAATTGAATGGGATGAAAGCTTGGACACATGTCATATTGGCAAGGGAGGCACTGCATCTAGTGAAGGCAGCTGGCATAGAGAGCAATGTGGGCCTAGTCAGAATCATTCACAAAGGTCTACCAAAAATCATTTGGAAACTGACCATGCAGAAGCTCACCACATTTGAAGATCTAACAAACATGGTGAAAAGTCTAGACATCGAGGAGGTACAAAGGGAAAAGGAGGATGCAGACAAACAGAGAAAGGAGGAACTAGATAAGGAGAACCAAATCCTGCAGCAGCAGAAAGCATCCCTGGCAGACCTGATGTCATGCCTCCAATGACTTGCAGTCCAACCACCCACCCACAATGTGTGAACCCATGCAGAGCTAACACCCAACCCCCCCACATGATATGTGATACAGCAGACTTGAAACCTGACAAGCTCACAAAGTCCACTCACTGATACACAGAAGGAAATCATACATCATAATGTCAATACACTGCCACACCATACAACAGATGCAATGGGGTGGAGAGCATACCAAGCACAAGCAACACAGTGGGGAAAGACACATGGAGAAGGCACATGAGTATCTGAAAACACACTATTCCCACTCAAACCAGGCATGGCAAGTATCTGTTCTGGAGAGTGCTACAGGTGCAGAATGCACAGCCATACCAGCAGAAACTGCCCAGTTCCTCCAGGAGATCCAATATGACTAGATGCATGGGAAACAGCATGGAGAGCACTATGTGGTAGAGTGCTAGGACCTTACAACAGAGCAACAGTAGTGGATGTCAGATTAGTGGACATGGAGGAGCAGGGAAAAGAGGAAGGGTTGTTGTAATGGATGGAACAGTGACCCACCAGTTCTCAAATGTACTCTGAGTATCACATGCGAGCCAGCATGTATCAAATGGAAATGACACCATCAATATATACACCATGCTTGTGCAGACAAAAGATACAATCATAAGTTAAAGGGAGAACTGTTCACACGCACCTGGCATCTCCCGAGCCGATGCTTATTTCACATATTTCGGCTAAGCCAAAAAACCACATGGCTTTTCGAACTCAGCTTCTCTGTGGTATGTTTCAACACAAATACAATGCATGCCAGTGCCGCAGTTCTTTCTTCCCTTTCCCCCACACTCCCATCTCCTCTGTGTACCTCCCCCATAGTATTACAACGAGTTTCCCTTGCAGTATATACAGTAGAGGTAGCATACAACACTATATAACACTATGTAAGCACCACTATGTGAGTGGCAAGGGTGACAATGTGCTTATGTGCATGGAACAGCCTCTTTTCCCCCAGACTTTGTGCTCTGTTGGCACAGGTTCTTCTGCCTGAGTGGTGAGATGCCTCCCCCTTTTCTGTCTGCCTGCTCTGAATGTGTAATGTGGTTCTTTCTTAGGTGTTCAAGGTGTAGTTGGAATGTTTTGGGTGCAGTAGTTCACATGTTCTGACATGGTCTTCAGATCTTTTCCTGGTACTTCCTTCCTGAGCAGCCTATTGCCAGTGGCTGCTTGCTCTGCTGTAGGTGACTGAGTGAACGCTGTAGACCAAGACGAGGTGGTGCCAAATCCCTGCTACCTGGCTGCATAGATTCAACTCTGTGTGTCTGCTGGTTGTTGAGGCCTCTTTGAGGCTGGGATCTCTGGCATCACAACAGAGTAGAGACATGTTTGGCAGGGCCTGTATAGGTCAAGTGGGGTCACCCCTACTTGCAGTTGCCATTCAATTTTGTCTCGGGCTTCCTGCCTTTAGCTCTGTCATATGTTGAGTTCCAGCAAAGTAGGGTCAGTCACAGATAGTGAAGCACAGTCCACTTTGTGCATTGGCTGTTCCCCTTGGACCTTCCCCCTGGACTTGGATTCCCCCCCCCTTCCCTTGGCTCTTTCCCACCTTTGAACCAACCTGCACTCTTCATCCTTCATGTAAGTCACTTTCCCCATAAATTTCTGATGAATCTCTGATCTCCACATTACACCAGGGCTACTCCTCCTACTTCCCCTCAGCAAGCACATGATGCTACTTGCCAATCTGAGCATGACCAGCATACTCTAGGCTCTCCCCCTCAATGTCGTTACCCACAAGCTGCTGCACCACCTCCTCCAGGTCTTCCCCATGCACTGCTGGTGTGTATACTTTCATTAGGAGATTATAGCCTAACAAAGCTAACCAACAATGATATTTCAGAATCACCCTCCTCTCCCTGTGGCTCAATATCCAGGTCTGCCATGTCACCTTATTGAACACCATGAAGTTCAACAATATCAGCACATGCACCCTATGACCCCCCCTCATCCACCTCCTCAACTCCATCATCCACCTCCCATTGCACCTTATCCCATGCATCCTGTTGCTCCCCTTGCTCATGGGTTCCCTCCACCTCTTCCCTTTGCAGTCCAGCCAGGCATGGAGGAAATGCATAGGCAATATTTTGGGTACCCTCCACCAGCTCACCCCCACTTGCTCCCTGCTGCTGATATTCACCCTCCACAAGTGGATTATGCAGCAGCCCTCCAGCAAAACTTTGAGCAGGATCATGCAGAACATCAACAGAGGCATAGGAGGCGACAAAGGGGTGCCCAGATCCATGATGATGAGGAAAGGGGACAGCTCCATGACTTGCAGTTACTGCAAGTACAGCAGCAGCTGCTACAACAACAGCACCAGCAGAGACAAAGGGAACAGCAGATTCATTTGCAGGAGGAGGCACATCATGCTCAGCATCAGAGAGAGCTGCAGCAACAGCACCACCTGTCCCAAGCACTAAATGAATTTGGAAGACTCTCAGCAGAACACTATGCTGAGGATGAAGAAAGACATCGTCTTAGAGCTGCTGAACAGAATCCTGGTGCCATTGATCTGGCATTTCCCATTCCTCCACCTCCTGGACCCCCTGGTGCTGACCCTGGCCCTCTCCCCCTTCCTCCCCCTGGACCCCCTGGTGCAGACCCTGGCCCTCCCCCCCCTCCTCCCCCTGGACCCCCTGGTGCAGACCCTGGCCCTCCCCCCCCTCCTCCCCCTGGACTCCCTGGTGCAGACCCTCCCCCTCCTCCTGGCCCACCCAATCCACTGCTACCACATCATCTTCCACCTGGTGGCAGGCCATATACTGAGCCCATCCAGCCCCACTATCTTGGACCTATGAGTATCCAGTGTCCAAACTGCCATGCTCTACATTTCATGGCTGAAAGGCTCAGCAACTCCAGCAGTGCAAGGCCACGCTTTGGCATGTGTTGCCTTCAGGGCCAGGTCAATCTCCCTCCCATAAGGAGGTGGCCCCCAGGTCTGCAGGCACACTTTGAGGACCCAAGATTTAGGGAGAAAATTTGTCAATACAATGCTGCTCTGGCATTTACCCCCTTGGGTGTCAATGCTGAACCTCAGACTCTTCAAGGGTCTGGGCCAATGTCTTTCTGTGTCCATGGTTCCCTTCACCACTTGATTGGGGCCCTTTTACCAGAGGCTGACAGGGAGCCCTCATATGCCCAGCTCTACATCTATGATCCTCAGGAGGCAACAGAGAGACATACTCACTGCAATCCACAGCTGGACCCTGCCATCATGCTAAGTCTCCACACCATCCTCATGGACAATCATCCATATGCCCCTTTGTACAAGCAGGCACATGACATCATGAGGGAAAAACCACCAGAGGAGCACACTGATATGAGGGTGTGTCTGACCCTCCAGCAGGGCACTGATGGTCGGAGATACAACCTACCAACAGTGGAGGAGATTGCTGCCATTGTTCCTGGGGATGGATCTGAGGAGGTTAGAGCTCAAAGGGACATCATCCTTCGACTTCAAGGTGGAGGATTGCACTGCATCAGCCAACTTCATCCTGCCTATCTCTGCCTGCACTATGTACTTCTGTTTCCTCATGGGGAGGATGGCTGGCACCTCAATATTCCTTTGCACAATCCTGGAGGTAGGAATTTGCATGCCAGGAAAGTGACTCAGCTTCTCTGGTATGCATATCACCTTCATGTCCATCCTCCTGCAGTGGAGCCAGCCAATCTCTTCCATGGTGGTAGATTGTTCCAGCAGCTGGTCTGTGATGCCTGGGCCTCCATTGACCAGTCCAATCTCACCTGGGTTGCCAACAACCAGAAGAAACTCAGAGTTGAGCTGTATGGTGGGCTGCAGGACAGGATGGCAGATGTTGGTCGCATGGTCATCCTTCCCTCCTCTCACAAGGGAAGTGTACGTTACATGCAGCAACTCCTCCAGGATTCTCTTGCCATCTGCAGGGAGTACAGAAAGCCTGATCTCTTCCTGACCATGATTGCAAATGGGAGCTGGCCTGAGATTGTGGAGAACATGTTTCCTGGTATGTACATGACTTGCTTTGCATGCATAGACTCATTTTTTCTGACATGATCCACTTCATTAGGGCAGAAAGCTGTTGATCAACCTGACCTGGTGGCAAGGGTTTTCCATGCCAAGCAACAGGCTCTGCTGAAGAAGATTTGTGATGGCTACTTTGGAACTGTGGCAGGCTTTGTGTACACCATCGAGTATCAGAAGTGTGGCCTCCCTCACATGCATCTCCTCATCTTCCTTGAGGACCAGGACAACATCCAGACTGTGGAGCAGATTGATGCTATCATCTCAGCTCAGATTCCAGACCCTGCCCTTCATCCCCAGCTCTATGAGATTGTCTCCAAGTCCATGCTCCATGGCCCCTGCAGTCCCCAAAGATGTCTGGAGAACAATGTCTGCAAAAAGCGCTTCCCAAAGTCATTCTGTGATGAGACTCTCATAAAGGAGGATGGCTATCCAGAATATGCTCACCCCCAGAATGGCAGGACTGTAGAGAAGAATGGTGACACCTTTGACAACACTCATGTGGTCCCTCATCCTTGAGAATTGCTGGTGGAGTTTGACTGTCACATCAACCTGGAGGTCTGTGGATCCATAAAGGCTGTCAAGTACATCCACAAGTACATCTACAAAGGTCCAGACTGTGCCACCTTGCAGACTCAGGGTCACAATGAGATTTGCTCCTACCTGGATGCCAGATACATCTCTGCAAATGAAGCCTGCCACAACATCTTTGAGTTCCCCATGCATCAGGAATGGCCAGCTGTATACTGTCTGCCTGTTCATCTCCCAGGCCATCAGGTTGTGGCATTCAGTGCTGAAGATCAGCTTGCTGATGTCATTGAGAATGCAAGGGATTCACCTCTTCTTGGATGGTTCAAGGCCAATGCAGATCCAGTCCTCATTGCTGCTGGTGCAAGGGAGCATCTCTACCAGGATTTCCCAAAGGGCTTTGTGTGGATGAAGACTGAAAGGAAGTGGAAGGTCTGTCAGAGGTACAAGGTCATTGGAAGGATGTATGCCATTCCTCCTACTGCTGGTGAATGCTTTTACCTGCATCTGCTGCTCACTGCTGTCAAAGGTGTGTTCTCATACATGCCACTCTGCTATGTATGACTTTTTGCTGACCAATTCATGTCTTAGGTGCCACCTCCTATGAAGACCTTCGTACTGTGAATGGTCACCTCCATGAAAACTTCAAGGAGGCTTGCCATGCTCTGGGTCTGCTGCAGGATGACAGGGAGTGGTTGCTGTGCTTGCAGGTGGCTGCTCATTTTTGTACTGGATTCCAACTGCGTCATCTCTTTGTCACCATCCTGGTTCACTGTCATCCAGTGGACCCTCATCTGCTGTGGGAGGAGTCCAGGGCCAACCTCTGTGATGATCTGCACCATCATCTCATCCATCACCTCCACATTGTAAACCCCACTGAGGAGCAAATCTTTGATTATGGCCTTCATCTCATCATTGAGGACCTTAGGAGGAATGGACAATCCTTAGATGACTTCCCTACCATGCCCAGACCCCAGAGGCAATGGCAGATTGATGAGGGGAACAGACTCATTGCTGAGCAGAGAGCATATGACCAGGAGGAGCTCCATCACTTTGTGCAAGCTGGCCTGCCCACCCTCAATCAAGAGCAGAGGGCACTCTATGATGCAGTCATGGCTTCAGTGCAACAGCCAGTTGGGTCTTCATTTTTTGTGCACAGTGGAGGAGGGTGTGGGAAGACTTACCTTGCCAAACTCATTGCTGCTTCAGTTCGTGCCAGCAACAAAATTGTCCTCTGTGTTGCATCCACTGGCCTTGCCTCTCTCTTGCTCCCTGATGGTCGGACTGCACACTCCTGCTTCAAAATCCCCATTCCCTGTCATGAGGGCAGCTCCTGTAACATCAAAAAGGATGATCTCAACCATCAGCTGCTTAAACAAACTGCCCTGATCATTTGGGATGAAGTACCAACTCAGCATTGCCATGTAGTGGAGTGTGTGGATCATACCCTTTGTGATCTCCTGCAGGAGGGCCATCCATTTGGAGGAATCACCACTCTCTTTGGGGGAGACTTTAGGCAAACTCTCCCAGTTGTTCCTCATGGATCCAGAGAGCAGATAGTGGGGGCAACACTATGTCGTTCCAACCTCTGGCCTGCACTTCAAGTCCATCACCTCCATCAGAACATGAGACTTGGAAGGGATCTTGAGTGTGACCAGTGGGCAGAGCAGCTGTTGCACATTGGTGTGACAGAAGGAGAGATAGAACTTCCACCCCACATGTCCTGTGGTGATGACTTGGACTCCCTCATCAATGCCATGTATGCAGACTTGCTCAACCCTCCTCAGAACCACCCTCCACAGCATCAGTACTTCTTGGATCACACCATTCTATCTGCCAGGAATGCTGAAGTCCATGAAATCAACTCCACCATTCTGGGGAAAGTTGCTGGAGAGAAGGTTGTGTGCAGGAGTGCAGACTCTGTCACTGACAACCAATATGATTACATTCCAAGGGAGGTGCTGAACACATTTGCCATCAGGATTTCCTCTTCATGAACTGGAGTTGAAGCCTGGTGCACCCCTCATGCTTCTTCGCAACCTGGACCCCATCCATGGCCTTTACAATGGTACCAGACTGGTCTGGGTCAGATCTACCCACCATATATTGGAGTGTCATGTGCTGCATGGAAGGGATGGAAATGCTAACAATGATGTGGTGCTGATCCCTCACATGGCTCTGGATGCCAATCAAGATGACTTTCCAGTTCCTTTGTGCCATCTGCAATTCCCTGTTCATCTGGCCTATGCAATGACCATCAACAAATCACAAGGCCAGACAGTCCAGCATGTGGGCCTTGACCTGAGGACCCCTGTATTCTCTCATGGGCAATTATATGTGGCTCTCTCCAGATGTACTCATCCAAGGAACATCAAAGTACTGTATGGTGGCCAAGGGCAGCAAACAAACAAAGCCACAAATGTGGTGTTCAATGAAATTTTTAGAGGATTGAATGTATGAATGTACCACACTATAGATGTCACTTGCTGAAAAGATATGTGAATATGCATATATATAATGTATCAACATCCATTGAACTATTTACCAGCTGATTGAAGTATTGTACAGGAAGTCTATGTCAGTGAATGGACTCCATGCCAATGAACACACTCCAAGCCAGTGAACATACCCAACACCAGTTCACAGCCCTGAGGCCAAAGGTCATAAGTATACTGACAAATATACCAGCCAGAGATCACTGATGTAGCCTGTCCCTCCCCCCCCCCCCAGCATATCTCCACTTATGAATTCTACCAATCTCTCTCTCATATTTCAGATAACACAGGGCTCAATCCACCCAAGGTTTGCTATTTTTTTTAATGGGCTGATTTGTGCTTATCTCTTCTATGTAGGACCAATACAAGCAGTTTCTTTGCATCATTCACCAGTGGTGCCACCTCAAATTGCTAAAATGTACTGGTCATGGCCATGACCCTCTAGGAATATCTAACACCAAACAAGGTGACTGCACCTTGCTTTGTCCAGCTTGTCCCCACCCTGGAAAGAATCTGCCACAGGATTGGAGAAGCATTAAGCCTGAGATACAGTATGCAATGTCCTTTCACCTTGCACTACGAACTGACCACATGCAGGTTTCTTTACAGCTTGTTTGTCACACTCAATGCAAATTTCTGACTTAAGCAGAGGGCACTCTCAAAGGACTCAAATGATCCTAGTCTTAGTGAAGGGTGGGCCTATTTTGTGGAGGAGAGCACATACAAGTCATACTTGAGTCATCATGTGAATGATGTCCAGGAGGTAAGTGCAATTCCAGCATAACGTCAACTGCAGCTTATGCACATTCAGAAAAGTACATGCTCAAGTCATAATGCCATCAACATGGCTGACACAACAGCCAGTTGGGGACTCAATGCAACTGGCATTGGGATTGTAGTTTGTGCTAGACATGGTATGAAGCTTGCAAATGGCATTGGAGATCTTCAGAAGGGAGAAAGGTCAGTGAATCCCCTTCTCGAGCACTGATGTCCTGAGATCATTGGGCAGATATGTGAATATGGATTACTTGTTTGCTTCAGCCCTTGACAGTACTACTGTCAACAGACTCAATATTTCATATGACATCACTTGCCAGTGGCACAGACCCCTCTACCAAAGGATGATGTCTCTACCTCAAGCAGTGCGACTAGACCTAAGTGCGAAACATGTCTCGTTTTTTGTACCAAAGTTCCATCTTCCTGCTCATATCATGCCTTGTCAATGGAAATATTCCTTCAACTGGACACATGGGGTTGGCTGCACTGATGGTGAAGTGCCAGAATGTGGCTGGGCCCATATAAACCCTGTAGGGTTGAGTACAAAGGTGATGGGGCCTGGCCATTGCTGTGATACAATAGACAACTTTTTCAGCAACTGGAATTGGAAGAAAACTATTATGCTAGGTAGGTGTATCATGGGGTATCATGTCAAGGTCATGAATCATATTGATCATGAATAGGATCTACAATCCATCGGAAGATCAGCGAGGTGATACTGCAATGGAATGAGCATCAAGAGGACTTTGAGGAACTTGAAAAGTCCCTTTTCACCAAATACCCTGAACAGCTTTCAACATGGTGGCAACAAATTGAAGATTGGGAAGATGACCTGTCCAAACCAAATCCTTTCAAAGTGAAAGAAATATGTATGTACTTGCGAATCTTCTGAGCATCAGTTGATTGATAGTTGGCATAGCAATTACTCAAGCTAACATATGCCTGCAGCTTGCAAAGGAGGAAGCCCGAGCTGCTCAGAGGAGTCCAGAACCTCCCCTCCACCCCAATATCTCGCCTAGTATTCTGATTAGTGCTGGGATTGGCCCAGAGGACCAACAGTAAGTACTAATTAATCAATTATTGTCCATACTCATCCCCCCATTAGATGGCAATTACAAGTTGATCTCACTAAACTTGGATTGCATGCCACAGATGCACAGAAGGCTAAAACGCAGCAGTGCAGCAATGCTCTCACCCATCACATTGAAGTGTGGACAAAGATGCATGCACTTTATGTCCCTGGTTCAGCCACCTTGTGAGACTTATATTACAGTGAAGGTGGTGGGAAGGCCAGTGCTCCTGAAGATTTTCCATTATACTTACCTTTGCAAGTCAACCACAAGTTTTCATGTGCTCATAATCTCAAATCAATCAAGTTTCAGCTGCAGGAAGGTCAGGCCAATGACACCCTCAATGAGCTCTGTCAAGCCTTGTGGTCCAGAGTGTACATGTTAAAATTCAAGGATCGCTTTCTGCATGGCCAAGGTGCAAACACTCATGTTGCAACTGTCTGAAGAATGTCAATGCCAAAATAGGTCTAAGCATGGCAAAGTATCATGCTGCCCATCATGTGCTCTGTACATTAGGTCCCTTGCTGGGTAAAGTTGGATGGAAAACCACTCTCCAACCACTAGCAGATGATGATGTCCATTCCATGAGTGGTGAGGATGATCAGGCAAGTGAGGGTAGGTGATGGCTTTCATGGATTTGGCTATCCTGCAGGTATATGGCAGAAGATGCAGATGATGAGTCTGATTGTGGTCTCCAAGAAGGTAAAAGACTTCTTCTGGAGTCTATGTACAATAGCCTAACAACCATTTATCTAGCCATCTGGATCGAGTGGTGCAAAGCAAGGGCCAGGGCTCACCACTGGGCAGAGGAAGTTGACTTGTTACTTGAAGAAAAACAGCAGACACTCCAATTCCTTGAATGGGATGCAATGCATTGGGCAGAGAGGGCCAAGGCAATCACTGATTGGGACAAACCACTTAACAAAGGTTTATGAGCATATGCAGAGTGCCAGGCAAATATATGCAGGAGGCTTGGGGTTTCTTTTATGCATATGTGGCATGATGCACAGGAGTTCTCAGACATAACATATAGTGAAGTGCCTGTGAATTAAAATCCATAGTGTCGAGTATCTATGACTAGTCTGTAAGTATCCAGAGTTGATGGTGTTGCAGTATGGAAAAGTATGGGGCATCAGACCTATCACTGTATATCATTCTTCAAGCTGCATATAGTGAAAATTTTGTTGCAGTTTGCACTGGCTGGGTACAATAGACGCAGGCATTACAGTGGTTAGAGTACTTACTAGAGGGTGGGCACCTGTCATCACCATGGGGTGCATCACACATGAGATTCCTTGCATTGCAATGGGTGGATGCACATAACACAGCGACTATGCACCATACTAAAGGCTGTATTGCAATGGCTGGAGCACCAGTCGAAAGTATTGCAACACTACATAGCAATGTTGTGAGCTGGACTATTGGCAGGCAGGCTGAAGGTATTGCAAGTTCAGTTCAATTAGTCAGTGAGCTTTTCAACTTCATTGCAACATGGGTGCAGAGTGACCCACAGAAGAAAACTATCACAAATTTTGCAATAGGTGCATATGATAACTAAAGTAAATATTGCAACAAAGACCTGGGATGTGGTGGACAATGAGTCCAAGTAAATAGTTCCACTAGTAATATGTGTACTGCCACCAGGTTCAATATACTGCATGTTGCTATTAATGAATATGTTGCACTATGTTGCTGCAGCAGTAAGCTCTCAAGCTCATAGGTGGGACTATGTAGCCTATGTAGCCTATATAGCAGTGGCACTACTGTAGTTACACCTACACTACACCCAACTGATAGTGATATGTAGTACTATGTATCCATAGCTGGGACTACAGTTGACTACATATCAGGGACTTATCTACCATGCTACAGGTGCTATGTAGGCTACATAGTACTATGTAGTCAAGTGGTTTTTTCCTGATGTCATCATCTCATCCAACCCTGTCATCTCATCCCTAGGTTCCCAAATGAGGCTGTCAATCCACATTGGACACAAGGCCACGCAATGACAGATGCCAGCATATTCTATCTGAACAAGTACATTGATTTTAGGATTTTTGATCAGTATCAAAATCATTTCTAATCATTCCTGGCACTAGCTACATGCAGGGATGACTGCTTCAGAGGTGGAGGTGTGGGCAGGTGGGTGGGACAACTGAAAGTCATACACACGTAGGTAACAGTGTTACAATATGACCTAATCCACATCTTGCATATAAATGTGTGGGGGTACTACGTATCGTAGTGAATGATTGATGCTCACATGTAATAGCTTGTATGGGCTGATATATTCATGGTGAAATTCTGATGGATATCTGTACATAAATAAGATGTTTAGTGGTGGACGCGGTAGGTGCCATTTGATGCTTGTACATTTACTTCGAAGCCATTTGATGCACTCTGCTGCAAGGTAGATAATCCATTACAAGTCTCGGTTCTTTTGATTGTAGTACGTCCAACTAGTGCATTCCTACTCCTCTGTCACAATGTTTCATAAAGCTTTGTCAATCCAATTCCAGACCACTCCTGAGCTCAGCGGCCATGAGCAATATACTAGTTCTTATCCTACAACCAAGTGTATGCTAGTGTAACCAATGCCGCATGCGAACATTTCTGTTGCTGTTTAGTCACGGTCAAAATGACCTGGCAAAAAAGTTCAGTTTCAGTGATGTTATTATACCGGAGACTACGACAACAGGCTTTCGGGCTTAGCACAGAACACACTCACCACCGACGCCTGGCATTCAAAATCAAACGTAGGGAGCTGCTGTTCGCGATACCTTGCACTTCGGGACTACTTCCCAAGGCATCTTCGCACCACCAAAACTTGCAGTCGTTCAGCACGGAGTTGGTGTTCCCCCTTACGGTACTCGGGGTGAGTGTGACTTACCCCCAGTCAACGAGTTGATGCTTCCCCACTAGGTTTTTTCGTGAAGGCAGGTGAAACAAGCTTGGTAGAGTGTGCGGTGATTTTTACCGGCGGTGATCGCGTAGCTGCTCGAGAGAAAGAGTATCGTGCAACACGTTCCTAAAAGCGTGGACGTTATGGCCGTAGAGGGACTACATAGTTCACAAAGGATCAACAGTTCGCCATCGCCCTGCTTGCACAACGAAAGCAATTCTCAAGATGGTAAATTCTGCTCGGCGGACCAGTTCTGCAGTGATATCCTGTCCTTCATGTCATTCAACGGTCACGTCGCTGATACCTCACATTCGCGAATTTTACGGATAACCAAAGCCGGAAAGGTGCAGCCTTGCGGTCGCGACGCTGTCGAGCTGCGTATTACCAGACACTCGGTCTCGATGGTAGTAGTATAGTCCGACGGATCCCGAGGATGGCAAAGATGTATAATCTAACATCTCAGTGGTAATGGCTACACTAGGACTGGTAAGGGTACACCAGCGACATTCAACTCCGTTGTGCTGGACCATATCAATCAAACGGAACAGGTCGTATCCCAGGCCCCTCGATTTTCTTTCCTTCCTCTCTTTCCTGCGCAGCGGCAAAAGCACTCGGGATAGGTATCCCACAACAGTCACCCCATCCTTCGTGGACATGTCCGCCATGTGTACGCTCGTTACCTGTCGCGGATGGCGGAGGGGGGCCCTCGTATGGGAGGATAGACCCGAAGAGGAAGTGTTGCATGACGGGGAGCTTGCCTAGTACCTCCGCTTTGTACATCTTGATCATGCCTGCGTTGACCTTGTCCCATGTTTTTACCTGTGTAATGAATTTTGGAAAGGGAATTGCGGTGGTTTGAGGATTGAGTATATGGTGTCCTGAGAGACCACGTACAGCTGAAATGTCGTCTAGCATAGGTGAATGCCACCGGAGAGAAGCAGTTTTTATCTGAAATGCCCTTCGGTACAAAGATCTTCGCTGACACGTACGGGGATGGACGGACGGAATTGATAAACCTGATACAAACAAAGTACATGTAATCGTTGGCAAGCTCGTCGACAACCTCGTTATCATGGATCGCTTTTGGGCAGACGTACTTGTGCCCTGAGCAAAGCCAGTCAACGTCGTCAGGAACGGAACGGCTTAAGCGGAAACGGAAAATAAGCGTACCTCTTGGTTGAGCAGATCCAAACAGGAATGGCAAGAAGTGATAGTCATCGAGGCCCCATACACCATGGGACCCAGCCGGCTCGAGCCAGTACGTCGACTGGAGAATGCGCATCACCTGGATATACCTGAGGTGCCCTTTTGTTAAAATGATCCGTTCCCTCAAGCCACGGCAGCGAAACCCACCGCCAGAACGCCCGAATGACCAGCGCGATATGATCACTCTCACCGAGAACGCCGATCCGCTCCAAACACATGCTGGAAAGTGGGAATATACAAGAACCAACCTGAGCTTGTGTCAATGCGCTAACAACCAACACAAAAAGTTTAACTCCATCCCGCTTCCATAACCGATCCGTTCGCGATTGCCCCATGCATTGACAAAGTACGCCGATACCTCTGCAGTGGCATCTTCCGGGAAGTGAGGTAGAGTAGCATGCAGAGAATGTGTTAACTAGTTAAAGCGTACGGAGATCAGCAGCGCGACGATCTACTTCGGCAGCGGACCCACATCTCCTACTTTGTCATAGAATATCCTGAACGCGGGGTTACCAAACCGTGAAGCTTTGTTGTCCATGGGAGGCGTATCCTTGACCACATCTTCGGCCTTGTCTAGAATCTCAAGAATGGCCTTGACGCCCTAGTTCTCCGTGAGGAATAAAAACTTGAGGAATGACGCAGAGACGCACGGGCGATATAGATACTTGATCCGTGAGTTTACTCCAGTAACTGAGTTGTTCAAGGCTTCGATGTAGGTCACTATGGTGTTGTAGGTGTTGGACGATTGAAACGCGGTTAACTGTAGGTTGGATAAGATGCATTTGCGGGGTGCTTGGAACGTCATGTCAACACGATGACAGGTTGCACTTGGTCGAGGATATCCGACTGGGAAAGGTAAAACAGCCCCTATCACGACAACAAGTGCAGTAAATCTGGTCTGGACTGCTTCTTCCCTGATGACTTGCTCCTGCCTTTTGCAAAGGACTTTCCTTAGAAACCTGGTCTAGCCTTCGACTTTCCTTTGCCTTTCCGCTTATCATTCCCCCTCTCGTTTCGCATAGCAATGTTATCCGCTTTCTTTTTCTGTCTAGCTGCCATCTGAGCTGCAACTTGCTCCTTCCGCTCGTCCCTGCAGGTCGGTGACAATGAGGCATGTTCGACCACTAAAAGAGGATGTCGTGGACTCACCATTTCTTCTTACCTATTACCTTCTCTTTTTCTTTCCGCTTGACCGCTTTTTTCAGAAGAGCTTCATTATCCTGTACCTTCACACCTTCGATTCGTGCCTCTGCCTTTGACCATCGCTCTCTCTCCTGAGCGGACTCACGCTTCTCCTCTGGAAAGGATGCAAGCTTCTCTTTACGCGCCGACATCTGTGACAACGCTTGCGTCGGATTATTGGACGACTTGAGCTGCGCAACTTTCTTGCTCGTGGAACCTGCAAGAGCGGAAAACGCAATGTTCGTGAGAGGGGCGTGGTGACGATTAGAAACACCCGCAGAGGGGCCGGAATCTTGCACAAGTAACTGATTCTTTTCCTTTCTCATCAGGTAGACGTTCCCGTGACACAGAATATTTTCGCACACCTTAGTAGATCCAGCGTTGGTTTTTGCATCTACAACTTTTTTCTTTCCCTTCGCTTTCTCTTTCTCGGCTTTCTCCCTCTCCTTCGTCTCTTTCCTGTGCTTCTCTCGAAGTATCGCACGTTGTTTTCTTCGTTCTTCTAGTAATTCATCTCTGCTACCTGGCTCGCCGGCGCCACCCCAATGCAACGTCGCCATACGTGCATGAAGTTTTTCTCTGAGCACTGTTACGCTCTCGGTACGACGCATCGGTACCATTTCAGTTGGCCTTTCCTCGTCTTCTGCGCTCGGCCGTTCCCCAGCGTCATCCAACTGCATGTCATCATTCCCTTCGTCTTCGTCACCATCTTCATCTTCAGAGACTGAGGTTGACGAATGTGGAGGTGTGGTAGGATCGTGTTTTCTCTCCTTCGTGTTTCTAGAGTTTTCAAGTTCGGCGGCAGCTTCATTTTGGAGGTCCACGATAGACTTGTGATTCGCCGGATCGAGCTACAAAAAATAAAATAAAATAAAGGGTCGGGAGTCAAAACTAATTTCTCCACGACAACATACGTCCACACCTTTCCGCGCCGCGCCTTCTTGGAAGCCTCTTTCACGACTTGTTTGGGTGGCTTCTTGTTTTTGCTATGTTTCATGTATTTACTCGACGTCTACGTTGGGACGGCGGGTAAGAACATGAGCAGTACATGAATTTCCGTGGTGTACAACGGTGCCTGGGGGCCACCTTCATCGTCGTCTTTGACAAAGTAGTATTTTGGAGGGATAAGTCGAAGTAGCGCCTCGTACGTGTCGTTGCGAGTCTCGATGGAGGCGCGAAGGACATTGGCTGGCGTTGGCATCGTCGTTGGGCTCGACTCAGTCGTCTGTGCATGGTCACCGACGGCTTACATCAGCAGCAACTCATGGTCTGGTGACTGCAGCGCAACTTCCGACGTGTACCGCTCATGCCATGAGACTGATACAACGCATCGCAACTCCCCTCTTCCTATATCCAACCCGTAAGCGTAAGATTGAGAAATGACAGTGCAATGAAGCTGCCGTTCAAGAGTATTCTTGAGGAAGGTGAGCGTGAACAACCACTCTCCGAATTGCCCTCCACATTCTCAGGTTACAATTTCCAGTCGCGGCACGACTCATTCGTCGTCGTTTCGTAGGTATTACTTTACCTTACGCCAGTAGGGAGCTGAAGTGCAAGGGAGACCTGTCGCATTCGCCGGAAATTGCCAAGCAGCCCCTCTGTATCTCAACGGAGATGTCAATCCAAGTAGACTAAACGTTGCAGTAACAGTATTGGTCCCTCCGCTCTCGTGGAGATCCATCCCGTAGATGACTTCTAGCACTTCTTCTGAAGCATCCGCCGTGACGTATGCACTATACCTGAGACGGAAGTAGCACTCTATATCATTTCCTTCATGCCCCACAGCCGAAGTAGGCATAAATCGAGCAGTGAACGCGTCTTCGAAAAGACGGTCGAATGTGGGAAGGGGATCGTGGCCTTGGAAATGCATAAAGGAAGACATGGTATGAGCGTGGGTGGTTGTCAGGAGAGGGGTTGTCGCCTAACCGTTCACGGCGCTCAGCCCTGGCCTCATTCTCGACTTCTCATGTAAACCGTTTCCCCCGGAGGGATGTGTTCGATGCATTGAGTTCTCCCTTTTGGTGATCACCGTCTGTGCTGTTATCACCGAAAAAGGAAGAAACCCTTGTTTGTGCTTGTACAACCTCGCCACTCAACACGGTGCAATATGACACAGCACACTCAGTAATTCTTTCCGATCATCAGACGCGGGTGAATCTGAACAAGAACTCCATTGGGTAAGCGGGATCCGTCTGTCCATTCCACGGAACAGGATCAACGTGGACCTGATATACAACACTCGTGAGATGTAGCGGCTCAAGATAATGGACAAATCTTACTTGTCCGAACTTTCCCTCCGGGGGCGCAGTCCACGCAGATCCTAAGACTTCGTTTTGGACACTAGAAGGCAAGGTACGTCAGGATCTCAATAGGCATGCGTCAATAGTATTAAGCAGCTTACAGGTGCGCGTCCTGTCCATGCGCCAACGTGAGCACCCATCCCTGGGGAGACACAATCCATTCGACGAGACGGCCGTTGTCGTTAACGAGAGCGCTGATCTGGTAGAGACGTCTCTCCGGGTCCATCAGAGTGAATGTCACGCTCTCGTTATGTTTTCCAGATGCAGTGACGGTCATCATACACGTCCAGTATACAGTACGCAATGTGCGGGAGTCAGCAATCTGGGCACACATGACAGCAGCTACCTGTTAAACGTTAGTCTCGAAGAAAAACAACGTCGTATCCCAGTGAGCACTTACCAATGTCTAAGTATCATCGAGTCTGACGGGAGTCGCCTATGGCATCCATACATCTAAGCAACGAAACGGCCGAAGAGACACGTCGCCAGAATTGGACCGAGAGTCAACTTTGCATAAAAGCCGCCACTCAACGTGGCAGGAGGACGAGGATAACTGTGATCGGGGAGCATAGGGGAGCTGCGATCAGTAGAAGGGTTTCTATTGTTCATGCTTGAACATAGGAGGGGCGCACATACTCATATTGCCTAATAGTCCGGTAGGGGTGGTCAACAACTTGACAACAAGACTTCGGGCTCGGCAGATGGGAGGGCTACGTTAGAACTATGTAGAAACCCTCCAGAAATGATTGCGTATCGCAACAGACCTGTATTCGGCGGTAAAGGGGCGACGTCCACGCGGCGATGGTCAGAATGTCCATCTCGCTGGGTGATGCATGCGTTGACAACCCCACCGATAGGGAAGTGAAGGTCTGAGGGTATCAGCGAGCTGTGTTGATGCTGCGAAGCCCAGAGTTGCCGCGACCAAGTGTGGGTTAGAGGGCAATTGATCCAGACCAACGCCACACCACGCCTCCGACACGTTTCCTCCAACCCTCGTCCCATGTACGGTTTCGCACAAACAAAAACACGGGAATTTGTGGAGGCGTTGCTGGAATTGGAGTGCTATACCGCCAAAATAACTTGATCATGAAGAACGCGATGTGAAGTCGTTTGCACAGTCGATAACATGAGGAACGTGCAGACTATATATTGGGCACTGCAAATAAGCCTACGAAGTACCGTTCATTTTCCCTCCGAACTCGGGTGCTTGTAGCTTTTCAGCGACAACAATGGGTGCGTACCAACAGTCAGAGAGGCTGAGGCGACCGGATTGACAGCTTGTTGTGATGGTTAAGCTACAAAACCAACTGACATTGCATCTCAGAGTGACGTATGGCCAGTCGCCTTTGCGGACGAAAATCACATCATAGGAGGAGACTTTAGTGGTTGTATTCGTCGATGGAAGATTGAAGATGGACTGCAACAGGGTCCAACCATGCTGGCGAAAGCCAGGATCTATTCCGTCGTCGTTTCCCAGGATGGACGGTGGATCGTGACCGGAGACAATGGAAAGAATGCGATCGTTTGGAATGCGGCCACTCATGAAAGAGTGCTCGAGCTCACAGAATGGCATGTATGCGCGGTCGACATCTCAAGCGACTCTACCAAAGTGGTCTCGGTGGGTGGCGACACCGTTCAGATATTCAGCTTCCCTTCCGGTACCCGACTCTTTCCTCCGTCCCGACACCACTGGGTCTGTGCTGTCAAGTTCTCCCCGGACGACAGTCGAATTGCTACCGTCTCGACTGACAGCGGTATTCGCGTCTACGACAGTTGCAGTGGAAAGATCATGTTCGATTCAGGTCCCAAGGGGTCAGTCAGTTCATGGCCGGCTACGAGTCCGCTGGCCTGGTCAGCTGATGGCCAGCACCTGTTCGTCGGGAGCAGAGGCAAAATCAAGTGTCTCAACGTTGCCAATTCTTCTTCTTCAGAATGGTCGATCCATCAAAAGCAGTCTCTAGTATCTATAGCAACTAATGGCAGATTCATTGCATGTTCCGCAGGTACATCGGTTTCGCTGTGGGATTGTGCGTCCCACAAGCAGATTGGTTGCATTATCAAGCACACTGCGGAGACTTACTCTGTTGCACTCTCTCAAAGCGGGAAGTATCTTGCGTGTGGAGTCGGCGGGAATATCACAATTCACAATCTCAAAGATGTCCTCCTCCCTAAGTATTTCGACCACGATGTGAGTGTACATCTAGTCATGAAACTTGTGTCACTAAAAATGACTATACTGATCTCGTGCCCGGCGTGACGCTTCAATCTGCCGGAAACTAAATACATTCAGCTTCCGCTCCTGCGTGTGAGCAACGAGGCCCTCGAGTCATGGAAGCACGACCCGACGAAAACCGAAAAGCTACTTTCAGACGAGATCGCAAGCGCCTCAAGTCCTAGCCACTACGTCCTAGCAAGCCGCGCTCTCATACGAGCGCGTTTGAAATATTTTGCACCTGCGGTAAAGGACGTACAAGATGTGAGTCTACTTGCAATTCTTACTAGATCATGCGCATGTTCACCTACACGCACTTCAAGTCCCTCCGGGTTCAGCCATCGCCTATTGGCCATATCGCAATGGCAATTGTTCTACTCGGCCAGGGAAACCGAGGGGGCGCTCTGTGCACATTTGACCTTGCCTTTCATGACTGCGAGCTGTGCGACATCAGATTTCTCTTACTATTGAAGGTGCGTCAGGTTATTTGGACCATCCCCACAAATAATCTGCATTCCACCCAGCTGATCCTCGTGTTTGAATCGGGAAATCGAGAGGAAGCAGTAACGCGTGTGGAGTACCTTGCTGCGAGAGCAAGCGATGACAACGATAACGGCTCTACCTACCTTTACACTCAGGCACGTGCTTCACGCAATGCACACATGTAAATATCACCACTGATTTATTCCTAAGGTCCTTGGAGTTATGTACATGGAGCAGGAAAACTACAGGCGTGCGATACCATTGATCAAGGGCGCGAATAAGCTGAGCCTGAAGGGCAAACAATATCTTCCACTAAAGACGATCTCGCTCGTGGGTCTCCTGCTGCCACTTTCTGCTGATCTAACCCTCCAAAAAGGTATTTGGGTGGAGTTTCAACGGACTGGATATCGTTGCTCAGCAACGTCTATGTGAAAGTCTCTTTGCTGAACAACGTACGGCAGAAGCTGTGGGTGTTCTCCTCGACATCATCAGGACATTATATGGGGAGGTCCAGGGGAACAAGGCAACCGTGGACTGGATCGCGGGCATGTTTTACAATTGTTAGTCTGATTAACGTGCGCTTTAACCTCCTTCATCAGACTTCACCAAAAAATGCGTTAGAACACTTGAGGATATTGGCGATGAAGCCTTTAGATCTGGAAAATATGACGATGCCATGACACAATATTCTGCTATGTTGTCCCTCAGTCTTCCGAGTCCCGTAGGTCTGCTTCTCAAACGGAACAGAGCCCTGGCGGCAAAAGGATTGTGGGAAGATGCACTACAGGATGCAAACGAGGTGTGCATGGTATTCTTGTAGAAGTCGACTGCCTACAATTTCTGAATAGGCAGTGAAAACAGACCCCTCCGACCCGTGGGGCTATGAGGCCAAGCATGTGGCGCTTCATGCAATGAGACGGTATGACGAAGCAATTGATGCTTTCAAGTCTATGCTGCACCTGATCGAACAGTCCCATGATCCTGGAATTCGGCGTATGTACTTCTTGTATGAATGTAACGTCCACAAATGATGGTTTCACAGAATTGCGCAAGAACTACATTTCTCCATCGGAAACGATTGTCGCAATCGACCTTACCGTTTGCGAGATTCTCAAGAGCTGTCCCCTTGTCGTGATCGATGTCACGACTGGTTGCCTTTGCCATGGTCCAGAGCGGATGCGTATCTTCAAGGCTGACCCGACATTCAAAGAACTTATTTTATCCATGACCAAGCAACTGGACAACGAGCGGGTCCTGCGAGTGGTTGCTAGTTTTTTCGGATATGTCATGTTTTCGCATGTATGGCAAGGGAACGAGCCGTCATTCCAGGACGTCAGCCTAGTCAAATCCGTATGGAATCTTCCCGAAACGCCCCTGAATGAGAAATTACGCGGTTTCTGCAAGGAGGCACGCAGACTTGGCTACAATTGGGCGTGGTCAGATACATGTTGTATCGACAAGGCCACGAGCTCCATCCTTAATCTGTCTCTAACATCTATGTACAAATGGTATGCGAATTCAGCAGCCACGGTCGCATTCCTTGCCGACGTAGCGCATCCATCGGAGCTCGGGGATCTTTCACGTAGTTCCTGGATGACGCGGGCATGGACCTTGCAAGAGCTTCTTGCACCGAAGGTGATGCTCTTCTACGACTCCGAGTGGAAGCCATACCTCGGTGACACTAGTACGAATCACAAAGAATCCCCAGAGATCATGCGAGAGCTAGCGAATGCTATCAAGATTCCTCATGGAACCATCGTCACGTTCTCTCCAAACGATCTCGGGGTGCGTGAAAAACTTCGCCTCGCTTCGACACGCAATGCCACGGTCGAGGAGGACGTCGCATACTCTCTCATTGGTATCTTCAAGTCGGATATCAGACCTAACTACGGAGAGGGAGCCGATGCTCTTGGACATCTCCTGGAGGAGATAGTGGCCCGCTCTGGCGAGGTTACTGTGCTTGGGTGGTCAGGGAAGTCATCGTCATACAACAGTTGCCTCCCAGCTTCCATAGTCATCTACAGTCAAACTCCCCATAACCCCCCCTCACTCGAAGGGGAAGAAATGAACGCGTGCGTTGCAAAATTGCACGGCGAGTTGCCCAAGAAAGATGCCCTGAGCATCTTTAAACGGATCAACTCTCTTCCGGCTGCCCTGTTTGCTGCCCGACGTCTACATCTTCCATGCATCATCTTCCCTGTCAGGGGGCTCGCTACGCAGGAACCACGTAGAGGCAATGAAAAATTGTACCGTGCCGAGGTATCAGGGCTTGGAAATGTGGAGTTCATGACCGCAGATAATCTCCCACTGCAAAAGCGGCAGGAACTCGTCTTCGTGCATCCGTGGATTAGTCATATCCGAGGTCCAAGTAGTTGGGTTACCTGGGAAGATGACTCAGAGTCTGATACTGACTCTGATCCGGGTTCAGATTCGAATTCTAGGTCGGGCGCACCTCCGGATGAGCGCTACGCCCAAGCACTGCAGATGATTGCTCGCCTCGGACAACCGTTCAGTGCCCTGCTTCTCATACAGCAACCAAATCGAGAGTACAAGAGGGTGGCTGCAGAGAACGAGATTGTGGTCTCGGGACTCGGAACAAACATCACCTCCAAGAACATTCGAGCGCAAGTCTTGGAAATCCTGTAATGTATGTGTTGGGGTTTGTCCTCAGCTGCTAGTTTTCACTTGAAGTCGGTCTGTCTCCATCAGGAAAAAAATACTTACCTAGGTAGCTCTATGTAGCTTCTATAGCATCAACAGTGCCGTAGTTAAGTCCCCTATATGTAGTTGCTGTAGCCAAGGAGTCAGATTATGTAGCACTTCTTAGCACCAGTAGCATGCCTTGATATTGTGTGACTACTGTAGCCAGTGTACTATATGGGCTACCCAGACTATGTATTTACAGTAAGAGAGCCCTAGGTTTGACAAGTACTACCACCATAGTGGTGTCCTACTGCAGCTGCAATGCACACTGTAACTATTGCAGCCTTGGTAAGCCACTATGGAGCAGCATAGACATCTGGCCACCATATACATATTACCATTTTGTACAATATTGGCTTTGTAGATTAGCTTGTACACATGTGGTATTGCTTACAACATGAAAAGGGTATACTATATCCACCAGTACACTTAAACAATGCCCTGATTGGACTCATCCTCTGTAGTAGAACCCTCTTCATGCTCCTTAATGGTGGTGGCAATGACTTGTGCAGATACAGTAACCCCCATCTGTGCTGAGAGGGGTGCTGCACCCAAATGGATGCTACAACATATGACAGATTCAGTTAACATTGCTAATATATGGACTTGTGTATACACACCATCCAACTTCATAAAGCCTTGTGCAGCTGGCTGGCATGAAATTGTATGTCTTTATGGCATCCTCAAATGCTTGTAAGCATTTGAGGTGCAACTCATATGTGCCACAGTACTCTTGTGTGGTAAAGGGGATATCTGTCCACATACTTGTCATCCACTCATCTATGCAACACTCAATCTAGTGGCTGACCATGTCAATCATTTTGCCTACTCTGGTTCAAGTGCAGTAGATGTACTGCACTTAAGATCAATGCCAGAGCCAGATAGGGAAATGGCCTGATATGTTTATGGAACATGACTCTGTTGTCATGTTTGTTTGCAAACCACATCATATTAACTGTTTTTTGTATGAGTGGTGCCTTAAGAAAGCCACAATGCCCCTCTTCATCTGTGGCCATATGCTATAACATGAGTTAGCACTAGCAGTGATAGTGAGCAGATACATGGAACCTTGAAGGCAAAGTTCATTCCCTCTTTGAGGCTTCCATGAGACTCTGATTCTTCTTGATGGTGCTCTTGCTTTGGCTACTGTGAAATCCATAAATTGCCTCAACCAATGGACATGATTTTGACTTGAGTTGACAGCACACTTGTGATCCATGACTGGTGACCTATGAACCATGTATATTATGTCAATATATAAAAAGGAGATATCACATACAATTTTTGCCAGCTGGGGGGTTTGGGCTAAATTCACTCCAGTAGACTTACTTGCCCAGGCCCAAGACAAGTCTAAGATTGAAGTCTCCACAATGTGGTCAGGCATAGGACACTTGGCACACAATCTTGCATGATGCTCCCCAATCACAGTCATCATAAACTCTTCCATCACTTTGTCATAGTTTCTTGTATGGGGTTGACCCTCATGTTTGACAAGCTTCTGTGCTTTCACCACCACAGGATCAAAAATGTCTTCTTTGGAAGACTCCTGATGCTGCTTTGTAGTATGGACTAAGTTATCACTGCTGTAATGATATATGATTGGAATGAGACATTACAGTGAGCAAGAATAGACTTCCCTTTCATTGATAACTGATGGCATGTCCTCCAATGTAGGGAGTGAGTACTCCTCACTATGATATTTCTTTTATTTTATAGCTTTCACTTTCACTTTTACCTTACTGTTTTTACTTTCTTTTCTTTTGTTTGTGTTCTTTTACTTTAGACTTTACTTAGCTTTGAGAGTGGACACTTGATGTGGCTTATATAAGCCTGTGTGCACCTACACTCCACTGTAACTACTTACAGAAAAGAATAGTGAAGTTTTGAGTTATGAGTTTGAGTTTGAGTTTGAGAAGGCCTTGAAGTCACCTTCTGTTGCATTCAGATAGATCTCAGACAGCCTTGGACATTTTCCTCAGACAGAATTATCTTCCAGGCTATAGAAGCCCCTTTGGAAGACCTCACCCCTTCAGATCTCTCTTGTCCATCCTCAGTGTCTCTTTTCCAGATTCTTCACCACTGGTGTAGAACTACTAAAGTACCTTTCCTTGTTCTTCTTGTGTTGGGTTGACTGGCAATCACTGGATGAATGGGGGGTTGAGCATGGTTCTTCCTTGTCCTCAGATGCTGTGATCCCTCCCTGCTATGAGCTTAGTTTATACTCTATTTGCCTTATGATGTGGAACTTACTGTACATCAATGTCTATTGTTGCAGGGGGGGCCCTCAGTATTTTGTTTTTGCTATAGTTGAGATGCTCTTTACTTCCACCACTAAGCTTTGTCATGATGACATGGCTGGTCAATTAGGATGTAGTAGCCTAGTGTTAGCAGATTTTAAAGGGCTGTAAAAGAAACTAACCTGAGACCTGTTATCTCCATTGTTGTCATTGTCATTGCCATCATCATTATCAATGGTATTCTGGTCATCACCAGCCAATACTTCTTATTCATCAGTCCTGCTTCCATCTTCAGCCAGCTGATGAAGATGAAGGCATTTTCATTCTCTTTGGGCTTTGATCTCACAATGTTCAGTGAGCTCTTGTTGCTTGGCTGTTAACTGCTTTAATTTCTCTGATGGGTGGCAAGACCAACCACCTGGCCCCTCTAGCCCACAAGATGCTAACTACATGTCAGTATGAATGCTGATGGTGCAGGCCGACCTACTGTCAGCATTTTCCTTGTCTGAGTAGCCATGGACCTTGATAATACTTGGCATCAGACTTGATCTGGAGATAAGAAAAGTGTTGAGGTCAAACTTGATCTGGAGACAAGGTTAGGTATGATAAAACTCACTTGCTTTTAACTACATCTGGCTGTGGTATTGTTTGGAGGAATCAACAAAGATGGGGGAAGGAACATGAATTGTGATGTGGTCATGAGCATAGGAAGGGCCAGTTGAAAAGAAAAAAAAACCTAGAAATCATATGTCAACAGCAGGAATCAATGAAGATGGGGGGAGGAACATGAAGTGTGATGTGGTCATGAGCATATGAAGGGCCAGTCAAAAAAAAAAACCTAGAAATTATGTGTCAGTGGCAGTGGCTCCAAGTGGACTAAGTGGATAATGATCATCAATATGCCAAATATTGAGACCTGTCAATGGTATTAACAACAAAAAAGGAAGAGGCAGCTATGAGAGCAGATGAACTTATGCAGATAACTCACCTATGCATGATGCCTACTTACCATTGTCAATATCACTTGAAGCCAATACCTACAGCTTCAGGTGTCATGTGACATCTTGCTCAGACACCTACCTGCTGCCAGTTATGGATGAAAGTTCTTGAATGACCAGTGACAGTGGTATCTACAGAAAAAGAGGATCATGGTATGGACATCATGCTGTAGGGAGTGGGTGCTCCCTAGTAGGAGATTGGATGGTATAGAGGTGTTGAGGATTTATTTTATTTTTCTAAGGGGCATGATCCTCATTTTGTACTTGGGATTGGGACTTAGGTGCAAGGTGAGAGGTTGATTAGTAAGTGTGGTTTGGACTTGGTTCTGAGTTGTACTAGTTACAAAAAAAAGAATAACCACTATAGAGGCTGGAGATCACAGACTGGTGTGACCAGTCTGTGGTAGTCTCTTACTGCTCCAGTCCTTGAGAGTGAGGTCTGGGTGGCCTTAGGGCAGTCCTAAGGTGGTGGTACAGAGTGTTTTAGGTTGAGTGGTCTAGCTATGTAAGTGTTCTAGTTTCTCTTCTGTTCTATTTTCTCTACTAGTTCTTCTCTTCAGTAGGGTCCCCTATAGGGTCTGACAAGCCTTCAGATCTTATTCCTGTGATATTCCTATCTTTTCTCTTCATCTGGAGCCCACTGCAAGGGGATCCTGGTCTTCGGGGAGGAGAACATTTTTACTGACAGTTTGGTGAGCCTAAGAGCGAAAGCTAACTATCCATTATTTCATTTTTATGCATTAATCTATGTTTTAGAAGTTCCAGGAATGACTTTACACAATTTCAAGGCACAGGAGTAACCCTCAAGGTGAGGTGAGAGAATCTGAGTGGCAGGAATAAATTTTCCAGATATGGCTACATGTCACATCCATGACATGTGTGTAGGGTCCAGACCATAGTCTGACTGTCTCAAGTATTGTTCTAGCCCTATGGGCTTCCATTGTGTAACTCCATTCCATCTCTGATTTAGCTTTTGATTTGTTTCCATTTCTGTTTCTGCATTTAGTATACTTCACCATACTAGCATATCTGACTAATCCCCATACTCTCTGGCTATCTGGCAACTATTGATCTACCTTACTATTATCTCACTAATACTCTTAATCATCTGTACTGCATTCCAGTAGTCACTACACCCTGGACACTGGTTTTGGACTTTCTCTGTAGTATAAAAGCCTTGTACATATGTCATAGCACCTCAGTTTGAATATCAAATAAGATACTTGTCAATCTCCCTCAACTCCAGACCTCTCTGGATAGCTCCAACTGTGGAACTCATTGAGACTAGTGTACAGAGTTGTATGCTAAACTCCAACTACCTGGACTTTTGCTATATTCCTTCTACAACCTTGGACCCTCTTGGAGACTGTTGAGAACTTGTCTTAAAACTATGTCATTTTTCTTCTTCTAATTTACTTACTATCCTCTACTATAGGGACTATGAAAGCTATGAGAGTCAGTTGAGGCATGAAGGTTCAGTTTGAAGGTCAGGTTGAAGCTTTGAAGGCCAGCTTGTAGTAGAGTGGCTGAAAAGCACCCCTTGACCCCTCGATGGAATGCCTCAAGGGAAGGAAGAAGATGTTCTGAGGTTCCCAGGACATCCAGACAACTTACTATGGTTCCTGGAGGATGTTCAAAACTGTTGCATGCAAGCTGGCTACTTTGAAGATCATGAACAGGCTTGATGTTCCATATTCTACCTTGGTATCCAAGAGTTCAAACAATGGAGAAGCTTACTTTATGCCAAAAGAGACTGGGCTGACTTTGTTACAGATGCATCTTGACTCTTTTTGTCTTTTAGATGCCCCACAGTTCAGTATTTGAAGCATGACCTCTATGACCTAATTCACAAGCAAAAGAAGGTCAAGATTGATTCATACAAAGCTTTACTCAACTACTGGTTATGTTTCACCAAGGTTGTGGTACACCTTTGAGTCACAAGCCAACTATCAAGCACTGAGAAGGATGACCTATTCCTTGAAGGGTTTGATCAAGAGTTCCAAAGTGAGATTCTTTGAAGGCTTGAGTGGAATGATTGAAGGCAATATGCAGATGATCCATGGCCTACTGTACATGCCAGGTCACTCAAGAGGCTGAGAGGTTGCTCAAGAAGGGATACCACTCAGAGTTGAGGGAAGTGGACATCATGAGAGATCAGTGGAGGGCTTGAGGGGCCAAGTATGCAGCTGGGATGCAAGAGTTGAGAGCTATGAGGGCTCAGGAGAGACACAGAAAGAGTGAGAGGCTAGGCTCAAAAGCTTTGCAAGCTCCAGGTTCCAATGCACTCAAAGTTCAGTTGCTAACTCACAGTTTACAGGATTCTTTGAAGCTCTTGAAAGTGCCAGAAGGAAGCTTGAGAAGTGAGGCTCTTGAAGTAGACAGTATTGAGGTAACTGTGGCAGAGCCAAGCAGCTTGCCCTTTGTCAAAGGCTGATGCAAGTCTGGCTTCAATCACTTACAGGTCACCTCATATATTGCTGAGGAGCCATTAACAGCTGGGTTACAGGGAGATTGTCTATGAGGGAAACTAGAAGAGTGAAGACAAGGAGAATTACTAGGAGCAAAGGCATCAGTTGAGCTTGAAGCAACAGAAGCTCAGGGAAACTCACCAGTTTCCCAACCCAAGTATCTCCACTTTTCTTCATGACCAATTGCTAATATTTTACCTCAGAATCCTTCCATTGAGCCCCAAGATGCTGAAGACAAGCCAAGAGTGGATGAGCAACCAGTTGATGTTGTTGTTGCATACAGGTTTTCTGTCTTCAACTTAACTTACAATGGTAATATCTTACATAATCATGGACTTGTTTAGGCAGAGAGAGAGAACCTCTATATTTATATACTGCAACAAGTAGACTGCTACTAAGATGTGGTGCCCAGGGGCCCATGGAGTGAGATGTATTGTATGTACTACCTAGTGGTAATAGTTGAGTAAGAGGTATAGTTTATGGTTAACATATGAATGTAGTATGTGAATATTGTTGTGAGTTGAAGAAGGCATCATACAGAGTGAGGTAGGTTTTAATGTATGTCAAGTAGACTTGTTTAGGCAGAATGTTTTTTCACTTCACACCTCAGTCTTCTATGAAGAGGAGCCTGAGGTGAGATTAATTGTTCCATACCTGCACTCATTATACTGATTAACAGTAGTCCTTCCTTTGGTTAGGTCAGTAGTAAATACAGTCTTCTATGAAGAGAAGCCTGAGTCCTTCCTTTTGTTAAGAATGTTTTTTCCAGAGTCAGGTTGAGCTGGGCTTCATAGTTCTGGCATGTCTGGAGCTGGGCTACTGTGCCAGAGCTCATATGAGCCAGGGTTGGGTGGCACATGGCCCATGGGGGTCGAAGCCCAGGCTCGACAAGGGTCCACTTCCCAAATTGGCCTCAGCTCATGTGCTGTGCCCTTGGACAGGCCCAGGTAGTGGTCAGATACTAATTTACTCTGGGTTCTAGGTTGATTATCTGACTGCTCCTACAGTACAGATCTAACTAAGTATTTGTACTACTAGTCCAGAGGGATCACTACTGGTGTTCTGGTAGTCTTGGTACTAACTAGAAGGCTATGTATGAATGTTAGTAAGTGAGTGACTAAGAAAAGTCCAGGGACTGGTCTACCAGTAGTAGACACAGGTCTGACAAATGCACAGTAATAACTAATCATACTAAGGAACAGGGTAGTACTAGACTAAACAAGGAACAAAGATTTGGACTGGAAGATCCAAGAGTGGACACTGGTCCAGGGTTCACATGCACTACTACTGGAAAACAATTATCTACTGGTAGTGTACTTACTAGTAGTGCGACCTAAATACATGCATATGACACCTTTGGTTAGCCTCACCTTCATTAGTCTTACAACAAAAGGTTATGAGCCCTGAGCAGCTCTAACCACCTTGAGTTCAAAGACTTCATATTCCAGTCCAACCAAGCTACTCTGAAAATGTCCAACCCTTCTGTCTCTGCAGCTCCTAAAGCAGGCCCCTCTACCATGACCACAGTTTTATCCTCCAGCAAAGTAGTTGCTGCTTCAAGCCACCTATATGACATACAGTACCATCTCTCACAGATGATGGGTTGAACTACCAGATGTGGAAGTTCTGGATCCAGGAAGTCTTATGGGTCTGAGGCCTTTGGAAGGTTGTTGGTGGCAGTGACACCACTGCACTGAATGCAGCCAACTTACTAGATGAGTATGCTGAGTGGTCAGCCAAGGATCAAGAAGCCTGCACACAGATCACCTTGACACTCAAGGTTGAACCCTTAAGTGGAGTCATGTATGTGCAAACTGTTGGAGATTGAATCACCCCTGTGTGATATCTGTTTTTGGTACGCTTTTCTATTGATTACATAAGCACTTAGAGCGTACATTTCACAGTACTTTTTTGTACTATTCCCTCAGTAGTTGAGTCACTACTGAGGGTAAGTCTACTATTTACTTAGAATTGCCATACTTACTGATAGCCTGTAGCTGCCTACAGGTACATCTAATATATAGTAGTTGAGTCACTACTGAGGCTTCCTACAGCCATTTTCTACACAAACAGCAGTGGAGACCTGGATGAAACTTAGTGAACACTATGAAGGAAAAGGGAAGCAAACTATTGCCTACCTGATTGGAGAGCTATTCCATGGCACCCTGGTGGATGACAGCCCTATGGAAACCCAACTAAATGCAATGTGACAAAAATCCCTCATTTTGAGCTCACTCAGTCAACCCCTCAACAAGTCTTTAGTTGCAATTGCAATGGTCATATCCTTACCCCAATCATACTCAACTCTGTGCACTATCCTGATGTTGACAATTGACAAACTGACCATTGACTCTGTGGTCTCTCAAGTCCTAATCAAGGAACAAATGCATCAAACCTCCCAGTCACATTCTGCACTTGCAGCTAAGGCTACTGGAAAAAATGCTAAGTCTAAGGGTAAAGAGAAAGGCAAAGGGAAGTCAAAAATCACCTGTTATCAGACCCTTCAGTCACCTCTAGTCCTGAAACTGGGACACCCAACATGTACATTTTGGCCTAAATGTGGGACTAGCTGATGTCAGCTGATGGGCCTTGACTTGGTGTTGGCCAGTCATGGTCCTGGGAGTGGGGAGGGCTGACCCTGGTATAGGATGCCCCACACTCCTGAAAGTAGGGTAGGCCAATGTGACCAGGGGATGCCCCACCCCCCTGGAAGTGGGGTTGGTGGACCTGGCCATAGGATCCCCCACAGTCCTGGAAGTGGGGTTGGCTGATGTTGCAGCAGGACCCCCCACAGTCCAGGAAGTGGGGCCAGCTGACCTGGCCATAGGATCCCCCACAGTCCTGGAAGTGGGGTGGCTGACATTGCAGCATGACCCCCCACAGTCCAGGAAGTGGGGTTGGTCAACCTGGCCATAGGATCCCCCACAGTCCTGGAAGTGGGGTTGGCTGACCTTGCTGCAGGACCCCCCACAGTCCTGGAAGTGGGGTTGGCTGACCTGGCCATAGGATCCCCCACAGTCCTGGAAGTGGGGTCAGCCAACCTGGCCATAGGATCCCCCACAGTCCTGGAAATGGGGTCAGCCAACCTGGCCATAGGATCCCCCACAGTCCTGGAAGTGGGGTCAGCTGACCTTGCTGCAGGACCCCCCACAGTCCTGGAAGTGGGGTTGGCTGACCTGGCCATAGGATCCCCCACAGTCCTGAAGTGGGGTTGGCTGACCTGGCCATTGGATCCCCCAAAGTCCTGGAAGTGGGTTGGCTGGCCTGGCTTCAGAACCCCCCACAGTCTTAGCTGTCTCATCTAGCTGAGGAGTTGGTGGTGATTCAATTCTTTGGGGTTCCAAAACATGTACATTCTGTACATCATCTATCTACCCTTCCAAGTCCCATGGCCTTCTTGGTTTGATTCCAAGTTCTTACCCCCTTCATCCCATTGTCTCCATCCTTCTTCCCCTTTTCCCCATCCTTCTTTCCCTTCTCCCCATCTTGCTTTGCCACCTTCTTTCCCCTAGTCACAATCCCACTCTCTGCCCTTTTCCTTTTTTGAGTAGGTAGCACAGCTGGAGCTTCCTCCTCTTCCTTCTCCTCATCCTCTCTATCACCCCCACCTGTCACAGCACCTTCACCCCCCTTTTTGGGCTCCTTCATACCTGCAGAACTTTGCTCCAACCTGAAAACTATCAACCCCACTATATCCATCACATCCTCTGCCCTGCTGACCCCAAGCTCAGAGTTCAGCAAAAATTGGAGGTGACTGACCAAGGGATCATCCTCTTCAACTTCCTGGGCATGACTACACTCCCTCAACAGCAGACCAAGTCCCAGCACCACCTCCCAACCAGATGAGGAGGAAGCAAACCTTGTACTTTGCAATTGCCCAAGGGCCTTCCAAAAACTCCCCCCATCCAAATGAATTTCCTGGGGCAAATACTTGGCACCCCAGGTCCATGTGGCCCAGTGGGGAAGGTCTGCCTCTCTCCCCTTTCCACATTCCTATGCAAGGTGTTTTGTTAGCAAAGTGTTCCCTGAAATTCACCCACTTACCTCTTCTGGCAGGCCCTCCACCAGGTCCACAAGTACTTGGTACCTGGGAATGATGGAAAGAGACCTCAAAAGTGCAATGCAGTCCTTGCTGGCATGCCAAGCAGGACTAGACTCTTCAGGGGCCTCATCCCCGCATCCATAGCCACTTCCACCCCCTTGTTCACAACTTCACCAGTGTCTGTCATCTTCCTGGAGGGCCATGCATCTGATCACTGCATCCCTGCTCCACCTACTTCCACTTCACTGTCATCCTCAGGGTCCATTCATTCTCTCTTCTTACTGCTCCACCCCACAGGTCTCCTGTCAAAACTGCCATGACAAAGGTGCATCCTCCTTTTTGCAACTGATGAAAGATACAATCACCTTCTCCTCTGCCTCTAGGGTTCCCCTGTGACCCCAGAGCATCCCCAGGTCAGCCTTGGTCCATTTTGAAGGATCTTTCATTGTAAACCCCTCTGGAATGGACTGGGAGTCAAGATACTCCATGGGAGACTTGATCAGCAAGCCCCAGGGAACCTTGGCCTTGGGCTTCTTTGTGAACTTGGCTATGTCCCAGACTTCAACCAGATCCTAGCCATACCCACAACAATTGAGACCCACCATAAGCAGCTTGGAAGACTGCTCTTGCCAAGTTTTGCTGCACCTTCAACTTCTGCCCTGCCCAAGTGGGCATCTGGGGGTTCCCATCCTCATCCAAGGATATCTCCACCTCTTGCTTCTCAGCAGAATCTTCCTCCACTAAACAATGACCAAGGGGCATAGACATGTGGAGAGACAATACACCATGCTTACCAGGGGCTGTCAAAAGATAATCCATCAAAATATTTTCCCCATTCAACACCCAATCCTTGCTAGCCTCTGAAGACTCTGTGAATGCCTTCTTCCCATCTCCTGGTGCAGTCTCAAACCTGGTGGCCTTCTTGAGCATTGAAAAAGAACAAGGATGGTGAAACTTATGTACACTGCCATCTTGATCTGACCTTCCCCTGCCTCATGTGCTATGAACATCACCACATGGGACCCCATGGTTCTGTGCACAGTTTCAATTAAATCTCTGGCAATGTTTGGGAGATTTTTTCTCCTGTATCTGTTTATTGGCTAGCTCAGCATATGGTCACAGAGTGACAAGTGGACTTATGAGTCATGGGTCCCTTTTGGGGCACCCAACTTGTTCCATTTTTCTGCTGCCCTCCCAGCTTCTGCTTTCCTCTCACCTGAAACAGACTCCCACCACTGTTGGATGATCCTGTTTCTCTGCCCTATGGTCTTTGGGTCCTTGGTGTCCCTCCTTTCCCTATCAGAGGCATCCATTTCACCCTTGAAGATCCTCTGTGTGGCAGTAAAAGGGGTAAAGGCCTTTTTGTAGCCCCCAGCCTTGGTGGGGTGAGCCTTCTCCTCCCTGGCATCCTCCCCATTGCAACCATCTTCCTGGCTCTTTCTAGTGACAGGCAGGATGTGCTGCATGATGGCTATTTCATCATCCTGATCCTCAGGATCCAGGTGGGGCAAAAACACCATCCTGATTGCCTAGACAAACCTCAGACATGTCCCACTTGATGGAAAATATGTCTCACCACTCTCAACTGTTGGGGAAATGCCACAGAATCCTCAGGTTCATTGTCAAGACTGGTTCTCAACAGTCTCCAAGAGGGTCCAAGGGCAGAGGGAAGCTAGAGCAAAAGTCTGGGTAGTCAGAGTTTAGCATACAACTTAGTACACTAGTTCCTGCTGAGTCCCAGAAGTTGGAGCTATCCAGAAGCTGTCTGGAGTTGAGTGAGATTGATGAGTATCTTATTCAATATTCAAACTGAGGTGCTATGATGTATGTACAAGGCTTTTATAGTACAGAGGAAAGTCCAAAGCAATGTCTGGGGTGTAGCAACTACTGGAACACAGTATGGATGATTAACAATATTAGTGAGCCATTAGTAAGGTAGGTCAGTAGTCACTGGATAGCCAGATAGTACAGGGATTAGTAAGACATACTAGTATGGGTGGTGAGTCACTTAGAAGTGCAAGAGAAATATACTAAATATGCAAACAGAAACAGAAATAGATCACAAGTCAAATCAGAGACAGAACAGAGTTCCACAATGGAAGCCTGTAGGGCTAGAACAACACCTCAGATAGTCAGACTACAGTCCAGACCTTGCATGCATGTCATGGATGTGACAGTATCCCCCTCTTAGGGCTGAGCTCTTGAGGCACTTGTCATGTTCAAGTGTCACTTTGGAGTTTCAAAGTCTACATTGTTGGAGTCCAAAAAGTTTCAAAGTAAAAGAGCTTGACAGGGCTTTGCCTAAGTCCAGATGCCCATCTCTAAATTTCTAAATGCTATGGCTCCCACTCCCTGACTCAGCACCACCCTCAACCCTGAAAGTGTAGTTTGGGACACTCTTGATGTGGAGATGCTACAAGAGTATCTGGATGACCTGCCTGCTATGAAAATGGCAAAAATTGATGAATGACAGTGTTGCCAGCATGCTGCTATGCAAGCAGCAGTCCAAGAAGAACACCAGCAAGCTGAGGAGGCCCAGAAAGCAAAGGAGGCCAAGGAATGTCAAAAGGCTGAGGAGCATAGGATGGCTGAGGAGGCTGCACAGAGGAAGGCAGCCAAGGAAAAGAAACTCTGTGAGTTGGAAGCAGAGAAAAAATGACTTGAGGAGGAGACACATTGGGTGCAGCAGGTGGAGAGTTCTATGGTGTGTAACAATATTGATCATTCAAAACTCCATACTGATGAATCCAAATCTAGTCTCAGTGTGTCAAATCAGTCAGTGGAAAGTCCACAGAGCAGGTGAAAGCTTGCTCTGCCTGTGTTAAGGCTGGGGAAACATGTGTGCTGGGCACTGGTCACAGCAAGTCATGTGTCTGGTGCCAGAAAACCAAGGGCAAATGCAACTTGAACCTGAAGGCTCTGGAGTCTGAGAATACGACATCAACTGTACTGTCTCCTTGCAGTGGTGACAAAAGGAAGCAGAGGAAGTCTGCACATTTTGGGGAGGCAGCCAATGACAAAGATATGGATGACACACCAGATGTTGAGGTCATCTCGAAACCCCATCCCCCCTGTGTACTGCCTCCATGCCAAGATCCACTGGCAGAGGTTCTCAACAGGTGACCTGGAGAAATTGTCAAGGTGATTGAGCAGAATATGGCAGCTGTAGAGACGAAGTCAAGGGAAGTCCAGGACCTGTCTGGGGTCTTGGAGGAATCTTTCAAGGTTCTCAAGACCATGATGACCACTCTTGTCAACCAGGCAATGAATGACAATGACATTTAGTTGTTATTTAGTTTATCCATGTTTTAGCATACTTCAAGTTTCGCCTGTCCCCCCCCCTTCTCCTCTCTTTTTTTTTTTTTTGAAATGTATTTTCTGTTGTGTCCATCTTAGAATCGAGTGAGCATGAGTCTTCATAGTGTAGACAGAGTGAACTCAAAAAGTCCTTTTATTTCTGGGGTGGGATGGCACTCAATGGACCATCCTTGTGGGGGTATGCTCTGTGGAAATCTGTGACTAGGTCAGGGGTGTTGCTTAGTTTGGTAGCTATGAGCCAGGATGTTTCCTCATCCATGCCTTTGTAGCCAGCCCACTTGACTAGGTACTGCAGCAGACATCGCCTATGGTAGTCCACTTTCAAGTCTAGGATTTGTTCTATTTCATACTCTGGTTCTCTGTCAATTTCAACAGGTGGGGGTGGAGGTTGTACACAGTTGGGGATAGTATTTGGAGTTGCCAGTTCTAACTGCAAGATGTGGAACATGGGGTGTATGGACTTCATAGTGTCAGGTAGTCAGATAGTGAAGGATAATGATCTAACATGAGTGATGATAGGGTATGGGCCTAGGTTCTTTTCCAAGAGTTTCTTTGAAGGTTGCATGGACCTGAAGTACTTTGCTTTGATGTATACAAAATCTCTGATCTGAAAGTCAGGAGGTGGAGATCTTTTAGCATCTGCTGGACCTTGGTATCTCTGCTGAGCTTCTTTCATTTCTTCTCATAGGAACATATGCAGGGAGTCTAAGTCCACTGTGTAGTCTCTAGCTGGAGAAGATGTCAACTCTCTTTCTGGGTGTATGGTGACATTGGGATGATAACCCTTATTAGTGAAGAATGGTGAAACCTTGGTTGTAGCACTCAGAGCATTGTTGTAAGCAAACTCCACAAGTGGTAGCAACTCAGACCAGTTGTCTTGTTGGTAATTACAGTAGACCCATAGGTATTGCTCCAACATCTGGTTAGTTCATTCAGTTTGACTGTTGCCTTCAGGGTGATATCCAGAAGTGAAGTGGAGCTTCATGTCCAGTGCTTTGCCTAGCAACCAGAAGAAGTGAGACACAAACTCCATACCTTGGTCAGAGGTGATGTGTGAGGGAACTCCATGCATAGAGAAGACATGGAGTAGAAACAGCTTGGTGAGTTGAGGGGATGTGATAGTATCTTTGGTGGGGATGAATACAGCTTGTTTCAAGAGGCAGTCTACAATGACCAGTATGGCAGTATGGTTCCCAGAGTTTGGTAATTGTTCAATGAAATCCATCAAAATGGAGTTCCATGGTCTCTCTGGTATTGGTAATTGCTTCAACATCCTGTATGGCTTATGTCTCAGAGTTTTAGCATGTGCACAGGCAGTGCAAGATTTGACATAGTCTTTGATGAAAGTCTGAGCATTTGGCCAGATGTACTCACAATGGATGAGTTCAATTGTTCTGTTTTGTCCAAAGTGACCAGCCAAGGGGTGGTCATGCTTGTAACAGAGTACATGAAGTCTGAGGTCATTTGAGTCAGGAACATATATGTGACCATCCAGACATAAAAGTCTGGGTTCATCTACCTGCCAATGGGGGTTAGATGGGTCAGGAAGATGGGGTCGGCTGGGTGGGTTAGATGTTAAGGTGGACTTGATGTCTTCATGGAGTTTCTTGACATCCATGATTATACTAGTGTGTAGCACTGGGCTTTCTAGATAGGTTGCCCATAGTGAATTGGATAGTTGTTTGGTGGTAAACACCAGTTGGAGGTTCTGTGGGTTAGCTTGGGCATAGCCCCTATCCCCCTCTTTGGGGTAAACATCCCATTGTCTAGTCAAGGTGTTGGGCTTTGCTCTGAGCTTACTGGGGTGGAAGCAAATGACCATATTGAATTGAGAAAGGTACTCAGACCAATGCACTTGGCACCTGGTGAGCACTTTTGAGGTGGAGAAATACTTGAGGTTCTTGTGGTTGGTAACAACATCAATGGGGTGTGCAGGGCCTTCAAGGTAATGGCACCAGGTCTGGAAGGCTTTGTGGATCGCCAACAGCTCTTTATTGTGTGTGTTGTAGTTCAACTCTGGGGTGGTCAAAGTCCACAAGTAGAATGCTACTGGTTGTACCTCACCATCTGGGCAAGTGATGGACAAAATGCTGGTGATGGCATAGTCTGAAGCATCCATTTCAACCATGATGGGAAGTCCAGGCTGGAAGTGAGTCAATATTGGAGCTGTGGAGAAAACTTTTTGAGACAAGTAAAGGACTGGCAACAATCCTTGGAAAAATTCCAATGTGCCCCCTTTTGTGTGAGACATGTTAGTGGGACCACAATGTCTGAGGAATTGAAGATGAAATGATGGTAAAAATTTGCAAAGCCAAGGAAGGATTGGACATCCTTCACCTTGTGGGGCTCAGGCCAGTCATGGATGGCCTTTACCTTATCCTTGGACATTGACACACCATCAGGGGATAGGAAGAAACTGAGGTATTCCACAGACTTGGAGTGGAATTCACATTTCTCTGGTTTGGCATACAAGCTGTGCTCCTGGAGTCTGTGGAGTACCTCACAAACATGTTTTTGATGGTTTTCCATATTATCAGAATAAATGAGGATGTCATCCAGGTAGACAACAACACATACATCCAGTAGGTCTGTGAAGACAGAGTTGACAAAGCATTGAAACACTGCAGGGGCATTGGTAAGTCCAAATGGCATCACCAGCCACTTGTAAGATCTATAATGAGTTCTGAAGGTTGTCTTCCATTCATCTCCTTCAGCTATGTGCACCAGGTGGTAAGCATGGTGCAGATTGATCTTAGTATATACCTTAGCCCAACTAGGTGAGTCGAGTAAGTCCAAAATGAGAGGTAGTGGGTAACAGTCCTTCTTGGTGATCTTATTGAGGCCCCTAAAGTCAACACAAAGGTGAAGTGATCCATCCTTCTTTTTGACAAAAAGGACAGGTGCAGCATATGGGGATGATGTTGGATGAATAAAGCCAGTAGTGAGGTTCTCATCAATGAAGGTCTGGAGAGCAGCAAGCTCAACAGGCAAAAGTGAGCAAAGGGTACCCAGTGGCAGAGTAGTTCCTTCCTCCAATTCTATCTTGAGGTCAAACTCCCAGTGAGGTGCAAGTGTAGACACCTTGGCCTTACTGAACACATCAGCAAAGTTGTGATAGGCTGGGGGTACCAATGACAAGTCTGGGGTGTCTTGCACCATGGCAGCCCAGAGTTTGGTACTATCCTGAGGTTGGACCTGGAGGGAGAACTGGATTGAGCCATCTAGCTTGCATGCATGGACAAAGGCCACTGCATTGACAAGGGAGATGTTTGGTGCTTGAGTGCTGGGTGGAGAGGAGTTGTCAACCAACTTGGGGAGGGTGATGTCCGGAGAGCCCAGGGGGGTGTCTTCAGGGTTTCTCAGAGTTGACTCTGAGTCAGAGGGCAATGTTGGCACTGGCAAGCAAGATGTAAAATTTTGGAATTTAGTACTGCTCAGTACCCAATCAATTGACAGATTGTAACAGGTGAGCCAGTTATGTCTGAGAACAATCCTACACTCAGAATCCAATGGAGTCACATAGAAGATCATGTCAGTGACATCTCCAGAGGGAAAGCAGACTGAGAGATTTGAGGCTTTACTGATCAATGTCATTGTCATGCTCTTGAACAGACAGAGGATGAGAGGTGGGATGGAGTAGGTTGAAAGACCATGATTATTGACAAAAGTAGAATCTACAAAACAATGGGTCAAGCCTGAATCTATTAATGCTAGAAAGACTGAAATATTATGCAAGTTGAGAGTGACAGAAGGCTTTAATGAATTAGGGTTTGAAAGAGCAGATGCATTGAGGCATGCCTCTGAGGGTGCACAGTTGGTATCAATGCAACTCCCAGGCTGTGTGGAGTTCTGAGAGTTGCACTCTATTTTTTTGCCTTGGTGGAGGCAGTCAGTTTGGCTTCCAACTCAGTAGCCATGGCTGCATGAGCCTTAGCTGTGTGGGATGTAGACTTGGGGCATTCTTTGGCCTTGTGCCTAGGGTTTCTGCAGAACATACACAAGTTCTGCTCAAAATGTCTCTTTTGATTGGCAGGTGTCAACTTGCCATCTTTACTGAGCTTGTTGGATAACATGGACAGTGCTCCAGAGTTCTGATTATTTGGAGATTTGGGGTTTGAGGTAGATGGCATTTGCTGGTTACCACCAGACTGGGGGTTGGTGTTACTAGACTTCTGCTTGTCCCCCTTGTTTGAGTTGGCTTTACCTCCAGAGTTGTTTCCAGAGTTGTTGCCAGAGGACTTTGCTTGACAAGAGATCTCATCCTTGCACTCCCAGTAGCATGTGTCAATTTCTTGGGCTAGCATGCACAGTCCATAAAGAGTAGTGGGCTTCCCAACCCTACTGATTTCATCTTTGATATGGTCTGGGAGATGGGTATAGAATAGGTGGCAGAGGGTGCCATCTCTGTAGCCTCAGACTTGTGATGCCAGTCTGTTAAAGTCAACCACACAATGGTTTACATGATGCATCTCTTTCATATGGAGGTGGTTGAGCTGGTGTTTGGCATCTGCAACTGGATCATGTGGTCCAAAAGTTGTCTGAAGGTCTGCCATGAAATCCAGCCAGCTATCCATCCAGAGTGGATGGTCTGCTGGGTCTCCGGAGTTTAAGAGGTCTGGCTCAAACCACTTGAGAGCCATCCCTTTGAGGTATGACTGGGCAAACATAACCTTATTTCTGTCCAGGCAGAAGGCCTTGGGATGATCTTGGAAGCATAGTTCACACTGAACCAGGAATGTCTGAAGTTTCTTTGGGTCAGTTCAATCAAAGGTGTCCAGCTCTTGGACCTTGGTGCATGAGGAGGAAGTGTTGTCAGAGTGGCAGGTTGATTGTGACAGATGGTCAACAGCCATTGCCAAGTTCTGCAAGACCATCAGTTGGGGGTCCAGCTGCTCTGGGGCATCAACAAATGGATTGCCATTGTGGGCAACTCTTCTTGCAAGAGTGCTAAGGGAAATAAGAAGGGAAAGCTGTAGGTGGGTCCTAGGCTTGTCCCGAGGGGTCTTGAGTTGGAAGGAGACAGCAGAGGGGGGATGCTAGGTGGCAAAGTGGGAAATATACGAAGGGAGGACTCGAGAGCTCGTTGGAACTTGGTAGGTGGCAATAGTAGGCTTTGTAGGATGGTTTTTGGGGTGTTTGGGACTCGATGGTGGCGAAATGGCAGCAAAGGGAATTCTGGGACTCAGGGTACTCTTGAAAACTTGAAGATGGCTTGGGAGGGCTCTCTAGACTCGAAGGGGACTCTCAGATTCTTGCTGTGTGATGCCAAAATGTGGGTGGTATATTTTTCTAAGTAGCCCAGGCTTTTGTATTGTAAAGACAGTGGTATCTAAGGTAAAATTCAGCATATTTCAGATCTGTCATATGTCAAAAGTAATAACAGACAAGGCAAAGTCCGACACTGGTACAGACACATGTGCGGCGGTGACAGCAGCGAAAGGAAAACAAACAAAAGTGGAGAAGATAAACACGAACCAAGACAAGGCAGCATAACTACATGTCTAAGCAATGGGATCACCCCCTGGAAGCTGACAGGGGGTGAAGGGAGCAGTATAGCTAAAAGAAGGTCTGCAGGGAGGCACAGTGACACATGAGCAGTAATAGGCACATGACCGAGAGGAAGCATAGTGCAGGTGGTGACACAATCCCATGACTGTGACAGGCATGTGATCTGGCAGGTAGCGAGAGTAGAGATTGCTGCTGAGGGTGCCTTGCAGCCTCAGGGAGCCTAGACTCCCTACACCATCATCATCATCATCATCATCATCATCATCATCATTGTTGTTGTCATCTCCAAATAGGTCTGGGGTTGGTCATGCCATGGATGGGGAGTGTCTATTGGAGGAGCCAGTTCTAGGGGTTGGGGTAGTGAGGGGTTCACCCCTGGTGGAGAAACTTTGAAATTGGCTAACCAATGGTGGAGGGTGTCAGCAGCTTGCTAATGTGATACATGCACTTGATTCATGCATGTTGTCAATCATGGCTTGTTCTGAAGCTTCAACAGCCATGGAGCAAGAATGGAGTTGGGTAGTCATAGTCATGGTATAGGGGTTAGGTGGACTCATGCAAGGGTTTGAGTTCAAATATACTGTCAAGACCAGTTCTCAATGGTCTCTGAGAGGGCCTGAGGGCAGAGGGAAGCTAGAGCAAAAGTCTGGGTAGTCAGAGTTTAGCATACAACTTAGTACACTAGTTCCTGCTGAGTCCCAGAAGTTGGAGCTATCCAGAAGCTGTCTGGAGTCAAGTGAGATTGATGAGTATCTTATTCGATATTCAAACTGAGGTGCTATGACATATGTACAAGGCTTTTATAGTACAGAGGAAAGTCCAAAGCAATGTCTGTGGTGTAGCAACTACCAGAATGCAGTACAAATGATTAACAATATTAGTGAGCCATTAGTAAGGTAGGTTGGTAGTCACTGGATAGCTGGATTGTATGGGGATTAGTAAGACATACTAGTATGGTAGTGTGGTGAGTCACTTAGAAGTGTGAGAGAAATATACTAAATATGGAAACAGAAACAGAAATAGATCACAAGTCAAATCAGAGATGGAACAGAGTTTCACAATGGAAGCCTGTAGGGCTAGAACAACACCTCAGATGGTTGGACTATGGTCTGGACCTCACACACATGTCATGGATGTGACATTCATGTTGAAGGATCTCTGACTTCACCTCAGCAAGGATCTGATTCCTGAGCTGAGAGTTCCCCCTTGCTTCTTCATACCTTCTCACATAGGTGGAGAGGATTTCAGAATAGACTTGCTTCCAGTCAGACATTGGATAATAGGTCAATGGGTGGAGGTGTATAGCAGCAGAGATTTTGTTGTTGAAGGTGGAAGACAGAAGACAAAAATTTATCAGCCCTTACCAATTTAGGCAGGTGGTTGATAGAATTTCAGCCATCCCCCTTTTAGGCATTGTCCATTTTTGTTTGCACATGTTTTCCATTCACTCCAGTTCCACACCAAGTCCTCAACCAAGTGTATTCCCACACACATCCCAAGAGCATTACAAATGGAGTAGTCTGTGTTCATATACCTTGCCTCAAATGAGCTCCAAATACTCCAATCCCAATCCAGGGGGTCCACTCACCTCTCCCCTTTCTGAAAATCTACCAGAGTGTGGGACAAAGCAGCCATGCCAAGCACAAGCTGTGGCACCAATCCCTGTAGATCGTAGGTTGGACTTGTTGATGTTTGCAGCATTGATAGCCCTGTGATTGCTGCAGGTGGATCTCTAACTGACTGGTCAGTAAACAAACTCCAAGACCTGCAGACACTCACCTCCTTACTATCCAAAGACTGTTTTAGATGACTCTGATAGGGCACCTCAGCAACCATAAACCCTTTTCCATCAGACAAGGCCACATCTAACTCTGGCTTGTTCATTTTCATACGCTGAGCAGTGAAGTTGCCATCTATGACATATTGCCTCATGACAGTATCCCTGAAGGCTGTCAGACTCCCAATTGAAATGGATCACACTCTCTTACCTGTCATACTGGACTTTCCAGTCTGCAGGCAAATTAACACCTGGTTGGGGGCAGTGTCACAATCATGCAGGTCCACCTCACCCTGGTCCACTCAAGGTCTGACATGCATGACAAAACTCCAATGCACATAGGCAAACTCTGAAGTGTACAAGAAAACTCCAGAGAGTGTGGGAAAAACTCCAGGTTAGGACTGGGTTGTGAGAATCTTCTCTCATAGCCTTGTTCTATGTTTAGTTTAGCATTAACCTTCATTCACTTGGTTACTAATACCTAGTATTTGTCAGACCTGTGTCCATCCTCCAGCAGACTGGTCTCTGGACCTAACTCCTTAGTCATTCCCTTGGTAATGCTTGTACATAGCTATCAGCTAGGATTACTAACACTACTGGAACTCTGGTAGTTAGCCTTCCAGACTTGTAGTATATATACCTACCTGGCTTTGCACTGTAGTCCTCAGTCTAGTAATCGATTTAACACCCAAATACTCACTTGACACCCTCAGACTCCAGTCCTGGTCCCCCAGACCGTCCATCCAGCACCCTGGTGTCAGCCCCCTTGACCTCCCAGCATACCCAGGCTTGTCCAAGGGCACAGCACATAAGCTGAAACTGATTGGGTAGTGCCCCCCCTTGTCCACCCTCCAGTTCTCCCAGATATGGATTGATCTGGGACTCTGGAGTTTAAACTCTGACTCAACCCCCTTACAGAGTTCTTGGACATTCTATCTTCACTTCAGGACTTTTGGTCAGGAAATGTGTTTAACAGGCAGGCAGGACAGAAGAGGGCAAGTTCTCCATCCCCAGGATCTTGTTCCATATCATGCCCAAGTCCAAACCATTTTCTATGTTTCAAATCCCTCCACAGCCAAGAAATTCTCATCAAATCCCTGTATCTATCCTAACCAGCAAAGAAAAAAATACATTAACACTAGCCAAGCAACTGGAAAATGGTTCTCAACTGGTACCCTCTCAGGAAATGCATTGTTGGTGAACCTTTTCAGCTTCTGATAGAAACTCATTGCAGAGGTCTTGCACTCCAGAGCATCTATCAGAAAGTGATCCAGGACATCAAAGGTGAAGGCAGTTTTGGGCTTGGAGATGCTGGCTGGGAAGAGTCTTCGTCTAAGCAGTCCAGGTGCCAGTCACTAGAATCAGACCCAGGGCAGCTGCACACTGAAACCTCATGAGAAAAAATCCCATTTGTGTGCACAATGGTCATCTGGAACCAGGAAGGCCTCCTGATGGCCAGTCATCAGAATGCCTCTCCAATAAAATGCCACTGACCTGTGATTGGCAGGTTCCTCCCCAGTCATATAGCCTGCCTCATCTGGATCAGCATCTGACCAATTTTGAGGGCAAGGATCACCCCCATGGCCTATGTGCCACAAGAAGCCCAGTTCCATCAAGGAGGTAGGCTGGTAATGGGTACCATTCCACCTTTGGACCTTGTGAAAGGGCAGGTTCCTGTGAGCCTTGACAGTACAGGGGCCACACCAGGCATGGACCCCAGTGCAGGACTGCACTGGACACTTCCTTCTGCCTCACAGCACTGCTCACAAATTCCCCCCTTGGCCAGCTACTCCCCCTCCAGTATGAAATTGAGATACTCTGCTCTCCAAGGCAGCCACTCTCTGATAAAGTCATTTTGACTCTGGAAGGAATTTTTTAATGGTGGACCAGGCCAGAATCTGAGTACAGACCTCTGTGTGCCTTCTGGATTGGGGGGGACCTTCTACATTATTCCAGTCAGAGTTAGGGATGTCAAGAGAGTTGGGGAAGTCAGAGAAGTCAAGATTTTGGGAGGATCCCATTGTTCTTGGAGTTCTGGGAGTGGAAGGCTGGCTGCCAGATGGGAGGTAGAGGTACCTGGCATCCACTTCTTTGTGGGTGAGCTTTCCCCTTCTGGTCTTGGTGGGCTGGAAAGTGTACAGAGCACCTCTCCCAGAGGGATTTCACAGGACTTTTGACCTTCTCTGATGCATGCTCAACAGGATTGATATGAAGCATGGGGAATGCTCTGGATGTACAATTTTCACTTGGAAACTCTGCTTGACATTGGCTAAGGTTAAGGGGCTTGGCTAGTTATCTACACTAAGTCTGTAAAAAGTTCCCCAAGAGATGCTTCCGGGGGGGTGAAAGGTGGCCTGGGCAGTCCAAATCGATTGTGGACAGCATCCTTCATGTAGTGAGCAAGTGCTATCCTTTCCCCTTTCCCCCATTTTGGGACAGAGTGGGTGAGAACTTTGCCAGCAAGGTAAATCATGGTGCCTGGCTGATAACAGAATATGGTGCCTAATTCAGATATATGAAATTGGACATCATGAGTTCCCAGGCTCACTACCAGGTCCAGCAGAGATGGTGCAGAGACTTGGTCCAGGTGGGGAGGAGTCTCTTGATTGACTATGATATCTATGCCAAGATAGATGGAGGGCCAACTAATGGGGGAAGGGGGTTGGGTGACAACTCAGTCCTCCTTGACAGAGATAGCATCCTTGCCAACTTGGGCAAGATCAGGCAGGACAATTTCAGCAATGGTATTCCAGAACTCTTCTGCATAAGAAATATCCTGGAGCCATTGCCTTACTGGGGCCTTTTTGAGGGAGGAACTTTCATAGACCTTGTCCTCCAATCTCTGAGGGTCAATTAGCCTCCCAAAATGCTGAGAACATGGGGGATTACAGTATGAGCCTGCTGGAATGTTGCTGGAGAATTCATAAGGCAGCCATAACCAAACATCTCATTGCCATCCCCCTCTGGTACATGTCTTTGGCCAAACCTCCTTTTGGACTGACCACTAGTCTTGGAGCATTTTACCAGGGTATCTTTCAATGGGAGATGGATTTTATTGAGATGTTCCTACTGATGTATCAAACCAAGATGGATGGAGGGGGAAGAGACAGGATTACCACTCTTGCAGGAGACATGATGCCTGGGAGATACCAAACCACCACCCTGCCATGGACATCCAAAATGGTGGCTGGGTCAGAAATGAGTCCCCACTGAGGATATGGAAAATAATTTGTCTTGCCTTCAACATTCCTCTTCAGTTCAGCAAACCTGTCAATGTCCCACTCTGTGACATCTTCCACTAGAATTCAGGCTCCAGAGTTCTACTCCCCATCGGTGAGGACACTCACAAGGGTTGAGGATTGCAAAGGCAATGACAAGGGTGGATAACTGGAGTTCCATGGAGGAAAAGGATGCTGGGGCAAGGACTTCCTCTTCCAGGCACCTCTGGAGGTTGGTCAACTGGGACCTAACTCTGAGTCTATCACAGGGTGATAAGCAGTGTGTCCCAATACCATGGAAACAATTAACATTACCTTGGCTTCTGGAGGTCTGATCTTTGTATTACAGAAGATGGGGTGAGTGGGTAGCCCCAAAGCACAGATGTTAGGGAAATATCCACCAAGGCAGACAGGGCTGGATCTGCAACTGGGGATTGACTCTTGGGTGATGTTGGCATGATGTAGTTGAGGGTTGGCAGACTCTGGCACTCTGTTCACTCAGGGCAGTGATAAAATTTTAAGCTGTGAAACTTAGGACTTAATAATCACAAGATACTTAAGGTTAGGGTTAGAACCCCTCACTGACAAAAAATAATGCTCAAACATAGCACAGAGGTTACATTTCAAACAGAAACAGATAGTACATAAGTCCAGTGCAACTAGTAAAGACAAAGTAATAACAAAACAAAGTCTGGAAGGATGAGCCAACATTATGAACTAGGGTGGGCCCCCTGTAGAAGCATAACTGGTACTCAAGAAAGCAAAAAACTCAAAATTCAACAAAGACATAAAAAACCCTCATCAACAAAGCACATTCCCCCTAACTTGTCTATTTAGAAACTATGTAGAAATTTGCCAAACACTTACTGAGCATTTTCTAAACTGAAGTCCAAGTCAGAATCAATGGGCTTCCTGACATCGATGAGTGAACTTGTCTATACCAGGATTGGGGACCCCATTGTGCTCTTACCACAGTAAAGAACAAATGATAGCTCTCACCATGGTTGATGAAGGATGTGGGCATTCAGTACTTTGCAGAATATTGTTTGACAGACCCATCAATGGAATGGACCATGTTCCAGGCCCATGTCCTCATTGAATAGTTGGTGGCAGACCTCACAACTGCCCTGAATATAACTGCTTTGTCAGCCAATGCAAGATGTAGGCCATGCAGTGGATCATTTGCATGTGCAATGTGCAGCTCCAGCTCCATTTCTGCTAGTTGATGGATTCCAATGGCATGGCACCTATCAGCCCCAAGATTGGATGGCAGTGGCAAGGTTGGTGAGGTGGGATCCACCAATGTATTGGTGTCCTGCATATCATCTGTGCTGCAATTGCTGTTACCACCATTGGAGGATATGTCATCCTCCACTAATATATTTTGGCAGGCTCCCTAATGGTTTCTGTCACATTCTTCACTGTCATCCAAGGCAGTGTCCATTTGCAAGTAAATTCTTCCATCCATGATAAAGGTCTTCCACACTGCTGCCACTCTATCTGTGTGGCAAGTGATCACAAGTCATTTGAGGTCAGAGGGGTTTGGACCAATGGCCTTCTGACTGATGGCCAATGCAACTTCTGCCTCTTCAATGACCAGCCCACAAGTAAGCCAACTAGCAGCTCCATGGTGCATCCCACTGGTGGGGGAGGTCTGCAGTAAATGAAGTTCTATGCTAAGTACTGTAGGAGCTGAATAATTGTTAGGTAACATAGATGATTATCAGTTTGAAATAATCATACCCTTCATCAATTGGATTTCAAAGATATCCATTACAGATGGGTCATGGACATGGTCCTTCAGGGCAGCCTCCTCTTGTCTCCACCAATTCTCCTGTTGGGAGGATGGTACTGCTTCATTCAGCCTGTCAAATGCTTCTCAAGCCAATGTCACTGCTGCCAAGTGCATTAGCAAATCCATGATTGCCACCCATCCCAAATGTACTCATGTGAATCATTTTCATGAAGTTCGAGTCATTCATTTGGAAGTCCAATAGCTCTTGACAATGCAGCGGTGTCATTCTGTGAGTTGAGGCAGAAACTATGTTCAGTGTGGACCACAAGGTCTCAATAATTTCATCATTGACCCAACCTGAACCACTGATAAACAAGGGAGAATATCTTGCATAGCATTCCTTTTTGTGTCCATGACCATGCCACATCCCAATTCCTGCCATGATCCTCAATGAGGGTGCAATCTCAAGAAACTTGCTGTTATCAACCTGCCTCTGTAAATTCTTCATATATGTGCAGTTGACATCATAGAAACAAATGACATTTCATATGCCATTCATGTTGTAACTCAATGCATTGCACAGGGAATAGTCCATGTTTAGCTGCCTAAACATACATCAGTGGGTGTAACTTGAAATAGTCAACCTCACCTTTCACCTTTTTGAAAGTCCACAACAGAATGTGGGTAAAAGCATCCATGCCATGCACAGGCAGTAGCACCCACTCCAGTAGAGTTGAGTTTTCCATCGCTTGCACTGGCCTGACTGATCACCTTATGATTGTTGCAAGCTGATTTCTGTTGGACAGTCAAGCTATGAGCCCCACAAGTTATCATTACTTACCTCCATGATATGTGGAGTGGCAGCTATATATTCCCAATATTGCAGATTAGTGATTATAGAGCCACAACCTGATTGTCAGGTCTCCACTCACACCTATGTTCTGCCTTGAAATTTCCATCCACGACAACAGTCCTGGTGTACCTCCAGCTAGGCAACATTAGACACATGGTATTCCTCTGTTTGGATACTTACTCATCCAAATTATCCTGGGGACTGAGGTTGATTCCTGGCTGAGGACATACCATGCAAAATTGTGCAAGGTCCCCCTTTGTTAAATGATTCAAATTACCCTGATATCTGCTCCACTTAAGCAGCTTCAGGAGGTGCCATTGCCATGCTACCCACAGCAGTTCCCTATATCAGTCCTGAGTACATAAATAATCCCAATCAGCTGTCTGATCGATTGAGGGGAGTGACTGCTTACTGGAACTATGTAGGTGTGGAAACACACTGGAGGTCACCCACTGAAGCTTGCTGTGATAATTCATGCCAGATGTCCCACAATCTACATTGTCTCTCAAGAAATCATCCAAAACCAAAAATGTGAATACTGTGCTTTGATGACTGTCAGGTACTTTGATCCCACAGCGGATGAAGGTGGAGGGGGATGTAGTCAATGTCTTCTCATTCCTCTTCATCAAATCCTGGAAGTTGTCAGTGTCCACCAAGGGTGGCTTGCACATTTGCAGATGCAGATGGACAGGGTGCTCCATCATGGCTGAGGTGTAGTTGTAGGTCAGTCTGTTCCAATCATGTGAATCCATGCATCCTTCATGATGACTGCACTTACCATATGGAGGGCTGAATCCTCAAAGAAGTCCCTGGTCCATTGCTGGATCCTATGGAAAGGGTGGGCCACATGCATCAAGTGGCAGCAATTTGTGCATAGAAGGGGCTGATGCATACAATCTGGGCACCTGTATACCCCATCCTTTCCACAGATCTTGCATGTATGTGGCAATGGAGGGGCTTCCAAGTCCAGTAGGATTCCTAAAAAGTCCTCCTTCTGAGGTAGCCATTCACAGATATAATCATTCTGCATCTGAAATGGTGATATGATGCCAGATGTCCAATCATTGATTAACAACCTACCTTTTTCTGTGGTAATCTCATGGGCTCCATGGGAGGATAGTTAATATTGAAGACATTGTCTACTCCATCTTTGGACAGAAACTGGTGCTTGGATGGTGATCTTGATTGCTTTGTCAGCAAAGATGATGAAGAGGGATTCACTGGGGTTTCCACAACTGGTTCCTTAATTGCAACTTCTACCAGTTGTGATCTTTGCCACCCATTGGCTTTCCACATCCTTATTGCCAGCTGCTTAACCTGTTGACCAGGGGTGGAACCAATCATCATCACCCCTTTTCTGGTGCTTCCTTTGGCCATCTTGGATGGAGTCAGTGATGATGCTTCTTGACCTGTCTGTTGTCACTTAGTGGGTGGGTTGCATTTCCAGGGGCCCATCAATAGAATGGTTGTGCCACTCAAATGTTAATCAGTCAATCCTAACCAAATGAAGCCAACAAAAAGTCCCAGAATTGGTGTGGCCAGATGGCCAAACCCAAATCCCCAGCCAGAAGATCTGATCAGGGATTATTTTCAAAATGTGTGGCATGGACAATGAATAGAAATTGGCTTAGACCAACACAGGCTGCAGTTAAGCTGAGAAACATTCACAGTCCTGTGAACACCTTGTTTTCCCTCCACTTGCCCATGGATTCCCAACCTGAAGACAGCTACAGATACCCAACTGACACAGATGCTGGACAACCCATGGATGATGCAGGGGATGAGCTAGTGGAAGGACCAGATGGAATTTTGACATAGTATAATTGGAGATACTAGCCTAGGGGAGGAGGGAGTTGACTCAAGTGGGGAAAAAAGAGAAGCCTAGCATCATGTGCAAAATCTGTAATGAGTTTGCAAATGGGCCTCCATTGCTCAACATTTGATTCTGACATAGAATACATCCTCCTAGAAAATCACTGCATGGCTCAAAAAGCCAATCAGGTCCAGGAAGCCATGAATAATTGTCTGCTCAGCTTACAAGTACTCTATGTGATCTGTAGTGTGGGAACTATACCACAACCAGATCCAACTAAAGCATTTGAATATGAAGGCAGGACTCAGGCAACCAAATGAATCAAACTTTACCAGCAGGCATTGAGTGCCTTCATACAGGAAGACCTCACTGATGAGCAGCAGCAGGCAGCCCACAATATCACAGAAAAATGGAATAGACAAGAGGGACAAACCCCAGAGGTCCAAGTGCAGTAAGGAAGTCAGGCACACAGCACCAGATTTACACTCATGTCTTTCAACAGGAATGCAAAGAAGTACAGTCTGAAGTACATGCAGAATTTTGTGGAGGAGATGTGGCAGTATTGTGGGATGAGGACCATTTCTTTGGCTGGTTGGAAGAATGAAGAAGGGACCATTCAGGCATGCAGGTAGGTCTCAGATGTCTGATCACAATGGTGCAATAATGTCATCCACTAACAGCATGGACTTCAACAATGATATTGGGGGCAGTCATATGTTTGACAACATCCACACCATTAGTGCCTCCTGGAGGGAGTACCTGGGCAATGCATATGAGAATCCTGATACTGTTGCTGGGGAAGAGGTGCAGAATATCATGGCTAATTGACCAAGGGCCAAAACAGGTGATCCAGTGAAGTTAGTAACCAATGACAAGGGTGACATTTCAATTGGTGATCTCAATGGTCACAACCACAACTCCATACTTCAAATGGTTTGGGGTTATCTGACAGTGCACTACCATGAGTACATGGATATTCTAACCATTTGCACCACTCATATACATTGAATAGGAAGGGCTTGTGGAAAATGGCTTGCCAAAGTCCCCTTCAAGAAATTGGGAAAATACAAGGCCAATATGATTTCATCCCACCATTTTCCACCAAACAAAAACAAACCTTCCCTCCCACCAAAGAAATTTGTTCACTCCATTCCTGCTGATGCCATTTCCTTGCCACATGGAAAAAAAGGAACATCTTCCTGGTTACAAGTTACCCTTTAAATTTTCCTGTATGCTTGTAAATGTTCCCAAATTCTACTTACTAATCTTTTGATATCTTAATGATTTTTGATCAAAAATATCTTAAATATATCTATGGTTGCAACAATGAAGTTGGTGTATCATGGGCTGAGACCAAGGTCATCAAGTAGTCTAATTTCTAAGGAGTTGGCAAATTAGGGTCATGCAGAATCACTATCAGCACATAGGTTATCACACCAGTGAGGTTGACTGGACCTACTCTCAGAACTTGGGTCACCCCCCCAGAGGATGGCCCATCCCACAAGGAGGGTGGCCTATCCCACTTTCAGGGGGGTGGGCCATCCCCTCCTAGGTCAGCCTGTCCCCCTTTCAGGGGGGTGGGCCATTCCCCAGCCAGGTCAGCCTATCCCCCTTTCAGGGGGGTGGTCCATCCCCTCCTAGGTCAGCCTATCCTCCTTTCAGGGCATCAGCTGAACCCATCTCAAGGTTGGTTGGCTGACATTGGCTAATCCCACTTTTAGGCCAAAATGTACATGTCAGGCGTCCCAGTTCCAGGACTATGGGTGACTGAACCATGTGCACATATAGTAGTCACACTTAGTCACAACTCAGGGGTAGCCTGCATGCCAAACTGCCAACACTCATGGACAGTCTGCTGCAGGCCTGCCAAATGAATATCAACATGGCACATAGGCAGGCCCAAGTATTGCGAGTGACAGCAACACATGAGCAGGCCCTCAAAGGAGGTGTGGAAAGAATACCACCACACATGCATGGGCCCAAGAGGGGAGGATAATGCAACATATGGATGGGCCTGAGGGCAGGGAGTGAACTACATGAGCACAACATATGGACCAGCCCCCCTATCTAACATAGTCCATATAATATTATAATGAGTGTGTGGGCCCCTCCATGATACAATATAGGAAGGCAGAACCCATGGGCTGGCCCACCCATGATATATGGGGAGACTGCACAACAGATGGACAGGCCAGCAGATATTATGAGGCTGTATGATGCAGCTCATAGGCTGGCCTGCCCATGATATATGGGGAGACCACACAACTATTGGACAGGCCCATGGATATTATCAGGCTGTATGATGCAGCTCATAGACTGGCCCACCCATGATATACAGGGAGGCTGCACAACTACTAGACAGGCCCACATATATTATGAGGATGTACTGTATGACCCAGCTCATGGACTGGCCTGCCCATGATATTTGGGGAGACCACACAACTATTGGACAGGCCTGCATATATTATGAGGCTGTATGACCCAGCTCATGGACTGACCCACCCATGATATACAGGGAAACTGCACAACTATTGGACAGGCCTGTGGACATTATGAGGCTGTATGACCCAGCTCATGGACTGGCCCACCTGTGATATATGGGGAGACCACACAACTATTGGACAGGCCCACATATATTATGAGGCTGTATGACACAGCTCATGGACTGGCCTGCCTGTGATATACAGGGAGACCACACAACTATTGAACAGGCCTGTGGACATTATGAGGCTGTATGACCCAGCTCATGGGCTTGCCCAACCATGATATATGGGGAGACTGCACAACTATTGGACAGGCCCATGTATATTATGAGGCTTTATGACACAGCTCATGGACTGGCCTGCTTGTGATATTTGGGGAGACCACACAACTATTGGAAAGGCCTGCAGATATTATGAGGCTGTATGACCCAGCTCATGGACTGGCCCACTCATGATATTTGGGGAGACTGTGCAATAGATGGTCAGGCCCACAGATATTATGAGGCTGTATGATGCAGCTCATGGACTGCCCCCCCCCCCCTGATATATGGGGGGACTGCACAACTATTGGACATGCCTGTGGTACACAGTATGTAAGATTGTATAGCTCATTGACTGGCCTGTCCATGATTAATTGCAAGACCTTAAAACTGATGGATGGACCCATCATAACTCATGGACTGGCCTGCCCATGATATATAGTGAGACCTCACAACTCATTGACAGGCTGGTCCTACATAATATATAGTTTTGCATACCTCATAGACTGGCCAGTCCATCATATACAATAAGACTGCACAACTGATGGATGGGTCCATCCACATAATGATGCAGGATGTCCCAACTCAGGGAAGGGCCTGTCCTACATACATAACATATAGTATTGCATAACTCATTGACTGGCCTGTCCATGATAAATGGTGAGACCTCACAACTGATGGATGGGCCCATTCATATTATAAGGCAGGATGATTGAACCAATTGAAGGGCCTGCCCTACATAAGATATTTGATTCCATAACTCATGGACTGGCCTGACTGTGATATATAGTGAGATCTCACAACTCATCAACAGGCCAGTCCTACATAATATATAGGTTTGCATAGCTCATGGACTGGCCAGCCCATCATATACAATATGCCCCACAACTGATGGATGGGCCTGTCCTACATAACATATAGGAATGCATGACTCATGTACTGGCCTGCCCATCATATATAGTGAGACTGAACAGCTGATGGGTACCTAGTCCATGATATGAGTTAACACACCATAACTCATGTACCTGTAGGGCATGTCCAACACATGGTGTAGGATGGGTAAACTCATCAATGGGCCCATTCAACATATTGTGGGCATTGGAATAACTCAATGACTCCCCTGTCATGGATATGGGATCAGGCAAGAAAACACCAGTCCCATCGAAATTGCACATGATATGGGAAGGGCTTTTTCTGCAGCTGATTTCCAAATGGCTTGATGAACTCAAGGTAAAAAAACAGGGATGTACATATATGGTGGCAATGTCAGTGATGTAAGGGTGGCATGCATGCATATAGCATGAAATACTGTTTGACTGATGCACTGAACCATCTGCTCCAGATGTAGCACAGACTTGGAGGTGTGTTCACATCTAATGTGGACAAGAATTCTGAGCCATTTTTCTATCATAAATATGTGTTGTCAAACATCTTGTGACTGGCTGAAAAGTTAGGGTTCACATTGTCCAAAATGGTAAGTACTATGTCGAGTCAGGTATTGATTGGAAAAATGCACTTTGCACAATTGAAGGTCATACATAAGTAGCCTGTCAAATCCATTGAGAATTCAAGTCCATTTCTATGAAAAATGAGCACAGTGCACTGTGACAGAATTTCATTCCAGTACAATACATACATTCTTAGTTCAGCCATGTAGGTACATATATGACAAATGGTTGGAAGGGAAATATAAACTTACATGTGAGCAGGAGCAGAACATATTCATGTCATTGAGCAAGCCTGCATCATTCTCCATGGATGCTAAGTTATGATGTGAGGCATAGTGATGCTGTGAATCCATGGGAAATACAACTTCAGGTCACATCGGCCCATCTGCATCATGCAGAACACTTCTTCATACTTGGTTTCACACACACAACACATCCCTTAGCCAGCTACAACATCCTGTTGCCTCTATCTACCACCATGTTTGTCAAGAACTCTCCAGAACTCGATGCTGCTGTTCAATGTATTCTCCACATCTACAAGAGGCTGGTCATCAACTCAGGTGGGTTGGAGATGGCAGAAAGGCTTCTACATTGGAGAGATGTGGTTAAAGAGATGAGGCAGGAATTGGTGCATCATCATTACATCATGACACTTTGCATCACTTACACTTGCTCTACCAATGCAGGAGTCTGTCAGATCAATCACCAATAGGACTGATAATGTCCTGCAGATGCTAATTGGCATTGATAAATATATTCATTGGACAGAAAACCTTGGTTCCCCAGGCTTCCCCTTCCCTAACTGGTGCAATGCTCTCTTCCCCAGCCTGGACTCTATCTCCAGCCACCCATGGCTACTTACTGTGGAACAGCAGTACAATGTTGGTGTGCTTGTGCAGCCAGCATTGTCCATGGCTGAGACAGTGTCTGCAACATTGATGACATCCAACATTGTACCTACTGCATCAAAGATGTCCACCATCATACCTACTGGGTCAATGACATCTCACCTTGTACCTACCATCTTGACAACTGCTAACCTTGTACCTACCACATCAAAGACATCCAACCTCATACCTACTGCCTCAATGACATCCAACATCATTTCCACTGCCTCAACGACATCCAATGACATTCCTACTGCCTTTACTCAACCAACAAGTCTTCCAAGGTCACTCCTGACTCCACTTGCTAATAAGGGTAAAGGAAGAGCCATGTCAGAAGAAATGCACACAATGCCCTCTGTGGATACAAGAACTTGGGATATGGACATGGATGAGGATATTGAAGTCTGTGAGAAGAAGGTCAATATAGATGAGGAGATTTCCAAGCCCATACATGGATGGACCAAAAAGCGAGCAAGGTCCCCATCCACATCACAGACATCATCAATGAGACTGCAGTCCAAATTGTGGATGAAATGACCTGCCAGGATGGATGGAGAAAGTGACATTGATCATGGCTCTGAGCCTTCAAACCATCCAATGACACCAAAGCCAAAGTACAGCCATGCCCAACTTGCAGATCACACTACCCCAGCCCCCAATCCTCAATCATGTGGCACATGCATCAACCATAAGGTTGTTTGCATTCATAGTACAGATACAGGGGTCTGTGATCCATGCAAGTACCACAAGATAGGCTGTATGAAAGCAAATATCCACTGTCCCTCGTTGACTCGAACCACCAAGGCTGCCCCCAGTACCCCAACCACTCCTGTCCAGCAAAATCACTCTCAACCTCACAGAAGTGCTGGTCGAACTATAGAAGCAGACCCAAAGGATACACCTTTGCCACCCAGGAAAAAGTCATGCTTGTCTGAGCATGGTCAGATTGATCAGAGTGGCACAGCGGCTTCATCCTCCTCAGCACCACCATGGTGTGTTAGTAAGTATTCAACATTAATGTTAAGTACAGTTTCTGACTATAACATTCCAAGCCATCATCCTTCACAAACCTGGGGATGCTGCCTCAGAATATGCAATCCCTCCCCCACTTCAAACTGACTCATTGACATATACACCACTCATGGCACCACCCATTGCACCATCCTCTGCACACTCACCCCCACCAGCAATATCTCCATCATGACCACCTCCCATGGATGACCCTCTGTTAGCCATCCACTGTCGATTGGATGCAATTACTGTATTCACCAACAAGATCAAATGATCAGGCAGATTGACCATATGGAGAGACAAATCTCACAGCTCAACAGCCACATACTATCCCAAACACCTGGGATGGTAGATGGCTGCATGAAGACTTTTGAGAGGGGCTTATCAGAAACAAGGTGGGATGCGACAATGCTCACCCATGAAATGGAAATGTTTCACCTCAGTCTTCAAGGCACTCCACAGGCCCAGGCCAATTTGGAACATGATCACCATCCCAGTCTCATTGATCTCCTTGGGCCACTTGACTGGGAAAGGGATGCAGAAACAGCAAGTGGATTCTCTGGGCCTGTTCAATGTGAAACCACTGCAACTCAATCTTCCAAGGTTAACTCAAGAGAATATATGCCAAATTGTGGAGAGGGAGTCACAATGGAGCAGGATTTGCAGTCAACTGCCATGGCAGCAAGTGAACATTGCAGTAGAAATTGCAGGCAGACACATCTTGATTCGGGGGCAAGACCTTTGGAGGTCACAATCCAACCTGCCAGTGGAGCCATGATTGATAGGTGCCCAGAGATGGGGGAAATTGAGGAGGATTCTATGGTAGAAGCAGAGGGGAATGCCACAGGTCAGGCGACCTTAAATGAAGGCAAGAACATCAATGTTATTACAGTGGATGCTGAAAGTGGTACTGCAACTCGAGTCGATGAAGCGATGGGTGAGACAGCAGGTTCCATAGTCACAGAGGGCAATTAGAAGGGTGGATATTGGGAAAATATATTATGCATTTAACTAATGCTTAATCACACTTGGTAATACAAACTATCCATGTTGCATGCTCTCAGATATATTCCTATTATTGTACTGGTGTTACAAAATGACCCAGAGTTACACAACATCAATCATAACACACCACACTTCAATTCAAACTGTGGAATTTCACATGGGGAAGGTTCTCCACACTTCAGAGTTAAGATGAAAGGTGTGACAGTGTGTGACAGAGTGTCCATTCAGCACATGAGAAGATTTGCAACTCTCAGTCATTTGCATGGTGAACTGTCATCAGTCTGGCAGGGTCTGCAACAACATTACTGCTACATTAAATAGTGGATATCATGGCAGGAAGGTATGTAAGCTTGTGCAGCACCAGAATGCTTCTGTTAAAGCTGACCTGTCAATAAGTATCATCCTTATTTCCAATGAGTGGTGGCAGATATCATGGCAAAGGGGACATGTATCCTTTGGCAGAATGGGAGAGCTAATCTCATAACTGATCATTCAATAATGACAGCCTGACTATGTTCAACTACCAAACATTGACTTTAATCTTGAGAGTCTAATAGATAATTATCCATATTCATCTGCTGCCATTTCAATTCACCTTGCTCAGCCAGTTGATCACATACAGCACACTGCCTTGCCACATAACAGGCAGCCCCATCTGCCTTTTCTGCTTTGCTGTTGCTATATTTCTCTTGCCAGGATTTTGCTTGATATCTGAAGTAATTAATGACCCACTCAAATTTGGAGGTTAGCAATTCTTCCTCCTCTTCCCATCTGTCTTGTCCAGCTTTAGCATGCAGCCAATGAATATGGTAGACTGTTGATAGAATGAAATTGATGCTGATGACACAAAAACTATGAAAATACATACATTCAGTGAGCCAACTCCTAGAATTTGTATCCCTGGGGATATCAACTGTCCAAAACCAGGCCAGTTGGGAATCGCGGTGGCCATGAGAGCCCTGGGTAAAGGCAGCTGTACTTGTTTTCAAATCCGAATTCAGAAGTTCCTGGTAGTGGTCAAGGCTTTCTGGTGGAGCTTCTAGTGTGACCATGGCAGCATGGCGCTGTCTGTAAATTGTGGAATATTCCTTGATGGAAATATCAATAGAATGAACCATTTTCCAGGCATGAGTTCTCATCACATAGCTTGTTGCTGGGTGGACAACACTCTTGAATATCACTGCTTTGTCTGCCAATGTGAGTCACAAACCATGCAGCAAACCATTAGCCTGTCCCTTGCGCAGCTGCAGCTCCATGTCTGCAAGGTGCTGAAGCCCAATGGATCTGCATTCATCCATTCCCAAATTGGAAGGAAGTGGCAAGGATGATAATGTCCATGCATCAGGTTCATCTGTCTCTGCCATATCATCTGCACTTCCTTCACTGTCACTGCACATAAGGTATGTTTCATCATCCACAAAATCATCTTGGGGAGAAACTGTTTTCTGTCCACCATACTGATCAGTATGATCCAAGCTTTGGTCCACCTGCAAATAAATCCTTCCATCTGCAATAAATTGTGATCATTTGGCCTCCAACTTATCTTTATGGTGAGCTAATGCCAGTTGCTTCATTTTGGAAGGATTTAACCCTATCTCCCTTTTATATGCCATCAAATGGATTTCTGCCTCTTCAATAGCCAGGCTGTGAGTGATCCAACTGGTGGCTCCATGGCATATTCCTAGTTGTGGAGAGTTCTCCAGCAAATGCAGTTCAATGGCATGTACTGTTGGGGCTGTGAAATTGTTACCAATATTATTTCAGGCTCTCATGGAAACAGTTGCACCTTTGTTCAATTGAATTTCAAATATATCCATTGCTGCAGGGTTTTGGATATGTGCATTCATAGCAGCTTCCTCTTCTGCTCTCCAGTTCCTTTTCTGTGCAGATGGGATGGCCCAATCTAATCTTTCAAAGGCTTCTTGAGCCAAGACCACAGAATCCTGGGCTGCCTTAAGCTTCTGCAATACACTGCTGACTGTAGGTAGATTAGCCAATCTCTGAAATGCAACCAAAGGCCAACATACTCATTTAAATCACCCTCATGAAATTGGAGTCATTCATTTGGAAGTCCAAAAGTTCCTGGAAATGTGGGGCAGTCATGCCATGAGTTGATGCAGACACTATGTTCAATGTGGACCATAACATCTCAATGATCTCCCCATCCACCCAACCAGACCCTTTGATAAACAAAGGTGAGTATTGTGCATAGCATTCCTTTTTGTGTCCATGAATGTGCCACATGCTGATTCCTGCTACAATGCTCAATGAAGGGGGAATATGCAAGAATTGGCTGCTATCAACCTGCCTTGATTGATTCTTCATATATGTACTGTTTATGTCACAGAAGCAGATGACATTCCATATGCCATTCATGTTGTACCCCAGTGCATGTGCTAGGGAGTAGTCCATGTTTAGCTGCCTATAACTGCATAAGTGGATGTAATTGGCAATAGTTGATCTCACCTTTCCCCTTCTTGAAAGTCCACAACAGAATGGGGGTAAAAGCAACCATGCCATGCACAGGCTGTAGCACCCACTCCAGTAGAATTGAGTTTTCCGTGATTTGCACTGGCCTGACTGATCACCTTATGATTGTTACAAGTGGATTTCTTCTGTGTATTTCAAGCTATGAGCCATGCACAAATTATGATATGTACTTCCATGATATGTGGGGTAGCTTTTAGATATTCTTGGTAACATGGATTGGCAACCATAAACCCACATCCATCCATCAACCATGCCTGATCATTGGGTCGCCTCTTGTGCATATGTTCCACCTTGAAATTTCCATCCATAACTACAGTTCTTGTGTACTTCCAACTATTGAATATTAATCTGAATTGAATTTGTTTCTATTCGGGCACTTACTGATCCAAATTTTCAGCTGGGTTTATGTTAATTCCTGGTTGAGGGCATGCCATGCAGAATAGCACCAGATCTCCATTGGTTGAATTGTTCTTCTGGTCTTTAAATCCACTCCATTTGAGCAGCTTCAGGAGGCACCATTGCCACATGACCTGCAGAAGTTCCTGGTACCTGTCCTTGTGATGCAGAAGTTCTAAATCAGCATTAAAATTGATTGATGGATAGCATTCATACTGAAACTAAGTGTGGAAACACACTGGATGTCATCTGATGAAGCTTGCTGTAATAATTCCTACCCAATGTCCTGCATTCTACATTGTCTCTCAAGAAATCATCCAACACTGAAAATGTGAATGCCATGTCAGGTTTTGTGAAGGTTGATGGAAATAGCTTTGCCCAGAATAGCTGTGTATGATAGCTCTCAGCATCCACACATTGGCAAGCCTGCACTTGCACAAAATGAACACCCATGATATCAATGATTGTCAAATGTTTGAAACCTGCTGGTGGACAAAGGTGGAGGGGTATGTTCTTGATGTCTTCCCATTCTCCTTTGTCCATGGCAAGCATATCCATCTCATTATCTTTTCTCTGAGGCTTTGGGTCATTCATAGTCCCTGGCCACAGATTTCTGGTGGATGTTGCCCCTTCATTCAAGGATGCAGATGGACAAGGCCCTCTGCTGTGGCCAAGGTGTAGTTGAAGGCCAGTCTGTGGGTGATTTTGCATACATGGTCACCTTTCACAAAAATCAGGCTCACCATGTGCAGAGCTGAATGCTCAAAGAAGTCCCCAGTCCACTGCTGGATCCTATGGAAAGGGTGGGTTTCATGCACCATCCAGCAGCAATCTGTACAAAAGAGGGGTTGATGCATGCAATCCAGGCATCTGTACACCCCATCCTTTTGGCACATGTTGCAAACATGTGGCACAGAGGGAGCTTCCAACTCTAACAGGATTCGGAGAAAGTCCTCCTTGTGAGGGATCCATTCATGGATATAATCATTCTGCATCTGTGCTTCTAATATGACAGGATATGTTCAGGGCTTGAGTAGGTACATACCTTTTTCCATGTTAATCTACTGGGCTCCACTAGGGGAAAATTCATATCAAATGCATTTTCTACATCCCCTGCAGGCTGGCAGTGCTGCTTGGACAGTGATCTCAAATGCTTCGATGGTGAAGACAAGGGGATGGAGTCTATCATGGCTGGTTCCTTGATCACAACTTCTACCAGTTGGGATCTATGCTGACCATCAGTTTTCCATGTTCTTACTTCCAGTTGCTTCACCCAACGACCTGGGGTGGGACCAATCATTATCACCCCCTTTCTCATGCTTCCTTTGGCCATCTTGAAAGGAACAGCAATAAGTTGTCACTGGAACTGACTGGTATCTCACTTAGTGGGTGGATCACACTCCAGGGGCTTTATCAGAACAATGCTTTTGCTATGTAACTGTCAGCCTGCTTATTCTCACCAAATGAAGCTAACTCCCCCCTCCCCCCACAGAAAAAATAGCAATAATCTGATGCCAGAACATGAAACCTTACCAAAATGATCAGATTGGGAAACCATCAGCTTCCAAAAACCCAATCAGTCTATGGAAGATCAAATCAGGAATACACTTTGCAATGCATGGTGCAGATGGCAATCAATGTTCAGTTCAGAGTATTGTATACCACCCAATAAATACAGGGAAGATCAAATTGGGAATCAACTTTGCAATGTGTGGTGTGGATGGTGAAGTGACCCTTTTTTCAGAGTAATGCATTCAACAGCTGGGTGGCAAAGTAACAACCAACTTTCCAGTGCAACTCCACATGGATTCTCGATTTGAAGCTGACTATCACTTCCCAACTGACATGGATGCAGAAGTTCAGGTGGATGATGGGGGAGACATGTCAGCCATTGAGGCAGCAGATCAAGATGGCAACTTTGATGTGACAGAACTGGAGATACTTGCACAGAGGAGGAGGGAGTGGGTCCAAGCAAGAAAAAAAGATAAACCCACTATCATGTGGTGAAGAGAAATAAAAGAGATGACCCAGGGAATGACTCTAAAGGCTAGTTAGACCCTGTAGGGAATCCTGTTGAAGAGAAGAACCAGTAGAAAAAGAAAACAGAAAAAGAACTAGAACACTTAGCTGCACAACTCAACCTGTAAAACACTGTACCACCACCTTAGGACTTCCCTAAGGCTGCTCAGACCTCACTCTCAAGGGCTGTAGCAGTAAGAGAGCTGCCACAGACTGGTCCCACCAGTCTGTGATCCCCAGCCTCTATAGTGGTTGCTTCTCCTCTCTGGAGCTAGTACAACTTCGAGGTCAAGTCCAAATGTGCTTACTAAGCCACCTCTCACCCCACCACTAAGTCCCCATCCCACTTACAAAATGGGGATCAAGCCCCTTAGAAAAGTAAATAAATCCCTTGACACCTCAAACCTCTCATTTCCATCTAATGCTCCCTACAGCAGGAAATATGTAGGGAGTTCAGAAAAATGGATAAGCACCATGATTTGAGGAGAGTGGAATGGCAAGTAAAGGAGGAGGTACAGATATGCATTGCTGAACAGTCCCATTTCAATTGAATTATTCCTGCCAGTAAATCACTGTGTGGCTTAAGAAGCCCCTCAGAGCACAGAAGCCTTGAATAACTGTCCATTCTGCCTACAAGTACTCTACTTGGTCTGTCATCCAGGAACTCTACCATAACCAAATTCAACAAAAGCATGCACAAATGAAGAGTGAAAATGGAGATCAAGTCAATGCCAAAGGGATCAATTTGTATCAACAGGCATTAACTGCCTTCATACAGGAAGACCTTATGGGTGAGCAACTGCAGGCAGCCTGCAATATCATGGACCAGTGGAATGGACCAGAGGGTCCAAACCATGATGTCCAAGCCAGGTAATGTTGTGTAGTCTGATAGTAATAATTTTAACTAATCATTGAGGTCAGAAATGCACAAAAGTATGGGCTGAAATATGTGCAAAATTTTGCAGACAAGATGTGGAGATATTGCAGCATGAGAATGGTTTGCTTGACAGGCTGGAAAAATGAGAATAGAATCATCCAGGCATGCTGGTGAGTCCACATGATGATCTTCAAATGCAACAAAGAATCTCATTATCTGGCAGCATGGACTTCAATGATGACATTGGGGGTGGGAGTAGCTTTCATGATATACACACCCTTGAAGCCTCTTGGAGAGAATACCTCAGCACAGCCTATGAGAATATGGATGTTCCTGGAGCAGAAGAGGTGCAAAACATCACAGTTAAACATCCAAGGGCCAAATGGGGTGATGCAGTAGGACTTGTCACTGATAAACACAGTCAAACTTGGATTGGCAATCTGAAAGGGCACAACCATGATTCCATTCTCCAGATGGTCCATGGGTATCTCACCACTCATTACTGTGAGTTTGGAAATAATGTATTTTCAGTCTGGCTTACCATAATTATGAAGGAAAAGTGTGTGGAAGATGCTCTGCTATGGTTCCCTTCAAGAAATTGGGACAGTACCAGGAAGACCTGATCGCACCATGCCATCTGCCTGAAAATTTCACCTTTACTGTGGATCCTAGTCACATGCACTTGTCCACTGCTACTGAGTTGCTGAACTTCTGGCATGAGCAGCAAGTATCCAACCCAGAGGATGTTTTTTGTTTTCAGAAATGGTTGGATCAATATAATAATCTGCAGCCTACATCCAATGGATCAACTCTGCTGCTCCAAATTGCCAGGAAAAGGAACCAAAAATTGTGCAATTCCCCCTCACCATTGGATGATGAAACAATGGTGGATGAAGATGGGGAAGAGGAGACTGATTATGAGGCTACCCACTCCCTGGTTGCTGTTCCTCATGCACCCCATGTGCTTGCCACAGTTCCCAGCTGTTGGCACAAGAAGACTCCAGTGCCAAGCAAGAGGATCAGATACCCACCAACCAATGATGAAGATTCAAATGACAGGAACACACTCCCTGCAGTTCCCAGCCACCTGCACAAGACTCCAGTGCCTTGCAAGAGGCTCAGATGCCCAACTACAGATGACAAAGATTCAAAGGGTGGCAACTCTACTGAGGATGATGATCTCATGGCAGATCTTCCAGCAATTACTGATGATGATGGGTTTGAAAGTGTTCCATTTGTGGATGACTCCACCCCTCACCCTGGGCCACCAAGGTGATATCAAAAGGATGGAAAATTGAAGTCAGCACTCAAGCACACCCAGAAAATGGCCATTGAAAATCCATCGATCAGCAACCATCACTCTGTCAATACTACTGCACCCAAGGGCAAAGGCTGCAAAAGCACCTCCATGGAAGAAGGTATGTTAATTGAGTGATGTAATATTGGTACTAACTGTTTTCATATGTCATGAATAAAGTGACACTTTGGAAATCCCCCCATTCCTGTCATGCCCCCATGTCACCAGATGCCAATGCACCCTCACTGCCTCTCAAGAAATCATGGAAGGTCAAGGCTTCCAAGCGAAGCAGGCTCCCAAGCAAAAGGTAAAAGGAGGGTTGAGACTTTGCATGCAATCAATTGGTCAGATAGATGTCATGCATCATAGACCATATTATATGTGAGATACCCTTGTATGTGGTGAAGGAAGAACCCCAAACAAAAGGTGAAAGGATGGTTGAGGCTTCATTTGGCATCAATTGGTCAGATAGATGTCATGTATTGTAGATCATATTATGTGTAAGATATGCTTGTATGTGGTGAAGGAAGCATCCTGCACAAAAGGCAAAAGGACCATTCAGGCTTCACTCTGTGTTCATTAGACAGATAGATGTCACACATCATACATCATATTATATGATGGATACCCTTGTATGTAGCCAAGGCGAGTTTTGTGGTTGCATCCTGCGTCACAACAAGACTGGGAAACAATACATGGCGCAATCAGTCTGCCTCAGAAGGTATAACTGCAATTAAATGTCCAGTTCTGACCCATTGAACAGTGGCAGTAGGCCATGATTAGTTTGCAATTTCATTACACTTGTTGAAGGTACTTCATGCATTCATATACATACAAGCAGATCATGAGCAGATGTAGGTTGCACACATGTGCAATTTGAAGTCTGGACCAGTATTGCAGCACAGTCCAAACATACAAAAAAACACACTGCCTCGAGGTGCAGTTACTGATAGCTGCAATGCCTTTATTCTCATGCTCAGACAATTCAGGAAAGTGTCTCGAAGAAACATTGTAAAATCACCATGCAATTCCTCATTACCATCAAACATGTCAGAACAACTGGAGAGGAAAGTTCATTTTTTCCATCAAGGTGTGAACCAATCAAGCCTACCCCTTTTCTGTGCTCAACCATGCATATCCGGCCAACAAAGACAAAAGTTCGAGTTCTGGTGGTAGGATGGTGTCCACTTGGGCCTCAAACATGTTTTTGGAGTGGTGAACTGTCCCTCCCCAAAGAGAACTACCAGCCCATCTGTGGGTTCCATGGCCAATTGATCCGAGGCCCTGCACAATGCAAGGACCACCTCACCCAAACAAGGTGATCAAGTGGAGGTTGCTGACAGGGTAGTTGGCATGGTTGAACATGATCTTTTCACAAAAATAAAAATCATGGTAGTCCCTCAGGAACCCTCAACAGCCAAAGGTAAGTATTGATACATTCTTCAGTTCAACATAACTTAATTACATTTCTTTCTTTCATGAGCACCCCAAATGGACCTTTATGAAAAAATGCATATTGCCTCAATTCCTGAAGAGCCCTCCACAGCCATGGGTACATATGCCTTTATTCACTGTATTGCAGTGTTAACTCATAATAATGATCCTGTCTGTTTATCATCTCCAACTGGATCTGTCCACCATAGTGCAAAATGCAGAAGTCCTGCGACCAGCCTCTCCACATATAGGTAAGCAATCACATAGTGAATGTACAAGCTGAGCATCAATCTGATTCATGAGCTCCGGAGGCCCATATCAATCAAGGGGACAAACCAGATTGTGGTCAGAGAATCAATTTTGGGGAACCAGATCACAGCCAGATCTGAGGCACATTCAGAAATGCTTTGGAAGGTATGGGCCATCACACACTCTATTTCACAAATATTGACAATAGAGATTGTGCAGGTGACATGCCTACAGCTGATGAGCATCTTTTTTTGGAATGCACTGGATTGGCCTCTACTGATATGCATAATGATGGTAGGTTACTCCCACTGATTTTTAGTCTAGCTAATGTTTGCAGTCAGTGTTACAAGTGCTCCAAAAGTTCAAATCACATCATAATGTTGGTCCACCCTCTGCAAATTACCCCTTTAGCCAGCAACTGGATGGCCACATTGTGCAGGTGATGAGATGTATTGCCACTGATATTCTACACCTCATCAACTCCTGGGTGAAGTACTTGCACATGGGTCAGTATACAGTGGACATGATAGATTTACTAGAGATAACATGTCACCTACATGTGGGGTGTAATGTGGAGCTATATACTGGAGGCCTGCCATATCCCTCTCAACAAACCCTCATTGAAATGGCTATTGTATACTTAGGGTGCCACATTGAATGTGTGGCCATTCATTTATTAGGAATGCCATGACTGGCTGACTGGCTGGCTGAGTGGTTCTCAAACCTGTGCCTGGATTTGGTACATGTCCTATATATATTGCCTTTGTTTGGACTGATGAAGGCGATCACAGAAGGAACTGGAACATCTTGTGCTGGTAACAGTATCATGGGAAAGCTTTTCTCCAACACTACCTGCATGTTTCCATGCATACCTGTGACGTTAAGTGGACCAAGCAAGGTTTCAGGATGAAATGAGGCATATTCCACTCAGTGCCTTTCAGATGGTCAACCAGATTGGCCTGTTCATTCCAGATTGGAAACCGAGGTCTCCTAACAAATATGACAGTTTCATTTTTCCATGGAGGATACATGGTGCTGCCAAATATGCGATGGACTTCCAGCAATTGAGGGGTGGAAAGATGTTCCCCATTGCTTATGGGTACTTCCAGGTAGGTTTTGGTACTTTTGAGAGGTATAAGCTGTTGACAATGCTTCAGCATGCATGGCCTTTACAACAGCCCACAATGGGAGACCTGATCAATGAATGGATTGAAGAACAAGTCCATGGCTACAGAACTCACTGAGGGAAGTGATGAGTGAGGTTGAGCAGAATGAAAGGGACATCGACCATTTGTTTTCATGGTGGTGTGCTCTGTCCCAAATTATTGGTAGACAGGATGCATCATAGACATGCAAAGTCCATAATGTCCCCACTATGTATCCTGTTTCAATGTAATTTTGCTTTTGATTTTACATTACACATAAGCAAGCTCCAAAACACTAAGGCACACCGAAGATATTGCAGATCAGATAGAATGGACTGATTCTGCGATGCCCAGGGCCATTCACAATAACATTTATTATTTCAATAAAGGAGACAGTTGATCTCAGATCTGAGGGGTGTGCAGCTCAATCTGTCAGGTATGCTGCTGAGGAGCCAAAGATAAAGGTAGGTAATGTACTGCATATTTCAACCTCCTGCAACCACACATTGATATTGTGCATATGTATTCATTTAACCACCTATGATTTACCAATTCCATGTAACTGTAAATCTGAGATATTGGGCAGATCACATAATGGAATGTCAACTGATTCATGTACATTTTGCTGCATATAATATGCTAGGCATGCATGATTACCATCGCTATAACCTACCCCATGCTCTAATGCAGAACCTGACAAGGCAATGATGGTTCCCAGATTGTATTGAAACCTAAGTTTCAATGTTGGAGTGACAAAGTCGATGGGAGGATAGTCCCCTACTGTAACTAGCATGTCCAACCATGGCTTCCATCCATTGATGTCTGTGTGATAAGGGGTCATGCAGTTAACCATAATTGACATGCTGTTATAAATGGAATTCCATATGGGTAGCATGGAGCACATATCCATGTCTCCCCAGAGTCTTGCCTCAGCATCAAGGCAGATGAGAACCTCTTGCCCTGTAGCATACATCCACAGATGGATGACTGCAAGTGTTCCAGAAAGGAGGGCATGGAATTCTGTCATTTCATCCACCCATTTCCACACACCATTGTGTTCCCAACCAGATTTCAATAGTCATGATACCCCTGGGTGAAATATGGGCAGCTGTTCACACATCAGAGACATATAACCTGCCTGAGGGATAAGTCTTACTCCATGGCCTTGCTGATACCATGCAGGCGAGAGGTTGATACTTCCTTTAAGATCTGCCATTTTGCAGAATAGCATTAGATCATTGCACCATCCTCACTGGCAAGAATGATTGAGGCTATCCTTCAGCATGGGTGCCATACCCTTGAGTGAGTTCCAGATTTTCCTCTTGGGTAATGGCCATTAATCTCCAATGTTAATCTACTCACAGTTGCTCACCTGATGTGTATCATCTATGGCACCTGGAAGGTACCACAGCTTGATATTCCCATTTTCATCCAGAATGGAAGTTGCAGATGTTATTTCATCATATTGCAGTGATTCCACAGTATCCCTTGTCTTTCTGCATGGATTTTCCTGGACCATGCCTTCACTGCAATGAGTGGCTTTCCCTGAAAGTATTGCTTGAACTTATGAGGATGCCAATATGCTTCTATAATTACTCAAATCATGCAATTGGCATCACATACCAGCAGCACAGGTATTGACATATCAGGGAGTACATGCAGTCCAATCAGTACTTCCTCCCAAAATTGGCTTCAAAGATATTCAGCAATTTTCTCTGTCAGCTGCATCTGCCAACTGGGCAGTACTGGAGACATTTCTTCCTGGAAGTGCATTTTTGAGTAAAAAAAAAAGACAATTCTATGGTGCTACTTAAAGGGACCCCAGGAACAATGGGTGAAAAATTCACCATTGTTTGTCGCATTATGTAATATTGGTCACCTTTCCATTTCCACAATAGGAGCCACCCAACAAAACTATATGACCAGGCCAGTCCATCAGTTGTGCAGGTTCAATATATATCATATGGGCTGGTCCATGAGATTTGCAATATATATGCCATGTAGGATGACCCCATCCCCCAGTTGCCTCATCCAGCCTCACAGTATGGAGTGACCCACCCATTAGTTTTGAGTTCTTGCTATATATTACATATGAGTTTCCATATGTTATGCAATTATATGTAGATGTATCACTGGCCTGCCCATGAGTTGTATCATCCAGCTTCATATTATGGCTGGGCCTGTCCATCAGTTGCATGGTCACCATATATCATGCACAGGCCAGTCCATGAGTAATGCAACCCACTATGTTACAGGACAGGCCCATCTATGAGTTGCATACCCTAGGCTCATAATATGGGCAGGCCCAGCAAACAGTTGTGCAGTCTCATTATATATCATTGACAGGCCAGTCCATGACTTATTCAATTATGTATGTTATGTAGCACAGGCCCATCCAAGAAGTATGCCATCCAGCCTGATAATGATGACTGGCCCATCCATCAGTTATGCAGTCTTGCTGTATATATTGGATGGGCTGGTCCATTGGTTATGCATTCCTATATCTTATGTACAGCAGGCCTGTCAATGGGTTGTGTCATCCAACTTCATAATAATGACTGGCCTGCCCATCAGTTTTGAGATCTCATTTTATATCACAGATGGGCCATTCTATGAGTTATGATGTGATATATGTTATGCAGGACTGGCCTGTCCATCTGTTGTGAGGGTCTCATTATACATCATGGATGGGCTGGCCAGCCCATGAGGTGTGTCATCCAGCCTCATAATATGGACAGGCCCATCCATCAGTTGTGAGTTTTCACCATATTTCATGGATGGGCCAGTCAATGAGTTATGGAATCCTACATGTTTTGTATGAAAGGCCCATCCATGGGCTGCATCATACAGCCTCATTACATCTGCAGGCCTGTCCATTAGTTGTGCAGTCTCCCCATGTATCACAGGAGGGCCAGTCCATGAGTTGTGTCATACAACCTCATAATATCCATGGGCCAGTCCATCAGTTGTGTGGACTCTCTACATATCATGGACTGGCCAGTCCATCAGTTGCACCTCCTATGTTATATCGCAGTGGGGCCTGCACATGCATTATGACATTATTTAGGCTACATAAAACAGGCAGGCCTGTCCATAGAATGCATTCATTTGTTTGACTGGCAGCTGTCAGGCCCATCCATATGTTGCATTATCCTCCCCTCTTGGGCCCATGCATGTGTATTGGCATTCCTTCTGTGCCTCCTTTTGAGGGCCCACTCATTTGTTGCTGCCACTCATGATACTCTGGCCCACTCATGTTCCATGTCCTAATTACTTCGATGGGCCTGCCATGGGCTCTCCATAAGTGTTGGCATTATGGCACACAGGCCGCCCATAAGTTGTGACTAATGTGACTACATGGGGTTGTGTAAGCATCAATCACTCATGACTGCCTGTCATTGATCTCCACTCAGACTACTGGGATTCACCCATAACTGCATCCCCACTTGCACATGATCTGTTGCACTTCTATATCTGCATCCCCATAGTTCATCCTGTATTTCATTTACACCTCATGAGATGCTCTTAGATGTATTTTGTTTACACCTCCAAAGACACTCATACACCAAATGCATATAACCACACATGATTGAAAGGCAGTGTGACATCAGCAGACATCCCCTTTAGTGCTCAACTCCTACAACCTGCCACAGCAAAGCATGGCAGGCCTTGTCTCAATAAACCAAATAATGGTAAGCCCAAACTGCATATACACCTGCTGAACTTTGCTAGCCAAACAATCATCACCAGAGTGTGTCCTGGGCAGTAACCACTGAACCAATGTCTTTCCTTCAAGCAGACATAGGGAGAGTGAGTCAAACATTACTCATGCACCCCCATCAACTGATCAAAGGCACCCATGCTAAGATCAGGCACCTCAAAAATGGAGGGAAAAAAGTGTTCTGAAACTCATCACCTTGATGGAAGTGCAATTTATCCAATTTCATCCTCCATGCATATGACCTACTTCTGCTATCAATTTAGGATTCCATGAAAAACCCTAGTTGCACATTGAAATACATATGGCACTGGTGCCCTTGTAAGTATTGTCATCACAATGTTACTTATACACTAATTGGTGCTGCCTATGCAATCTCTTGTTATTATCACCAGGGTTTTCTCATGCACAGACAAAAAATAAAAACCATCAACAAACAAACAGTTTCAAGCCAATGTGCAACTCCAAACTTTTACTGCCATATAACTCATGTAATCAAGGTGATTTTTGTCTTTTCCTGTGTAACATCTCATAGTTTGAAATGTGATCCTACTATTGTGGAGAGGTTCCAACACATTTGTCATCCACTGGCCCTGGTGAAACACATGCTATTCATAGTGATTATGCCTTACTTGTGGGACTTAACCAAACAGCCATATTGTGTGACCCACAATAGAAGGATGAGCAGATGGCCAACAGACTAGTGAATCTGCCTCTAAAACCTGTCCAAAAGTTGGCATCAATGGTAATAACTTGCATTGCCTAAGCCTCCAGGCTCCAAACATGAGTGGATGAAATGCTAATCCCATTTATTCACTTTCATGAGAACTATGGGAAACCTGGGATGCATGGATACCACATGTACTCTTTGTCTCATCTCCAGTGACTTTGATGCATTACCCTGTCTTCACATGCTCATGACCATGTGATAATGTAGCCCATCTCCTCACCTGGACTTGTATGAGTGGTGTTCACAATCAAGGAATCTGATTAAATCTGGCTGATCACTTGGGCTCTTTGAATGGCAGAGAAAAGATGAGCTGCTTGCCAATGGCTCCAGGGCTGACTTTGATATCACATGTATGTACTGTAAGTACTAGATCTCAATCCTCAAAGGATGATGATGTTTAGTAATGCCCTGCAGGGACTTGCACTCATTGCACATCTTACAAGCATGGTAGTACCCCGATGGTGTGAGTTGGGTTGTGTGTCACATTTATAATGTCTCTCTCTTTGAGTGTCAACTCTGATACTGAGGTGAGTGGTGCATGTTGTGGAAACCATCAGATCTGAGGGGGACTGTAATACCACACAAAGACAGTGAGACACATAAGTGATCACAGGCCCTCATCAACAAGACCAAGTTGGCTTGGAAATCAAATGACAAGGAATATATTGTCATACAGGTGGTTAAATACATGTTTCCTCCAGGAGTCAAACCCACTGACAGAGTGGTGAACACAGAAAAGGCTGTGGGTATCATGCTAGTGAGTAATATACCCACTGGCTCATTTGCCACCAACTTAAGTAACTACTGAATGCAGCAGTGTTCTCTTCTTTAACTGTGTTTTCACAGGTCTATGCTGCTCCATGTTGATGGTTATGTGTCCCATCAGCATGCTCAGGTATGGAGGCACAGGCAGCTGATTGCTCAGGAAGTGGGAAGACATGCTTTTCTCTGGGTCCAAGGAAGGGAAGGCAAATCATGCCAAGCACATCAGCTACAACAAAGACAGACTGTACATCACAACATGATAGCCAGGGGCACTGAGATGCTGAGAAAGTCTCTAGGTTTCACCAGTCAGATGATGTGGTGTGGAAGAAACAGGTATGCTTACATCTCAATTATAGCTAAGTTCATTCATGCCAAACCAATGTGTGGTGCACTCAGTGTCAGTAGGATGGCCTAGTTTCTTCCCTTCCTACAAATTCTGGGGAGATGCATATGGCAGCTGCCAGATCCACCATGATGCTTGCATGTAAGCCACACTCATATGTTATGCCACCAAAAGTGTGTCAGCATAGAGTCATCTTGTCAGCAGCAGATGGTGATATTTCTGGGAGTGTCAGCTTGCCTCATAGGGCTTCTGGCAAATGAGAGTGTGTGAGCTTCTGTATTTGTGGGGGGAGTCAGTGACTCACAGTTAAAAGCATTACCTCCAGAGCCATTGCTAGACAATGCAAGTGCATCTAGCTGTCTCGGATCCATGTAGAGTAAAAAACTTAGACAACGGACAATGAGCCAGCAAGCTTCTTGTGGCAAGTGCAGTTTCCAGACTTGCAGAAGCGTAAGACCTCACTCCTTTGCTCATTCTTCAAAGAGTAAGGTACATGATCATGAGAAGGGCAAGTTGGGCGCACCTTCGCTCAATGGTGATGATACCATGTGGAGCAAATTGGTTGTCCGGGTTCAACAGTCCACGGAATGCTAGGCAAAGAATGTGTTGGCCGTTTCATTACGCAATGATATCACTCTTTTCTATTACCTCCCACTACAACACTTATTCTGCTACCCAGGCCCAGCATTGTCTACCGTCACTCAGGTGCAAACAAGACGTTCCTCGATGAACCCGGGCTCTCCAAACACATCCTTAACCCTGGCGTCAGATGTCACCTTTGCATGGTGGGCGAAAACGTGTGGGTAAACTTGTTCACGCTCCGCAACTCCGCAGATGGTCTGGCCAACACGTTGAATAACGGTGGCCAAGAAGACATCTGCGAGCGTTATGCCGTCGCCAACTAACAGCCCGGACGGACGTGTCTCTAGGTAATTATCAAGGAACCTGAGGGAACGCACGACACGCTCTTCGTGCCATTTGTGTAGCTGCTCCCGCGACAGTCCCAAGGTTTAACTAGTCAGATAATGCAGTATGAAAGAAACAGGTATACTTACGTCTGCGTTATAGCCAGGCAGGAGCTTCAAGCCAACACCGGCATATATCATGCTTGCATCCATGTGAATTTCAGATTCAGCGAAGTGAACCCACTGGTCTACTAGGGCAGTTTCCTTTGTGCTTCTACCTAACAGACCTGCGTCCGGAACGAGAGAGCTTACTGGTCGAGGTCAATAGTCTATCCTGATTCTCCTGAAGGGTACCTGCTCACCGTAGCGTGCAATGGCTACACCTTCTGTCAGCCTGAAGCCATCAAGGCTTTCGAAGGCAGGGATCTTCGCCAGTGGAAATTTCTCTGTGAATTCGGGCGATTTATTCGTGACGCCGTACTCAAATGGTAAGAGCTCGATTCCGAGGTTGGACAGTGCCGCCGCACTCAAGATCTATTGTCCAATTGGATGAGCAAAATATGCCATTACGGTCAGTAACGAGTGGTAAACCTACCACTTTAGCTTGAGGTTGGTCGATATGGCTGTACATCTTTCCGATGAGAGTCATGTTTGCGTGAAGAGTTTGTCAGGTGAATTGAAACCAGCTGAGCTTTATTTCCGACTTTATATATGCCCTCCTGCTGTGATAACTTACCACTTCAGAACCGCAGCTATGCCGCAAGCGTTTACCCCATACCAGGCTTTCTAACGGTCATCGGGGCGGATTGGCAATATTGCTGCTTGGCATCGGTCACCAAAGTAAGTGACCAGGAGCCACGTGTGTGGGAACGGTTACACCTCACTGCGTGCGCAGCCGCAAGAGTTGGTGTGAACGTAAGCTCTGTCTTGTCAAAAACTCACCTTGGTCTGAACTCTGTACCACCGTGCTGTGCACTTATCCAGTACAACTTGGCAGCATTGATGCACAGTCGGTCATCTCATCCCCGCCGAGCGTGCTCGTCTGCGGACAAGCCAATCTTGGCTGGAGCGCAGCGGTCGCCAGCGGAATACCTTGACACCTCTACTCTGAACTCGTGGTCTTGCCACCCCCCGATAACAGCTCACCTCGAGTATGAACCCGAAGTCTGATGGCAGTTGCCACTGGTGAAAAGATCGTTTATTTTCTTCCCTATGTATCTACATGGCAACGCAAGACTTCGCTCCATTCGCCACCCGGCGACTATTGCACATGAAACACTGCATTTCTGGTATATTTTTGTTCTATATGCGCGTTCGCTGAGCAGTGGGGTTGCACAGAGTGCATAAGATCTTTTGCAGGTGGTAGAAATACTCCCAGATCATGACTTAGAACACGAAGGGTTTATCGATGGACCCAATTTCTCTGAAAACATGCCCGATCCGCTCATCGTCCGTCCACTTTTATGAAGCATCGACAGGTACAAGGTAAAGGTCCTTGTATTCCTTGATCCTGTAGACCGTCTGGCCTGCTTGCATCACCGTCATGGCAACAACGATATGCGGTAGCGTCAAACCTCACTCGCAAGTAAGCCAAAAGGGCGTGAAACCAGGCAGCCTCCTAGCAACTTGAGAGAATACTCGATGCAGTCTTGATGGTATATATGTTCCTGTAGTTCTGAAAGTCGGGATCCAAGCGTCAATGGATCATGGCGAAAATGGGCAAAGGCAAGCATACCTCTTCGCAGAAATCTGAAAGGTAACTCGAGACCATGCTGATCGATGTGTTACTCCCCGGAATTTAGATTTCAATTTCCTCAATGTGGACCCCCTAGTCTATCGGGGTGGTTTCTTCCGTGTTAGACTAAGCGGACCCACTGCAAGACCGTGTTTACCGACCATCGCGGTCGGCATCGATCACCTACTTGCAGAAGGTTGCCATTAACAATAGCGATGACTGCAGTGTCAATGTCGAGGCCCGAGACAAGACTATGCTCGGGAACTATTACCTTTCATCCAAACGAAATGAAACTATAACAAAGCCGTATAACGCGGTGGGGAACTCGCAGCTCTTGTTTGGAGCTGTGGTTCTGACCGTGGAGTTCTCCGGTGGAAACTATATCTGATCTTGGAGACTCGCTGGCGCAACTAAGTTTGTTGGTACATGGGACTGCATGGGAGAAGGTTTGACCAAACACACTTGGGGACCGAGACCCAATGACTGGTAATGGTATTCTTGGGCTTTCTATCCAATAAGTTACAAAGCTCTTCGAGCCTGTAGCTTGACATGCGTACTACCCTAAATATATGCATGACGCAGCAGGGCCCCCGGAGAATACCTCGAGTATTGATCAAAGACAGATCCCTGCATGACCAAACACAAGAACCAGGCAGTACTGAGATCATTCACGCCAAAACAATGCGTTGGTGTGTTCAGTGTCAGCTTGCCTCAGATGGCTTCTGGCAAGTGAGGGGGGTGTAAATATCTGTATTTCCGGGGTGAGAGGGCTTAGTGAACAATTAAAAACAGTATCCCTGGAGTAGTGGTTAGACAACACAAGCGCACCCAACTACCTTGAACGCAAGTAAAACAGAAACTTAAACAATGGGCCGTGAGCCATGGCAAGTGCAGTTTCCAGACTTGGACAAGTGTAAGACGTCAGTGCTTCACCCATTCTTCAAAGAATAGGGTATGCGATCACGAGAGAGGGAAGTCAAGCACACATCCGCTCAGCAGTGACGATACCGCGTGAGTGGCAGATGGACGGCCGGGGTTCAATGTTTCACCCTCTGGGTTCTTAGGCAAATTGTATCGGCTGTTTCATTATGCAACTATATCACTCTTTTCCACTACTAGACCTCTCACTAGCATCACTCATTCTACTACCCCGGCCCAGCGCTGTCTACCGTCACTCAGTTGTAAACAAGACGTTCCTCGATGAACCCGGGCTCTCCAAACACATCCTTAAGCCTGGCGTCAGACATCACCTTTGCATGGTGGGCGAAAACATGTGGGTAAACTTGTTCACGCTCCGCAGCTCCGCAGATTGTCTGGCCGACACGTTGAATAGCGGTGGCCAAGAAGAGATCTGCGAGCGTTATGCTGTCGCTGACTAACAGTCCAGAAGGACGTTTCTCTAGGTAATTATTAAGGAACCTGAGGGAACGCACGACACGGTCCTCGTGCCATTTGTGTAGCTGCTCCCGAGAAAGTCCCAAGGTTTCACAATCAGATGATGCGGTGAAAGAAACAGGTATGCCTACGTCTGCGTTATAGCCAGGAAGGAGTTTCAAGCTGGCACCGGCATATATCATACTCACATCCATGTGGATCTCGGATTCCGCAAAGTGGACCCACTGGTCTACTAAGGCAGTTTCCTTTGTGTTTCTACCCAACAGCGCTGCGTCCGGAACGAGAGAACTCACTGATAGATATTAATATTCTATTCTGGTTCTCCTGAAGGGTACCTGCTCACCATAGCGCGCAATGGCTGCACCTTCTGTCAGCCTGAAGCCATCGAAACTTTCGAAGGCAGGGATCTTCGCCGGTGGAAATTTCTGCGTAAATTCGGGAGATTGATTTGTGACACCGTACTCGAATGGTAAGAGCTCAATTTCGAGGTTGGACAGTGCCGCTGCGCTCAGTATCTATTGTTCAAATGGATAAGCGTTAAACTACCATTACGGCCAGTAACGAGCGGCACACCCACCACTTTAGTTTGAGGTTGAGCGATATAGCTATACATCCTTCCGATGAGAGTCATGTTTGCGTGAAGAGTTTGTCAGGTGAGTTGCAACAAGCTGAGCTTCATTTACAGCTTTATGTATGGCTACCGGTCACTTACATCGGTGACCGATGCCAAACAACATAATACTACCTGATCCACCCTGGTGTCCGTTAGAGAGCTTAGTATGGGCTAACGCTTTCTCATAGCTGCGGTTTTGGCGAGGTAAGTTACTACAGCAGGAGGGCACGCATGTGGGAACGGTCATACCTCACTGCATGCGCAGCCGCAAGACTTGGTATGAACGTAACCCTCTGGTAGCAAATTGTCGAAATCCTACGTTTGATCCATAAGCTCGTTATATTCATGCTGCGCACTTACTCATTACAACTTGCCAGCTTTGACGCACAGTCGGTGACCCAATTCCGCCGAGCGTGCTCGTCTGCGGACAAGCCAGTCTTGGTCGGAGCGCAGCGGAATGCCTTCCTACCTCTACCTTGAATTCGTAGTCTTACCATCCCTCAAAGAACAGCCCATCTCGAGTATGAACTCAAATTCTGATAGCAAAGGTACCTCGAGGCCATGCCGATCAACAAGTTGGCTACCGGAATTTGGATTTTAATTTCCGTCAAGTGGACCCGCTAGTCTATCTGGATGGTTGCTTCTGTGTTAGATTAGGCAGACCTGAGCGTGTCTCCTGATCATCACTTTCTTCGGGATGCTCAACCCCAGAGTGGCCTGTTAAATCTCAAGGTATGAGACGGTGACCACGCTGGGGAGCTATTACTCTTCATCTGAAGGAAATGAAACTGCAACACAGTCGTGTACATAACGTGTTTGAAAACTCGCAGCTCTTTTTTGGGGCTGCGGGCCTGACCATAGAGCTCTTTGGCGAGTACTATATCCGATCTTGGAGAGCTGCCAGTGGTGCAACTATGTTTGTTGGTACATGAGGACTATATGAGAAGTGGTTTGACCGGACACACTCGGACCCGTGGCCTATGATTGGCAATGGTATTCTTGGGCTTCTTGTGCAGTAAGAACTTGTAACCTACAAAGTTCTTCGAGTCTGGTGTTTGACGTGCGTACTAGCTAAATATATCGACGTTCCAACAGGGCCCCCGAAAAACACTCTGAGCATTTGTCAGCAACAGCAGCCATATTCCGTTTCTTTACTGAGATGATGGCACTCTCCTAGGTGGCCATCCAAGATGTGTAGAGTGAGATGGTGCGCCAACTCGCTCAGCAGCCCCAAAGTGGGATACACTCTTCAGCGCACTCGGGCTCCACACCTTAGTTAGTATGATTTCCCATCCTTGGTGGTTCATACCAGAGAATGCAACATGATCGAGAAGTCATGATTGACATTTTATTAGCTTAGGATTCTTCAGAGAAAGAAACTCGAGAGGTAGTCGACTAGTCCATCACTGGCGATTGCACGGATAGTGGGCAACCTCGTGCTCCTGACACAAGACAATACTACCTTCATAACGATTTTCATCTACAAAACAGTGAAAATACAAGATACTCTAACCATCTTCATTAGAAAGTTATCCATGGCGCAGTCCCAGTCACTCGGCCTTGAAAGAGAGGGCCTTGTCGACGAATTCAGGTTCTCCAAACAAATGCTTAATCCTCTCGTCATTGGTCACTTTTTCAAAATGGGCAAATACGTTACGATAGACTCGTTCACGTTCCTTAACCCCGCAGACTGTCTGGCCAGCACGCTGCACAGCGGTGGCGAGGATGATATCTGCAAGCGTTAAGCTGTCGTTCACCAACAAGCCAGAAGAGCGCGAAGCAAGATGGTCATCAAGGAACTTGAGCGAACGCTCTGCGCGTTCCTGGTAGTGTTTACGTTGCTAAGATCAGGACAGCCATGGGTATCCACAAGTCAGCGGACTGCGGTACAACACAAACGAAACGAAGTGCACCTCTTCAGTGAAAGCCGGGAGATCTTTCGTGATCATCCCAGCATATATATTGGCTGTGGGGACATAGATCTCACTGCTCGCAAAATGTACCCATTGGTCAACCTGTGCAGTTTCCTTTACATCATGACCAAGGAGGCCGGCCTTAGGGACAAGCGCGCTCACTGACCGCCACGATCAATATTGATGACTACCCATCTGCAAAGCGACCGCTTACTAACCGTAGCGAGCAGTGCTTGTACCCTTAATTAGCTTGAACCCCTCGTTATCCTCGAAAGCAGGGGTGTAGCTGAGGGGCAAATTCTGGGGGCCAGTGAGGTCTGGTGACTTGTTCGCGATGCCGAACTCGAAAGGCAGTAGATCGATCTCAAGGCCTGAGATAGCCGCTGCACTCAGGATCTATTATGTCGAATAAAACCGAAGTATCATGAGCTTGTAACGTGTCAAATGACAAAACGCAAAACATACGGCTTTCGTCTGAGGCTGACGGGGGCTGCCATAAAGCTTTCCGATTGGTGCCATATTGAAACCGGAATGAATGTATTCCTCGTGAAATGAACATCATTTCGAGAATGCTTTAAATACATGTTAGTCCAGCAAGATTGGTAATACTCGAGTACTCATCCTTGTGCTTCCTGTGCAGTGACGGCGGCATCGGAGTAGCAGCAGTGACCAATCCGATTAGTAATGCTAGCGCCACAGTCAAGTTACACCTACAATGAAAACTCGAGAAGCACCACCCTTGCTTGAGACGCTAACAGTACTAGCCGTATATATGTGGTATTCACCTGCTCCTCGTCCTGTCTACATTATCATTATCCTCTATTCCGTGATCAGGCGCACGATGAAGCCCGCTATAACTCACGTGGTTCGGACCCCACGCCGGTCAAGGTTTTTTTGACCTTCAAGAGGGATAATCGGTTAAGGCATATTACACACTAGCTATCTGTCACACATCTATCTTATGCGGTACACAATTATTGTCGGAGACGTTATACTCATTTCAAGTATATGTATGTTCAAAAGGAGCAACGTCAATAGTAAGCATGATGTGCTTACAATCCAAACCTAACAAACTCAATTCCAAACCATCTTATCAGAAAAAGAAACTGGAGCTCAGGTAGTCCGTCACTGGCAATTGAATGGATAGTAGATAACGCGGCATTCTCGATACAAGATCATACTATTCACTACATAGCTCTTCACAGCACTGTCCCAATCACTCTGCCTTAAAAGAAAGGGGTTCTTCGACGAACCCAGGCTCTCCAAATAAATGCTTGATCCTCTCGTCACTGGTCACCTTTTCAAAGTGAGCGAATACGTGGCGGTAGGCCTGTTTGCGTTCCTTTACCCCGCAGATAGTCTGGCCAGCACGCAGCACAGCCGTGGCGAGGACAATATCTGCAAGTGTTAAGCCGTCGTTCACCAGCAAGCCAGAAGGGCGTGAAGCCAAGTAGTCATCCAGAAACTTGAGCGAACGCTCTGCACGTTCCTGGTAGTGTTTGCGTTGCTAATATCAGGACAGTCATGCGCATCCACGAGTCAGCCGGTCGCAGTACAACACAGACGAAACGAAGTGCACCTCTTCAGTGAAAGCCGGGAGATATTTCGCAACCATGCCAGCAAATATGTTAGCTGCAGGGACATAGATCTCACTGTCCGCAAAATGGACCCATTGATCAACCTGCGCAGTTTCCTTTACATCGCGACCAAGGAGGCCGGCCTCAGGGACGAGCGCGCTCACTAACCGTCACAATCAGTTGTGATTAACCATCTCCAAAGCGACTTGTTACTAACCATAACGAGCGATGGCTGTACCCTCGATCAGCTTGAACCCCTCATTATCTTCGAAAGCAGGGATTTTGGCAAGAGGGAATTTGCGAGTGAACTCTGGAGACTTGTTGGTGACCCCAAACTCGAAAGGTAATAGATCAATCTCGAGGCCTGAGACAGCTGCTGCACTCAGGATCTATTATGTCGAACCAAAGCGTGATCAGCTTGCAACCTGTCAGATGACATGACACGAAACATACAGCTTTCGTCTGAGGCTGGCGGGGGTGGCCGTAAAGCTTTCCGATGGGTGCCATATTAAAACTGCAGCGAATGAGTTGGTTGAATAATGGTCATAATTTGGAGAACGCGTTATATACGTCAGTCCAGCAAGATTAATAATACTCTCCCCTGGCTGCTGCCTGTGCACTACGAAAGGATCGGAACCTGTTGCCAATGCCGATTAGTAACGCAATCACCACGTTTATAATAGCTAGATCTCTCCAGCAACTTCCAGTGCTGACTCAAAAATCACCGCGACACGCAGCGCCAAGGGATGATCAATCTGACCGTTGCTGTGTAAAGAATTGTGGTCTGCACGACGCCAGTAATAGTACTGTTCTTGTTCGCCTAGCACACAGCAAGCTTACCACTGGCTTGAAGGAGATTCTAGCCGTCAAGCTGACTGAGCACAAGTGCTCCCGAGTACCTAGGTAAGTAATATTCTGGATGCTTCCTGCTAATATTCAGGGACACTTAGTCATGCCTCGAGGCTTCGTACGTACCGTAACGTAGGTCTTCAGTCATTCCATGATTCAAATGTATACCCCGCCCTTTCACTCGCATGTTCATTCTCAATTAAACTCAGAGAGAGGCAGACGCAAAATAGACTGTTCACTTGCCGTACTTGAGAAGTGCTGCCTTTGTTAGCGAGACCCTGCCTGCCGGAATTCAAAATTTCCTAAAGCTAATGAAGCAATCAACAGGGTAGAGGCTACCACCATGTTTACTTTCAAACTCTGCTGCCGATCAGTGCCGCGTTGAAAGGAAAGACCGGCTACAGACACAACCACCAACATCGGAAAAGATACATGGATCTGTAGCTACGACAGGAATGAACGGTGTCAAACACCCCTCCAGCTGTCCGGAGACGTCCACAACGTGGAAGAAACAGTGTGTTGCATGACCCAGTGTTAGTAGTTGCGGAGAAGAGTACCGTGAGCACGGACTAGCCTACATGTGTGAAAGTCGGTCCCCATAGAGATATGATACGGCAGAACTTTGCAGGCAAGCTGATAGAAGTCCGACCCCTGACAAAGCCATGGATCGATGTTCGGCACATCCTGATTGATTACTAAGTTCGTTCACTATGTATCAATTTGACAGGAAATCATGCATGTCTGGAGATACGCAAGTCCTGCTATACGCAATTGAGGCTGGTACGTACACCAGTGTTATTCCCGTAATCACTCAGCCCTCAAAGTAAGAGGCTCGTCGACAAATTCAGGCTTTCCGAACAAATGCTTGATCCTCTCGTCACCGCTCACTTTCGCAAAGAAGGCAAAGGTGTGAGGGTAAACCTGCTCGCGCTCTTTAGTGCCACAAACTGTCTGGCCTGCACGCCGCAAGCACACCGCAAGAATAATATCCGCAAGTGTTAAAGTGTCATTCACGAGGAAAGCGGAAGGACGCGAAGCCAGGTAGACTTCTACGAACTTGAGCGAGAGTTCGACACGTTCCTGGTAGAATTTGCGTTGCTATGATCAAGAAAATCATGAGGATCTGCGAGTCAGAGGGCAGCGGTAATGAAAGACCAAAGGAGACGGACCTCTTCGTTGAATCCTGGGAGGTATTTAAAAACAATACCTATGTATATGTTGCTTGCAGGGATTAGGATTTCCACCTCTGCAAAGTGGACCCATTGGTCTATCTGTGCGGTTTCCTTCGCGTTACGACCGAGGAGGCCAGCTTCGGGAACAAGCGAGCTCACTGACGCCACGATCGGTACTGGCCATCAGCAAGCACAAAAGTAGGACGACTAACCGTAGCGAGCGATCGCCACACCCTCAGTTAGCTTGAACCCTTCATTATCTTCGAAACTGGGGATCCTCCCTAGAGGGAATTTCTGAGTAAATTCGGGTGATTTGTTTGTGACGCCGAACTCGACTGGCGGTTGTTCGATCTCGAGACCTGAGATAGCTGCTGCGCTCAAGATCTATTATATTTCACCCACGTGAGCCCAATATCATAGTGGTTGAATAACTTAGTAGGAAACATACAGCTTTCGTCTGGTACTGGCGAAGGTCGCCATACAGCTTTCCGATGGGTGCCATGTTCAGTGCCAAGAGAGTGCTGCAAGCGCATATGGCAGATTCGTGACCCTATGAAGAATGCTTTTATAAGCCCCAGGGAAACAGGAATCGAAGATTGGTTGCCATCATTTTTCCCCAGGTATCCTCGTTTTATTCCTGGCGACCACCAAAACACCCTAGTTCGGTAATTGACTAGGGCTCGATACCATCCGTGTGACAATGCTTGCTCAGCACCGAGCACTTTATCAAACCTAGTTCGTGGTCAACGCCCCAGGGCAAGGGTCCTGGCGTACATTTATGCTCCACAGGCTCTGAAAGCGGTGTGTAGCAGGCGCACATTACATAAATTATCATTATTGCGGTGTGGTGTGATCGAGGCGTTGCGTCTTCAGACGTTTTCAGAATCTCTGTTGGGCTACCTGAGCATGAAGTACGTGAGTCACAAGTGCTTCCGTTTCAGTCAGCCCTCCACTTTAAGGTTTGATCCGTGATAGCATCCGCCAAGTTGGACTAGCAATGTTCAGGTCCATATTGCTGAGCCTGCCAACAGGGGTGATGCGGCAGAATGATACATACGTGTAGAACGCCTGGGGAGTACTGCTGTCGATAAACAACATTAAGTATTTCACCAGAGTAAAACAATACCATGAACAGATACACAAAAAACTTCAACGATGGATAAACCCGACCCAATCGCACGTACAAACCATGATGTACATGCCAACCGGTTCATATTTATCCTCCAAGGGGGCAGTCTTCAGGGTCAGTTGCATAGTGTCATGTAAGTGAAGAGCTAAATCAGAATTGACGAAGTGCGAGATCCGCAACGAGCGTCCAATAGTCCGTCAAAGCGACAAGTGATACTACACTCACGGTTTCACTAGCCACGGATTACATATAATCCTACCGAAATCAACATCTTCTCGTCCGTTCATATACACCCCACTTCCATGCAGAAGAAGTCATGGCTTTGGAATGCATGAAGTTATGAGTATCACCCTGTCTGTCATGAGACGGTTGAATAAGCCAGAGTACGACGCGCATCATGCAGTTTCGAAAACCACTGGCATGACAAAGAATAGCGGGGTGAGGATATACTCAAAGAGTCACAGTATGAGTGCGTTGAACAGACCTTACGAACAAGGCTCTCGGCGTAAGTATCCCAAGGTCAGTTGGCCACGTTCGTAAAAGTGGGTAACGGGAAAGGACTCGAGACACTGGTTTCCAAGTAGGTCGGGCTTGGAAGTAATCCCCCTGCATGGGAAAGATTAAATAGCTGTCCGTGAATCTGAAGTAGGGTATTAGGTCGGGTGAACGGTGAAAGCGTTTGAAAGAAGCCCTTCCGAATACTGCGAGTCACAGTGAGAGAGGCCAGCCTCAGACTGGCGTGCTCTTAGCTGACCAGCCGGAACAGACAGCTAAATGCACTCCATGCAGAAGTATCGAGAAGATGCCAACCTATAGCAACCTCATCGCGTACTTACCAGCAACACTCTTGACGAACGCGTTTACTAAGACTGACATACCTGGTAACTCCGAGACTCGAGCAGACTACCAATGCGCTCACAAAGACTGCGGGAGAAAGAGTCGGTACACGAGTGACAAAATATGATGGTCACGGCACACACCATAGTCGCACTGACATAGTTGTTTTGACGGTCGCGTTCTGAAACGTTGCCTGGGAGGTAGTTTGGCAACTACCAACGATCTCGGCGTTTGAGTCTGGGCTCTGCAGGTGTACGAAGGTTTCGGACGAATGCTCTGCCAGCCTCGGGCGGTGCCTATCAGAGCGTTCCTGCCCATTCATTTTGTGTGCAGCGCAAAGAAAAACTTTCGCCTCAGGAAAGAAGTGGCAGAAGACACAAACTCCGCCGGCATTGCAAGACCAAATTTGAAATTTTGCACTGCTGTCCAGCCACCGTCATTCTGTTCCATCCACCGAGTGGACCAACGAGCGTGGAACATGATGCGCAGGCTGTTGGGCAGACGCACGTCTCATCATGAGTGAGAAGATGGGAGAAAGTACGGAATGTTGCGGTCCTTCGTACCGTATGGATCTTTGCCATCTCTACATGTCAAATACTCACATCTGTTACTCTCCTGATTGAAGACCGTTGCATCTGTCTTGCGCTCCCGTTAGAGAGTCGGACGGACTCAGTTTGGCGTTGAATCAGGTGGTAAGTTTCCTTCAGTCAGTGCTGGTACTAAATGAACCGGACATAATTGAAAGATGTGTAAGTACCCCCTCGAGCATCGTGCGCGATGTATCTGTCTGCATGAAGATACATACATGAAATTAGTAGAGGTCATTGCTAACAATCTACTGGCAGTAATCGCTCTCGAATCATTCGGCCTTGAAGTCAACAGGCTCGCGCACGAATCTCCAAAAATAATGCTCGAGCTGCTTTCTGTTAGTTGCTTTCGCAAGCGAACGAGTACGTGGGTATGGACCTTTTCGTGCTCCACAATCCCGCAGACCCTGTGATTTACGTGAGCGGTTTCCTTCACACTGCGACCGAGGGACTTAACCTCAAAACTTACCGACTGTCACGATCGATATTAATCATTATAGCCTACGATGTATGGCCGTACACTCGATCGGCTTGATTTCTGCGTTACCTTCGAAGGCCGGGACTTTCCTGGTATATCCGACATTCTGATTCGTTCGTGACGCCAATCTTGAACGCGGTGCTTGTTCGATCCTGATGACCGCACCGGTCATAATCTGTTGCGTCTCATTCGAAAGAGATGGGCACGTAACGTAAGTCAAACGACGCCTATGCAATCCCACGATCTCGAAGATGGCGGGGGTTGCTGTAAAGCCTTCCGGTGGGTTGCATATTCGATGTTGAAAGCCTGTGAGTAGGTGGAGTACGGAGACGCCACAGAGTCCGCTCTGATAGGTTCCATTTCAGCGAGAGTGTCGTCTCCTGTTATATATCTCCTTCCAGTTTCCTTGGCGGCCCCTTTCCGATGGCCATCTAAGCTTCCGGCCCGACATTCCCCGCATGGTTAAGTACCCAATCCTTACCGAGCATATCCGATCAGAACTGCTGCAGAACGATCTTTGTGTGTCCTTCACAGTATCCACCGAATCGCACCCGGAGTGATAGTGAGGTACGGACACGCGTGTCTTTGAGGGCATGTGCGCCAGAAGCCCTCCAGTTATCAACGACTGACACAAGCTGTGGGTGTCTAAGCTACTTTAGGTGGTGAAAGCCGCTGGTGCACTCCTAGCCAAGGCTATTGACCGCCTGCAAGGCCGCACTAGCATCATTTACAACTCTCCCCTCGGTACACAGCATGGCATGGAACCCAGGTGATCAGGTGAGCCAACATGTCAAGCAGCACATAGAACCCAGCTGGGGGCGTCAGAATCATCGACAGGGCGCGATTCTTTTGTTTTTGACCTTCTTAACTACGAGGTATTGGTTTGTTCACCTGTGAATCCCACATATACACACTAATTAGCTTTGCTAATAATTCATGATGACACTGCTAACATGCAGGAGATGCGCCTAAAAACCCACTCCTTCAATATCTCTTCAATATTGTCAGACCTTAGTTGAATTTTCAACAGCTTATTAGTTATTACTACCTACATTACTATATATGGCTGATATCGTTCCTGGCGCGACTTGCCGAAGTCCGGGCATCACCTGTCACGGTGAGCACACCCCGTGCTCATCGTCGCCGACAGCGAGCACGAATATCTCAAGGACGGCTGAGCCGTTCGCCGTCGGGGTTTCTTTTACGTACTCCATCTCCGACGTACAGTACACCCAGCGTAGTAGCGCTAAACTTAAAGCTAGTGAGGATTTAATATTACGAAAGTCATATTTGTCACACTGTTCGTATCACGTGCCTGCTGTCAAATGCCGTGCGTACCACACAGCCTGCGCGAACCGACCTACCGGCGCCACGTGCGAATGAACCGACGTCATCCGTCACAGCGAGTACACACCTGTGCTCGTCGTCACCGACAGCGAGCACGCATATCTCAAGAACGGCTGAGCCGTTCAGCGTCGGGTTTTCTTCTACGCATTCCGTCTCCGACGTACAGTACAGCTAGCATAGTAACACCAAACATTGTAGCTAGTGAGAACTTAATATTACGAAAATCGTATTTGTCACACCGTTCGTATCATGTGCCTGTTGTCAAATGCTGTGCGTACCAGCAGCCTGCGCGAACCGACCTACCGGCGCCACGTGCGAATGAACCGACGTCATCCGTCACAGCGAGTACACCCTTGTGCTCATCGTTACCGACAGCGAGCACGCATATCTCAAGAATGGCTGGGCCGTTTAGCATCGGATTTTTTTCTACGTAGTGAGATGGAGCAGTAGGTTTATTCTCGTATACGTGGCAATAAAATTGAGTATCCTCACACTGGATCAAAGCTCACCTCCAGCAAATCTTGGAGGGCGTGGGATGCCTCCTCAGCTTCACACTCCACTTCCTCCTCTTCCTCCAAGTCCTGAATACTATCTAGAACGTTCCGCTGCGAGATTTGAGATGGAGGGGGCTGTAGAGGTGCTAGAAGACAGGAGGGTATAATGATAGCGGGCTCGCTATTGCTCTCACCTGGACCCTTTAAAGCACTCACACCAGGGATTAAAGTCCCGGCGAACCCCGGAAGCATTGCAATATCGTGCAAGCGCTTCAGATGGGAGCCATTGAACCGCAAATGGAGCTTACGACGTTGAGAAATTTGGTGACCAAGGGCGGGATGAATGTTGTTGATTTTTTCCTCGCAAGTCCTCAAGAAGTGTTCTTCGTCGCGCATATAAGTGATGACTCGACAGATTTCGACGTTAAGGCGTTCAATTTCCTCCTCGGCTCGGCACATCTTGAAATAGGTATCCATAGTGAAGCGCGCAGTTGGGTGCGCCCAAGGACGTTGTGACACATTTTCGCAAGTATCCCGGAGTAGATCGAAGTCGGCTAGGAAGGCGTACTCAACAACTTGTTCCCAATGCAACGTCTGGCGGGGCGGTCGCATGGCCAGTGCGCACTTATTGTAACGGTCGAGTGCAACCTTGATCGCTGCAGAGCGGGTTTGGAGAGCCTTGGCAATATGCTTCCGTAGTTTGTAGCCTTCAAAGCGAGAGTCAGTTGGGATGCAAACAAGGTTGAGAACGCACCTGTGCCTGCCCTGTTCATCTTCGTCAGCTCAAAGAGCCGTGCAACTACAAGGCTTTCGAGAGTATCCAACGCACGGCGATACTCCCGATTAGCCACCAGACGTCCCGCATGTTGCCATTCTTTGTCCTCTGGAGTCCAACGCTGCGAAACGCTCAGCTTACGTTCCAGTTCTTGCACAACAAGTAAGTCTTTGTCGTAATTCTCCTGTGCGTGTCGACGTAACGTCTCGTTCTGCCGAGTAACCCTCGTATCACCACCGTAAGTCGTGGAGTCTGTCGGTTCGAATACGTTCCATGTATCTACGATTTCACGAAGTCGTTGGCTGCGTTGTTTCAGTTACTCACCTAAAAAATGATATGACAGTCCTTACCTGCTCGCATCAAGTTTCCCTAGCCTCTGCCAGTACTCCATGTGCAAAGTTTCCTCCGGCGGCTCACGACTAAGCCCTTCGAGGTACTTTTTCTCTTCCTCCAGCCACCTGTGGAAGATGCCATCGTCGTCAACGGACAAATCACGCTTGAGATTCGTAAGTACAGCCTTGCTGTCATGAATGATCGTCAACGCTTGTTTATAGTTGTCGAAAAGAAAATTTGCTGAGGAACGTTCATCAACGATGGCACCGGTAGTGGGACAAGCGTGACTCACTGAGATTGGCATATATTTCAAAAATATCGTTGTGCTCGAAATAGGCGTTGATTGCTTGTTGTCGGTGAAAGGCGGTAGCATATCGAAGGGTCGAGGCGAGTGCGTTGGACTTTGAGAACGTACGTTCGCAGGTCTCCAAATCCTCGAGACCAAGCCCTTCCACATACAATGTAAGATGGGACAGTTGACATAAGCAACGGTGCGCATGGCCATGGAAGGCCCCAACCAAGCAAGTGTGGTTTAAGTCTCGCACCTGGGGTCCAAGAGTACTCGTCGCGAGTGTGGTTTGGAACTGACACCCGATATCGTACCCACCACCGAGGCCATCGCCGAATGCAGCCATGAGCTTGGACACCACCGCCAGCGGATATTTTGCACTTTGACATTGAGCTCAGTAGCGTCTGCAGAACGTAGTAGAAACTTACCGCTCGCCACTCTGGACCATGTCTGCTATCAATAGAGATGTCCCATGACAGCAAACCGCCATAAATATGCCAGTCTCGTCATAAACACCCCATGTTTTCTTAGTTTTTGCATCATCCATATTCTTCCAACGTCCGGCACACGGGTTGGGGTCCGAGTCCTTTGCAGACTTGTTATCGCACTGTAAATAAAACTAGACAGACTTACTTCATTGGAGACAGGGTCTTTACTCCCAGCCATAGCAAACCTATCGACATACTCACGGCACAAGTAGCGGCTGCTTGTAATTATTTGACCGGTGGGCAGATCATGCGATAGTGGAGGATAGTTATCGGCGATCTCGTCTGGAAGGCGCCGAAGGACGCGTTTGAGGGAATCGTTACCGTCCATTGCATAGAGTAACTTGAACTTGAGCTCGGGCTCATCAGTGAGCTTGTAAGTGCAAGCCGCACATGCGTGTTGCAAGCGCCAGTCCTCCGAATCCCATTGTAGCACTTGCGACACGATGGAGTCCACGCGGCCACGGATTTGAAGGTATAGGTCGAACGCGATGGAAAACTGACGGGATAGGTAGCGTTGAAAAATAACCTTTCAAAAGCGAGATGATTCAGCACAAACAAGCCTCAGGACAGACGTTTAACTCACACCCTGCAGGTCACAGAGAGTTTTGACAAAAGCTTGAACGGAAAAATGTGGACTACGAAGCTGGGCGATGCGGAAAAGTTCCAACGCCCCGATAGTCACTGCAGCCGTAGGATGAATGGGAGAGCACGGAACAACACCCTGACGCATAAGGGCAGAAGTGATAAATAAGTCACTCGCCCACATGCCGAAGGTTACTTTCTCAGTGCCTACCGGATCGCCAAAGCAATGAGCCGACTTCTTAGTATGTAATACAGCAGACTTACGGTAAACATCGATGACATGTAACGTCCATGATGTAGCACTGCTGCCATTGTCCGCAGACTTAGGGAAGTACTCTTTACTTTTCCCTTTCGTCCATGTATAACTCCAGTCCAAGTAGGCTTGGGTGAGCGCAGGTAACTGTTGATCAAATGCTTCATTACGACGAAGAATACGATCGCGGCGTGTACGATAATCTTTTCTCTGTGCGCCTTTACGACTATAGCTGCAGGAAAAAAAGTGAGTAACCTCAGTGAGACCTTGCTATTAATTTCTTACTCTTTGAAAAGCTCACCCAACAACTCCTGTGCGATATCCGTAAGTTCTCCCCTGGCGTTACTTACCTCCAACTGCTCAGTGCCGTCCAAAACGTCCTCGAGGGCCATATTTCCCGCATCCTCCCACTCGCAGTCCAAGTCTATATTCCTATCTTCACGCAAAGCCTCCAGGGCTTGTCGCTCTTCCGGCATCATCCCTTCTCATTTGTAAGTAGCCTGGTACAATAGACTGAGCATACAAATTACTCACTTTCAAGTCTTTCCTGCTGACACTTTCCCGCAGCAGCAGCCAATTCCATGAGGGCTTTATGCCGATAAACGGTATGTTTTGGCCTGTCTTGGATTTGATTGTTTCGTGCTGACTTGATTTCACGCACACAGCGTAACGATAGGTTTGTTCTGTTGCGCTTCACCATGTTGTGTTTCATGGCTATGTTGTCCACAGGTACGGTTACCGTACCCGAAGCTTAGCTGTACTCATTCAACAAAATTCTAGTTGCACGACAGCCACGTGATCACGCTGTCAAGTTTAATATGTCGCGCACTCCAAGCCTCTTATCTTTCAGACTGCCAGCGATGAGCGAATCATCCCGAAGCCAGGATGCGCCATTCCGTCCCCTTCATGAACTCTTCGCTGAAATGAACATCAACGGTAAGAGCCAACGACTAATCAGCAATATACTAATCACGCCCCATAGATGCGACCTCTAGCACCGTTACCTGGACCCGCAGAACTACAGAAGAATCGCTGACGATCTCCCACGTCCCTCCCTCCACTGAGCCAACTCCTGGCACTCGGTCAGCCTCACGTTCGCCTACCACTACCCTCGCCTCGACCGAGCGTGTGGCCAGTATCACTACCGCTTGCCCACGGAAACCGAAAGGGGCAGTAAAATCCTCAACAAAACAGGCATCGTCATACATTCCTCCCGTTCCGCACCCTACCCACATCTTACTGCCGAAGTCCAACGTTGCTGTCCAAGGCTACTACGTGATTACAGTGGGACAGGAAGTAGGCATATTCTACACTTGGTAGGTACTGCTCACAAGCACAGCCCTATTTTATTGACTCTGTATCTAGGCTGGATGTCGCTGCGCGCACAAACGGTATTAGCGGCAATACCCATAAACAGTGCAAGTCTTTTTCCGAGGCAATAAAAGTGTATACACGTATGTATAATAAAGGTTGTGTGCGAGCCGTTCCTGTGCCAGGGGGTCTGTTCTGGCCTGAGGCTGAACAGTCAGGCAGTTCTGACTCGCCTTCCACTAGTAGCGCTGAATTGTGGTCTGAGTTGGGTGAGCTTCCTGCTGAGCTCCTTTCTAGCGTACCATAGTCCTCATTTATCTCTTATATGAACGTGCAGAACCATTGGTCCACAAACGCTATGTAACTTTAACGAACGAAAGCTTCAGTGTGAAGGACTTGTTGAGGCAATCTAATTGCGCGGAGAGTATACATCTAAAAAATTGTGATCAATCTATGGAAGAAACAAGATGTGTAGTCTGTTTGTGTGAATGTCCAGTTTCGCCATATGTAGCAGCGCAAGCATGCAGTGAAGTCATGATCATTGCAAGTCTAATACTAATCGGCACAAACTCCCTAAGTGTAACTAGTAGATGAGTAGCGGTGTACATTAAAACAGTAGCATGAAAACTAAAGGTAACAAGATGACACAGAATGAATTACGCCTGGCTCTTCGCAAGATGTTCCGGTGATGACTCGATGACCGGGCGGGTCGCCTATTATTCGAGGTATACGCGTCACATCGATTGCTCTGCAAGCTAATCCATATGAACATGCAATTTGATACTTTACATTAACAAGTAGTAAACCGATTACTCCAGTTATTAGAACCTGGCAATACTGCGACTCTGGACAGCTATGCATCATTTGACCCGGAATGCAATTCATATTGAACAACAGTGTTACAAAGTAATTCATTAATACATCGTCACTCATGCTAAGGGCGAGCGGCAATGCCGATCACTGTTTGACTCGGAATGTGTTTCCTACTGAATGACACGGTAAGAGCATACATAGATCATTATAATTCATAGATAATTACAATTTTACCTACGTAGGACGCAGACAAAACAACATAGTAACTACGTGTCCTCGTCACTGTCCTCTTCGTCAGAAGTAGGAATGATCGCTGCACTCTTTGGTAAGGTACGCTTATGTGTGGAGCAGGCGATCTTCCGTGGCCGGACGTTTTCCTTACCACCAATTGGGGCTTTGCGCTTCCGGGGGATTCCTGCGTCCGAACGTTTCTTCCGAGGCTTTCGTACGGTTTCACCGGCCACACGACGGGTGTTGAGTTCAGTGGCGAAAAGGTCCAGTTCACTCTTGGATAACTTCTTCCAGAAGCAGGTTCCGCTACGCAGCGCGTCTCGAAGCTTCCGGGCTTCAGTGACAGTGCCAATCACCGATGGGTTCATGAATCTCACATCCTCAGGCCATCCTACCAAGCGGACCCCATACGTCTCGATAATAGCAGTTTCATAGCTGTGATAATTCATGACTATATGTTTTTTGTTTGTGATCTTCTCTGCTACAGGTGTCAGTCAAGAAGTAATGAGCAGGACAACAACATACCGAGACCCGATGAAATGGCTTTGGTGATTTGCTTGCGGAGGCTTCCAAGGGAATCGCGCTCAAGAAGATCTGTCATTGTGAGTCGGCACCAACAGGCTGAGCAAAGACGAACGACTTACTTTGGTTTTGGGTACAGGCCCATTGCTCGTATTGACGAGCAATATCCGCAATTTGGTGACCAAAAACGTCCTCCCAAAACTCCGCTGAGTTGTCGGTTGTAGTCCACATTGATTGAATAGAGTCGTTAATGTGGCCTCGGGTGACTAGTAACGTAGCGTAGATACCAGTGCGATCACGGAGGCCAGTGAGCTAGTGGTGATTGTGTCAGGTAATTGTAGTACCTACACTGATGGAGCTACATACTTCCTTGGCAATTCTGTCAGTGGTCACCAGTACATCTCGGGCGGCTGCGACATTATTTGCTCGAACACCATGTATCTTCGTGTCGCGATGTTCATTGAGTGCGACGATATGTTGTTCCAGTTCTTCCCACGTAAGGTTTTGCAGCCGTTCATCGTCCTTTACCATTTTCTGTATCTCTGTCAACGAATATTTGGTTCCCGATGGACGGTCTGTGCAAGTATTGAATCGGTTTAAGCACTCAACATGAGTAGATAGGAAATACGTACCTGTGTTGACCTCCAAAGCCTTCGCATGGAGCAGCCCGTTATGCCGCTGTACCTTCCAAGAGCTGTGGTAATGAGTCTGGCCACCTATGAGACCCTTTAAATACTCTACTGTGATACTATGGTTCGAAGCAATTTCTTCTAACTTCGAGGTTTGCTGAGTGAGATATTCCTGCACGGCATTATCCAGGAGGGCTTTCTTCGCGGCCCTCTGCTGACGAGCAATTGCCCACGATGCTTTCTGAGCTTCCAAGATCTGTCTAGAACGACGAGGTTGAATAACGCATGCACCAGGGTTACGTGCAGCCCAAGTGGAGACATCGCAAATCCCCTCATTGGCTGGCACCTCGGGACGATCCGTATCTTCAATACTCTCCTTGGGGTTTTTATCAGACCAGGTGAATCTGAAACAAACGCATGACGCACCGTGAATTCATTGTTTCCAGATGAAGATTCAGGGTTGCCACTATCTCGCAGCATGCTCGAAGGAAAAGGAGGAATACTTGACGAAAGTGGGCTATCGGATGTGACGTGACCATGTTTGGTAGTGCGAGACTGAGGAAGGGGTGGTACCCAGTTTGCAGTGGGCGTGAACGAAGTATTCCACGGGTCGTTTGAGTTAGCATCGAGAAAATCACGTATGGTATTGTCTGGATCGAGCTGGCTAATGGCGAGAGGGGGAACCACAGGGCAAAGGGGAGCAACCATGCCAGGAGTGTGGAAGGATGGCAGAACCGGCATGCTAGAGCTTGTATCGCTGACATTAGCATTTCGTTGCGACATGTTACCTAGCAGGAAGGAAAAAAAAAAAAGTCAGCTCAAGCAGGAGGGATACACAAACGCGATCCATGGAAAAAAAAGAGAGGGGAGAGAAGAGCCTTCTGAAGAATTCCTACTGCAGTCCATAGTAGTTGATAGGCCAGAAAAATCGTAGTCTCCATCTGCAGCCCATGGGCGTGAGGGTGCGGGAAAAGTACCCAACATCGTTGCGGTAAGAAGAAAACAGGGCCGTGTGGACGTGACATGAACCTTGCTGATTGTCTTGTGTTTTAGGCCCAACGACCTGACACGGTGCACGTGCTTATATTGCCCGTATATTTGATGGGCATGATCGCTGTCATCAAGAGGGCACTATAATCAGTCACGTGAAAGTACCACCTATCTGTAGGGTTTTGCTGCCGGAGAGGCCGTGGAAAAGTATAGGATACGAGGTGCCCCAATCTCGAGAAATACTGAGAAAAACAAGCGTACCATACCACGACGATGAGGCGATAAGCGCAGGGATCGCCTGCTTCGGGCGGCGAGGATCATTGTACGATACCTCTGCGAACGTATGTAAATAATGAGAATACACAAAAAAGATTTACTACAACTTGGATGACCCGTCACCCGGGATACTGAGAACAAGCGTACCACAATACGGCAGTGAGCCCATGGGCAGTGCGATCGCCTGCTTCGATCACCATACGACTCTGCGAACGCATGTAAGCAACGAGAATACGCAAAAAACGACCCACCACAGCTTGGATGACCCGCCACCCCGACTTCCGAGATACTGAGACCAAGCGTACCATACCACGACGGTAAGCCCGTGAGCGAGCGATCGGCTGCTTCGATCATCATACGGCAACTCCGCAAACGCATGTAAGCAACGAGAATATGCAAAAACAACTCACCGCAGCTTGGGTGACCTGCCACCCCGACTTCTGAGATACTGAGACCAAGCATACCACACCACGACGGTGAGCCTGTGCGCGGTGCGATCGCCCGCTTCGATCGTCATACGATGCCTCTGCACGTAAGCAACGAGAATACACAAAAAACGACCCACTACAGCTATAATGACCCGCCGTCCTGACTTCCGACATACTGAGAGCAAGCGTATCACACCACGACAGTGAGCTTGTAGGCCGTGCGATCGCCTGCTTCAGATGGTGAGGACCATCGTAAGATACCTCTGCGAATGGATGAGAATAGCGACAATACCCGAGAAAGACTTACTACAACTCAGATGAAACGCCACCTCAACTAGCGATGAGTTGCGTGACTCCCTTGTGCTGTTCTAGCGGAGCCGGGGTATAGTGGTCCAGCGAGTGATCGTGGAGGATCGTAAAGAAACTCTGACTCACTTGTCAAACAGCACACGGACAAAGGATAGAGAGGACAGGATAACAGATCCTTGCAGCATGTTGACCTGCCGACAGCCTCGATGCTTCCTGCGGGTGTTCCAGCCACGTTATCGCCCATTGCACAACTCTATTTGGTAGTTCTTGAACTCGAGGTCGTTGAGCCAAGAACTACGGTGATGAAGACACATACTGTCCTAATTCTGGGTGGCTCGGGCAAGGAGTATGCAGAAAAAAAAAAAAACTAAAGCACAAGAGACCGAGCCGTTCTTAGGATATGCGTGGTGTGCGTTGTTAGTAACGACGAGGTGTGCTGTGACGGGTGACATCAGCGCGTGCGATGGTATGGCTGTTCTAATTACATACGAAGTTTGGTGTCCCATCCCTCTGCATCGTGTCGGGATAGCTAGAAAAAGGCCGACCGCAGACGACACCGCCGTTCTTGAGGCATGTGTACACGCTGTTGGTGGCGACAAGCACGGGAGTGTGCTCACTGTGACGGGTGATGGGTGACATCAGCACAGGAGCAGGAGTGTGGGCGCCACTCGATGTTGACAGCAGGCACATGATGGATACTCAGTGCTGGTGAGCTGTAACCCGGCGTGTGTACAATGTACAATTTTATAGCTACATTCACGTGGATGAAACAGTGCACAGCGTTCTCACTACGTAGAAAAAAATCCGATGCTAAACGGCCCAGCCGTTCTTGAGATATGCATGCTCGCTGTCGGTAATGACGAGCACAAGGGTGTACTCGCTGTGACAGATGACGTCGGTTCATTCGCACATGGCGCCGGTAGGTCGGTTCACGCAGGCTGCTGGTACGCACAGCATTTGACAACAGGCACGTGATACGAACGGTGTGACAAATACGATTTTCGTAATATTAAGTTCTCACTAGCTACAATGTTTGGTGTTACTATGCTAGCTGTACTGTACGTCGGAGACGGAATGCGTAGAAGAAAACCCGACGCTGAACGGCTCAGCCGTTCTTGAGATATGCGTGCTCGCTGTCGGTGACGACGAGCACAGGTGTGTACTCGCTGTGACGGATGACGTCGGTTCATTCGCACGTGGCGCCGGTAGGTCGGTTCGCGCAGGCTGTGTGGTACGCACGGCATTTGACAGCAGGCACGTGATACGAACAGTGTGACAAATATGACTTTCGTAATATTAAATCCTCACTAGCTTTAAGTTTAGCGCTACTACGCTGGGTGTACTGTACGTCGGAGATGGAGTACGTAAAAGAAACCCCGACGGCGAACGGCTCAGCCGTCCTTGAGATATTCGTGCTCGCTGTCGGCGACGATGAGCACGGGGTGTGCTCACCGTGACAGGTGATGCCCGGACTTCGGCAAGTCGCGCCAGGAACGATATCAGCCATATATAGTAATGTAGGTAGTAATAACTAATAAGCTGTTGAAAATTCAACTAAGGTCTGACAATATTGAAGAGATATTGAAGGAGTGGGTTTTTAGGCGCATCTCCTGCATGTTAGCAGTGTCATCATGAATTATTAGCAAAGCTAATTAGTGTGTATATGTGGGATTCACAGGTGGGTTTGTTGTGAGATGACGGCATCATGCATCATGTCGGGAAGACTCTTGGCTCGGATTTGATGCTCCAATAGGGTGATCGCGCTTGGATGAGATCGCGAGTCGTTTCAACATTCAATGCGTGAAGGTCAAAGCATATCTCATGACGATGACGTAGCATCAAAAATGTTGCTAAACCGTACCACCACCCTCGCAGTTACAGGATCTCTCACCAGTGTACTTACAAGACCGACTCGGGTCCAGATGGGTGTGGTCATAATCAAAAAGGAGTGGCTGTCCTTGGGTTGTCCATGAAAAAGCATTGGAGTCCTTCGAGTTTGAGAGGCTGCTTCTGGTGACTTCAAACGTACCTCAGAAGTAGGAAAGACCACTTGAAGTCTCACACGCGTATGTCGATAAGACATCGCTTCTTGTCAGCACAATATCCATCGGATACTTGTTTTGATAGGCGTGTTAGAGTGCAGAGCGCACCTGAACCGAAGATGCACTTGCATTCCTGTCAGACGTTCTGATCCATCCAAACGCCGACTTATACCTAACGATACCTAACCCGATTAGGGCGGACGACTGTCCACGCAGCCGGGGGCCCGTGGAAGTACATAGAAGGGGGAGGACAATAACGCCGCTCCGACACCTACATACCATGGATGTGGACTTCCGTGTCGTCTGCGAAGGTCCCGGATAGCTCGGATCATGGAATTTTTTAATTACTGCGTGTAGACACAGACCGTCCGTGCATGCATTGTTAAAGACAAATGCCTTCCTGAGGCAGCGCTAGAACATTCCTGTTCGTTCGTTTGCCGCAACGTGGTAACGTAGCCTATAGATGGGCCTCGCCTCAAGAGTGGTACCGTGAATTCGCAGGCTCCCTTGCACGTACTGAACTGATCTCGTACATACTCTTGCCTGCCACATTCCATCAATCCACTTGTCTTCCCGAGCCACGCACGTGAGGACATTGCATATCGCCAGATCCGGAAGTTCCCTGCATCGCAGACCCACAGCGTTCGAAACGAATCGCCGCCACAACGAAACGCCGTCACACTGCCCGCCGCTGGACTGGAAACCAAGGTTCGCACCGCTGGCATGGGAATTTTGCTGTTGCACCCAGAATACTCAGCTCCTCAACATTTTGACGGTGATTTCATCGATGACGTGGCCACTGGCTTGAGTTGTCATGCGTCATGCGGAAGAGCACATGGCGGAGCAGAAGAGCCCCACGATGATAATGTCATTGGAAACCCTCCACTGGCATGCGCAGGCTACATATATGACCGTGGCCAAGCGATACCGAATGGAATGTCAAAGGTTCTGCCTCGGAACAGGTGTTATCGAGTAATGATACGCACCATTGAATAAGCTAGGAGAGCCTTCAGGATGTGATCATCACCACATGTGGAACATGTGCCGTCCTCGTGAATGGCAACGAGTTGCCGGATATGAACTGGGTGAGACTCTGTGGAATGTCAGCCCATAGTGCTTCCTAATCTTTTTTTTCCCTTTCTTTTCACGTATTGCATTCGAAGGTGTGGACTCCAGACCGGTCCGTGTGTCTGTGCCATCTACGCACATTTTTTTGTAGTTACACCGATGAAAACAGTCCGACGCTTATATTTAGGTCGATCGGATGCGGGAAGATGACGAAATTGAACCATTTCCATATATGGTAACGAACGTACGATGACCTCGTTGCTCGCTTCGTCACTTTTCCATAAATCCAAGCCTGTCGGTCTTTTTCCACTCCTCGCTCGTTTCCAGTCTCTTCCCTGCTTAGACACGACTCGAACGCCATTAGAATGCTTGCACCCATTGCTCTCCTCGTTTCTTCTCTTTTCGCTACGGCACATGCTTCCGTCTATGTAGGCACACACCTCGGACCGCCGCTATAGCGTACTGACGTTCTTTGTGCAGGTGACGAACCCAGTCGCATCCACCGTGTGCACGGGCGGTCAGTCTTGCGAAGTGCAGTGGGTTGACAACGGGGAATCCCCTCTCTTGAGCTCCCTTGGTACCTGCTCTGTCGCTCTCTATACTGGCGAATTTGTACGATCACTGGTTCTGTGATGCTCTTTCTTACTCAACGAACGACTTCTGTAGGTACTTGCTCAAGCACTAAACTCCATCGATGTTTCGGCTAGTTCCTCTTTCTCGTTTACTGTGAGTTCGCGTGCCCATCCTCTGTGGCGCACTCTCTCATGTTACCCCAGCCCAACCCCTCTGCAGGTCCCAATGGCCAATAGTGCGTCTTTAGCACCTCTAGAAATGTATTCGGTCTGATCAATTTGGACAGTTACATCGTCTTTTCTAACCAGGCCCTCAACTACTATGGGTACTCCGCCTCGTTTACGTGAGTTCCTTTCTTCCCATCAGGCTCTTCCGGTTTACATATGCGTCTCCAGGCTGACTGGTATGACGGGTACTACCGCTGGTGCTGGTGGTTCGTCGGCCTCCGCGGCCTCCACACCTGCTAGCAACACGACAACTGCAGGTGCCACTGGAGCGTCCACCACCGTCACTACAACCGCCACTGCTACCGTTACTACGACTGCCACTTCACCGGTTGCGACGACCAACACTCTTACGACCACCGTGACCAGCGCTTCGCCAGTCGTTACCACCTCTGGGTCGTCCACCATCACCGTTACCCCGACGACGACGTTCACCACTGCCAGTACTACCACCAGCACTCCCTCCGCCACCAGTAGTAGCGCGGCCCTTCGTGCAGGGTCTTCTGGTTCTCTCGCCGTGGCATTTTTCCTTGCTTGTGCTGGTGCCTTGGTTTTCTAAAATAATATTACAAAAATGAGTGTGGGTACTGGGGCTGAATTCTATTCCTCTGTTGTCGGAACGTTCTTTTTTTCCTGTTTTCCTTCTACATTCAGATCACGTTTGGACATGTCTTTTCATCACGATACCATTCTACGGTTACCGTTGCTGTTTGTTGTACTCGCTATTCTTCGAACGTCGACGACTTAATTACGGTTTCTACGCAAATTTGATGCAACGACTCGTTATTTCCGCAGTGGTTTTGTGCGGAGGGCGGACATTGAGATCTAGTTGTCTTCCGGTGTGCAACTAGTGCGCAGATTAACGCTGGACCCGCGTTATGGTCGAACGGCGACCGATTGCAATGTGGTCTTGGCTTGTCCATTAGACATTTGTGAAATGTTGAGGGGGTGGTTATGGCACCTTCCTAAAAGGGACTGACCCGCCGCACGACGTCAACTCCCCCGGCGAAGGTGCCTTGAGACGGTTTCGATGGAACAACCCAAACAATCCTCACGCAAGCAGAGGCAAAAAGACGCACAGAAATCTCAGCATGGTTGCAACAACAACAATAATGGCACAGAACGCCTCAAGACCGTCGTACGCCGTCTACCACACAATCTACCCGAAGAGGTGTTTTGGCAGAGCGTGCAGGCATGGGTGACAGAGGAGACAGCGACATGGAAGATGTTCTGTCCTGGAAAACTGAAGAAACGGTGTGTATGTCTGTTTCTGTGGATCTCTAGTGGTGACGATGTAAGAACGTCGAACGTTTGACTGGGGTGGGATCCCAATAGGATAAACAAGGAGAGTGTGCCCTCTCGTGCATATATCGCATTCAAGAATGAGGAGGTTCTCGCTACGTTTAGTCGTGAATACGACGGGCATACTTTCAGGGATAAATCAGGTCCGTACATCCCCCTCTCTCTCCTACATCCATCCCCTTACATATATATACCTGCATCGCTCACGATCATCCGATATCGATACGCAGGTAACGAATCGCACGCCGTAGTCGAGTTTGCACCATTCCAAAAAGTACCCGTCGAGAAACGTAAACCGGACTCCAGGATCAATACCATCGACAAGGGTACGTCGCGTGCAAAGTGCCATGCTACGAGATATAGTTGATGAGATATAAGCAGATGAGGATTATATCTCTTTCCTCGAGTCGTTGAAAAAGTCTGACAAGTCGGAGTCCGTACCGCTCGAGACACTCGGTAAGGCTCAGTCATGATATCATCCGTCGACTGGGTGCACTGATGTTCCTTCCGCGCAGTGGCAGCTGCGCAACCTGCTCCACCACCTACGACTACCCCACTTCTTGAAGCGCTCAAAGCGGAGAAGTTAGCCCAGAAAGATAAGGAAATCATTCTCCGCAGTCATGCGCACTACAAAGAGTCCGCTACAGCTGCCAAGAAAGAGGAGACGAAGAAGAAAGCCGCCACTGTGGTACAGGCACAGGCTACGGCTGCCGCTCAGAAATCGGCAAATGAAGGAGGTGGAGCCTCACAGCCAATGAGTAAGAAGTCGAAGAAAGCTGCGATCGCGGCACAGAAGGCAGCAGCGCAGGAGACTCAGCCCCCCGTGAGGATTGCTGTAAAGCCATCCCCACCCGTGGTTACTGCAGCTGCACCGAACGTTGCGCCGGCGCCACCTACTGCTCCGCGCTCTCAACGTGAACGTCCACCCAAGGGCCACAAAACTACGGCAGCTACAGCTGCTCATGTTAGACAAACCGAGGCTGTTAGTTCTGCACCACCGGCTGCCGCCCCTGCACCCGAGGGCGGCGCGCCAGGTACTCCTTCGCTCACACCTACCACTACGCCAATTCGTAGGGGGCGTCCCGTAATTGGCATAGGGCGCCATTTCGAAACTGCTTTGAATGGTGTTGTTGGAGGTGGCGGCGACAGGAAAAGACGCGGCGAGAAAGAGAAGGAAAAAGAGGCAGGTTCCGTTTCCTCCACAGCTGGCGGTGGTACAGCCGAGGGAAAGACTTCGACCATAGGTTCTGTCGCCGGCCCGAGTTCGAGTGCGGGCTCTGGTACGGGTGCAAGCAAGCGGAAGGATCATCACCCTTCAGGTGGAAAACAGAAGGAAGACAAGACTACTACTGGCGGCGGCACTGGTGGAACGAGCATTCTCCAGCGCAGCGAAGCATCTGATCTCGTGGGAGAGGTTGCGATCATGCAGCGTCCCGATATACAAACTAGTCCCCAGGCCGATGCGCCGTCTGGACGTGGAGGCGGCGGTAGGAAGAGGGGCGGCAGAGGTCGTGGTCGCGGTGCACATCGCGGTGGCTAACATTGATTCTACTGAATGTAAGCATGATTTCTTGAATGAGGAGCCTGCTGATTGACAAGTAACTTCTTCAGATGCGAGATCCTTTAAGGATTGTAATGCTCAGTTCGTACGCTGTTCGTCGATCTGCCTCTTTGGTCACCATCTCCGGCACGTCAACATGGTCCCAACACCATGATCGGGGTATGTGACTACTCTCCGTAGCGTGACACTGAAGAAGCAATGATGGAGACCGTTTTGAATGTTGGTCTTTCTTCGGAACGGGTTGCTCACCCCCCGCTTATTTCCAACACGTTCCACTGAACTTGCTCCTATAAAGTTCTACGTAAATATTCTCATGTAACATTTACGATCTTGTGCTTTCGTGCAGTCATCTAGGAAGGTAGAAGATAATGTATTCGCTCGTAACCATTCGTCAGAGCCCGAAAGACGAAGAGATTACACGACCATCAGTGACACATTATGCATACGGTACGCGAACGATCTAGAACCTGTAGTTGTCAGTAAAACCCCGCAAATCACCAGATGCCAGAAATCGTATCAAGAACGCATCGAAGAAAGTAAACGGTCACATTACCGCGAAATGGGATATGTAAGAAAGAGCAAAAAGAAACACCGACAATCTGACGCTCGGAAACGAGGATAAACGAAAGTTTACGACACCTTTAAGTGAGGAGACGTAGGGGATAGAAAAATGGAACTAGAGGATGGCTACACCAACGAGGACCGCGGCAGCAGCGAGTCCAGCCAGGCTTGTGACACCATGTCTGCCTGCACCGTTGCTCTTGGAAGTGCCGGTTGCAGTTGCAGTACTGGCAGCAGCACCCTTGACGGTGGTAGTCGCAGCTGCGGCAGTGGTCGCGGCGGGAGCGGCAGCAGTGGCTGCGCTAAGACCAGAGGTCGGACCGCCGATAGGCGCAGTCGACTGACCGTCGATTTCTGCCTGAAGCGAGGAGTTAAAGGTTCCCGACATTCCGGTCAAGCTAGATTCATCAAAAGGAATCTGAGAAAACGTGGGAATAAGTTAGACGGGAATAAACGCACGAGAATTTAGCGGAGAAGGCAAGAGCGGGATATTGTGGATTGGAGGCATCCTTGAGGTTCAGAGACTGAACGCGAATAAAGCTGAAAGAGCGTGTCATAAGCGCGTCGAAATATACAAGAACGCTCAGGATGCTTACTACTCGTTGCTGTCCGGCCCAATAGTTGGGCTCGGAGTGAACGTTAGTGACGAGACATTTGCGACGCTGACGTTGCTCGAGATAAGTTGCAAGGAAGTCTGATTTGCATAATGAGCGACGCAGGAAGACCGGGAAATTTCGTACGCGACGTACTTGTTGGTTAGCATTGCCCACATAAATGGAGAACATCGCCGTGCCGAACGAAGCAAGGGAAGGAGACGAGCCATCGTCCTGCCAGTTGATAGTTGCCTGTTGACCGCCAGTCCAAGTGGTGCTAGACGTTGGAGAGGTGATCTACGGTAGAGGTCGTCAGTCTGTTTAATTCCCAACCTAGCCCAGCAAGTCACACACGTAGACGTTGGCGAGCGCTGAGGCTGCGAGGACGAGGGACACGACGAATGAAGTGAACATCGCTGCAAAAAACGAGTGTAGGTTTCCAAAGGAATGTGGGGGGAGGGAGTTCTAGTATGAACAAGTGGAGGGAGCAGATGAAAACGAAAAACCTCAGGCGAGAAGAAATCCAGGTACGGTGCCGACGGAGTTCCAACTTCTCATGGCAGGAAGAGCGGACGCCTTTTGACGTGTAGTGACGCTGGCCGGTATCAATACTTACTGCGCTAGTGAGACGTTAGACGACACTCACCATCACGACACACGGTCATTGACGTCAGCCGAGTTTCGCTTTAACGGCGAGACGAAACTACCCCTCTTTCCGAGTCGTCTTTGAGGGGTAGACGCCTGTCCTGCCCATGTCCCAGAAAACGATCAGAGTGCCTGACTGTCGTTATGGGCCCTGTCGTTGTACAAAGCGCAGGGGTCGAAAAGAACCCGTCCAGGGACCCACTGCGCTAGGCAACGCACAGCCGTGTCAACCTATGATAGGTCGACCTCTAAGGTCTCGCTGAGTGACTGTCTTAAGTATTTTACATCTAAGACGGGCGTGGTGTGGAAGCCACTTTCATGATCAGACGGCGGTTAAGAGTGACTTGGGGCGTGGCTCTCACAACTTGCCGGTCTGATAGAAAGGCATCCCAAAAATGCTGGATCCTTGCTTGGAGCCTCTCACGTGCACCCAGATGAGATAGGAGCCACCTGGTCCGTTGAATGTTGACGTCGTGCGGTCATCATGTTTCCGGTATACTACCGTCAGCTTGCCCGTGCTGCTTTTGCGTACCCCGCGATCGACAACCACGCTCACCCGTTGCTGACCGAAGAACATCGCGACACACTCCCTTTCGAAGGCCTCAATTCAGAAGCTGTTGGAGAAGCTCTCGTGGATGACTCTATCCATACGCTCGCATGCTATAGATCGACATTCCAACTAGCCAAACTATTTGGCTTGAAGAGCGGTGAGGACAGTTGGGAAGCGGTCAAGGAGAAGAGAGCCGGCTTGGATTATGCGCAACTCTGCAAGATGTGCATGCAACCCTCGGGCATTCAGTGTATCCTCATAGACGATGGGTTATCTGGTGTCCGTGACCTCGCAGAGGGATACAGGTGGCATGATCAATACACTTGCAGCCCAACGAGAAGGATCGTGCGTATCGAAGTAGAAGCTCAGGTAGGTGGCGTACTGCTCCTTTGCCGCATTGTACATCGAACTTGTCACCCCATGGACGCTGCAGAATATGTTGCTAGACCTAGCCCGCTCCTTACCGTACGAGGTGGACTCTTCAACAGTCAGTGACCTTTTAGTTACCTTTACCCATGACTTTGAGGCAAGGATCGTCACCTGCGCCAACGACAATGAAGTAGCTGGGTTCAAGTCCATTGCATGCTACCGGTATGATTCCATGCTTCGGGTGTTACTTATCCATCCATTCGTCGTGGTAGTACTGGCCTTGACATTTCGACATCCGGGGCCAAGGAAGATGTCGAAAACAGTCTTCTGGAAGCTTGGACACAGTACAAAGCGACAGGTGATCTCCGGTTCAAGCAGAAGGCGCTCAACGACTACCTGGTTCGTATCGTTCTGCGACTTGCTGGTCAATATAAAAAACCGGGTGAGTGTCCTTCCGTACAACTGTCGGTCGCTGACGCGCTACGTCTCAGTGCAATTTCACACTGGTAATTCCTACAGATGACATGCACACTTCATGGAGCTCGCTGAATAACTGAATAGGTCTTGGCGACAACGACATCACGCTCACGAAGTCATCGCCAGCTCACATGCAACCCATCATCAAAGCTTTCCCCGAGACAACTTTCGTCCTCCTCCACTCCAGCTACCCATACTCTCGGGACGCAGGATATCTGACTGCCGTGTACAAGAACGTTTATTTGGATTTCGGGGAAATATTTCCTTGCCTCTCGGCGGACGGCCAACGAGCCGTCGTCAAACAGATTTTGGAGCTTTCTCCGACCAACAAAATATTATGGTCGAGTATGTACGCTCACCTCGTTATGAGAAAGCCGATTTTGAACTATTCTCAGCGGATGGGCGCTGGTGGCCCGAGACGTATTATCTCGCTAGCGTTCAATCTAGACAGGTCCTATACGATGTAATAGCCAGAATACATTTCACGATCACAGCACTCATGTTGCGCATCAGGTCTTTGCGGATTGCATTCGCCGGGAAGAGCTGTCGGAAAATCAAGCAACTGCGATTGTCGAGAAGATGCTTTTCCACAACTCCAATAGGTTATATGGGTTGGGGTTGACACCCAAACTCGATATTATCATGTGATGGCGAGGAACAGCTTTAATGTTGAAAGGGAGGGCGTTCGTAACGTTGCAGGCTGCCATACTTAACGTCTAAAGATATTAAATTACGCTTACTATCCGTCTTGACAGTGTTGTCGACTTCGAAGATTTGACTTATCCAACATATACTACATGGATTGTTAGACGTTTCTTACCTAGCGCTACGAGCTGTAAAGATAGCCGAGTTCTGCTCTCACTCTTTGACCCGAAGGGTTCAGCGGCGTAGCGAGTCCCACACATTTTGAAGTCAACTGCGATAATTCATAGGTGGAGAATCCCCTCAAGCTATCCGGTCACTTGAATAAATCATTTCTGAACTCCAATCAGACGGCGGACACGATAGGTCTAACGAATGGCGGTATTCTTAACAATAGGTGTCGTAGTGTAGTTCAAACAGGGCAATTCTGCAGGTGACTTCACAACATAAAAATGCTGGTATTGGTTGTTGCTTCGAAGGCGTCACAATTCTACATTCATCTACCTTACGCCCTGGAACAAGTAATAACGCGCACGTTACTCAGATATTGGTGCGTCAAACACGGTACGCATAACGTGATCGGCCCTCCTTCCTGTATGCCTGATGAACCCAACATAGTCGAGTTCGTGCAATGCACGAATGAACCGAGCCTGAACTTCCAACCTCCAATTCTCTTCAGTTTCTTCCTCTGCTTCCTGGTCATCGCTGTCCTGCTCCTTCCGTTGACGTCCCTTTCCGCCACGGTTGTGACGCGTGGGTGTCCGAGGGGTACGCGGTGTGGAAGGTTTCCCGTTGCTCTCAGGCAGATTGCGGGATTGTGTCCGCTGGTGATGGCGTTTTTGTTCCTCAAGGACAACTGCAAAGGATTCGAACCAATCGTATACATTGATCATCTTGCCACTTTCGAGGTACCGCTGGAACAGGATACTCGTATCTGGCATGTGCAGTAAGGAGTCGTCTTCGTCCTCGCCATCATCTTCAGTGTCGTGTTCGCTCCGTCCGTTGGCCGCAACGGACGCACTGAAGTCTTGGGGATGAAGCAGGCCAGCGAGAATGGAGGCCCGGATCGAGGGGTTAAGCAACTAGGACTTACATCAGTCGACATACAACCAGTTTTCGTTTCACCTACGTCAGCTGGAAAGGGCGTCGACCCCGTGTACCAGATGTCCCACAGTGGTGTATCCTCGAGAGAAACGATCCTCTCTCTACATGGTGAGCATGTCATTTTAAGCGTCGGAATGAGCGAGGAGCAGTACTCACTCAAAGTATGCCATTAGCCATTCCGAGAGCAGTCCGGCGACAACATGGGCTTCGTCATCTCTCGCAGAGAACGCCGTATCGATCCGCGAAGATATAGTCTTCTCGACCCTTCTCACCTTATCCGGAAGACTGGCGAAAAAATCGCGCAACTCCGGCAATAGTTTGTTGATTTGTTCCCTCCGGAGTTTTCTAAAGATTCCAAGTTAGTCGGGTGCTAATAACGATGTACGGGAAGGAACATACTTCACCATAGTACACAAGTACTTCGTAACGCTTTGGATTCGCCCACGCAGGGCACCACACATTAGTTCGGGGAGCGTCGCCTCAACCTTGTAACCTTCCGAGAGCATGAAGGTACGAATCAAAAGGATCACTTGGAGTGCTACTCGCAACAGCCTGACACGGGATCGGAAGGCTTTGCGGGCTGTCCGAACGGTTGATAACAGGCCGTCAATTGATGTATTTAACCACTCCTTTTGGTCACCTGCGTCTTGTGTATTGTAAACGCGGGTGAAAAGGGCCTCGAGAAAACCGAATGACGCAGGTTCACCGAGGACGTTGTTTCCAGCGTCCGACGATCCGAGTCGTTCGTCGTGGAGGAAAACGGTCAGTGGCTCCTCGAAATGTTTCATATGCGCGAGCTGGAGTAGTGATTAATAAATAGTGAGAGTACTGGAATGTAAAGAAAAACGCTCGTACTTGCAAAATCGACACGAGACTATCGAGCGAGACCGAGTGTCTCTCAAAGAAATCCACGAGGAAGTCAATTTGGACTGGTCCAATCATCAGCTCTGGTTCGAACTCCACGTCAAAAAATGTCTGGATGACCCAGCGCTCAAGAGCTAAACTACGCAAGTCTTGTCATGTTACGCACTCTCAGCAGTATCTCGTGCAATACGTCGTTACTCCAGGGGAAGACACAGGTTCGGACTTGCAATAGCGAGAGGATACGTCGAGGGTAGGTCATGTGGATGTAGGAGGGTGAAGGGGGCGAAGCCAACAACAAGACGAACACCAACGGTAATCGAGGTATTGCAAGACTGAGGACCGATGGTTGGATATGAAGAAAACAGAACGATGACTGCGTACCCACCTGCAAATCTCAAACAGGTCCTGAACAACAGGTGGTTCGAACTGTTCAAAATCGTGCAAAACGACGACAAGACGAACTTCGTTCTCGTTGCTCTCTGTTAGATAGGCAGTGTACACATGCGGGTTCACGTTCTTCATTCACCTACCCCTTACTCTGAGCAGCGCGTCGAACCATGCTTGTAGCAGGTTGAGGTCCATTGTACTGAGTGAACTTCCTGGTTTGCGTTTGCCCGAACCTGCGACAGCTTATTCGGCGGATGATCTGGGGAGCGGGTTTACCTTCACATACCTAGTTCTTGTTCATATTTAGTGATAAAACCAGTTACAAGGGTCTTCATAGCAGAGGAGATATTCGGACAGTCGCTTGGAAAAATATGCGTGACCAGATGACCACCATTTGCGTCTCCGAAGAGGACGTCGTCATCACGCCCTTCTATTTGGGATGTGATCTCATCCAGGAACGAGGACGAAACACCATTCGCTGTGTATCATGATGAATACGATGTCGGAGTCACTGCTATAATTTCCTCACTTGACACCGATATGACTGAAAGCTCAGGGTATGGCAAGCCAGGCAAGATATCGATATAAGACTTATTGACAAGTTCCGAGACTTTGTCTACCGCGGGGGCATGCAAAGCGCGAGTTAAGTCCTGTGGCATAGGCAAAAATAGGGTCTCTTCAACTGTAGGCGAAGATCCATCATACCTGTATTCTGGTTAGACATTTGAGCCAAGCTGCCCTGTAGGCTTCCAAGCGTAGTTCGTAGCCGTTGGGGAGATCTCGATCGGGAAACAAAGTATACGAATCGTGGTCATCCTGTGCATCTGTTACGCATTTTCAGACGATATTCGTGTCAGGTGCACGACCATGTCTCGCACCTTCCCCTTGGTATGGAATATAAGCTACAGTCTGCTTAACGCGTTGTCATTGGCTCTGGAGGGGTCACTCAATGTTGACGGACCTGGTTGATATCTTCCAGTACACCATTTGATGCCATCCTTCTTGATGGGTGGAGATGAGTTGAGTGTCGGGACTTTGCCCGCCCTAAACCCAAAGCGAATTGACGCGTCGCGACGCGTTTCAGCTCTTTTCTTTCACTTATCAGCGTGAAGAAACCAAAAAACCATGTCGTCCCCGCCGCCCATCGATTTCCCTTCATCCGATCTCGAAGATGTAGAAATGGATGGACCACCTCAGGATGGGACCGCCGAAGAACAGTCAATGTCCATCGCGCCTCAAAGGCTGTTCCTCGAGGGCACACCATCCGTGGCTGGCACCCCAGCTCGCCAGCGACATGCAGCGAGCAGTCCATTGGCAGGAGTTGCGGCCAGACGCGCAGTTGGGTTGAGTACGCCGCGCAGGCAACCTCGCACTCCCCTCTTTGCACGTACGTGGCACCTCATGCGAGTTTATGATTATATCCGCCTATTGACATATCTACAACAGCTGGTAGCTCCTCTCCCTTGGCCTTCCCCAGCTCTTCCCCAGCCAAAACGCCACGGAGAAGAGTTACGATAGACTCTGATCTACCAGCACCAGATTCCTCAGAACCTTTGGCTTTTCCATCGTGAGTCCATGTCAATATTCACGGCCCTCGTGCAGGTGCTTATCCAGCAAAGGAGCCCAGCCCCTGCGGCCACTCCCGCAAAACTTCGGCGAGGAGACATCCGGTCTAGCTTTGTTCTCCCCACAGCCACGCCTCGTCAAGCCAGGAGGGCGTATAATGCTGATATGAGCGACAACCTGCGGTCCGATGGGACCCGCATGTCTATCCCCTTCTCCTCTGCACCAACGTTTTCCGCCCCTGCGCTACCGTCCGAGGAACCCGATCAAGTCCGCGCTATATGGGGTACTACAGTCAATATCGCAGAGACTATGAAACTTTTCCGCGATTTTCTGCGTGGCTTCAAGCCCAAGTACAGGGTACGCCATGATCGAGAGCAAAACCTTCGCACCCACGCGTTTGCTTCTCCTGAAGAGGGTGAAGTCGTGCTGTATGAAACCTACCTACGAATTATGCGCCAGACGGGCCAAACGAACCTAAACTTGGACATGGTCAACCTCCTCGCATACCCATCATCTAAGAAGCTGTTTACCCAACTCCAAAAATACCCGGAAGAAGTTGTCCCTGCCATGGATCAGGTTTTGAAGGACCTCATGTTGGAACTTGCAGAGGAGGACCAAAACGCCGGAATGGAAGGTATGCAAGGCGACCAAGGTGATGAAGAAATCGCAGACATTATGACCAAGGTGTACAGAGTTCGTCCGTTTGGACTGAAAGCTATTAACATGCGTGACCTCAATCCTACAGGTAAGTACAACTTGACGATGTCGCTGGCATTAGCTAATCCATTGTTCACAGATACCGACAAACTTGTCTGCATTAAGGGTCTCGTTATCCGTGCAACCCCGGTCATCCCAGAGATGAAAGTTGCCTTCTTCCGATGTTTAAAGTGCTCGCACACAGTGCAGGTAGAGATAGACCGTGGTAAGATCGAGGAACCAGCGAAATGTCCTCGCGATGTCTGTGAGGCAGTCGGAACAATGTCGCTTGTGCACAACCGCTGTGATTTTTCCGACCGCCAAGTCATTCGACTCCAAGAGACTCCTGACTCTGTACCCGACGGCCAGACGCCTCATACTGTCACCCTGAGCGTGTACGACGAAATGGTGGACGTAGCCAAACCTGGCGATCGCATCATCGTAACTGGTGTGTACAGGAGTGTGCCAGTGCGAGTAAACCCTCGTCAAAGAACAATGAGGAGCTTATTCAAGACATATCTGGATGTCGTACATACCCGACTCGGGGCTGATGGTGCACTGGCCTTTGACCGTAGCACGCGACCTGCCACGGGGGACCGCATGCCTGGAGTTGGTGACTCTGGTGGCGCCGAGGACCCAGAATTCGAAGATGGCATTGCTGGCGGTCAAAGGAGGAGGACGAGGAAAGCCGAGCTTGAAGCCAAGCTAATCGAAATCAGCAGAAGGCATGATTTGTATGATTTCCTTGCACGCTCCTTAGCCCCATCGATATGGGGAATGGACGATGTTAAGAAAGGCGTTCTGCTTCAGCTCTTCGGTGGAACTAACAAAAACATCGTGAGGGGTGGCGGAGGTGGCGGTCCTAGATACCGCGGGGACATCAATGTACTCCTAGTAGGAGATCCTGGTACGAGTAAATCTCAAATTCTGCAGGTATGTATTCGTTCTACCACCATCCTAGAGGCTAAAACATTTTTGTAGTATGTTCATAAGATCGCACCCCGAGGGGTGTATGCTTCTGGCAAGGGTTCCTCAGCAGTCGGTCTTACAGCGTACGTTACACGAGACCCCGATTCAAAACAACTTGTACTAGAGAGGTAAGAGTTCCGATGACTCGATGATGCGGCGCAGCGTTCACCCTGTTGTAGTGGAGCTCTCGTTCTGAGCGATGGAGGCGTCTGTTGTATTGATGAGTTCGACAAAATGCCAGATGCTACTCGCAGTGTATTACATGAAGTCATGGTCAGCCTCTGCACCTTATCAAGCACTCTTAGCTTTTCTGACACATTTCGATATCGAAGGAGCAACAAACTGTGTCGATAGCTAAAGCCGGTATCATTACAACTCTCAATGCCAGAACTTCTATTCTTGCCGCCGCGAATCCCGTCGAGTCGAGATACAATGTCGACCTCCCTGTGACGCGGAATATTGACCTCCCCCCGACACTCATTTCCCGTTTTGATTTGCTTTACCTCGTCCTCGACCAGGTGGATGAAACGTTGGATCGCAAACTGGCCCAGCATCTTGTCGGGCTGTACCTTGAGGATACCCCATTAACTGGGAGCGAATATGACATTTTGGTGCGTTTTGAGAGCTTTGTTCGAGGTTGTCCAAATTGACCCTTTGTAGCCCCTCGAAGATTTGGCAGCGTATATAGATTACTCTCGCAACCACATCAATCCCGCGCTGAGTTCGGAAGCCAGTGACGAGCTCGTGGCTGCATACGTCTCTCTGCGATCCGTCGGTGCATCCGACCCCCGATCATCAGAGAAACGAATCACCGCTACGACTCGGCAATTGGAGAGTATGATCCGTCTCTCCGAGGCACATGCACGGATGCGCTTCGCCGCGCACGTGGAAGCACAAGACGTCCAAGAAGCCTGCCGTCTTATGCGCGAGGCCATCAGGACTAGTGCAATGGATCCACGGACAGGTAAAATTGATATGGGATTGCTCAACACGGGCACCGGAGCAGGACAACGCAAGCTGCGAGACGACATGCGCAGGGAGATTTTGGCGATATTGGAGAGTAGCGGCGGGAAGGGCAAGGGCATTAGATGGGGTGACGCTATGAGGCGTCTAGGCGAGCAGAGTACCATCAGCGTTGACGCTGCGGAGTTCACGGAAGTGATCAAGGCACTCGAGAACGAAGGCTCGCTGACCGTGGTGGGGGAACGGGATAAGAGAATGATCAGGAAAGTGGATGGTGCGTGAAAGGCAAGTACGCTCATGTCATTAAGAGTTCATATCTGCGTGTATGTAAGTCTAGAGAATTTATCAGAAGAGGGCCAATATCTCCCTGGGGAATCTTACGTGTAAAGGTAAGAGTCAATATTCAACAAGAAGTGGATACAGGTCACTGGGAGAGATTCAAAGCTGAAGGCGTCGGGGCGGTAAGCACAATCAGTATTAGTCTGGCTGGTGGGCTCAGCAAAACGTGGTATAACCCTCACGCAAAAGAGTATTAGCGACAAGATGACAGTATAAGGTCACACTTCTCATATATACATTGGTGCAGAGAATGCAGTCGGTACGCAGGCCATCGTAACTATCATTCCAAGAAAAATCGTAAACCACCGGACCATATGGAGTGGGAACGCATAAACGAACTACGACGGAATTGTGGCATGACTTTGATGCCGGGGAGATTGGGCGTCATACTATGGAATACCTATCCTCCTTCGGCTGCATGCCAAGTTCCTTGGAATCCGTCGGCCTCTCACTGTCCAAGTCTGCCGGGTAAACTGCATCAGTCCTCGTCCCGATTACCGCTATTTCACTTGCTTCCTCCATGCCAGTGATAGGCACTCTCCCCAAGTCTAGCTTGCACCGCACCGGTCTGTCGGATAACGACTTATTATAAGCCGCAACCCACTCTCGTCTCGAGGACCAAAGCGTCGCGCATAATACACCCAAGACAGTTATGTAGTTGTTGATGAAGACCAGCAACGCGCCGGTATTAGGGGAATGACGAGTCGTGACAAATGTGAGTAGCACGATGTTGAACATAAGAGGGAAGACGAAATTAGCAACAGAAATGTAGAAGGCTTGACGTATGCAACCCGATAAAGTTGTTACGCCATCTGCATGCCAGAGAGCGCATGTCATTCGGTCCGCCTGTAGGCAAGGAGCAAGAACGTACTCACCACTTCTTATTGGTTGTGTGCGGACGCGGAGGTTATAAAGAAAAAGGCTGACGGAGTACCTTAAGAGACAAGATGGGTAAGTCTCCAGATAGATTTCATGGAGGGGTACTAACTTACAAGTTATCTGCGTTTTGCATCGTTAATTCAGCGATCAGGTAAGGGTTACGGAACCAGATGGTGGTCTCATCCTGCACGAGAGCTTCAGTGGTCCTCCCAGACTCGACATATTCAAGAATGCCAATAATCTGCACGAGGTGTCATCCAGGATTAAACCAAGACATGGACAAGAAAAACGTACGACAACGACCGCTCGAGCACATTTGACGCAGAACGGGAATGCGAATATTTTTAGTAGGGTGGCCGGCGGCGTCTCGGCCACGGGGTAAAGCGCACATAAACGAATCAACAACACCGAGTCATACAGTAATGGCGGGAAGAAAACGAAGAAGACTGTAGCAATAAAGACACTCCTCGACACTTGATTGAACGGGGAAACTATGGCCTTCCCATTGGTCAAGCCGGCCAGTACGCTCATTGTTAGGACGACGCAGAGTGCACACACATTCAGTCTGAATGCTAGGCTGCGTCGAACCTTCTTGGTAGAAAATGAAAAAAGGACGGCGAAGAGGGTAAATAGACAGGCAGAGAAAGCAGAGATTGCAATGATATTGTCGAAACATGGGTGTATGGTGTCGGCAAATTCAATTATGATAGCGCCTGAATCCGTTGTTGAGGACATTTGTGAGTCGTAGGTGCATGTGAATGCATGCTCACATCACTAAATATTCTACCTGGTGTACTGGATGGTCGTTCCGGCTGGTCGTTACTCTGAAGGCAATTTAAGAAGACTTGCACTGGATGGTCACACCCACCTGGTTGTCACTGTGAAGGCAGAGTCCAGAAAGAGTCCATATTCCTTCCTTTGAGGCTGTGACTGATCTGAGAGAAGGGGGTAACTACTTGAAACTACAGGATTACTACGCATTGACCATCCTCGGGCTGACGAGGTGTTTGCTTCCATTTGTACTCCTTGTCAGCCAATCCGACCCAGTCCCTTGATAGATTGGAGAGCACTTTCCATGCTGTCACGTCACCTGTGTCTCACCCATCATCAGTCAGCCAGGTTGCTTGTAAACTTGGTTCGAGATCAACGAGTGGTGCTTCGCACATGGGGTTCCCGTGGAGTAACTTGCTGTAATTTGGCGCGAAGATCTGAACTTTGAGACGAATTGGTGTGATTGGTACAGACCACTAAAAAAGCCGGCAGAGTTTGAAACAGCCCTCGGTCCAAGCCTCCATGGCGGAAATGCAGAAGAGGGTCACTAGAGTGGGAGAGCACGACACGGCATGATGCTGTGCAGGGTTTTATGGAGAATTGTCAGACAAGAACAGCTTGACCCTGATCAAACGACATTCTAAGCAAAACTGCCAGGGTAAAGAAATCGTCACCATTTCGATTCGTTCGAGAGAAACCTTACAGTGAATAGTTTTCCCGACTCGCTGAGGCCCGTGGCAGGTACTGTCAAGATAGGAACTAATGATGATTTTCATATCATCCCCAAAATTGGATGTGTTGATCCGAAAATGTTCCGGGGCTTCAACCACGCCATCCTGCAAGCTTAGGGAACCAAGACGTCCAAGAAGCCTGCCGCCTCATGCGCGAGGCCATCAGGACTAGTCTAATGGATCTACGGACAGGCAAGGCCAATATGGGCTTGCTCAACACGGGCACCAGGGCAGGGCAGGGCAGGGCAAGCTGGGAGATGACACGTGTAAAGGGATTTCGGTGATGCTTGGAGCGTAGTGATAAGGGCAACGGCATTATGTAAGTGCGTCCAGGCGAGGAGGGTACCATCGGTGTTGACACTGCGGACGGTTCACAGAAGTGATCAAAGCACTCGAAACTCAACCCATCGCGGGGGAGCGAGATAAGAGTAGACGGCGTATCAAAGGAATGTACGTCAACGGACTCGGACCAAAAACTTCTGGTGGCTAATGACCAAACGCTACACAAAGGCATGACAATAATCCAGAAAAGAAACGAAAAGGACAATCAACTCCAGCATCGCTGCCAGCGTGCACGCATCGACAGTTCGTTATGGATCATCAGCTCCACGTTGGTCAGGAGGATGGTCTAGTCACCAAATAGTGCAGGGGACACTGAGCAGTCTGCCACGACGGCCACCTTGCATACACTTTGGTGCAATGGGTCCGTGCGCACGGCGGGCAGCCTCTTCACAGGCACCTATTGCGGACTCCGACAGGCCAGACCTATTCTACCACCTCGTTTCGTTTCCTCGCTCCGTATATCCATCTTCGTCCGCCTCCGGGTACATGTTGTCCTTCCTCCTAAAGCTACCCCCTTCCCAGCAGAGTAGCAACAGTGATTGGATGGCTTCCAACCGTATCAGTGATCACAGAAGGAACGTCTTGAGATATCGAGGCGGGTCTCGATGACCTCGTGGAAAACCATGCGAACACGATCTTTTTTCCCCGGAGGGTGATGTGCTGACGACCAGTTTTCAACAAAAGCCGTTCGGCAGGGCCTATGGGAAGGTGTAGGCAAGGCCTGGACGAATATGCTCTTCGGCTTCAGTATGGATGGATGGATACACATGGTGCGTTTCTCACGCAGCGTCCACGCCCACCTCTTTATTCCTACTGATCCTTCCCACATGCACAAAACAGACAGTTGCGACATCCTCCATATCGGTCGTATAGGTGATCCAGACGCCATCATTGATTGGTTCAATGCTTGTCAAGGATAGCAAAGTATACATTCTCCGCGGTTCCCGCATGCCGCATTACTCATTAATGCCTCCTGCATTCTCAGATCTTACTAGGCAACTATCAAGCCGTGCCTCCACCTATACTTCAGAGGGGCCTGTTCAGCTGACCGCGGGTCTCTCGACGAAATTGAGGACTGCTTGAGGACATCACTTCACGCAAAACGTTGTGCCACTATTTAGTCTCCTTATAACCTGGCAGTGTCTTGGATCGTCAAGATGTACATCGCAGCCATCATACACACATCTACGTAATTTAGTCTACACAGGTGATCAGCGCAAGAAGCCAAAGACGAAAACTCCTAGATTCAATCGTAGGGTATGGCAAAGTATATGCAAAGATCAACGAGACGTAAGCACTGGATGAAAAACATATCGCAAGTTCGTTATCACTGTTACAAAGGGGTAACCAGTATGCGGAGTAAAAAAGATAGGCGCAACAAGATAGGGATAGAAGTATGTAAAACCGTTTGCAGATTCGTGGTCATCAGGGACAGGGAGGCAGCATCGCGAATGTTGTCAAGCATGTGATGTTTACGTTCAACGGAACGACCTGCGCCGCGACACAGCGCAGGGATCACTGTTTAACAGGGGGGAATATGTAGTGGAAAACGCGAAGACAAAATTTGATGATTATTATTGAATTCTTACATGGACGGAGTTTGAAGTCTGGTCAATTGTCAGGATGACAATAGTAATTAGAAGTTTGCATTCTCGCGCAGTCGTGCTTTAAATGTCACACTAAGCGCGAAGTATCGGAGCTGACAAAACACGTGTTAGAACTTCGAGTTTTATCTTCACATTTCAGTCATGAGGTAACTTATTGATTTGTCGTTGAGTAGACAACAACCTGTACTTAAAGTTTTGATCAGTGTAGAAACCCGGCTTTATTGTTTAAGTGAAAACAAAAGGGAGAATGCTGTATAAAATTTTGAGTTTCGTCCAGGTCAAAACCAATTGCCTGATCATTGCCCAGTCGTCGCCCAACTGTTACCCTGATCATTGCCGCAAGTGATTCGACGAGTTTGCAAGTAGAGTACTTAGCAACCCAAGTCTACCAACTACCAGAATAATGCAACACATTTATCATGCTTGAACGAGGTCTTTGAGCCCCTCAAGAACAAACACACCCAAGGTGCTGGGCACCATTGGCATAACATCTGGAAGAGCTTATGGTAATTCTTGAATACAACATCTAAACACTGTTCAAAGCACAACTCAGTATTCTAGCATGAGGAGTGCGATACAGCTAGCACAAGAAGTGTAATACAGTAGCAGCAGAAACTTGGGATTCATTGGATGGGATGGATGGAAACTGGCAACATCATGAGTGAGGCATAATGGCATGCCCGATAAGAGATGTACTTTTATCAATCGATCTATATCCTTAGAATAGTTATCCTGAGGGCACTGGATGGAGAAAACAAGCGAAAAAGATGCTCCAATTCATCGTTAGATCTGGAGCTCTTCGTACACAAATAGAGGTCCTTGATTTCCGGGAAGCTCAGCAACCACCATGCACAGTGAAGCTGCAAAGCTTGTCAGTCATAGTTGCAGTTATCATGTCAGTGGTGAAAGACTACGAACAATTGTATTGTCATCTAATTTTAAGTCCAGGAACCGAAGAGTGAGGCCCTTGACCTTGACAAGAGATGTTCGAGGCCAATTCTCCAGTAAAGCCAGGGAACGAGAATCTGCCTCAGCAGGAATTCAGACAAAAAGCTCACCCACTCCAGGCAAATGTTTGGCACACGATAAAACATCCGATAGAAAGCAATCTGTGAAGCTGGATGCCCCAAGTCGAACCCCAAGATACTCCAGAGTGTCTGGTATATGAGCATAATGCAAAAAGGAGAGGATGTGGGGGGGAGAACCGTCCAGTTTAGTCAGAGAGGACAACAAGGTCGGTGGGCAGGTGCGTCGCAGTGGGCTGCGGGGTGGTGAACTATGTCGAGCTGCAACACTGATAATAGTGAGGGTCTCCACTTGATGAATGGACAAAAACTCCACTAGACTGCGAACAGGGCAAGTAGCCTCTACCTCCAGCAAGCGAAGGTATCTGAATCATAAATCCTTGAGGAAGCTCGTCCACTGTGCACATGTAAGTCCTGTATTGGTCAGTCTAAGGCTGACCAGTGGTGCATTGCATAAGGTACTTAGTGTGAAAGCGATGGATGATGGAGTGAAGAAAAGCGATGATGATAGCTCTAAGAACTGGAGCTTGGTATTGCAGGTGGGAGTCCCTTCACTACAGCGGACCCGTGGCCCTTTTCCCCATGCCAAGCCGGAGCAAGTCAATTCCTTGCATCCTGACCCTCGGATGCTTTCCAGCAGGCGCAAGAATGAATGGGTCGGTTTGTCGGGCCCAGAGTACAGAAGTAGGTGCACTCGAGGGACCACCTTGCCACCTGTCAGCGACTCGAAGAAGGTTCGCAGAGCACACAAGTGGTAGTCGGTTGTCATCTGGGAAATAGAGAAACAAAGAGAATTCGGGACAACGAATGCCTCTGTCTGCCGCCACACTAGTAGTCCCTTACACCCGTCGTCGTCCAGAGATAAATAGTTACTTTGAGGGGTGTCGAATCCAAGCAGTGCAAAAAAACGTGGTGCAGTGATTTCTCTGAATAGCTGGCATGCTTGAGTCAATGCCAGAAGGGAGTTTCAGGGAAGAAGAGTTGTGATGTGCGCAAGAAGCTCATTGGGAAGCCGCCAGATGAAGCAGCTGCTCCCTATGGGGGGGAGATTCGCAGGATCAACTAGCGAAGGAATATGAGGAATCTTGGCAGGACGGGCAAGTGCTAAGTCCTGGTCCTCACTAGCTTTGCGCTTCAGAGACGCGATGACCGGTGGCACAGGAGAGATTGGCTGAAGGACTTGTTAGTGTAGCACTTCATGATGTCGAGATCCTCACCTGAATGTTAATGGCAGATGTTTGGATGGTCAAAGAAGTACCACGGGAAATCTTGAGAGGAGGACCAAGTGCCAAATCCCAATCTTCACAGAATTTGCACTTTTGGGTGACTTCAACCGGTGAAGCCGTGTGGGAAATATTGGGTGGGGAGCCAAGCGCCAAATCCTGACCCTGGGATGACTACAGATTGTGAATCAAGTGTTGTCTGAATGGCTTGAATCCATACCTGTACCTGTATGGTATGAGTGAGATTGCAGGGGATAGGACAACCTTCTCGAGCTGCCATGTTGTCACCTTGATGTCTCAGGGGAGTGACCAGCACCCCTGCAAAGCGACTGTGGACAAGGCCCATATTTGGTGATGGCAAGAGAACTCTAGAGAAGTCGATGATTAGTGTTCGAAGAGAAGCCAATTGCGAAGAAAACTTAGAATAGATGGATGGGTGTTATTTCTACCGGTTGGATGGGGTGTATTTGACATGGGCACATCGCCACCCAACAATAACAAACGAAATGCTCAATAACATGAATCCCTATGGACCATCATTCAAACTTGCCCGTGACAATGACAACAATAACTTACCTAACAAACTACTGAGTTGAATCATCGTTCGGCAGAAAAGATATGACTTACTTGGTATATCGCCGCCCGACAATAACAAATGGAAGGCTCAATTGCGTAAATCCTTCCAAACCATCATCGATAGGTGCCAACCACAATAAGTTCCTATAAACGAATGCATTAAACCCCACTAGTCACGCGTACCGCAGCAAGAAGATGTAATTGTCTTGGTAAAACGTAAGGCCATCAAAGGAATTAAGGCAGAATACTGAGGAGGCAACAGTACTATTGTCATTGTAAATTAAAACCCCTCAACTATGGACAATTGTACTTGAATGCGACACATACATCGGAAAAATGGATAGTAATACCATCCTCCGTCACAACCAATTTGGAAGCCCTCTGGCACTTCTTTATGCACACAACTTGTCCTGCTTGGGGTCCCTTTAATATCAAACATAACTGATTTTTGCCAGTGGGGTTTGCTGGCATAAGGTACCAAGCAGGGATGGTGAGATGTTGAATGGCTGAACCTGCATTGTGCCCGGTCACTGTAACGCAGATGGAACCCGGTGGCACAGAGCCATTCTGACCCATAAATCAGTTGGGGCACACCGTCCGAACAACGCGCTTCCCTAGTGACACTTGGGTAAAACCAACGCTAATGTTGAATCCAAGGTGAAAGGATTTGAAATCGCAGAAGTCGGGCTCGAAAAGCCATGGAACATCGCCTGTACTAACCTTAGTAACTGTAGTACAATAATAAAATGACATACCATAATCAGGAGTCTGCATCTGGGTGATGTCGGCAGGGGTAATTGTCCACGCATCTGAAAGGCCTGCATTTGAAGGACCAGGGGAAGGCGGCGGGGTGACACTACGGGGGACAACAGGTGTGATGAAGGATCGGCTGTGCAGGGCCTTCAGGGCATGCTGCAACTGCAGGGGAAGCAGTGTGCTGTCGAGTAGCATACCTGATCTAAGATGGGAATCAGCAGAAATAGTCCTCAAAGAAAGATGACTGACGGTGTTGTGATTTGATTATTTTTCAGCTGAATCGGTTGACCGAATAGCCCCACCCAACTGGACATCCTTCCGATGGTACGCAGCGTAGCCCGACTGCCCTTCTTGTCACCCGCTATAACCCAGACATCACGACCGATGAACTTCGATAATCCATGCTCAAAACGCTCCATGATTTTGCAGGAAAATGTAATGGGAACATTAATCTAGGCGAAAGGGTGAGTGAGATTAAGGTGAACACAAGGCAGCCCACCTGAACTCTGTCCGTTGGGCACACGATATCAAGGCTAGCTTTGGTCAAGTCCACTGCCTTCACGATGCCTTGGGAGTCACGCCACTGCCCCCTCACCACCTCCACAGTGTCGCCCACGGCAACATTATAACCCTTGTCCTTTGTAAAAGTGAGCGTATTTGGAGGTTGCTCGATACAGAGGTCAGATACATTCATGGCGACCACAGTCTGACTGGGGGCTGGATTTTCTTCATCCGCCAAAACATCCTCTTTTCCTTTGCCCTTCCCGTGCATAAATACCCAGACTTCACCATCAGAACCGATCCACTCGATGATCCCTGTCCAGCCAGTATATGGGCCACAGTGTGCATGTACCAAGTCACCTGGGAGGGCTTCGTCCCCCAGAAGTGGGTGAACTAATCGAGGTTCGTTGTCTTCAGGGCCAAGGGATAAAATATGTTCTGGTAATTGGCTCTGCATGACGAACTTTGACACTTCAATCTGGACCCTGTCAGGACATAAGTAGTGGAGATAATGAGGACTCACATTATCTGAGGTTTTGTTGGGTTGCATGACAACGAGGACAAGGGTATGCTCATGCAAAGCGACAACATAGCCCGTTTTCTCCACAGAACAGGCCTGCTATAACCTCTACTGTATCCCTATCTTGAATACTCTGTGTAACTCCCGCAGATTGCAGCTGAAAGCATCACCGTCACACAAGATGACGGCAGATCGTTTGTGCAAATCTACGTCAGCAAGCACTCCCCTCTTGCCTCTGAGGTCCCCCTCTCGTATCTCAATGCTGTCATGCTCTTGCCAAAATTGTGAGGAGAAAATATTCAACATTTCTTTGACAAATGAAGGATCGATGCCAGCGGCCACATGAAATCTGATGTCGTTGGGTGTGGTAGTTCGACTAACTCCAAGGTGTTGACCGGTAAAGTCAGCCTAAGCAATCCATGTACGAATTGTTGCCCACTGCAACTGTATCCGATCTTGGCACCAGAGGGAGATAGGATAGGAACG